>JBBEEQ010000032.1:14521067-15721067 GCA_037950945.1 Hypolimnas misippus
TCTATCTGTGACATTGTATTGAATGTTGATGTAATCAGGATTAATCTTCGCTATAATTTATGAAGAACACGTTAAAAAGTTATCCGCCTTTTTTTCTTTATAAGGATCTGATAAATTTATACTGATATAATCAACTTGAAACTACTGTGACATCAAAATAATATAGTGTCGTAACCTTGATCTTATGCTGTAACATTATCTGAAAACACCACGACACAAAACTCCTCACCAACTTACAGCAGAATCGGTCTCGTTGAAATAGTATTAATATTAGTACAGATAAGATAATTTGAAAACATAATTAAGCAATGCAATGCAGATATCGTGTGCATTTTATAACCTATAATATTTATTTTATGAGTGGCCTAACACGAATAACTTTAAAAAGCAGGCTGGTAGTTTCTAAGATTAGCGCGATATAATATACAAACTTCAGGATTATAAAAATATTAACTATGCTCGCGTTTTCACGCGTGATTAATATCAGAACTTACTTCATTGGCTGTCGTTTATGGTTACTGCTATGCTCGTATGAGTCGTACCGTCATATATTATAACCTAAAACTTTCACTCATTAGCACAAAAATATTTTTTTTCTAATCAGAATGATAATTAATGAGATTAATATTGTCAAACAAATAAAACAAGACTTAAAAACATTAAAAAAAATAATTCCCTACTGCTTAAAATTTTTTTTTCAATTTCATCTCGTTGTTTGAAGGTACGGAGAGTACCCATTTGGTCCCATATAATTTGATCAAAATCGGTTAAGTAGTTTTAAAATCAAAATTACTGGCAAAAGTATGTTATTCAAACGCATTTACGTATTTCGCTTTCAAAGTCGGTCCCCCTCTATTTAAAAAAGTAACTTGTAACTGTTATGAACATTATATATAAACACCAAAAAATATGCAAAATCATTCCAACACTTCTCAAGCGATGCGAAACAACGAATAGCATTCCATTTTTTTTTTTCATAAAAGAAGATAAATTAACATAGATTCAATTAATAGCTTAGAGTTTACAAAAAACATTTCCCTTTAAATTCGTGAGCATAAATTCCCATTCCGAATTGATATTAAGCTCGGTAATAAGAGACGATCTTAGTTAATATCTGTGGAAAAAGTACCCGCTTGGCAAGCAACAGAATCCGCAGTGTTACACCCCTAAGTAAAACGGGTCAAGAAACACTAGCATCAGGGTTGCCAGCTAAAAATGAAATGGAATTCGCGCCATAAAATGTTGTAGATGTGACATTTTGACATTTGTTTTTTTTTTACTTGTATGCCAGTAACATTTTTTTTTGTCAGTTTAATTTATTGTTTATGACATCTGCTTTTTTATTTACGTTTTTGTTAATATATTCTGTGTGACCCAATTTATTGCGTTGCGTTTTTATTTTTAAAAATGTTTATTATTTTGAAATTATATAGCTTCTATATTTTTATAAATCATTCGTTGTGTAAAATTATAAATTTAGAATAAATTGTTTGACTTATATTAAGGCGAAATAGACACTTATAAGTTTTGCTCTTAGATTTTCATAAAAAGTATTCATTAGCTGTCTGTCATTGCCTTACGCCTGGAGAAGTATACTATTAGTGTCTTTACTTTTGACAGCCTTCATAAGGTTTCCCAGTAACCATTATATAAGATTCTTTTATATCACCAGATAAAACCTATAAACGTAATTCTCACCTAATAATTACAAATACAATACTATGATCAAAAGAAATAGCTATTCAGTAAATTTATTACAAGAACGAGGATTGATTGATTGATAAGAATTGATCATAAAACAATTTTATTAACTTCTGTTCTGTGAATATTAATAGAAGACGTATATCAGTATTGCGCTAAACCGTATTTGTAAAACGATTTTATAAATGATTTGTATTTATCTCTACATGTATAGCAAAAATAAATAAAAAATATATTTTAAAGTTTGTTATTGTGTTTTAAAAATCTTTAACTTTATAAACAAAACTATAATTACTATAACTATATAATTATGCAAGACTAAGCTATAAAGTAGTTTACTTTATATTTGATATATTAAATTCATAAAAATATTGTCAAGAATATCGGTCAATACAAATATTTGATACCCAATTTAAAAAAAAAAATGAATATAAAACCTTTTTTTACTTTGCCAATTTAATAGAAATCTATGTCATTTAAAGAGCTTTTAATTTATTCGTCCTTAATTAGTATCTAATAAAAGAATCCCAAACTAATTAGAATCGCATTATTGTTCTAATTTTATCTTCTAATCTCTATAATTCATTATATTAATTCAGCTTATCACGTAATAACTTATCGCTGTTTATTTCGGGATTTCATCGATATCGATAAATCCAGCTCTAATCGTTAAAACAACAAAAAGACAGAACATTCTACATTCGAACTGCAGGCAATGGCTAGTCCGATGATATATATAAAGCTAATAAATATTCGCTATCGACAATTGTGCCAACCCTAGTTCCAACGCACTTTTATTGCCTCGACCCCATTTAAAGCCGGCTAAGCGGTTTTTAGCGAATGAAATATTTTATAATGTCCCTTTTTGTTTTTTTTTTTTTTTTTGAAATATTGTGACAACTGCCTCGTATTTCGGATGTTGGGTGGGATACGGCCTTGTTTTTTTACTTAATTACTCTATAATTTTATTAGGTATCTCTCTATATCTCATGGTTGCCTGGTACCGAACGCTTTAGCGATAGTACCGCCAATCTTTATGTGTATGAATTTGTTTGAATTTAAAAAAATTCGATTTAAAAAATTACATGCAAGCATGTAATCACGTTGCGACATCGCGCCGAGGTACATAGCGATTGTAAATCTATGACGTCCGTCCAATAATATTTTGAATCGATTTTCAAAATAGAAAAGGTTCTCAATTCGTCGGGAACTATCTTTTATGGATGTTCACCGATTACTCTGTCGTTCGTGGGCCGATTTTGAGGATTTTTTTTTTATTTGAAAGGGTTCGACGTTGGTCGCATTGTCATCAGGTCCGGATCTGATGCTGGGATCCTGGATAAATCGGAGGAACTCTTCAAATATTATAGTAACCTGTGCATTTGCTTTTGAAATGTCACATTTGGTGAAGCGGAACTGATGATGAAGACCACAGATGATCATCGGAACTACTTCAAAACTAGTTTTTTTATGGATTGTCATTCGATTACTTCAATTTAATTTCTAAGAAATTTATGCTCGTCACAATGCATATGGTATAGTGGAGCTGATGGTGCAACACCAGGAGACCTCCTCAACAATGAACAGCCCTGCATCGGACTTTGACAAGCTTGTCTATTGACTTATTAACAGAAAGATACTCTCGCCTTTCATTTACAGGCTTTAACTTTACTTTTTTATATTATTCATAAGCTTTACATCAGAAAAACTTTCTCGTCAGTGTCTTATTTTTGACAGACACAGCTTGCAGAGTTGCAGAGTTATTTTATATTATTTACCATAGTAAACCTTACAATTGTAATTCTCGACTAAGGCCAGTCACTCTACTGAAGTTTAGGCAAATACTACCAAGTACGAGTAAATCACATGTTATAGATAGATCCTAAGTTTAAGATACACGTGTTCTACCCACTTACTCTTAGAATATTTAGGTCCAGCTTATAATAAAGATTTTATTTATAAAGAAAACAGAATAGTTATAATGACATCTTAACAAGACGAGGTCCATTATTATATAGACTGTAATATAATACACGATAAATCCTCAGTTCTTTTAAACGAGAGTTCATGTTACTAAGAATCCATTAAGGGGACAAAAGAAAGCTCATATTTAGTATAAAAATTCCACGGATTAATATTTTTAATTATACCCATTTTCTCAAGACAATGCGATTTACAGTCTGGAGTAGATATGACCCGATATTATGATGTTAAATATGCTTTTGACGTTGGTAATGAAGTTTGGATGACGTCATACTTTATATGACTTGTTTGAACATTATTTTAAAGTGGGTTATATGATAAGCAAAAAGGTTTTTTTGTGCAATGTAACATACATTGAAATCGAAATCATCAAGTGTTTGAAATAGTTTAAGAAAATCTGTTTATATAATTATGATAATTATTCTATTGGCACAGATGGGTTCATAATTATTGTAAGCTTATAGTATTATCGGAATTACACCCATGTTAGACCGGCAGGACTTATGTCATATATGCGAACTGATTACCCAATTTTAGAAGTTAAAGGAGACGTTTTGGTGCAATTAAGAAATCAACTAAAGTCAATCACGTGTGACATCTGTGTACTATGTTATAAACATCAAGTTTTGAATAAGGAATTCATGCGTGTATGGGGAGCTGCTAGCACCGTATCCCATAACCTCATCGTCCTAGTAAGACGTCACGTGATCGGTTACGCATAACGTAATGCTCAAACGATTGACCTATCTATATCTTCTTCACCTAGAAAGTGCTCACCGAGAACACTCTCCCGCCCCGGTGAGGAGTGATAAGTTGACATCTCCAACTCAACTCAACAGCCGATGAACATATTATTGTACATTCATGAGTCACAGTCTTAAGTTGTTCCTTATAGTTTTAAATTTTATTACAAAAAAAAATGTATTATTTTAAAAACAATAAGCTAATTCCGATAAATTGATTTGAAATCTAAATTTTATACAAATACTTACGCGAAAATTGATAAAACTATTATTTTATATTTGACGTACTGTACAACCTTCAAGATATAATGTGGATAAGATAAATGAAAATTTATTTAAGTACTTACTTTGAAGATTACCACTAACTTTTAATAGATGGCGTTAGTAGCTTTACGAGCGCTAAAAAGTTCTACAGAAACGTATAGTCAAAATGGTTATTTAAAAACTACATAATATCTCCTGTAAACTTTATTAGGTGCTTTATTTTATTTGCAACAATTTCTTTGGACTTAAAATGGTATAATAAAAATATATCTAGTCATCAATTACTCCACGTTTACGACCTATAATTTTAACTCGTATAATTTCTATTCAACATTAAGTCCGTAAAGGTTGTTACTCTTTATAAAGGTAACAAATACGTTTTAACTTTAGTTTTTATATTGTAATAATAGATGGTGTTAGTTGTCCTTTAAATAGCGCTAACGAAATGTTATTTGAGAAAAATATTTAAGGAAGAATGTAAAATTTGTATGAAATATTTGTTTTGTATATATATTTGTAAATTAAATTAATTATTAGCTTGAATTTAAATAACCGTTTGGAGAAATATTATATTTAACTACTAGATTTCCCAAGAGCTTTGCTTAGGTTAATATATATTTTGGTATGTCAGACGACTGTCTAAAAGTTTTAATATCATTTGGGAACAGTACTTTTTTAGCACTGAACAAAAAAGAGGTGTGTTATAATTATGAATTGGTTATCTTCTGTTTAAAAGCTGATATAATCGAAGTGGTTCTTGGATACAATTTATGAAGATCTGTTTATACTTTCAAATGATATCACCTCTTTTATGGTTGTGGAAAGAATCTGGAGCGACTTATACTTGTTAAATCGAATCAAAATTTACTATACTGTCACTATAATTAAATACAATGGCTACGTAACCTTGACTTGATGCTGCAGCATCATCTGGAATCAACAGATTACACTTCTGGAATCAGCAGATTACACTTCTGGAATCAGCAGATTACGCAACTCCTCACCAAGTTACAGCAGAAGTATCGTGTTAGGGTCCATCGAAATGGTCGTAATAAATACGAGTAGATTGATAGGATTATATATTTTAAATTTTCGCGATTTATACTACTTTTTAATATAACGGTCTTATCGCGATAACTAATGGCTGTGATACCTTTTTAGTCAGTAGTTCAATCAGATCGTGATCATGACGAATGCAACTCTGTCGAAATGTCGGGCATTAAAAAGTCGGGCAATAAACTGTGTCAAGCCACACGGACTTTATTATAAGAAAATGGCGTCTAAAGATGTCAAACCTATTCTTAATCAATTTGTTCGAAGACGTACATATATATCCATCTTTTCTTTTCTCGTTTGATAAAAGATGTAATTAATTAAAAGCAGATTGATATATTTAACGTGTTTTCTTATGATAAGTTTTTTAAATATTTGAGATTATTAATTGAAAAATATGGAACGCATTTAAAACTCAATACATTAAATTAAGACGCTTTTTCCGTACTAATTTAGTTTATATAACTTAAAATTATTTTTAATATTGTTAAATAGGTAACACACTATCAAAATACATCAATATCGCCGAATTTTACTTTTTGTTGGTTAACACATTATTGCTTATCAGCCTCCAAATATACTCGTTTGTAATAGAGATGTAACTGGCACCATCTAGCCCCTAGCCTTGACATTTTACGACCGATAATTTTAACTCAAATAATTCCTATTCCACCTAAGGTCTGTGAAGGTTGTAAAAACTTTATTAAGACTGAACAATTCCTCGATTTTATATTCGCAGTTAAAACGAAGCCTAGAAGATCCACCATTACAGTTAGGCATCAAAACTGGTGCTTTAATTAAGATATCTTTGCGTCTGAGAAAAAATATTCAGATTTATCATGGAGACAATTTTAATAAAAGGGCTGAAAATTTAAGTAGACTTTATCTTATTTTTAACGGAGTTGAAATAATGAGGTTCTGTATTCGTCCCACATATGTATATGTATGTATGAAGTACCCTATGGTTTTTTATTACCTTGCGAAAAAGCTAAAAACGCTAAAATATTTTGAAGTATGCGACATATATAATGACTGTTTCTTTTAATTGTGTCGACTTAGAAGTTTGATTTTTTACAGTTCATAGTCATTGTAGTTCTAATGATTTAATATTAATAAATCACAACTTATTACCTTTACGCGTTTCTGAGAAATGTCTTG
This sequence comes from Hypolimnas misippus, assembly GCA_037950945.1. Classification (NCBI taxonomy): domain Eukaryota; kingdom Metazoa; phylum Arthropoda; class Insecta; order Lepidoptera; family Nymphalidae; genus Hypolimnas; species Hypolimnas misippus. The sequence continues at coordinate 14,527,970 of JBBEEQ010000032.1, forward strand.
AAAGACAAACTCACAAAATTCATATTATTCCCTTTTATTGTATCATAAGATCTCGCTTTTGCCGAATTTCATGTTGTTAGGATAATAGGAAGCACCCTATGGGTTTTAATTTTCTTGCAAAAAGCCTAAAATAATTAAAATGTGCGACATAAATGCCATTATCCTTTGATTTCGTAGACTTAGAAGTTTCATTTTTCACACCTGCAAGTCGTTGTAGAGTTGAGTATATAATATTAACTTCAATACGATACCTCCATGCATTCCTGTGAAAGATCTCGACGGACAGATGGACAAAGTTATTCTAAAACAGTTCAGTTTTTCCTTTTTACGTACGGAACCCTAAAAAAGTAATCAAAAGTAAAACACGTAATTTCGTTTACTTAAATGACAAACTTATTCCGTTATTTTTATTTTTGGAACCAAATGACTGAACCGAATTTACATAAAATTCTATAAAATCAATGGTAGTGGTTCAAAGGTTTCGAGCAATTTATAAACGAATATAAATAAAGTCTCCGATGAATTGAAAACCTCCTTTTATGTAAGTCGGTTTACAAAAGAACATTAAGCATTGCAATAATCATATCTTAGTACAGAGCCAGCCAAACTCCCTCTTGTCGGGTTTATCTTATAAACGTGTTAATATTCTCTATATTTACACGTTATAAGATACTACCATTACTATAATTACGATCGAAACTACAAGTCAAAACGTGTGTGAAGACCAAAATGTATATTTCCCGTGAACTGTGTACATGGAATCGTGATTACGATACTTCCGAACGTAACAGGAAATAAAAACACAAATATTACATTACGTGCGTAACACGATTTCATTGATGCCATGGTAAACATTGTTTTTGTGCGTAAAAACGTGATGTGTGCGTAAAAATGTTTGACGCTAAGAGACCTTCCTGTACCGTCGTGAATTTCTCTAACACTTCTACCCTCATGCGGTGTGACTGTCCGAAAGTTTGAAAACGATTCAAACATTTTTTTAAGATCTATAGATAGATGTAATGGTCACTTTGGTGTGTATTAAATACGGGAACACATTTTTTGCAATATGTATTTTTCGTCGGCCTTACAGACAAATACGCGGGTATAAAAAGGTTTAACGGACCCTGATAAGCAATTCTGTGTCAAGCCTCTTGGACTTCATTTTAAGAAAATAGCGTCTAAAGATGTCAAATCTTTTCTTTAATAAATTTGCTTAAAGAAGTATATATCCATCTCTTCCTTTCTATTTTAATTAAGGTACGTTTATTAAAAACAGATTGATAGAACTTGAAATTGAAACATTAATTAAGAATCTATTTTCCGTTCATAAGTTATTAAGGTTACATTACTTGATTTTTTTTTAATAATGTTAAGCACGTGACGCGTTAACAGAATACATCAATATCTCCGAATTTTACTTTTAGTTGTTGACTCATTATTGCTTATCATCCAAATATGAATTCAATTGTAGCTATGTTGTACATCGTCCGTTTATTTTATTGATTTGCGTAATTTGATACGCCGCTTCTCCGACTCTGGTCGGATTTCCGAACTCTATCTGAAAGTCAAGCTCGTCGAATCCATGGCAAATACACGCTGAATTAACCTAAGTATGTTTATAAGGTGTATATATATGTATATATAATATATAGATTAGTTTACACACTTTCATGGATAAAACACCAAGAGAATGTTTATAATTTCATAAAATATCCTATAGCAATTTTTTCCATGAAAGGGTGTAATCTATATATTTTATGACTAATTGTATAAGTAACATTACTAGCTTCTACGTCACTCGTATGAGTTGTCGCATGATGTAATATAGGGTATAACATTCCTCAATAAATGGGCTAACCAACGCAAATAGATTTTTTCAAATTGTTGTAGAAGTTTCGAAGCTTATTTAATGCAAACAAAGAAACGAATATTTCTTCTCTATAATATTACTATAGGTTAGGGTTAAAATACACTTATCAGTATCGGTATACTTATACTTATACAATACTTAAAGTAAGTAGGTATGAGTTTTGTTTCATAAAACTTGAATCATGACTGTTTTACTATAAAATTGGCGACGTATTTTTTATATATTCTCTAAAAGCCTTAAGTTTATTTAAAACAGAATTCAACCGTACCTAATTATCTCTGCGGTTTCTAATTAAAGCGAATAAAATATCGAACTAATTTAGCCGAACCGTTACGGCAACAATGAAAAACTTACCGAGTCGACATCGGTTGAAATATGGCTAAATTTATCCCGACATAAAGTGAGCAACAACTCCGCTACGAAGCAAAGTTGAAAATGAACCAGGTGTTTGCACATTAAGCTTAGCAGTCAACTTTTAATGTCGTTAAAAGCATGATATGAGTATTAATTATTCGTGGACTTAATGAAGCTACATGTAACGCTATTAGGAACTTGAAGTTGTCTCTTAGAAAAGCTGTACAAAATTTTGGATCATAGAACTTTTTTTTAAAAACACATTAAAATTATTACAGTTGATGGCGGCGTTTTGGCATGAAATAAGGATGATTCAACTTATCCACCCTAAGGTGGATAATCGCAATTGCGTGTCCATTTAACTACTCTAGTCCTCGACTATTTATAGTCAATAATACGATTAATTTAATATTTCAATTTATGTAATATGATTTTAGTTTCAGCTCGTTACTGAAAAAAAATCACATGTTTCGATTTCGACTACTCTCTCTACTTTGGGGTGGATAAACGGAATGATCCAAAAGATTACATTGTCAAGGCTTTCAGAAAGTTGTATGTTTTGAAAGCGATAGTCTTCAATAATTAGCCTTCATATACTCTCTGAAAATAATAGCATGAGACATCATCACGTTCTGATTTGAAATAAAATATATTATAAATTTAACAAATTTAGAAGTAAAAAAATCATGCATTTAAGCGTTCTTGCGTTCTAGCGTTGTAGGGATTCATTCGTTTTTTTATTTAAAAATCTATTGTGCAAAAAATCCAGTTGTTGTTTCCCATTCTTTCTCGTTCATATAAACACTAAAAATCCATTTCCATTTACATACGCGATCCAAACACACCGTCGGTATGGACGAGCCGCGCTCGATCTTAACGTACAAATTGGAGCGAATACTTCCTGTCACGGTCGATCGCGAATCGTTGATCGTGGTGAACCGATCGTCAGATATAAACCTAACGTAAAAGCGTGACATTATAATACGCTAGCAATAAAAATATATAAATACACGTATGTTATATACCGATCAGTTTAAACGACGTTGCTTAGCAACTGGTTAACGACTGAGAGTTTTTTGTGCCATTAAGACAATTGACGAGTTTGTAAAGTTCAAAGTGGATATAGATTTTTAACGGTCCCAGCGCACAAGTTGGTGTAAACACTTCTTGCTACGGTCGATCGCGAATCGTCGATCGTGTTGAACTAATCGTCTGATTAACGCAACGAACGCAAATGCGCGACATTACAATACGCCAGAAGTTATATTATATAAATATAGATCAAACTCAAACTCAAACTCAAAATATACTTTATTCAAATAGGCCTTTGCAAGCTCTTTCGAATCGTCAATTTACAAATTTGTGATGTCAGTTCTACGTGAAGCTACCACCGGCTCGGAGTGTGGACTCTACTGATATTTTATAGGCTCATGGATTTTGGTACCTTAGCGACTGAGTGTAATGAGTATGATATGAAAAATTTAAATGGATACACATTTTTAATGCCAAATATTACGAATGTAAAATATCTGGACGCTGATAAGCAATAATGTGGTAACCCATAAAAAGTCAAATTCGGAGATATTGATGTATTTTGATATCAGCATCCATTTATAGTTGTGAACATCATTTCAACGGCTCTTTTAGTTGCAATAATTATTTATACTCCTTGATTTTCCCTACGATTCATTTAAAAAAGGCACGTATAATGGTTAAGTCAAATAAAACAAGCGCGTTCATTTATTTCTTAATTCACATAAGAATTGGACGCTGATAAGCAATACTGTGTCAAGCCACACGGACTTCGCTTTGAGAAAATGGCGTCTAAAGATGTCACACCTATTCTTAATAAATTTGTTTCAAGACGTATATATTCATCTTTCCTTTTCTATTTTGATAAAATGTATAATGAATCAAAAGCAGATAGATTTTTTAAATAAGTTTGCTAATAATAGATTTTTAAATATTTGAACACGAAAAATGGAACGCACCTGAAATTGCATTGAGTTAAGAAACTTTTTTCCATGCTTATTTAGTTTAGATGACTTGAAATTAGAATGCATAATGTTAAATAGGTAACGCAGTATCAAAATACATCAATATCTCCAAATTTGACTTTTTGTGGATTGACACATTATTGCTTATCAGCATCCAATTAAAAGTCCAGTTTTATTGTTAACTAGCTGCGTCGCGGGTTCACTCGCATTTATGGTTACCGTTTCGCTCCTATTATCCGTAGCGTGATGTAATATAGCCTATAAGTTTACTCAATAAACGGGCTATCCAAATCAGGAATCAGATAAGTAATTCCAGGGTACCCCTACAAATTTACAAATAAATTTAACATTTTTATAATATTAGTACATAAGTATGAATTATACGTAATTAAACAAAAAGATTTGAAGCTTAGGTATGTGTGTATATTAACGGAAATTAATATATATTTTGAACGATAATTATAACAAACAGTACTTATAATAAATTAACTGAAAATTAACTCAATTAATTTCATGATAAGAGACATTAATTTATTTTGAAACTGAAATTAGTTAATAGAAAATTGCAATTACGTGTAATTTATAATATCGTAATAACAGGTTATTATTTAATTAATAACGCTACAGTTTATGTTTGACGTTCGATCCTATTACTATAATTATATACAGAAGCACGAAATTGTTGTAGATAAATTGCTGAACTGATTTTCATCAAATGTAGTATGTAGTAAAGTAAGTAAAGGAACAGCCTGTATAGGTCCCAATGCTGGGCTAAAGCCTCCTCTTTTATTAAGGAGAAGGTTTAGAGCTTAATCCACCACGCTGCTCCACTGCGGGTTGGATATACATGTGTCAGAATTTCTCACCACCCATGCAGGTTTCCTTACGATGTTTTCCTTCAGCGCCGAGCTCGAGATGAATTATAACACAAATTTAGCACTTGAAAAATCAGCGGTGCTAGCCAGGGTTGGAACCCGGGACCACCGACAAAGATCGACGCGTTCTAACCATTAGGCCATCTCGGCTCCATGTAGTATGTAGATAGCATAAATAAAGGTTAAAGGATAAGCTACGTAATAAAATAAAAGTTTAATTATCTCAAATATTTAATATTTTGCTGTGTTTTGAGATTATTAATATTTTTTTTAACAACGTATTATGTGAAAATACATCTAGACTAAATATTTTTAGATGGTAAACGAACAGGAATATACACCTCATGTTAACTTTTTTACATTACATTTTGGGGAGGGGGAGGGGGCGTTGAATTTGGTGTATTTATTTTTTAATATGTACATTTTACATCACCACGACTGCTATGGTGAAGTGGTGGTGAATGTACCTCTAACGCCGACGGTTGCGAGTTCAATCCCCGCTTGGGACAGATATTTGTATTTGTATAATATTTCTTCCTAGGTCTGGGTGTTTGTCCTTGTGGGTCTCGCCACCGTGCCTCGGAGAGCACGTAAAGTTGTTAGTCCCGATTGTTATCACAATCACCTAACAATGATCGTCACTCGTAGTAGGCAAATAATTATAGTCTAAATGGTTACTAGCTTGCCTTCAGGGATCGCAGATGTCAGATCAATCTGTCTAAAAATCAGTAACTCGTCACACCAAGACTAGAAAAGAAAGCAGACCCTGTATAACCGTGAAAAATACTAGGTACATGATGGTGTAATTTTTGCATCAATTAATATCACCATGTCATATTAATTCTCTGATCGCTCACTGTCAAGCCTACATTTGATTGCGACACCAAGATTCCACTTCACAAGACACATACTATCTCGTATCTAATTAGAATGTCACTAATTAGTAAGAATGATTAATTAATTGTACCAGTAGGCTACAAAGACGTATCAATCTGTGTACATGTAATTGTAATTAGATCGCGTCTGGGCTTATTTTAAAAAGTCGTGCAGTAAATTTTTATCCGATTGACTTAAATGGAAGGAATGAGATGGAATCGAAGTTTGTAAGGTGGTAATCTCTAAAACTACTCATCCGATATGAAAAAATCTTTTCATGTTGGATAGCCCGTTTACTGAGAAAGGTTATAGGCTAAATTACATCACGCTATGACTCATAGAAGCGAAGCAGTAATTATAAACGCGAGTGAACACGCGTGGTGCAGCGAGCTTAGTATACAAAATTTAAATAATTAATTATGAATCGGGACTCAGATGGTACGAAAAAGTCAAAGTTTTCTCAAACGCTGAACAAAAAATTGTACCTTCAAATGTTAACTTGTGTTTCATCAAAGCGCATGTTTTAACAGAACATAAATATTCATTTGTTTTAATTCCAAAAAAGCGGGGTACTATATGTTTGACATGTGTATCTGTCTATAGCATAGTATCCCTAACGAATGGATCGATTTTGATACGGTTTTATTCATTAATCACAAAACTACTTTGCTGTATTCCGCGAAAACATCTACAGCTCCCACATATACACTCGCACAAAGTGTATATGTGGGAGGGTGGGCGGTGCTTGCCTGCTTGTGCTGCATGTGCGTTTGCATATGTGGGGAGGTGTGCGGTGCTTGCCTGATTGTGCTGCATGTGCGTTTGCATATGTGGGAGGGCGGGTGGTGCTTGCTTGCTTGTGCTGCATATGCGTGTGCGTATGTGGGAGGGCGGGTGGTGCTCATACTGCATGATACCAGACAGCTGTAGATGTTTTCGCGGATTACAGCAAAGTAGTTTTGTGATTAATTATCATGGAATTCCGCAAAGTAACGCCTGATTCAATTAAACGGTTTTTTTTTCGTTTGAAAGCTGATGTAATCGGGATAAATCTTAGGTATAATTTATAATTATCTGTTCAGATGGTTTAAACTTATCAGATCTTTTGAAGCTTTGAAGTTTTAATATTTTAGTCAGCACATAATCATATGCTATTAAATTTTTATTTATAATACGTATGCTTTGTATATATATTCATTTATGAATTGGTTGTAAGCGAACGAATCGAAATCGAACTGCCGTTAGCCGATGATTCTCTAAATGCAACACACACAAATGTTAGTAATTTTGTTATAATAATACATCGCATATAAATAATCTGGCAACCCCTTTGTGACTTATCTGGTAGTCCAAATTACATACATATATACATTAATACGTGAAGCAAAAATTTTGCAACTTTTTTATTGCGCGGACGGAGGATTATAAAATTTCACACACAGAGAATCATCATCTACCTAGAATTTTTCCCGGTTATACCAGAGTCTTATTTCTATTTTAGTACAGATATTGATGAGTTACTGATTTTTACACAGAGCCATGCCATCTGACCTTCGCAACCCCTGAGGGCAAGTCAGTACCCATTTAGACTAGAATAATCTTCCTACTAAGAGTAACGATCATTATCAGGTGATTGTGATAATGACCGGGACCGACAGCTATACGTGCTCTCCGAGGCACAGTGGGGCGATCCACAAGGACAAACACCCAGACCTAGGAACAAATATTTATACAAATATAAACATCTGTCCCGAGCGGGGGTCAAACCCGCCACCGTCGGCGTTAGAGGTACATTCAGCACTACTACACCAGAACAGTTAAGTATATAAGTATGGAAAAATATTTCTTAATTTAATGTTTCGCATTTCAACTTTATTCCATATTTCGCAGCATGTATTAATCTCATACATTTAAAAACCTCATTTTTACATAAAACGTTTCATTGCTTTCAATTCATTGTATCTTTTATCAAAATAGAAAAGAAAAGATGGATATATATTTACTTAAATATATTTATTAAAAATAGATTTGACTTTTTTTTTGACACCCAAACGAAGTTAGTGTGGCTTGGCATAATATTGCGTCCATATATAGTTATTAAACATTTTACTGTAAGCGATGATCACTTTACATCAGATTGACCTCATTTGTCCGCTATTTTCATAAATAAATACATTTGAGTCTTATCGTGAAACAGTATATTGTTAGCCTAAACGTCTAATGAAGTGAACTAGGCCGAGGCCGTATCTTAAACGCTAGCTTTTGGTGACATAATTGTTAGCTAATTACAATTCAGATAAAATACAAAATGAAAGGTTAAGGTGACTTTGTGAACCATTTAGATATTTTACTGATTGACCAAGAAAGAGTAGTCTTTGCAGCAGATCCAATCTTCGAGACAGTAAAATAAATAATGCAAAAGATAATATGAAAGCAAAACAAAATAGAATATTAAAAAAAAAAAAAAAACTATCAAAGAACGAAACAGCCTACACAGCAGTATAACACCACAGTTATATTTTTTCGTACACATATAAAATTACTGCTGTAAAATATATACATATATACAAATATAATACGGAGAAAGCATTTTTGTACGTGCGAAGTAAATTTCAGAACCTCTGAGTCTGTTTAAAAAACTTTTGGAATTATATGAAAGGTACATTATTTTATATGTACTTATATAAGTATTATTTTAAAACAGATCTATACTAATAATATGAAGCAGAAATGTTTGTTTGAACGCGCTAACCTCAGGAACTACTGGATCGAATTGAAAAATTGTTTAGTGTTAGATAGTTTATTTATTTAGGAAGGTTATATGCTATAAACCATCACTCTACGACTCATAGGAGCGAAGCAGTAACATAAACGCAAATGAAACCGCAAATGACACCTAGTTAATAATAATGCGAGCAAAACCTAGTACATTGATGAAACTAAAGCTCGTTAATAAAATAAACACAGGAGAAAAGAGTACTGTACTGTTTTCTCTTTCCCTATTTACATATTTTATTTGTTAGAACAAAATTTAAGATAAATAAAACGTATTTACCTTGTAAGAGGTACATAACAAGAATTTTTAAAATTGGAAAACCGACTCCAAAGCCAGCAACCAAAATATGTAACTTGTAACTTAAATTACATACCTATTTCAGTTATTTTGATTTTCGAACAAAGTACTGAAGTGATTTTGACGATTATTCTATGGGACAATTTTGCCGCAGAAGAAATTCGATGAAATTTAGAAGATATTTATTTTACGTATTCTAGAATTTACAAAGTTTATCAATGATAATTAATTATTTATTATATGATAATATAGTTAAAATAATCAATTTTACAAAATAACGAAAAACAATCTTAAAACTGTAACATTTCGAGATAAATCGAAACACGTAATATCGAAATACTAACATCGAAATACTACAAAAATTTAAAAACCCAAGACACTTAAACCTTTAAAAAGTAGAGAAAAGAGCTCATGATTTTCAAATGGCTGGACCGATTTAGGTAGAACATGTCTAAAACGCTAGAAAACCTTCTTTTAAATAAAAAAAAACCGATTCGAAATATGATCACCCATTCACACATAGCGGTCAAAATTATAATTTTTTTAAATTTGGTCAAAGTTAAAAAACATTTTAATGATGTTAAATACGTGACGCATTATTCGATTACATCAATATCTCTGAATTCAACTTTTTGTGGGTTGACACATTATTGATTATCAGAATCCTTATGTATACAGTACTGTAAGCATATATGGAGTCACAATTTAGCCGAATATTATTACGCTAAAGTTAATTCACGGTTATAACGCCGCAGATCACGTGACGCAAACATCATATCGTGCGTCACGATTTCCTTCACGATCACGGTGAAACGGTCTTTTAATGGTTATTATATCGGATTACTTGACGTTTAAGTCTGTATTATTTATTCATTCACCTACAAAATTGGGTATTGTTACTATTAGAAATATATATTAAGTTGCTGTAAAGTGAAAACTACATTCAAAACCGGTGGTAGCTTAAAATAATCAAAAACTAACTGATTTGGTACTTATCGATTTGAAAGTGATTTAAGGATCAAAAAAAGATGAAATTGATGAACCTACCACCGGTTCTGAATGTAGATTCAACCGAGAAGAATCGACGATAAACTCGAAAGTTACTTCTTTAAGAAGCTTTACAAAACAAATATTTAAGAGTTACAAATATATCAAATACCCTGTGTGAATCCAGCTTATACTAAATACAAGAATATATCTATATAACGTATATAATGTAAAACATATTATAAAGACGTCGAGAAAGTCAAAACTACCTCCAGAACGTTTCAGACTAACTGGATAGTAACACGTAAAGGCATAAAGTAAAATCGACCGAGTAACTTAGTAACTTCGCCAGCAACTTTCCATTCTCTTCTGCATAAACTTTGACTTAGCTGGAAAAATTGTTTGTAATATTCCTTGATAAATATTAGTTTATTTTCGTATAGAAGGTATATCTAACTTTTTAGCTATCGTCCTAACTAATATTATTAAGGCGTGAGTTCATTTCTTAGTGTGTTATGCTTTCACATTTCAACTACTTAGCCGATGATGATAAAATTTTAGCAATAGGAATCGAACGAAAAACAACATAAGTCGGACAGAAAGAAAGGCTAGGTCAAGGAAGCAATAGTAGTCAGATTATAATTAAAAGTTTGGTTAGTTAACTACTTATTTATAGTTTATTAACTTAAAACTATTGAAAATCTAATAATTATAAGGAGAGAATTAAATTTGGAAGTTTTACTCTCGAGCGCTCTTGCTATATCGCTATATAAAACAACTCTGTAATCTAGCGACAGATACGTCGTAAGTAATTACGAAAGATGTGAATGTCAAAATAAAGCACTGACGATAAATTGGATGCTGATAAGCAATAATGTGTCAACCCACAAAAAGTCAAATTTTGAGATATCGATTTATTTTGATACTAAGTCACCTATTTAACTTTATTATAAAAAAAATTTCAAGTCACCTAAACTAAATAAGTATGGAAAAAAGTTTCCTTACTCAATGTTTCGAATTTCAGGTGCGTTCCATATTTTGCAATTTCATAAAATAATCTCAAATATTTAAAAACTTATTATTAAATAACTACTATTAAATAACTCTATCTGCTTTAGATTCAATATACATTTTATAAAAATAGAAAAGAAAAGATGAATATATATATACGTCTTCAAACGAATGTGTTAAGAATAGGTTTGACATCTGTAGACGCCATTTTCTCAAAACGAAGTCCGTGTGACTTGACACAGTATTGCTTATCAGCGTCCAATTGTTTCAGATGTAAAGCAATGAAAAATAACTTTTAGAAATCTTTATGAAAGTCTTATAGAAGAGCAAAATTTATAAGGGTAACTCTCGCCAAAGAAAAGTCAGAATGTCAATGGTTTTAAGTTAAAAAACTATTAATAGTCGAAAATATTAGGTTTAATAATAATTAAAACACGAAACAAACTCTAACCAATACAGAAAATTCTAGAAAGATTCGTTTCGTGTATCTACTAAAGGTTTCTCATCTAATTGTAAGATTCCAGATATATGCTGAATCATCTTCATAAATTGCCTCAGCGTCCTGGGAACGCTTGGGTTTAAAGAGATCTAAAATCATATTTTAAATTAAAGGATCTAGTTTAGAGAAGAATTCAGCCAAGGATGATATATTGCGAATGTAATATTATTCTTTTTATCAATTTAATTTCCCTTTCTTATTATTTTTAATAGAATTATTTGTAGCAATAGTATTAATTATTATTATTCTTTTATATTGTAAATTAAGTATATTTAGAATCTTTGTTAGTAAAATATATTAAATACTTAAGTTGAAATCTATATTGTTATATTAAAAATTAAATAATGTTCGATGTGAACTCTTAAATTTATACCAAATTATTAATAAAACATTGTGCTGAAAAAAAAAAATTAAATGGATATTCTTTTAAAAGTAAAATATATAAATGTGTACATATGTAAGTTGCTTTGAAAAGTAAACTAAATGCTAATATCTAAATATAACTCTCACTAGAGATGTAATCACTTGATTGGCGTACTTTCATATTTAATTAATTCTCTTTCTCTTTGTAAATGTAAGCTTTGAAAAATAATAATACCTTACTTTGTATTAAAAACAAAGCAATGTATGAACAAAAAAAATACATATAAATACATAAAATTCATATTAATATTTTATTTGTAAATGACAAATTAAAATGGTCTGTAAGTATAATTACATTTTAAAAATCCTAATATGTAGTAATACATGAAATAGTTACTTAATAAAAACTTTGCCAAAGGCTGAGCTTTTAACCAGACCGAAAGTTCGAATCGAAATCGAAGCATCCGTATTCGCGTAAAGGTAATATGTTTATAGATACAAATAATCTGCGTCTATAAATATTCAATATGTGTTATCCATAACGCGAGTTTTAGGAGATAAAAAAAGAGGAACAGGGCTTGGTTACACGCCAATGCTTTTATGGGTTGCTGTTGAAATAATAAAAAAATATATAACGATCAGACGATTTCGCCCGAGGCGCTGTTCAAATCAAAGGGTTTTTATGTTATACTTTTTTCATATTTCATTCAGTTTCATTTAAGTATAATATTAGATATAACTTTTTATATATCGTTGTCTTAGATTTTCGCGATTATTATTCATTGAAATAAAACTATTTTAAACGAATAACGAAACGGACATACGCGATTTAAATCCGTTTAAAATAGTTTTATTTCAACTTTTTATATAACAGACAAGCTGTGCCTCGCAGTTTCACCCGCTTTATTTGAGGAAAAATTATATTTATATAATGTTTACCCTCCCTACTTGAATAGGATATTATTCAATATTTCATTGGTTTCAATTTTGGTTTTTGCATATTGTTTTTATTAAAATAAATATATATGTTTTTAAAGTAAATGTTGCCCAAGTTACTCGTTATAATATTAGCTATTTGTGAGTGAAAGTCTCGATAAAATTAGTCCAGCCATTTCATTAGCCGGAACAAACAGACAGACAGACAAAAATTTTCAAAATCGAATGTTTTCTTAACAAAACAAAATTTTTACTTATATTATCATAAAGTATTTGTTTGTATGTTTGTGTATATGATTGTGTATGAAAAGTACTGATGCGATTTCATTTCTTTTTTGCGATATATAGTGCGTTTATTGAGGAAGATTATAGATTACATTTTAACACGCTACGGCTTATAGGAGCAAAGCGAAAACCATAAACGCGAGTGAGACCTTGAGAGGCGAATAGTATATAATAAAATAATATTTTATAAATCACAAAATCTTAAGTCAACAGCCTGAAAATACCTTACATCTAATAAAAAAATAAACGTATGTACCTCGACCAATATATGTTTAAGACTTAACTTTAAGACTTAGATCAATATATTTTATCTTCAGCTTTTTAAGTAATAAACCTTGTACCTAAAAACCATAAAATGCTGACACTAATAAATACCAGTCACCATTACTTTCACTTATCCGTACTCAAGCTAAGAATCTATCGTTGTCGATGCCAACGTGAGTAACATTAGCAGAATGAAGATCATTAGGAATGACCACCGTCAGGGGTTGTGATTTTTCAAGCAATCGATGTAACAAAAACTAGTAGAGGCCATTTAGTAAGTAATTTAGGTGATTACCTAATAAATAGGCACATTATTGTGACAAGGATTACAATTACAGAAACGTGAAACTTGCGTAAGATGCTCTCCTTACACTGTAAATAAATATGGCAGGGACAATCCTTAACTTTGACTGACGTTGGCGTAGTGGTCACTGCAACTGACTGTAGCGCTAACGGTCGCGGGTTCCATCCCCGCTCGCGGCAAATGTCTGTATTGGCCATACGGATGTTTGTCGTGGTCTGGGTGATTGTGTTAGTGTTGTGTATGTTTCCGGACCCCCGACACAAGGTCACAAGATCTTAATGGGGGTCGTTCAGTGTGATACGTTTATTTATTTATTATTTATTATTTAAATTTAATTGGGCACTTCATCAAATCATAGATCATCGTCTGTAATAATATCATTTAGTCAAAAATAAAAGATAAGTTTAGTTGCATATTTGAGTGCTTTAATCTCAGTAATTATCACTTAATTTGAAATAACCAGTATTGTTTCGGGGAGTTCTTTCAATCAGATGGATATTTTTATGCTTGTTTATTGGTTCTATCTATGTATGTAAAACCAAAAGGTCACAAACTCACTCATCACTAAATCTCAGAAACTACAAATGCTAGGAATTTTAAATTTTACTCACTTAGAGTGATTTTGCAATATTTGACCCCTAAAGAGGGTAAAATGGGGGTCGGAAGCTTGTGTAATATAATATTAAGCTACACTCTTTAGGAGCAAAATAATAATTGCTTAAAAGCAATAATAAAAATGAATGTGAACGAAATTCGGAACGTGAACCAAGTGACACGGATTCAAAGTGAAAGACAGCGCAGTTAATTTAATAAGCTCTAATAAACTAGTATTAAACTGGGATATTGTGGATAGTAAATATTATTCGAAGTCCAAATAAATCAAAATTGTTGGTCAACTTGTAATCTCTACAATTTCAGATGGATTAAATTCGATTGAGCCGTCGAGATAGCCGCGGTTTCCGTCAGAATCACCAACTTAAACTCGACGACTGTTTGATTTGTTTAAAAAGTGACATAAAGGAACCAAGTATCAGACCGAAAATCTTATAAAGTCGTACCGATAAAAAAGATTTCGGTGAAATATAGTTACAGTCATCCTATTTACATAAAAATGTTTGTCGATGCGATAACGCTTCGAGAAAACGTTGGACCAAAATGTTTGTATTCATAAATCGCGCGATATCTGTTTTCTACGACGCCTCCGGAAGATCTTTCATAATCCTTTACGTACGCATTGAAGTATTGCTGTTTTGAGCATGATTTACGATTTTCCGTGAACATATTCTTACGTTCCGAACTGAGGTTGTCCAATGGCTATCTAGGTTGGGAGATGTTGTCCTCAAAATTCTTCTTGTATTTGACAATAAACTGTCGGAAGAAAACCTGAATTTATAAAAAAAAGAGTAGAATTAATAGACTTTTTAACTAGTCGAAGTCTCATACGAAATATGCAAAGACAAATTAGGTACTTAAAAATGGAAATGCTACTACTAATTTTTATTTGTGATTGTTTCTTTGCGTGCCTTAGTGAAGAATAAAGAAGAATAAAGAGCCAAAGATCCTCGACCATCCTTACGAGATAGTCATGAGCATGACTTTAAATTATTGTTACTCCATGGTTATTTTTTTATCATCCTTAATCACTGTTGAAGCGTATATTTCATACTCTTAAATTTCCAACTTCTCTAAGTCTTATCATAGACTCCCTAACCAGTTTTAACCAGTTTCAAAGTATTCAAGTCTATGAAAACTTAAACCAATATGCGAGCAGGAAGATTAAGTAATTTCGCGTTTTATGTACCAGCTTAAGAGGTAAGCGAACATTCGGTGGAGAGTAATGGCAGTTTAAAACTTAGGTGTTTTAAATTATTATTTAATAAACTTTTTTATGTGTTGTATATTTGTTGGTAAAATCTTGAATTATTTTTTATAGTTCAGGGAAGGTATAACGGTGAAAAACATAAATAATAAGTAAAGGAATATACTAAAATCGACATATGAATTTATCAATATAAAATGTTCCTACGTTTTTGACGCATTTGACGTCTTTTATCTTTTTAGAAATAAATATAATCTATACTAATAATAAAATTCTAGCGGGTCGCTGTCTGTACATGGAAGATATATGAAAAAAAATCTTACTGGGGGCCTTTACCAACGCAATAGAACCCAAAACTATGATTTTTAGAATTCTTATCTGTTTGTCTGTTTGTCTGTTTGTCTGTTTATCTGTGCGTTTGTGCACGCTAATCTCAGAAACGGCTTATCCGATTTAGATGCGGTTTTCACTAATATATTGTGGGAAGCTTCACTTAACATTTAGGGTTTGTTTCATGTCAATTGGTTCATAAATAAAAAAGTTATGTCAATTTAAGGGTTCACGTCGAACATTATTTTGTACTTTTCACTAAATGCATGAAAGTATATACAGTACTTATATCAAAAAATACATTTTTAAATTTTTGTCTGTCAGTCTGTCTGTCTATCTTTTTGTTCCGACTAATCTTTAAAACGCCTGAACTAATTTTGATGGTACTTTTACTTACAGTTAGCAAATGTTATAAGGAATGACTTAGGCTGACTTCTATTTTAGATATTTTTAATCAATACTTACAAAAAAAATCTAACGGGTCGCTGTCTGCACATGACAGATATATAAAAAATATATATATTATTGGGGGTCTTTACCTACGCAATAGAACCCAAAACAATAATTTGTTAGATATTTGTCTGTTTATCTGTGAGTTTGTGTCCGCTAATCTCAGAAACGGCTTATCCGATTTAGATGTGGTTTTCATTAATATATTGCAGTAAGCTTCACTTAACATTTAGTGATTCTTTCATTTCAATCGGTTCATAAATAAAAAAGTTATGTAAATTTATGAGTTCACATCGAACATTATTTTGTATTTTTCACTAAATGCATGAAAGTATATACAGTACTTACATCAAAAATTCCAATTTTTTAATTTTAGCTGAATCAAATTTGATGGGACTTTGACTTGCAGTTAGGGGATGTCCATTAATCACGTGAGGCCCAGAGAAGGGAGAGGGGATGGAAGAAAAAAAATTACGAAATATCACCAAGTCTAAAAAGTTCTTTAAAACATTACTTGATTAATGAACAGCCCCTATACCTAGCTAATATTATAACTTAGGCTACTTTTATTAAAAAAATATATTTATTTCAATGAATAAGTAAAAAAGAGATAATTCTCTTAATATTTTGTTATTGTGTAATCGCGGTAACAAAATATTGTAGAACCCAATAAAATAGTGAACAATTTCTGATTTAAAAAGGAAAGGTTATACGTCTATACATATAAATGGATGCTGATAAGCAATAATGTGTCAACCCACAAATTTAATTTAAAATAAATCAAATTTAAGATATCGATGTATTTTGATACTACGTCACCTATTTAACATTATCCAAACAAATTTCAAGTCATCTAAACTAAATAATCTAAACTAAATAAGTATGGAAAAAAGTTACTTAACTCAATGTTTCGTATCTCAGGTGCGTTCCATATTTTGCAATTTATAAAATAATTTCAAATATTTAAAACTCATTATTACTATCTGCTTTTGATTCGATATACATTTTATCAAAATAGAAAAAAAAGATGAATATATACGTCTTCAAACTAATTTATTAAGAATAGGTTTGACATCTTTAGACGCCATTTTCTCAAAACGAAGTCCGTGTGGCTTGACACAGTATTGCTTATCAGCGTCCAAATATAATTGATGTGTCCGTTTGTAATTTTAAATAAATGCATATGAAAGTATACATGGTACTGACAGCAAAATTAATAACTTTAAAATTTTTGTCCGTCTCTCTGTCGCTCAGTTTGTTACGGCTAATATCTAAAACAGCTGGACCTATTTTGACGAAACTTTCACTGAACAGAAAGCTGATGTAATAAGGAACAAAATTGAAACCAATGAAATAGTGAACAACATCTAATTCAAATAGGGAAGATATATGTATATTATATAAATATAATAATTTGGAAAATAATATATTTACTGGGTAATTTTTTTACTGGATATGATAGACCAAATCCGAAACTATAAGCAATAGCGAAAAATAATTAAAGGATTAACAGAGCCGATTTTAATTAAAACTAAAACTATATCATTAGTTTTTTGAAAAATAAGTTCTCCTAGCCAGAAACGAACACGTTGATTTTGGAAAAAATTAACATTCTGTATGATTGCATCATCTGATACTGTCACATATTATAAGAATCAACTTCAGAGAATAGTAATAGTGTATAGTTAACTGCAACAAAAAGAAAGGGCAAATTTTTTACAAAATTCTATCAAATTCATACATTAATTAAATCGTTTGTAATTCTTTAAAAAAAACCATCATACCTAAAAGTGAAATTTTAAAATTATAACGGGATATTGTAACGTTAATAGCGGGTGAGTACAATAGCCGAGTCCAGTGAAATGTAGATTTTCAATAAATTTATTCATCTTTTTAGGAATTATCTAAATCTACCTAGGTAACGGAGTAGGTGACGGGGACCAAAACAAACGTCACATTCTATCAACTTTGTATAGCTCACATAGAAAAAATAGACAAACATAAAAGAAGTTATTGTGAGTTATTCATTTTATATATTTTTGATTGTATTCTTTACACTTTTCCTTACTTTAGTAGGTGAATAGCATTTTGATGCAAATAAATAAATCGTTCGAAGTAATGCAGACTTTTTTCTAAACTTACCGGGAGCCATGATTTAACCCACATATTTGATTATGTATATTTGATATACATATATAGAATCGATTATTTAACTTCTAATTCATGTATAGATTTAATGTTATTTTGTTAAAAAATAAATCTTTTTCTTTAATTTGTCTCTTACTATTACTTTCCAAAAGTTGATTCTTACAAGTGACACCATTAGGTAGGTGGTGCAATAATACAGAATGTATTTTTTTTTAATTAGTGGGTTCAATTCCTGGTCAGGAGAATCAAAAAAACTTATGATGCAGTTTTAGATTTCTCAAAATCGGACACGAGACTCCTTTAAATATTTTTCGCGATTCCTTAAAGTTCCGGATATGGCCTATGAAGCCCAGTTAAAAAAGTCACTCGATATATAATACAAGGAGAACCTCGGCGGGAATATACTGTTATACAGTCAAAATTTTAAAGACTAGCACAAAACACTTTTCTTAAACATTTATAGTGAAAACCGTGGAGGAATACCGTATCTGAATTAGAGTTTGCTTATAAAAACAACCAGAAAGTTCCCAAATCCAAAGTAAGAAGCTCCTTTCTTGAGCAGCACCGCAGACTATTATAACCTTGCTTTGCAGGAGACATGCCAAGCAATCTGTAATCCACGCGAACGAAGTCGCGGGCACAGCTATCAAATAATAAAATAAATAAAATATATATATATATATATATAAATATATATATATATATATATATATATATATATATATATATATATATATATATATATATATATATATATATATATATATATATATATATATATATAATTGTCTGTTTCATAGTTGTATTATGAGGTTCTTTCTTTAATCAGTTTTGTTGGAATACAATACGGCTATGTTTCAGAAATAAAAAAATGTGTTCCATTTAATGTAGATAAAATTTTTTAATTAAGTTTTACCACATTTTGCCAAAATATATAATTATCTAGTCTAAAAAAAATTCTGTTCCGTTACGTTTACACTGAAAAAAAAGTATTGAAAAACTACTTTGGTTCTGATAAATGATGATGTGTGTTAATGCTCTACACGCACAAAAGTAAGTGGTTGAAAATTGAATGAGTGTTAACCATTATTGGTCATACGTTATACCTAAGTTAATTCCAAGAGTGACAGTTAACAATAACTTGGTTACACAGGTGTGGACTTAGTTTTATTGGTTAATAACTACAACATAAGTGATAGCACGTTTACTGCTTTTCGGCAACACCTGCACTCATATCGGAGAAGAGACATCGCAATTACTTGCCTAAGCAGGTGTTGACTTATTTTACTCGTCGTAGCTTCCATTAATGTTTTAGTAGGTACTTACAATTAGATTACATATTTCTATATATAGACTAGAATTGTGTTGTAAGTTTTACTCTCGTAACTGATATAAAACAAATCTGTACCCTACTAACAGGTGTAACTTTTAGCTTACGTAAAAGTTTGTATTCATATTTTTTTTTAATCTCCATGTAAAAACTGATGAATATGATGATTTTTTTAAAATGTCAGACTATTGTGTCATCAAAATAACACATAGTCTCTAATTTAGAAGTATATTGAGACATACGTAAATGAAGTAAATCAGTAGTACACAAACGTTTGACAATTACTTGGCGAAAGCATTTAAACTGACAGCTGAACTCATTTGTGATTGGGTTAGACCATGCGTCTTCGGCCCAAGTTGTGTTAATTCAAATGAACAATTGAATAAATAACAGTATAGCATTTTACTAAGCGACCTGTTGCTGTGGGTATTTCCATTTTGGAGCTAAATTATAAAACGACTTAACTAATTTTAACAAACAGGTAAAGAAGTCTTTAGGAATGATACATAAATATTAACATTCCCTGTAAAAACCTTTATAGTCAACACACACGATGGTCGCAGCTATTTCGTCTGCTTAAAATTTTTTATGCCCATCTCACCCTCTCACGATTTATTTTTGTATCACAAAACACATTTATGTTCTTCTACGTGCACCAATCTATTCCAATTCCAAAAACTATCGAAATTACGTTACAGTTGTGGGCGTAAGAATATCTCAAACAGATAGACAGAGTTATTCCCAAATTTATAATATTAATATGACTTTAAACTAATGCAGTGAAATTTCGGAAATATCCCAGTCGTTCTAACAATGGTTATCATGAAATGATTTCGGACACTCAACTCACATTACGTTAATTAGATCGATTAATTTAATTATCTGTTCAAGATATTATGTTGATTAAAGCATGCATTATATGCTTAGTTACAGTAACTATCGAACGTTACTAAATATTCAAGATGAATTATGTTATATAAATGCTTATGGAACTTGCCACTCAGAATGCTGACCACAATGGACAACGGTGCCTAGCAACCAGCTAGCGACTATGTATAATAGGCGAGAGTATCTTTAACTTCAAGTGCGAAAGTCAAAGTTGGAAATAACCACAAGTTTTTTACATATTCAAAAGGTCTGAAACGAATTGTGTAGCCACAAAAGGGACACTTGAAAATCAGCAGAGTTTCAAAGAACCTCATAGAGCGGATGCCTTTTGGCATATTATTATTTTTATTCATTATTAAATATATATATTGTTTAATTAAATAAATCAACATTTCTTTGAAGTGCGCCATCAAAATCTATTATCGCATTAAGTTAAATAAATCGCGTCGAGTTTTAATAGATTCGGGTGTCAGTCGTGATTTGTCGGTAGTCTATCGAGTTCTGTCCGAAATTACTTCAGTTCTGACGTACCCCATTGTCCCGGGGATCAGCGAATGAAGGGTTAACAAAGGTCTATCCGACCTAATTAGGGAGTTCGCCTATTACAGGGCGGGCGTGGGTACGAATTCCCGGCGTGTTTTGCTTGTTAGAAGGAATTTTGCGGGGAATATTCGGGATGGGAATTAAATTTATTTATTGCGGTCCGCGAGGAGTGAATCCAGCGAATTGATTGATTATCCGAATTCTGAACGCAATTTCCGTATTTGATGATGTCCGATTGTTTGTGAAATTATTTTTTTTGAATGGTGTATTGAAAGTTATGCAAAATAATTCAATTATACTTTGGTTTTTAATACGGAAAAAGAGGAAACATTTTTTTTTTGCTACTGTCTTGATTAAAATAAATCGATTTATTGTTTTAAGCCTTAATTTTACAATGTTGTGATATGGAACAATTAATTGTATCATATATGTACATATAGGTATACATAGAATTAGGATGGACAGACGCGTTGGCGCAATGGTCACTGCAACTGACTAAAGCGCTAACGGTCGCGGGTTCGATCCCCGCTCACGGCACACGTGTGTATTGGCCATACAGATGTTTGTCGTGGTCTGGGTGTTTGTGTTAGTGTTGTGAGTGTTCCCGGACCCCCGACACAAGGTCAATGAGATCTTAATGAGAGCCGTTGAGTGTAATGCGTTTTTTATTATTTATTATTAGATCCTAGGGCAATATGTCCACTTGTACAATAAAATACTCGAGAATATTTAGCAGTTTTCAATAAATAAATTTAAATTGTATATATATTAGAATTAGAATTAGAATACCCTTTATTCGGGAACAAACACATTTACAAATAAAATAGCACATATAAAAAATAGTAACAAAATCTAGCTAGAAAGACAAATATAGCAATCCTTAAATAACAATATATCTACAACGAAAAATGAAATTAAAAAAAAAAGCATAACTATTTAAAAGAAAAAACTTATTTTAAAAATAGTATTAACAAATACTAATGCTTATCTATCTAAAATGGTGCAATGTCCCCGAAAAGGAATGTCCCTCAGTTATTATTGGAGTTTTGCTCCAAAACTGGTTTTCAGTGACACCCAATTCTTTTTCCTCGGTAGGTAGCAACTTGCTTATGGTATAAAACTATCAAAAAAATAACGGATATAATCTTAAAAGTAAATAGAATATTTATATATATAACATGCATAATTATTCTTTACTTACTTTCTATTCCTCTACTATACAAAACCTGATACATATATAATAACAATGACATTTATATAAAATACAGATATGAAAGAAAAGACATTTTAATTTTATATAGGAATACGCATAGTTTTAATATTAGCTTAAGGCGAAATAAATAGGCGCGAAATAAAATATATTATAATTCACATTATCACCCACCCACATAAATACATAGACTGATAAAAACATTACTCTCCATTGCGTGTCACAGTCGGGTAAAAGTGTGATATTTTAGATTTCAGGAACTAAAACAATTGTTAGAAATAAATGTTAGTTTCGCCCTCAGTGTACAACAAATTTCTGTAGCTCGCATAGTTTCAGGTTTCTCCCTACTGACCGATCTTCATGAATCACTGCCTTATAACGTCCCTTGGTAAGTGGCCTATGTAACGGAAAACTACCACACCGACGGTACCACATTCTCACAGAATATTGGTGTGAAGTGACTAATTTAACTGTGTTTCTTAGGCTGAATGAGAGAGCCAAAGCCTAACCCCTCTCATATTTCTTTACTTACTTCCTATTCCTCTTCACCCAAATCAGATTTAAAGCTGGCAAAGCATTTGTGACTACTTTGGTGCACATGAACCCGTGACCGTTAGCGCTTCAGTCAGTTGCAGTAACTACTGCGCCAACCTGTTATTTGCTACTTTGCTTGCTTTAGAACCGACTTCGAAAAAGGAGGTTCTATATTCGGCTGTATGTTTTTTTTGTTTATCGATTATGGAAAAATTTTAAAAATTTTATTAATAACACGTAAAAGTTGTACCGACTTCGAATGAATTACAAAAAAATAAATTCAAACAAAATCATCAGTACATACATAGAAGTTTGAATACAAAAAATAAAAATCACAGTCACTATTAACATTTTGTTTTATATTGATTTCCTAGAAACGTAATTTTATGTATCGCGAGAATTATTGAAGGGATAACTCCGACCCCTCAGATGTATTAGGTCAAGTTAACAAGGACCCTTTTTCTTATTGATGTACTGAACCCCGATAAATTAGGGATCGAATGGTATAAGTCGAATAAAAATACAATTGTATATTAAGCTTGAATATTTAAGAAGGAATCCGATAGAAAGTTTTTATTGAATTTCAAGTTGAATAATGGAATTCTTTTAGATTATACGAAATAATCTTTGTATATTGTAAATTAAAATTCTATTGAATATTATTTGTGTGATGTCTGTTTGGTCTTTACATTAAAACTGCATCGTTTTGAATTAAGTGTTAAGATTAAGATGGATTTAATGCGAAATAAATACATAAGCTACCTTTGTAAAGAACTTAAGTGTTATAAGTAAATTAAATTTCGTTTTAAGGAAACTTAGACGGAGGAGTGTTCACGACACTTTTCTTGTTTAAGGCACTTCTGCGTGTTAATTTATTAAAAATACGAAGAGATTTTTTTTTAAATATTTAAGAATTTGGAGCCTAACGTTTCTGTCAGTAACATGTGAGTACAGGAGAATGTTCTGTGACACCGGAACTGGTTTTAATTATTTTGTTGTTACAATGGCAATAGAAATAAACAATTTGTAACTAAAAATAATATTAATAATAATAGTTTTATTTCAGATCATACGGATCGTATTCATAGATATAAAAACAGATCCATCGTTATTTTTTTAGTTGGGTTGGTGTATTCCTTTATTAATAAGAATATCTGCCCAGTGTTCAATAAAATTATTAATTTTATCAGCTAATATTTTCAGAATGCTAATAGAACTACTTCGAAACCGCAGCATCATAGCGACAGCTCGCTTTCGCATAATGACATAAAAGTCATCAGTTCTAGCTTCGGAGAACATGCCTGATGCGCTGCAGTGCCGAGTCAATCCTAACAGCATTCCGAAACCATTGTTGTATTTGATGCGCAGAGCGTGTAAGCTTGGTATATGTTACCCACAGACTACACAAGTAGAATGACTGACAATAGGCTTTGAAGATAGTCAATTTATTTCAATTTTGTAAAAAGTCTATGATAGGCTACCGACTCTCACTGTACGTAGTTTACTTTACACCGATTTTCTGTGAGAGAGTCGTACTCATGTAGTCACTAAGCTACAGTTAGGCTCTTATTATGCGCTTACAATCTACATGCAAAATGAACCTCGCTAGTTTCATCAACTATTGTCATTCAAACACTGGACTAATCTCCCAATAATGTACTGCTTTGCTATTTAATCAGCAGTGCGTTCCAATCTACTGAGATTAGTGAATTATGTGCCTGTTGGCGTAATACAAATGTTTGGATTTTGTGTGTAATTAAAAAAAAATGTAATGAGTAATTGGTAATGAGAGCATTAAAAGAATTAGTCTGAATGAAGAATTTTCATCAACCTTTGTGTGATTTAAAGGGATTTCACTATATTAAGGGTACAAATTAGCATAAATTGGAATGCGTTATTTAACTGAATATTTAAATTTCGAAACATTGAAAATTTTTTTTAATCAAATTAATGTGCGGGTTTGTAGACGGGTCATTTGATGTTAATTGATCATCAATGAGAGTGAAGCTACAAATGTGTTGCCAGCTTAAAAAATAATAAGGGCGCTGGGAAATATAATGTAAAAAGGAATCAGTTAGAGGTTAGGGTAATTACATTATTATTATTCAGAAGTACTTCCAAATTACATTTCATATTGACAAAGTTAGGTTTATGAAAGTATGTTAATACAATAATAACTAAAATATTATAAAGTTTAATCCGTAAAGTCACAATAAACTCAAATCGAATTAACATTGTATTTTATATCAGTATTATTCAATTTTATCAAACTTTGAATAAAATACTTGAAATTAATTTAACAGAAATATGCCGTCACGAACTTTTCTGAAGACATGTTTGAAGATCTACTAACTCATAAAGTTTTGGTATATCTGTTATAGTTTTGGCAGTCTTAACCACAAAAGCCCGGATCAACTAAATTCACCAGTCAGAGATAATAGTTGAAGAGTTTAATATAATTTTCTATATAATATATAAAAAATCAATGTTTATTTGTTCGTCACGTATATGCTGTCATATCGTTTTACGATTACGATAAAACTTTCTTACTTATTGTGTTCGTCTTCCGTGAGGGTTTTAAAGCATACTTCCAAGAGGTGGTGTGCGTATAAGCTTTAATATGTACATATATATATAAACGATATATATAGCTTTACGACGGACAGTATTCAAAATATATGCAATTAATTTTGAGTAAAAAAGTAATATTGTTTATATCGTCATACAGTTGTTAAAATTTTGGCCATTTGGTCAACCAATTGTTATAGAAGAATGCATAACTAAATGCTGCAATAGTACTATTGAAAAATATTAGAATACTATACGAGAATTAATACATAAATACATATATACGCCTTGCCATAAAGCCATAAAAAACTTCAACGCTATACAAACGCGAAAATTGTTTAAAAAAATTTCAAAATCTCTGAGCTGTTTTGGAGTCTATAGGGTATATATTCCAGAACGATACGAACCAACACTTCACACGATACCTACTTCAAGAAAACTTGCCAAAAAAAAGAAACGAATAAAACTCTTCATAATAATACTCTTATATAATATAGTTTAAGTATATTTACGTTAAGTAATGAATTGTAATGTAAAATGAAGACTGAAGGTGTAACTTTCGTAAGGTTCCTTTTGTTCTGAGTTCTTTGTGTGTCTTGGTCATTAAAAACAAAGCGAAGCGGGGCTTTATGCGCATGAATATACATTTCTTTTTTTATTCGGAAGTTGCAAACTCCGTGTTAATGTGGATAAAAAAAAAATCATCCTTTATTTTTCACCGTGAAATATAAACGCTTGAGGTGTTTTGATCTTTGCGGAATTATCTCTTGGTATGAAAAGATTGGTAACGTTTGGTACATTAAATTTTTATGATCATTTGTCCCTGTCGATGAAAGGTTGAAACGAATTATTGTTTTGATTTCTGTTATGGAAACTTTAAAGTATGTCTCACGTTTGATCAAGAGAGAAGTGTGAGATAAATGAAGGAGAATTTTGCAATTTTTAGATATACAGTTTGCTTACTACATAATTGTATTTCAGGATTTGGGTAAATACTTTATTGTTGTAATTATAGCCTAATGACTATAACTCAAAAAGGCAGTGCCACATTCTCACAGAAAATCAACGATTACAAAGGTTAGCTATCAGTTCATTTGTTGGCTATTAACAAAAAAAAAAAAATCTTCAAAGTAAAACACTTAATAACGTTTACTTGAATCAAAAAATCAATATATACTTTATTTAAGTAAACTTTTACAAGCACTTTTGAATCGTCAATACAAAACACAAACAAATAAAAAAAAAAACTTATTAATTAATTTACCACCGGTTTGGAATGTAGATTCTACCAAGAAAAACCCGCAAAAATCTCCATATAATGCTGAAGATTGTATGATTTGGAGAATATACCCTTTCAAACAAAAAAAATAATTAACAAAATCGGTCCAGCTGATTTCGAGTTATCGATGAACATGCAAAGAGTCACGGACAAATTTAGAACTTGTTCGTTTTTGGAAAACGGTTAAAAATGAATTCTTATTTTTGATCAATATATGGATGCTGATAAGCAATACTGTGTCAAGCCACACGGACTTCATTTTGAGAAAATGGCGTCTAAAGATTACGAACCTATTCTTAACACATCTGTTTGAAGAAGCATATATCCATCTTTTCTTTTCTATTTTGATAAAAAGTATAATTAATCTATAGCAGATAGACTAATAAAGATTTTTATCTAATAATAAGTTTTTCAAATATTTTAAATTATTGCATAATCCAAAATATGGAACTTACTTCAATATTCTAAACATTAGATTAAGAAACTTTTTTCCGTACTTATTTAGTTCAAATGACTTGAAAAATTTTTGTATAATGTTAAATACGAAATACATTATCAGAATACATCAATATATCTAAATGTGACTTTTTGTGGGTTGACACTTTATTGCTTATCAGCATCCATATGATATATGATATGATAAATTCGTGTGTAATTCACAGTCAGTGTGGTCGTGTTGGAGGGTGATAACTAGTGTGCATTAAAAGCTTCAAGTAGTATCACGACGAAATATAGATGTTATATTTCTGTCAATACAAATATTTACTCCTGTGGAATATAACTCTTTAGATATTCTCACCGTGCCTCGTAGATGCTGTGTATTTTTAATGGACAAGAAAGAGAAGGTTCTCAATTCGCAGTGGATGTTTTTTTTTTTAAATATTGTTACCTCAGAACCCTGTCACTTCTGAAACGATTTTTATTATTTTTTATTTGTTAGGGTCCCTAAACTTTCGGATATATTTATATATATACATTTATGTTTTATCAAAACGAGTTGATTACTTTGGTCTTAAAATCGAAATAACTGTATTAAGTATGAAGTCCCCATAAACGAAATCACGTAATTGACATTAGAAGTAGACTGTTTTTCAGTAAATCCTTATTATCGCTTAGTGTTGATATCACATACACTTTGTAATGATCGTTTATCAGGATAGAAAAATAATTCTGAAGGGCTACTGCTCCAATCTCTAGGGTTGTAGAGGTCAGATGGCAAATGCTTTGTGTATAACTCAGTGACTATGAAAACTTTGATTTAAGTTTGACTTAAGATTCGGATGGAATGTTTAAAAAAAACATATCAAAACTTAAAGGTTAGGAGATACATTTTATAAACAGACATAATCCTGTTAGTATATATAGATGAATATATTAAAACTTCAATAAGAAAGTACATAGCAAAAGAAACGAAAACAAAAAAATGTAATAAAAAGTGAAACATCTATCCCTTAGGTCGGTAAATACCAATATTTTAGCCGACATAAAGAATTCTTTCTCTTTGTTCCTACATAAGTGTGTTTTAAGAGATCTATATTTAGCAAAGAGAGTTTTTGAAAAATAATTTTTGTCATACATTTAGAGGTATTTTAATTACCTCCTAATAATATTGCTTTCATACAAAGTAATAATAGATATATATAATAGACAATTCAAAACAGAACATTAGGGGATATTTGTATGAATTAATCATATTGAAATAATCTTGAAGTAAGTTTTAAAAAACAACTGACAAATACTCCTTTGGAGGCGCAAACTTTAATACAATGATTCGCAAACAAAAACTACTCATATTCATATTGTGATCTATTGAAAATAAATAAAAAAAAAAAAAAAAAAAATCTGTGCTAATATATATATATATATATATATATATATATATATATATATATATATATATATATATATATATATATATATATATATATATATATATATTAGCACAGAATCTAATCAAGACAGAACTAAAAGCAGTCCTTACCTAGTTCTTGAAATTCAAGAGTAATTTATAAAACTTTTAAATTGGAACATTTTCGAGGGATTTGTAAAACATATTACGACTTTTTTCCATTTAAGTGAATAAGAATAACAATTGCTTTATTATATTTTAGAACGTTTCAATAATAATCAAATGAAAACGCAAAACTAAAAACAAGTACGAATAAAAGATAGAAATAAATATACACGTATTCTAAATCTATGTAAATGATAACATTGCTATATACACATACTGTGTCTAATTAAAAATTGTATTTGATATCTTCAAATTAAACACAATGTGTATATATAGCGATGAATTTCTATCATTATTCGAAAAACAGCGAGGTGTTGCAAAAAGGACAGCTACTCAGCTTTATGTTGAGGGTCATCGCTGATTGGGATTGGTGACGAGTATCATCACAATTATTTACCGTAATATACCTTTCAAATGGTAAAAGGTCAATAGTTTTAATTGGACTTACTAATGTAGATACAAACATATAAAATAAGCTCCCTCAGTAGATTTTAGAACACACTTTTTCGTATTCACATTATATACAAATTGTTATCTACAGATACAAATAAAGAACAACCGGATAGCCCCAGATAAAAAATTAGTAAAACGATGTTATAAAACATAAGCTACGAAATCAGTTATCTTAATAGATAGACCGCTTCACTCTTGACGTTAATGAAAAAAGCGCGATTTTTTTCACTAAAGGCCGGCAACGCACCCGCAACATTCCTTGTGTTGCAGATATATATGTATAAAAACGCGCAGATAATATATATAATTTCTTGACATTAATGAAAATATTATATATAATGAATATCTTAAATAATGAAACTAAAAGTTTTTAACTAATAATAGTAAAATTTACTGGCTGGAAATATTCCACAGCTGTCCAAAGACCTCCTATCCTATTAAGGAGAAGGTTAAGAGTTTAACTCACCACGCTGCTCTACTGCGGGTTACGGATTGACATGTGTCAGAATTTCTCCCGGCACATTTAGATTTCCTCACGATGTTTTCTTTCACCACCGAGCTCGATATGAATTTAAATACAAATTAACCACATGAAAACTCAGCGGTGCTAGCCGGAGCTTGAACCCGCCATCATCGGTTAAGACCGATGTGGTCTAACCACTAGGCCATCTCGGTTCTAGCAATGAATTAGAAGCATTATTTCAATCGCGTTATTTTTGCTATTTCATTTAAATGGATACATCCATTTTAAGCATGTTTAATAACTTTTTGAATAATCATGATAGTTCGATAATTTGTGTATAAGTAAATGTAAGTAGAGATACACATAAACTCGAATAACTAACTGAAAATGATTTACCATGGAATATAAGGGTGCATTAATTAGCCAATGTAATGTATCACATCAGTAAGGAGAACTGAGCGCTGTAGTGCGCAACTTGTAATGATGCAATTTGTTACGATGTTCAATGCGTAACAAACAGTATAACAGCTTCAATCAATATTGTAAAAGCAAAGTGATTCGAATGTATGGTAATGCTCAAAAACGAGTTTAAATTTTTACATTTCAGACGAAACCCAAAATTCAGTGAGGCAGAAGTGTAACGTAACGCGCAAAGTCGAATGTCAAAACATTTCCAATAAGAAAGGTACAATTTAAGATTAGTCTCAGGCGAGAATTACATTTGTAAGCTTTATTCTCGTAATCGATATAAAACTTTCGTAAGGCTACCTGCCATACGAAAGTTATAGCAAAAATAAGGCACTGGTAGTATAATCTTTCAAGTGTAAAACAATGGCAAACAACTTTTGTAAATTTTTATGAAAGTTTAGGACTAAAACTTATAAATTAATTACTCGCCTTATACTTTCTTAATTATATTTGGTTGGTTCAAAACCACCTTTTTTAATTTTCTAATTTTAGACAAAGAAATCCTTTGTTGTTCAGATCAGATATCTTAAGTATTGTCATTCCGCATTCCTTTAATGAAAGATCAGTGTTTAAACAATGGCTAATGAAGTTGACGTCAAATCAAAAGACTAGCCGTGACGACGAAGAATTATAGCGAAACCGGCCAATCGTGACCATTTATTATTCAACAATAAAATTATTAAACTATTTAAAAAATCCTTTGAACGATTAAAAGAGGAAATATTGGGCACTCATTTCAAGAACTAAATTTTTTCAAGCGATACTAATTCGATTTACCTCCATTTGTAGATCCATTAGTTATAGATGAATGCCGCCTTTAAGCACGTTACGGGGATGCTTTGACGTTTATTTTTTCCCCTTTGAAATTGAATTGGTTTATATTGATATTACATTTTAGTTTGAAATTTTCTGCTTTACCTAATAATACGAACGCTTTGATGATCGAGTTTTTATTGAGCTGCTTGTAATGACATGTTATGAGATATAAATATATTTCTTTCTTCTTATTTGTATTCTGTGTGTACTTTGTATTGTTACTTTGTATGGACGCTGATAAGTAATACTGTGTCAAGCCACACGGACTTCATTTTGAGAAAATAGCGTCTAAAGATGTCTAACTTATTCTTAAAAAAATTGTTTGAAGCATCGAAACAGAAAAGTAAAGATGGATATATACGTCTTTAAACAAATTTATAATTGACGTTTTTAGACGACATTTTCTCAAAATTAAGTCCGTGTGTCTCGACACAGTATTCTTATTAGCGTCCATCTGTGTTATTCATTTTACTATACCCAAACTTCACCACCTGAAAGTCACTTCATGAAATTGGACGTTCTAATACGTTCGTTCGGACGTTATAGTTTTAGTTCTGCAATATCTCCAATGGCATCTTGGTAAAGTTATCATATCGAATATTGCGACAAGATTTCAATTTGGTCCTCTGACTATGATGGCCGGATTACTTCAAGTGGCAAAGTTCTTGATGGAGTACTGATGCAAGGTATCATGTAACTATGTTTCTGCATTGGGTTCACTTAATCCAAGATCTTCTTCAAATATAAGCCTATTTGGATGGTGATATACATTGTCAACCCACGTGAACTTCATTTTGAGAAAATGGCGTCTAAAGACGTCAAACATATTCCTAATATTTTTTTTAATACGTTTATATTCATGATTTCTTTTCCATTTTGATAAAAGGTAGAATGAATTTAAAGCAATTTGTATATTAATAGTTTTATCAAATAATGAAATTTTTCAAATATATGTAGATTATTGTAGAAATTGCAAAATATGAAACACATTTCAATATTCGAAACATGAAATTAAGATTTTTTTTCGTAATTATTTAGTTACGGTGGTTTGAAAATTTTTGAATATTTCCAAATACATTAGGCACTCTCAGAATACGTCAAATTTCCCGAAATTCGACTTTTTGTGGATTGACACATTATTTAGATAGATAGATAGATAGATAGATAGATAAATAGAATCATTTATTCACAAACAACAACAATGCATACAATTATGATTTTACAATAAACAATAGAATAAGACATTAGGCATATTGTGTCTGAAAAGGCTCTGACTCAGCATATGTTGTGGGAGATCACCACAACGCCGGTAATTCTGCCAGGGCCGTGATAGAAGGTGGACGCACTTCAAATTGATTTTTTAATAATATGCATATATAAAATGAAATAAAATGTGAAAGTCATTCAACAGCTTATATATAAAACTTAGTTCCTTTAATTTGTGAATAATAAAATAAAATAAAATTGATAATTATATTTTAACTGAATAGTTTAAACATAATTATCAATTTTATTTTATTTTATTTCTTATCAGGATCCAATTATAAAGCTAATAAGCAGACGATGCTGTCTAAACGCCTGAATCTTACAAACTATTAACTGAATTATGATTATTCTATGATGTCTTGTGGTATAGTCCATTGTTCTTTACTCGTCCTTAATTAGTAAGTCACAACCCCAAACAAAAATTACGAATACTTGAATAATTTTTTTTCATTATAATTTTATACTATAAAAAATGATTCAGTTCAATCATTAAATCGATTTCTTATCTAACTCTTAAGTGTGACTAGAAATACGCTACATTTGTCTGCTAAATAAGACATGTAAAAAAATTGACTATAGTATAAGTACTGTTTGTTTGTTACTTGTTTTGTTTTTTGTAATATCTTATTAATTGTAATAATTTATCTAAAATGTAAATATTTGAAAAATCTTAATTCGTCGGGGACTTTTGTTTTATGGAAGTTCACCGATTAGTCGAGACGGGCTTGGCTGATTAGGTTAATTATTTTTTTGTGTGAAAGGATATACTCTCGCATTAGTTTCATAGTATTTTCATCAAAATCAGTTTAATGGCTTAAAACCGAAATAGCTGTAATAAATTTGTCATTCTCGTAAACATTTCTTTTTCTTATATTTCTTTTCGTTTTATCAAAACCAGTTCAGAAGTTTGATTTTGATATCGAAATAAGTATGTAATTCTAGTAAACGAAAAAAAAAACTCTCTTTCTTGTTTTTCGTATTATTCAAATAAATCTTATTTGATTTTAAATTAAAAAAAAATATCTTTGCATTACACAGCCCATTTATAAAAAAGTTATAAGACTTTGTAAGGGTAGTAGCCCATAATGGTGGTAACAGTGAATAATATACGATACCGTTTTTATGTAAAGCGTCGAATAGAACGTTTAAAAGAATAAACGTTAATGGCAAGACGCGACGCGTTATTCGATATACTTAGATAGACTTTCCTTCCAAGTTACCGTTCTCTTAACAATACTTATCTATACTAATATTATAAAGCTGAAGAGTTTGTTTGTTTGTTTGAACGTGAGAAACTACTGGTTCGAATAGAAACATTATTTTTGTTTTAGATAGTTTATTTATTGTGGAATGCTATAAGCTATATTACATCACTACGACTCATAAGAGCGAAGCAGTAACCATTAACGCGAGTGAAACAGCTAGGTACAGCTAGTAGTAATATACCGAGATGCTACTGCAAAATCCCGTCCTTTAAATTTTGATAGGCCCTACAGGAATGTTCTCCTATACATAATCATTCATAAAAATTACGTTTTGAATAAATAACCGATGAGCGCAGAAATTTCAAGCGGAATTTCTTCCTATGAGAGTTTTTAATTACATTTAGATGTTTCATTTTTTATAGAAGGACTGTAGTTTTAGTACATACCTTTAGTATAGTTAGTAACTAATTATTATTAAAATTAATGTTTAGATATTAAATTAATTTATACTTTGAGTGCTTCAGTTTTGTATCATGTATTCAATTTAGGTCTAAATGGTTTATAACATAACAGAAAATACAAAATAAATATTTTTTACAAAACAAAAAAAAAGTGTTTTGCAATAATACATTTTAATTAACAATATAATCTTATTTTAAGATGTTTAGTATGCTACTATTTTATAAAAGATAACTCATAATTATGCACAAAATTTTTGCGAATAAATAGGAATGTAAATACTTTATTAAAAAGACGCAAAATACTCTCAAAACTTTATAAGGAAAGTTAACCGTCGTAAAAGTCGAAATTGATCATGATCCAAAATTCTTATTAATTTTCCTACTCATAAAATCAAAAATTTGTAACTTATTATTATCATAAAATTACGTATAAATCCTCATAGTTTACAACTCAATTCCAACTAAATAGGTTCGGCAAACACACACCAATATAACAAGAAAACAACTTAGTTTATTCCCATTAATATTGGGATCACGTTGGCGTTATTAGACGTCCAACGCCAACAGCCAACCATCCAACCTAAATTCGGTACTAAATTTATATGAAAACATAACCGTCAAATTTACTCACATAGTGCAAACGGCTCCCAGAGGGCTCGATTCGCTCGGTCGAGTAAAAATTATATCAACACAACACTATCACTCCACTCTTATCATACGTACATCGATAAACTTAACGTTCTTTTTTTTTAAATAATCACCAAGTACGATAAGCACAACACTATTTTGTTTATAATGATTGTTCAACACACGCGAGTGTTCGATTTTCGAATTCCTAGACGCGTTGAATTTTTACTTGGACGCGTCGTGTCCTTCGCCGGCGTTCCGAACACACTGAACAGTGTAGACCCGGCCGTGTGCCTGAGTATAGCTGGCTCTTTCGCTCCCGAACGGATTTGAGATTGTAACGTCTTGCGTCTCGCTCGCACAGCCTGAAAGAGCGTAGAGAGTACTCGTAATACGTATAGGTCAATATGAAACCTCCTCGGGTGCTGGAGGCTGCAGTTAGGGTGACCATATAAAGTTTGATTATAAATTGGAGCCTACGTCACGATCCGGCGATCAATTTATCAATCGTGAAGTTTAGAATGAGTTGTCACTGATTTATAAATTATTTTTATTATGTGCAAATTATTTTTGTGTATTACTTCGTATCGTATATTCAATTCTGTCTTTTGTTACATTAATTGTGTCATAATTAGTTTTGGTTGTACTAAATATTATGAATGGTAAACTTATATCATTACTGCCACAAATTATAGAAAATACTTGTACGTAGTAAACATCCTAAAAACACACAAATTATACATAATATTTAACACACTGCCAGTTGCTAAAAAAAAAATTATTAAACTAACACAGACAAAACTTTCTACCAATCAAGTATTCAAAAAAAAGTTTTTTTTTGGATCATCTGTCAAAAACTCGATAGTCTAAAATGAAGTACACTCTAGTCAACCCGCTTCGTGCCGGCGTTTGGGACGCATGCGTACCGCGTCGCAGCGTCACAGAGTCGTACACACCCCGACCACAGAGTAGCTACTACAGATAACTTTCGCACACATCCACACACACACATACACAGCTGTTACACGTATAGAAAAATTTTGTTTTTAACTTTGATTCGAATTCTAAAATTTGATAAAGTGCGCTTTTTTGAAACGACCGCTTTGGTGTAGTGGTACTAAATGGCTTGCTCTCACGGGTTGCGGAGGTCAGATGGCAGTCGCTCTGTTTAAAAATCAGTGACTTGGCAGTATATGGACTAAAATAAAAAGCAGACCCGGGTATAAACGGAAAAATGCTAGTTAGGTTGATGATGATGATGATAGAGTGAGATTTTTAGAGTACCGTACCAGAAGGATGTCAATGTTAACCCTGTTACTAAGTTTCCACTGTCTGTCCGTCCTTCCGCCTGTCAGTGATCTATATCTCTTGAATCGTAATAGGTAAAGAGTTGAAATTTTCACAAAGTGTGTATTGCTATTTCCGCTGTAACAACAATTAATAAAAAGTTGTTTTTTTACAAAACTATTTGAAAGTAGACAGTGTTCTATTTTGTACAATGGTACGGACCGGATTTATTTATTAACGAAGCTAATAATTGTATTTTTTTTTCAGTGCGTTTTGTACTTTTTCTATTTCAGCTATATTTTATTCCGCGAATGAAATCGTAGTGTGTAATTGTTTTTCAACCTTCAAAATAGAGATTCTCAATTCGTAATTTTATATTAGTTTTTTTTTAATATTTGTTTTCTCAGAAATCCATCTCTGAATACATTCACTTCCACTATGTGTCAAATGTACTATGAATGGACACGCCTAGCGAGTCGGCGGCAGTGAATGTGTCAATCGATTTATGAAATTCTTTTTAAATTCTAATTAATTGAATAGTTTCGTTTTAAAATCGAAATTACAGTGTATATAATAATGGTATATATTCGTCCACGTAAACGAAATTGTATATTTTGATTTTAATTTTTATTGTAGCTTTATTTGAAAATCGAATGCATATTTTGAAATCTAACGACTTAAGATTTTTATTAATTATCATATCAGTCTGTTCGTCAGTCTACATATAACAAATCTTAGCTCCTTCTTGTTAATAAACATAACTGTAATAGGGAAATAGGAAAACAAGATCACAAACAATCTTTATTTACCGGAAGTATTACGGAAATTTCATCTCAATGACACGTTTCGGAAAATTGGGAACGACAGCCATCACTTAACGATTACAGAAATGACGAATGTAATTTGTATGATTTCAATGCGATATTATTAAATGAACTGTTCTACATTCTTCAATTTGTTATTTGTAAACAAGTATCAGTAATATTACACGTGTATGTGTATAATTAATTATTTATTACACAAAGTGATTTCAAGGAAATGTTGGATCTTGTAAGCTTGTAGATATGTGAACCCTATACGCATATCTACGAGCCTACAAGATTCAATATTTCTGTTACGTTATTATGAAGCTGATTGTTGGTCTAAAATGTATGAAACGAATGAAACATCAATTGTTCATTTTGAGTAGATTGTCATGTGAAGTCAGCGTTAAACAATGTAATATTCTTGTTATATGGAATCTTAACCTTAAGATTTGTAAACACGTGTTTACTACAAATACGGCTACACTGTCGGCGATTATTCGTTCATGTTTGAACACTCGTACAGTGCAGACCTCTCAAATTAGTCGTAACGCTGAATATACTAGAATTACAAAACACGATAAGAGTAATAATCTTGAGACTTGAAGACATCAATTGTGATGTCAACAATGCTGATGTCTCACGTATTAAAATCACTTCGGAGTCACCTAATCCGTCATTATACACTTCAAGTAATTCGCTTTTTTTCACTTTTATATATTAAATCTACTATGCAACACACGCCCAGTTGATTCCTTGTAAATCTGTACTAATATTGTGTTTAAAATGATCTCGTTGTCGGAGGAGGAAAACATCGTGAGGAAACGTGAACGTGTTGTGAGAAATACCCGAATAGGAAATAACGATGGGCCCAGCATTGAATTGCCGAGAGAATTCCAATTAAAAACTGTGTGCATACCGCATAACTTTATTGTACAAAACTAGATCACAAAAAAGTAAATTTCGCTCGGTCGATTTATAAGCAAAAATGTACCATATTTATTTATATATATGTAGGTTATTTCAAAATCTTTATCTACGCTTTATTTCCGGTATAAGGTGAAGAATAAATAATAATAAATATACGTATCATACTCAACACGGTTATGATCCTGTGTCCGGAAACATACACAACACAAGCACATACACCCAGACCACAACACACCGTATGGCCAATACAGACGTGTGCCGCGAGCAGGGATCGAACCCGCGACTGTTAGCGCTTCAGTCGTTTACAGTGACTACTGCGCCAACCTGTCAGTCGATATACATTAAAATTACGTTATCTATAATAATATCATAAAGCTGAGTTTATTTGTTTGTTTAAACGCGCTAATCTCAGGAACTTTTAGTTCGAACTGATTTTTTTGTGTTAGATAGTTTGTACAATGACGAAGGCTATAGTCTGTATTACATCACGCTGCGACTCATAGAAGCGAAGCAGTAACCATAAACGCGAGTGAAACCGAAAGGGACAGCTAGTCGTAAAATAAATAAAATTTATTCGAACAATTATAATGTATCACTTAAAAATAACACCTGATAATGGATTATTCTATCTTTTGTTCGTGTTTCTGTATAAATAATATTTGAAAGGTGAAAGTGGGGAAAATAATTGGAAAGAGAATTAGATACTCAGCGCACGAAATACAGCGATATTAGCTATTTCACGCCGATTTTCTGATCTTCTGTGAGAGTGATATACTGCCCCTGTCGATCCAACCCATGAGGTCAGGTCAAATTCAAATTAAAAATATACTTTATTCAAATAGGCTATTTACAGCATTTTTGAATCGTCAAGTTACAGGTTCATTGGTTATAGATTTTTTTTAAGCTACCACCGGTTCGGAATGTAGTCTCTACCGAGAAGAACAGGCAAGAAACTCGATAGGTACTCTTTTAAAAAAAACATTCATACATTATGAATTTTTATAACATTTTTTCTTGAAATCCTGTGAGAACATCAACGCACATTAGATCCACGTTTCTTTGTCGTTAAAATATTCTTGAATGTTATAATACGCTTTATTTATTAAAGATTTTTTAATGTAGGCTTTAAACTTATTAAGTGGCAAATGTAAAACTGTTTCAATGTCAGTGGGTTATAACCAGGCTTTATGCCAATTTTATACAAAAACTAGAAAACTAATGATTAATTGGACGCTGATAAGCGATACTGTCTCAAGCCACACGGACTCCATTTTGAGAAAATGGCGTCCAAAGATGTCAAACCTATTCTTAACAAATATGTTTGAAGAAGTATATATCCACCTTTTCTTTTCTTTTTTGATAAAATAATGGATTAAAAGCAGATTGAGATATTTAATATATTATATAATAAAAAATTATTCAAATATTTAAGATAAATCTATAAATTGCAAAATATGAAAGGCACTTGGAAATCGAAACAATTAATTAAGAGACTTTTTCCGTACTTATTTAGTTTATATAACTTCAATTTTTTTTAAATAATGTTAAATAGGTGATGCAGTATCACAATACATCAATATCTCCGAATTTCGCTTTTTGTGGGTTGACACATTATTGCTTATCAGCATCCAAATATGATAAAGATAAAGGAGAAATGAAAGAATAATATCAAATTATTATATTAGATTAAAATATAACTTAAATTACTATTGCCTGTCTTATGTAAATTAATAATATTTAATAATTGTTTACGTAAATTACTAATGCCTTTGGCGGCTCTCCTTACGTCAATTGGAAGAAATTGTTTAATATTAAATAAAATATTCGCTCATTTCCTTCAGACAAAAATGAACACAGACATTATGCTACAAGCAATAAACATATTTTATGAGACAAATAAATATACACCGCTATGGTAGAGGATGTTTTTTTTCTTTATTAAAATATAACATTACATTCATAATAATTCCCAACATAAACTTGAAATAATAAAAAAAGTTAACTGAAAAATCTATTATCATTATAGAGCCAAGATTGCGTAATGGGTAGAGCATCTCGATCTCAACCGATGATCTCGGGTTCAAAACCCTGCCAGCACCCCTAAGCAATTCGCTTCCGCGTACCGTAAATCTTTGAATGTTGTTTTACTTAACTCTAAAATAAATAACATAGTTCCTTTTAACAAATTTCTCAAGCTTTTGCAGATTTCTCCCTTCTGACCCATGCGAATGAATAAATTACTCTGTATACAGTTATACATGAAGTCAAGACTTACTACTTTTTCAACAACCTTGTAGAAATATATATATATATTGTAATATATCAATAACACAATGTTTGAACGATAGAAAAGATCTTTATAATATCTTTGCGAATATTTTTAAAATCTCAATGATGTTACATTCGCTGTAAATATATAATAATACGAGTATTCACGCAAAATATTTGAATGCATACAAATTTTACATAATATAAATAATGCTATTAACGTGACAACTCACAACAAAAGACACCAACGCCTTAAGAATTTTCCGACTTAAATATTTCCTGAATTCACGTGACACTCTACATAACATTTCTATACAAAGAATTTTAAACGCTAGCAAGTTTTACAAAATACGTCGCAAACTTCTCAACAAATTACTAAAGATGGAACAATTATCTTGTGCTTTTAGCTTTACGTGGGATGTTGACATGAATGCAATCTAAACATTATTTCAAAGTTAGTATTTTTATCAATGATAATTAATATATATATTATTTATTATATGAGAAGCAATCTCTTTGTGCCCCCCCCCTTATTACCCCTAAAATTGATTGGATGGAGAAGGAGAAATTTCATACACTTAAAGTTTATATAGAGGAGAGAGGATTGTTAATATATATTTTTCAATTTTGCATAAAATATACATTAAATCAATAAAAAACCATCACACATACTACCATGTATTTGACCCACCTACGCATATATGTATACTCTTTTATTTATTGGTAAGTCTGTGGTTAAATTGAGAATAGATTATCTGTGGATACTCTTGAAAATTTGATGACATACGTTCGAATTCCGACCGCTAGGTGAGGACCAGTTTTTTTTTTATTTACGTCAGACGTCCGCGAAATTAAAGTCACGTCCGCGACTTACTTGCTACAGTTTGGACAAATCTATGTAACGTTTTAACATTACATAGATAGGACAGTGGGCAACGGTCTTTGGACCAGATATTTATTATTAGTTGAGAGTTGACAAGATACTTTACGAAGTACATACGTAAACATCAACTTTTACATTATGTAACACTTAATTATGAATGATGGTCCAGCCGTTTTCGAGTAATCGGTGAAGAAATGTAAAAAAAATCCCTGACAAGTTAATAAAGTCCTCCTTTCGAAGTCGATTAAAAATAGTATACAATATGAATTTCTAACAATGACAAACAATACAAAACTACTACCTTTAGAATAAGATGAATACAGTTCTTAGAAATGACACAGATTTGAGATGAAAATTATGAATTTATCATAACGCTTGTAGACGTTAAGAAACCTCGATATTTTCCTACGCTGTTTATTATTACAAACATCGAGTCTTCCATACTAATTTCCGTATCGGGGGCGCATCGGGTGGCTTTTTCTTTGGCGTCCGTATTATGAGAATGTTTTTTGTATTCTTTTTTTACTTTCGTCGTATATATTCAATATAGCCTTTTTTATCATATTATATTTGTAATATAATAATAATAATAATAATAAATTTATTTATTTAGGCATCTTTGACCCATTGTTTTAGTAATAGTTACCTTATACCTATGTTAGTAACTCATTATTAGTATTGTATTACTTAATTAATTACAATTACAATTAAAATGTTATCTAATTAATAAATAATTAAAATTACATTAATGTTAATTACATGAATGTAATGTTTTCTATAAATATTTATATAGTTGGGAAAGTGCTATAGTACGGTCTAGCAAAGACCAGATCACCTTTAACCTTTCGGAGGCCATATGATTTTGATAGAGGACTAATTTGTTAAAATAGATATAAAAGGTAAATAGGCAAATTTATTCAACTGTTAGTTTAACTGTTATATAAAATAAAAACTTTAGTCGGTAAAAAGTTTTTATAATTTTAAAAGAGGCAAAATCATCAGTCACTTCTCTACAATCTACTCTTATGGGGCCTAGGTACTTGCCACTTGCCCACAGTGGCCACGAAGAAAAAGGGCCCAGGCTACGACTTCAACATTTGTAAAATATCAAAGCTGTAACTATATCGTAGCATCCGTAATGGCGATCATTACAGCTGACAACGGAATCAGCTCTTCTGACTATAGTCTTCGCTTTTCGCCATTGCACTCTTAGCCTCAGAACTTGACATCATCCACTTCATCTGGACGCATGATCGGCATCCAATGTGCGTGCTTCACGAGCTTTTATCGCGCGTACAAGCTGTGGAATGATTCCTGAGGTCCCAGAGCGCTATTATAAATTATGCATACTTAATAAAATTGTAAATTAAACAACTCTTACAACTTTTGCAGTATTTACTAAGAAAGATAAACGCACATGTGCATCGGTAATTTTCTAAATTTTACCCTTAAGGAGGTGGAATGGGGTTGTAAATGTATATGTAAAGGCTGAGTGAAGCCTGTGCGGGTTGCTGGTTATTCATACATATAGGGCAATAGGTGGTAATTATTTAAGATAGAACAGTTTGTCTCGTTTGCTTAAAAATACTAATCTCAGGAATGAACGGTACTATATATTACTTACAAATATTTGTAAATCTTGGTAAGGGTGACCAATTTTAACATTTTATTATCATACAAATATTTATAGCCAATATTTTTCATGTAAATAAATTTTTATTTATATTATATAAGTGCTTATCTAAATAAAAGATACATTCAAAATATTAACCATCTATGCAATAAACCAATATAATGCGATTACAATTTTAAGTACTTTGTAAACACTATAAACAAATTCAAACTATGTTTGATTTAAACGGGCTCCATGAATTATTGTCGGATAACCAATTCTAAATAATAATAATGATAATAAATCCATCACGGTCAACGGCCCCATTAGTATCTTATGATTATGCGTCAAAAGTCCGGAAACACACCACAAACACAAACACCCAGAGCACGTAAGGCCAATACAGACGTTATTCGTGAGCGGGAATCATACCCGCGACCGTTATCGCTTCAGTTAGATGCAGTGACCACTGCACCAACGGGTCTATGATATATAAATCTTTTAGGCCCATTAAGCTACCTTTCGCTCGATGATTTTCATATGAAAATATTGTTTATATTATATATGTATAAGTATATAACTTTTGTATAACTTCCAAAATAATGTTTTTTGTAATATACTGTCTTTTAAAAAGAACTACCTTCCCATGTCGTCGAATACATAGGTGACCGGAAGGCTGTACTTTCACAAAACTGGCCAATCTGTATCAATCCGTCGACACTGACATGAAATCTTGATGGTCTCACATAATTCGATCTAAAATTATTTTATTAATATTATAAATGAAATATTCACACGTTAACTCAACTCGTACTTTTACTCGATTTAAATTAAATTACCAAAAACAGTAATAACTTAAGGAATACACCGTGCAACAATTTAACAGCGCGATTTTACAACCCGTCAGCGCCATCTATTGACAGCCAATGTAACTACATATATTTAATATTTTACCGACTTAGCATTAGGCATGACCTATAAGCCCGCATCAGATCGGACCGTTATGGCCCGATAGGAAGAACCCCAACTAGACTGCACTTACCCATTTATTTAATGTTATTATTTTTTTGTTATATTAACGAAATATAATAAAATATGTATTTTTTTGGATTATCGTAATTAAATATTTAACAAATATTCCTTGTTAATAAATTCTTTAAAAAAATATATAAAATATTTACAAACATAAATTCACCCTTCAAAGTGTTCCCCGTCTAAGTTTCGCCGCTAACTTATTAAATTCTCAGAACACATAGCCGTGTCTATTCCTTTAGCCTCCTGTCGTCCCATCGCAAACAAGGTTTGCATTGTTGTTCGAAACTAAGTCTGCTTACTTAGGCTTGGTACACAAGGTATCAACAATACAACAACGGACAGAAAAGCCCTTTTACTATATTAGAGAACCTTTTCTGTAACTAAGTTCCTTTATATAGATAAATATAATACGGCATAGTACTTAATTTGTAATTTATAAGATCAGACGTAAATTAATTTTTACTTCCCAGTAAAACGAAGGAAGAATTGATATTAAATTAAAATTTAAAATATTCGTATTTGTTTTAACGAGTGATTAATTCCGGCATGACGTCAATTTGTATGTTTATTTGATATATGTACATTATACATACATAGACATATTTTATATAAACAAATATATGTAAAATGGCGTCGACGACCAAATCCGATATAAGTAATAGCGAAAAATACTTAAATGACACTCGGGG
Organism: Hypolimnas misippus; assembly: GCA_037950945.1. Taxonomy (NCBI): domain Eukaryota; kingdom Metazoa; phylum Arthropoda; class Insecta; order Lepidoptera; family Nymphalidae; genus Hypolimnas; species Hypolimnas misippus. The sequence goes on from JBBEEQ010000032.1 coordinate 14,572,043, forward strand.
CTGATTTGTATGAAAACTAAAACAGAATCGTTAATTTTATTACAAAAAATTATTATCCTAGCCAAGGATCGAACCCGTTGATTAAAAAAACACCTATATTATTACACCATCTAGTGTCATTTATAAAGATCAACTTCTGAGAAATAATAGTATACTGTAAACTAAAGAAAAGCCTTTCTTAGCAAAATGCTGTTAAGTTCATATATTTACTTTTGCACACTATTCACAATTTATCTAAACTATTATTTACGTAACATTTTTAATAAAAACAAAATCTACAATTTGCTACACTGCACTCAAAAATGCAAATAAAAGATGCATCTCATACATGCAGAATATTTCAACAAGACATAAAAAAATACGTTACGTTTCAGCTTGGAAATATAAAATTGTATAAAATACGTTTCCCAGAATAAGGATCCTGACGACTTTATGAGTGTTGAATACAAAATAAGGTGTTATCGAAGATTTCTTATTGCTGCACAGAACGAGACTTTAAATACACAAATATGAACAAAAATATAGTCTCTTTAAGTATTTAGTGTTTACTAAATAATGTATAACGTTATTTTATTTCGACTATTTAGAATTGGGGATACATTTTAATTGAATAAAGTTTTTTTTTTTTTGAGTTTTGAGATACAGCGAGGGACATATTTTTTTCGAAAATATAATATAAAAAAGTTGAGTACAAATTATAATATTATAAATATTTTAAAATGATGCCTCAAAAGCTAATTGTTACACCCTACCCAATTGGTAATTTAATAATTTATTTTTATTGGTTTTATTTTCCATAAATAGTGAAACGTCTTATTTATATTTAAATACCTTCCTAATTATTGTAACAACTTGAAAATCAATTAACTACAAAAGACAAACAATACAAATATTTTTTTTAAGTATTGTTAGTCAATTATACAGTATAAATTAGATATATAGTCGCGTTTATGGTTACTGCTTCGCTCCTATTTGTCATAGCGTGATGTAATATAGCACATAGCCTTCCACAATAAACAAACTATCTAACACAATAATAATTTTTCATTTCGAACCAGTAGTTTCTGAGATAAGCACGTTCAAACAAACAAACAAACTCTTCAGCTTTATAATATTAGTATAGGTGTTTCTGTACTTGTCTTATTTACCAGAAAAATATGGCGTACTTCTTACATAAGAAATAGAGATTAAATATTATCAAAATAAAAAATATCATAAAAAATACTACTAAATAAAGATATCGTTACCAATGTAGTCAAGTAAAGAAAAATATAAGTTAGTATGATTAGATGTGTCAAGCAAACTTCAACGACTATGATGCACTACGCGGCTACGAAGCGTAGCTATACGTAGCACGGCTACGCCACATCGCTACGCAGTCACACAGCTACACTAATATGAAAGCGAAGCGTTGCGCAATAATGATTCAGTAAACTTTGATGTTTTATTTTTATTGCAACACACTCGTAACTTTAACTCAATGAACAAACAACAGTTATACGGTTTACTAGCTCGTTGTATACACTGTAACATATTGCAATTAAAAAAAAAAACAACACGAGAGATTTTCCACGTCAGTAAAATAAAATTTTACACTCTGAATCTACTTTTAAACACCTGGCTTACGTAAATTAACAATGAGATTTTTTTTTGTTAATATGTCACTTTTCCTTTATTTTAAGTTAAATTATATTTAGGAAAATAATAACGATTTGAAAATATCGTTTCATTAATGTTTTTCATAACTTGTAAGAAATGTTTTAGTTCATCATTTACTGGCAAATTAAAATAAAATTGTGCTTGATAATTAGGCTGTAAGTTTAATAAATTGATAAAAGAAATGGAATAGTTTTGGTAGAACTACGAGTTTTAAAAATATATAAGTAGCTGAGTTTAATATAAACAAAACTAATAGATACTGCTACGCATTGCTCTGACTTCGAACACTAAACGTAGAAAATCATCTGTAGTGGTACTGAATGTACCTCCAACGCCGACAGTTGAAGGTTCAATCCCTGCTCGGGGCAGATATTTGTATGTATAGTTGTTTCTAGCTCTGGGTCTTTGTGGGTCTCCCCACCGTGCCTCGGAGAGCACGTAAAGCTGTCGGTCCCGGCTGTTATCACAATTACCTGATAATGATCGTTAATCTTAGTAGAGAGATTATTATGATCTAAGTGATTACTGCCGTGGCCTCAGGGGCTGCGTAGAACTACGAGTCGTAAAAATATATTAGCAGCTGATTACCATATAATGTTAACATATACAAAACTGATAGATTACGCATTGCTCTGACTAAATTGATATGACATGAAAATATTAATTTCAATGTAACTTTTTTTTTGTAAATTGAAAATGCAACTTACTATACTTAAAGTGATACCTGGGTATCACCCTTTAGTTACTCTAGGAATTAAGCTGTATATACAAAGAATGGGAGGAGTAAGTTTGTTTCAAAACGAGTCTTTGAGTAGTGAGAAGTTCTGCAAAGGATCTAAAGATTCGCTAAAGATGAAATTAAACACATTCCAACTATATTTTCCTGTGAGAGAAAAATATACAGTGATTAATCTACTGCACTGTTTTACAACAGATTAATAAATGGGATTTTTTTTCAAACCAACTTTAAAGAGAAAGAGGTTCTCATTTCATAGCGTGTTTTTTATTATGTTTCCTTAGAAATCCATCATTCCTTAACCGATTTTGAAATTTATTTTTTACTTGCTGTCCTTTGCGATTTCACTCGCGTTTATGGTTACTGCTTCCTATGAGTCGTAGCGTGATGTAATAGCCTATAGCCTTCCTTAATAAATAAAATATCTGACACAAAATAAATTTTTCAATTTGAACTGGTAGTTCCTGAGATTAGCGTATTCAATCAAACAAACAAAATGTTCAATTTATAATATTATATTTTTTATTTGAAAGGGTATACTTTTTTAATGGTCTCACACAATTTTTATAATTTTCATAATCAGTTCAGCTGTTTAGTTTTAAAATCGAAATAACTAGAATCGTCAACGTAAACGAAATTGCGTTTTTTACTTTTGAAGTCTGTTGCTTTTTTCGTCTACGAAGTACTTCTTTCTCACATATAATCTTTATACTATATAAAATTTCATAAAAATCTGTTTAAAATGAATTTATACACTCATAACTTAAGAAATGATGAGACACACTTTTGAGAAGATAATCCAATTTCATCCCTATAGTTTTGAAAGACAATTTTGCGACATTCTCTTATGTCCAAACGCACACCAGAAAGAGGTTTTAACCTATGAACCTCGGCTATATGTAAAAACACAATATGTTAGATAACTTGACTGACTTTACATCTACTACTAATGATACCATAACATTTAATATTTTATATGTTTGTAAGTGTTTATTTTACAGTTGGCGTAGTGTTCACTGAAAATGAATGAAGTTCTAATGGTCGATGATTCGATCCCCGCTCATGACGAATATCTGTATTGGCACGAATGTTTGTCGTGGTCTGGGTATTTGCGTTTGTTTTGTGTGAGTTTCAAGCCCCGAAACAGGACCATGAGATCCTATCTGCGCCGTTGAGTGCGAAGCGGTAATTTTTTAGAATTTCATTATTTTGTCTTATCCATACAATTAATGGATTTCGTTGAATTATTATTTCTTAAAAAGTTATGTAATAAAGAAAGACTATCTAATTATTAAATCTACCTCAAAAATACTTTTAATTTAACCCGTGACTAATTTTATAATTATTTTTATTCTATACTAATATAATCTTTTTCAATAAAGAACTTAAAAATTCTTTACAACTCGAATCAATAGTTTCAAAGATTGCCCCTATATACAAACTTACAAACAAATTTTCTAGGTAATATTAATATAATTTTTATATTAATTTCGTTTAAAATAATAATAAATCTAACTCAGTTTACAGATTTATAGGCCATGTAGAATATTGTGTTATATGAGACAATTTCCGTTCAGAACGAGTTTAGGTGAAATTTTGACGACATAGTACAATACAGTACTTCTCTTTATTATATACTCAAGTGTTACTTTGCGGTGTAATAGAATGAGGTTAGAGATGAAAAATGATTGGAGCTTCTTGCTTGGAACAGTTTTTGTATTGTAAAGAAAAAAAGTAAAGTAACTGTAGTGTCCCATTTGCTGGGAAAACGCCTCTCCTAGTAAGGAGAAGGTTTAGAACATAATCCACCACGCTGCTCTACTGCGGGGTAAATATGTGTCAGAATATTTACCGGTATATGTATAGGTTTTCCTACGATGTTTTCCTTCTCCGCCGAAACCGAGTTGAATTTAAATTCGAATTTAGCATTACAAAAGCTAGCAGTGTTAGCCGGGGTTTGAACCCGCGATTGGCTGAGATCGGCATGTTCTAACCACTATGCCATCTCGATTCTCAGTTTTTGTATGTCTAAATTTAAAATTAACGTCCGATCAGGTATAGTGGTATTGAATGTATCTACTCTAACGCTGATGGTTGCAGGTTCGATCCCCGCTTGTGGCACTATTTTGTATTTGTATAAATATTTCTTCCTAGCTTTGGGTGTTTGTCTTTGTGAGTCACGCGAAGCTCTCGGTCCCAGTTGTTATCACAATCACCTGATAATGAACGTTACTCTTATTAGGGAAATTATTCTGGTCTAAATGGTTACTGGCTCACCCTCAGAGGTTGTGAAGGTCAGATGGTAATCACTTGTGTAAAAATACATAAATAATAAAAAATACAAAAATCCTGGTATAATCGAGAAAATGCCAGAACAGTGATACATATATAGAAATCAAAAATGCGACTCATCACATTATACCACTCAAGTTTTTAGTTGATACATATATACTAATTATAAATACCAAAATTACTCTGTCAGTCTATGTGTTTGTTCACTTTTTACAGCTAAAAAAGGCAAAAATAATTTTTCAAATCCGATTGGTATTTTTAGAGATTTACTACACACAAATTTACAAACAAATTTGACCCTTTTATAATATTAGCATAGATAACCTCATTGAACGATCTATGTTACGTAAAAATCAAATAAAACTAACATTTTTAAAGATCAGCATTTTAATAATCAAATAGTGCACTTGCTTATGAAGGACTATAAATTACATATTGTTATAGTGTCTCTCTAGTGTCTATACAAAAAGTATTAAACATAGTACATAGTAAATCAATATATAGTATACCTTATACGGAAGTACGGAATTCGACTCGCATATAACCGATTTTTTAATAATCATTCGATGAAAAATTCCACGAATCGATAAAAAAAAATTTAGCTACATCCCAAAAATTTGTTTTTTATCTTTCAAAATTCATCTCGGTATATTCGGTATTCAGTTTATTAAAAATCGTAACATGAAACTCGATACTTCAGTTTAATTTTTTTTTATAATCATTTTAGTTTTCGAATCAAAGGCGGTAAAAGAACTTTGTACTAGTGTATTAATACAATTTGTTTATTTACAACAAGCTACTCCTTCCGGTTTCACTCTCGTTTATAGTTACTTAATCGCTCTAATGAGTCGTAGCGTGATGTAATACAGCCTTCTACCTTCCCCAATAAACTGACTAAATAACGCAAAATTAATTAAAATCAGTCTAGTTTTTCAAAAAAACCAAATCTTTCCTTAAAAGGAAGGGTATTATTAGTTAAAATTGCGTATCTATATGTACATCTGAGGCATTCATTGTATGGTATGTGTAACCAATTTTGATGATTTTTTAAAAATTATAATGCTGATGTGATAAAAGAGCTGTCCAAGCGTTTAAAAATCATTTGATGCGTCTAGATAGTGCGGGGATCGTTGAAATGTTCTCGCGCTCTGTGAAGGTCGCCGGAAGACGTTGAATGAACGCTTCGAATCGATCCTTATGGAAATCTTTTGGGAAGGTCTATGTCTAGCAAAGGACGTTGAACAGTGACCGGCTGAAATGTCGATGATGATGAATGATAAAATATTTACAATAAGCGGAAATTATTAATAAGCGGAATTTACAATAAAAAAAAGTAATACAAAAAAAAATAAACACCACATCCACTCCACGAATGACAGAGTCCAAATTTTCATATCACACCCCGAGGTAACAACAAACGATGCTAAGATTGCACAGTTTATTTCATCTCAGTCGTCATGTCATGTCATATTTACACTCGCCTGCTCTACGTGAAGAAAAACGTCGAGTCCGTCTTCAAGCGATTTTCTTGTACCTCAAATATTTATCTAACATGAGTATTGAATTAGTTTTTTTAATAATATTAATGAATAGAATAATAAAATATAGCGCTTTTATAAAAGGATATAAAATACAGAAAATGTTAAACTATTTTTATTTTGATTGATTTAAAGCTATGAGCTATTATTATAAGCTGACTACTAACCTGATTACCGCTCAGCTCAAACCATTGATTAGATTGGATTCAAACTTGGCACAAGATACTATCATGAAGGCATCCGTTAAAAACTAATTTTATAAAAAAAAAAACTTGAAATAATGAGACAGGGATTCAAAGTATGTATGCAAAAATCTTTAGTTGAAGCGGAGTAGGGAGCCAAAGTATTTGTGTATGTATATATTTCTTCGGTACTTATACTATTATGTTTATCTATAATCGAACAACTCTTTAGCTTCAATGATTTCAAACATAAAAGCGCTTTTAATTATGCACTATTTAATGGACGCACTTTTCAACCAGCTTCGTCTTGGCCAGTGGATTTATTGTTATGAATCAACTGAATGAGTCGACAGTATAGCGACTGTGTTCGATATGATAATTAACGTACTGTTTTGGAACTAATGTATTATTTTAAGCCGAATAAGGTTATGTCTATATAAAAATATATATTGTTGAGTGTGATGCCGATTTTGAAAATTGTTTATTTGAAAGAAGACATACACTTTTAGATTAGTTCCATAGATTTGTTTCAAAATCGGCGAATAAGTAGTAAGTATACGAAATTATGTATTAAATTATGTAAAAAATTTCTTTTAAAGTTGATTGCATTTTTAAGTCCTAATTATTATCAACGTATAGTACAAAATTTGAACTATAAATAATAATTAATAATTTCCAATACCACGCCAGCAGTGACACCGCGCCACTAATGCTCGGCCAAATGTGAAAAGGTATGAATTCAACGTTGATAGAATTCTTTATATCAGCGCCCTCTATTTAGAATTATGCCGTATAATACTCTACTTCTCAGCATTATTGTATTATTGCATTATATACCTTTATTTTTACACTCCCTTGTATAAAAGTAAAAGAATAAAGTTACAGTCAGTAAATGTCCCACTGCTGAGAAAAGGCCTCCTCTCCTATTAAGTATAAGGTTTAGAGGTTAATCCACCAAGCAGATTTACTGCGGGTTGACGGATATACATGTTTCAGCATTATTTCCGGCACATGCAGGTTTCCTCACGATGTTTTCCTTCACCGCTGAGCTCAAGGTGAATTTCAACAGAAATTTAGCACTTGAAACCTTAGCAATGCAAGCCGGGGAACCCGCGATCATCGGTTGAAATCGACGTGTTCTAACCACTAGGTCATCTCTACTCGTGTGTCGTAGTATGGTGTTAGAGAAATCTTGTAATCGCTATCATTTTTTATTTTAGATTTAAATAGAAGCTATTTTGAGAATCTATATACTATAGAATCTATATACTAAATACATGCGTTATCCCTATAAAATGACTTAATCAATTAGTATGTCTTTTTCTCGAATACACATACAAGCACATACACAATTACACATATACTCACAAACGCAGACATATAAACAGAAATACACGCACACACGTCTACACATAAGTCTGAAAGTGATTAAAATTTACCTGCATTACGCGAGAATTACATTTGTAAAACTTTCTTATGATGATGCAACTTTTTAAAAACTGCGAATTTCAAAAATAAGGTACTGACATTAAATTATTTCAGGTGTAAAGCAACGAGAAATAACTTATGTAAATCTTTGGGAAAGTATAAGAGCAAAATTTATAAGTAAAAGCAAAAATAATTTTCATCTTACATTTTAACACACTTTCGTATTAACCACTATCTACACTATCACTAAATACTAATACTAAGATAAAATATAATAAATATCTAAAAATATTTGTCTTCCACGGAAAATAAATTAACAGTAAATTGTATTTAAGTATGATACTGCTCTAATTGTCCTCACCGCTTAACCATAATAGCCGGCGTATAAATTAAGAAAATGTTTCTTAAAACTGTCTATTTCTTTTCCTAATTTGGTGTAATTATCGTCACTTTTCTGTTAGCCCAGCGTTTGGCGAAAAGATCTTAGAAAAACTCTTTAGATAGTCAAAAACCCTTGGTAGTTTTTTTTAACTTTAATTAAAAATTATAATAAAATAATGTGGATGCGTTACTTTAAACAAAATTAATTGCATAAGAAGCTTATTGTTGTGCGTGATAATAATGGCTGCTATAGCTCATTTGAAGCGCATAGGTCCTTTTTAAGTGATGACCGCGATCTTATATTCTATTTTCTATTAAAATTATAATTGCCATGTTAATAAATACATGTATATGCATATTTGGGCCAGATAATGCGTAGCCTCAAATACTACTTCATATAACTGTCCAAGGCAAGCTACAAGAGGAAAGAAGTGTAAGCCGAAGAAGAACGTCTTGGTAAGTAGTACAACAAAAGCATCCAATTACTAATACTGTTGTGTAAAAGGTTCAAGTAGCCACAATGATCTCTGACCTTCGTTAGAATTTGGCACTTTAAGAAAAAAAGTATAAATAAAATTAAAATAAATAAAAGTCATTCTTAACCAAGCTTTTCTTTTAAACTGTCTTCCTACGATTCTTTTCCAAATCAGTATAAAACTATAACCATTTTAGAACCTGAATTTTGATTATAAATAAATGACGGTACATTTTAATTGTTTCATAAAAAATATCTAAATAAAAATCAAAATAATAAATTAAAAAAATAGGATCAAGTTCACTGTTGTAAACAATGCGTAACAAGAACCCGCCCTCAAAAACTTTCTCTATGAATAACATTACGCCAAAAAAAAGCCTTAACGGAAACTGTCCACAAAATTTTCTCATAAAAAGCGAATTTAATAAAAAAGAGAACAACCCTATCGTGATCAGGGAACAATGTTAACAACGGGATGCATCAATCAACGTCTCTATGATCGTGTCCATTGTTATCGCACGACACGACAATAATCACCTTAAGCTGATCGGAGAAATAATTATCTATATCAGGTAATCCCTAGCTTTTATATCATGTGGCTCATTCAACGTTAAATTCAAATACCATGCTACCTACCCCTAACACTTAGTATTGGAGTTAGGACCGAATTTTAAAAATACACATTTTTTTGACACAAAACACAAAAAACGTTTGACTCTTGAGATTTCGGTCAAGTACTAATGTTCTAATGTAAAAGTTTAATATCACAAAATGTTGGTAGATTTTTTTTTCAAAATCATAGATTATGAACTACAGAATTATATGAAACTAAATTTTAATTACAAACTCAGTTAACTTAGTTCACATACATTTTGAATTCGGTCACTATATCACTACGCGTGGGATATCTAAAAGATTTTACACAATAATTTGAAACAAGTGGCATAGCATTGGCGTATTATTTTAAAACAAATTCTAAATTCACGCAAGCGAAGCCGCGCGTAAAAGCATTTTTATTATAGAAGTAGTGGACAAAGAAGCAGAGTCTCCTGATATTAAGCGATCACCTGTTTAAAAGAGGCAAGGGGTATAGAAAGTAAAGAAAGGAATAGGAGAGTTACTTTGGCTTCAGGTACCGCACAAAATGCAGCTATATTAGCTACACCGATTATCTGTGAGTGTGGTACTGCCCCGGTGTAGCCAGTCAATACTAGCTGTAGTCATAGGAGCTACAGCAAGGCTCTACGATGGTTTTAAATAATTATAACAAAAAAAAAATATATTTTATAAATATTAATAATAAAAAATTAATTATATCACACTTCGTCATTATTCTCGTCAAGTTTGCTCATTAGTGTCGCAAAATGTAAACACACAATGTAAACGAGCACAAAAAGTTTCGTTACGCGGAATTATTACCGTAATTTTATAATGTTTTTATTGGGAAAAACTTTTATTACGTATCGTAACGAAGATTTATTTTTACCTAAATTCCAGAGACGAATTTTGGGTACGAAATTTTTTTAATTAATAATACTGCAGATTGTTTAATACAAAAATGTTGATAAAATGATTAATCGTGGTTATTTAGGACTTGGTAACCCGTGCGAGTAATTCGCATCATTAAAATTTAGTTAAATAATAATTTTAAATTATAAGTTTTTAAATGAAAACATTAAGTGTGATATACTTATTTTTTTGTTACGAGAGCGAAAAATGATCTCCAAAATGTTTTATCAAACATTATTGTGGATACAGTAACAATAGAAACAATTCAAACCGATAAAAAACGCATTTGAAAAATATTATATATTATTATATAAACGAGCGTCACATGCGTTTAATAAGATCACCATTTTTATAAGTGGTTTGTGTATATCATCAGCGAAGTACGTTTGTGTCACAAACAGAGAAATGAAAAAAAAGAAATAAATTATTTAATGTATACTTCAATTAAATATTTAACTTAATACAAATTGATCCTATGAATTATGACTCCACTTCGAAGTGGGAATATGGAATGCTCATTCTTACAAAAATCGATATTAAAAATAACTTGCGAAAAAAATACGTCATTGCTGCATCGACAATTTAAAGTAGAAAATATAACCTAAACGAAATGCAACGTCGGTGACCTTCATAATCATATATAATTCGCGACTTCATCTGATTTATTATGATGACAGTACAGACTATTTTTAATCGCCATCCAAAAAGATCTTCCTCCTTTTTAGATTTCTTCTCAATGGTGGGGTTTGAAAGGGTATACTTTCCAATTGGTCATAATGAACTTACCATTAAAATCGGTTTAGTAGTGTGGTTATAAAATAAAAAAACCTTAAGTTTTGTCATTCAAGTTAACAAAATTAATCATATGCTTTTGAAATCAGGCCTGTTTAAAAAATCAATATAATAACGATTTCAAAAATAATATATACTGTGATAGAGTTTAGATGTAGCCCAGTGACTTAAATTAATTACAATGCTGATTCCATCGATGATGTATCACGCTTGCAGGAGGTAAGTAAATGTACTTAACGTTATGGCAGTGGCGGTGATCGTTTTACATCAGGTGACCCGCCTGCTATTTTTATAAAAAAAACGGTTATTTTTATAAATAAATTAAAAGTTTTAAAACTAAGTTTTTTTTTAAATGCGCTAAAAATAATAAAATATTTTTTTTCTTTAAAAGTTTCACTATCAACTTATAACGTCATTGTATATGACATAAAAGCTTGACGCGGGATTATATGTATATACATTCGTACTTATATAATCAATTTTTAATTTTTTTTTAAATTAAAATCAAACAGATCAAGTTATTTAATTAAATTATACTAACTGAAAAATTATTAATTATTTTACAATAAAGAATTCAAGCGAAATATTTTTTATGTATTTTTTTACGCAATCAAGCCAAATAAGTCGGGGATTATAAAGCTAAATCATAAAAGAAGTACACTTATTATTGTGTCCTTTTAAGGGATTACTTCGTAGAATCTCCAATCAAGTTTAAAGTGAAATTTAAATTAATAATATGTAAAATATGAAACAAGTTACTTAGCTAGGAAACTCATACTAAGTTTTAAAATAGTGCTTTAAAATATTTTTTTCATTATTATTCATAAACATCTAGATATTAATTAAAAAAAGTATTAGATCTTATAAGAACCGCAAAGAAATACAGCTTTAACGAAAAACAATCTCTGAGATGTTTTTAAGTGGAAACGAAAAATATAATAAGAAATACATTATATTTTATTATACCTATTAATAATTAATGTAGATTTTGTTTTAAAATAATACACATACATATGCATAAAATAGAACTGATGACTATCTAGAATAAAGTGCCTTTCAAAGAGTCCCATGATTTTTAGGGTTCAGTACCCAAAGGGTAATGGTATCTCACAATCTATAAGAGGTAGATAATTGATATTTTCACAGTATATGTATTTCTATAACCGCTAAAAGAACAAACTCACAGACGATTTAAACCTTTAAATGTATGGAGAGACGTTGGTTTTCTGTGTGTTCTGATGAACGTTTTGACATGGTGCCATCGTCTCGATTTTACCATCGCACTCTTCGGCTCAGAACGCGATACCATCCACGCTTGGATGCATGGTCGGTATCCAATGTGCGGGCTTCACGATCTTTTTTCCCGCATACGTGCAGGCTGTGGAATGATTTACCTCCTGAGGTATTCCCAGAACGCTATAATTTGGGGGTTTTCAAGCGTCGAGTGTATAGACACCTTTCCGTCAAAGGCCGGCAACGCACCCGCAACGCCCCTGGTGTTGCAGATATCCATGGGCGATAATAATCACTTAACATCAGTTGGTTCTATTTGCTCGTTTGCCCCCCTTTTTATAATAAATATAAAAAAAAAAAAAAAAAAAAAAAAAAAAAACAAATAATATAAAATTTTATAAATAAAAATATACCGACTTCAAAAATAAATTTAATAGGTACAAATAAACTAAAAGACAAAAAATAAATATTTTCTACAACATTTTGAAGTCCCAAAAAAAACATTCGATGGCAAGTAAAATCTTTTATGCGTTAATTACTTCTATAATCCTGTGTCGGAAATCCGGAAACCCACACCACAAAAACACAAACGTCCAGACCTCGACAAAGATCCGTATGACCAATACAGATGTTTTCCGTGAGCGAGGATCGAACCTGCGACCGTTAGCGCTTTAGTCAGATGCAGTGACCATTGCGCCAACGTGTCGTCTTAGATACATTATATTTTCGTGGAAAAAATGAAAGCATCTTATACTGTTTATAGGTTTTTTTTTATATTTAAAATCACATATTAATCTGTCTGTAAATATGTATTTAGATAACGAATATCCCACCCAATATGTAGTTTTTGAAAAAATCGCACCAAAAAAATATACATACGAGTGAAATACGTAATCTCCTATCTTTAAAGTCGGTTAAAAACAATTATTAATGCGACTAAACACTATAGACGTTACTAGTAAATACAATTAACACAAGTCCACCAATAAACATTATCGTTTATAGGTGGTGTTTGATGATCATTGCAACCGACAGCCTAATGTCCTCGGCATCGACTAATTGACAGTACTAGGACTTGTGTACATAATTACACACTACGGACGACACTAACCGCTAAATACTCAAATGCTACACAATTTTAAGTTGCGATTATATGTACTGACCTTTTTATGTTGTCGTTAATATAAGCCCTTGGTTAATAACATAAATGAAGTAGACAAATTAAACTTAATTATATTAAGAATATAAGTATATAACAAAACATAAAACTTAAAAAGTTACATTTTAATGCAATTTTATACATTAACTTATTTATTATGAACATAAAAATTATGAAATGTGGTGAAATCGTAACTTACCAACCGACTTTAAAGGAGACAGTTTGTACCCTACTAATTAACACCGTAATTTTACAACTGATTTTGTTAGTTCTTTCGTTTGAAAGAATATCGTTCAAGATTGGTCCCATAAAATAATAAATAAACGCATCACACTCAACGGCCCTCATTAAGATCTCGTGACCTTGTGTCGGGGGTCCGGAAACACTCACAACACTAACACAAACACCCAGACCACGACAAATATCCGTATGCCCAATACAGACGTTTGCCATGAGCGGGGATCGAACCCGCGACCGTTGGCGCTTGAGTCAGTGACCACTGCGCCAACGTGTCTGTCTAAAAAAATCTAAAAAATAAAAATGTTATCGAAATCGATTCAGTAGTGTAGTTGTAAAATCAAAATAACTGGTATAAGTGATAACGAAATTTCGTATTTTATTTATACAGGCGTTTTTTTCTCTAGGTAAAGAAACAACAGAATCGCTGTAACATATGGACGCTGATAAGCAATAATGTGTCAAGCCACACGGACTTCATTTTGAGAAAATGGCGCCTAAAGACGTATATAATCTTTAATTTTCTATTTTGATAAAAGTTATAATGAATGAAAAGCAGATTGATATATTTAATGCGCTATATAATAATAAGTTTTTAATATAATTCAGATTATTGTATAAATTTTAAAATATAGAACGCCCTTGAAATTTAAGACATTACATCAAAACTCTTTCTTCCGTACTTATTTAGTTTAGATAACTTTAAATTATTTTTCATAATGTTATATACGTGACGCAATATCAAAATACATCAATATCTCCGAATTTTACTTTTTGTGAGTTGACACATTATTGCTTATCAGCATCATATGTAAAAATTTGTTGTGCGTTTCGTTATACCCGTACTATTACGGGTATCTTGATACACACATACTACTTATTACACACAGATAAAGACACACACACGTAGGAAAATTTCATATCTCCCGGAAGCCACTTAAAATCAGTGTTAGGTTTATCCTAACTTCAACTGAGTGGTTTTCCACTATGGATATCACATTACTTCATGGATTACATCTATATATAATTTAATAAATATAAATATTTATATTTTATATTTCATATATATATTTTATTTAGTTACAACCATCTAAAAAACTGATGTGGCAAATTTTTGTAAGTAAATTAACTATGTCTTTTGATTTTTGCTTTATTTTGTAAGTTTATCTATTTTTTCGATGTCTTTGTTAGTTTTTTCTTCTTCATTTCTTGTACTTATGTTGTGTTTATTTGTATTGTGAATCTAAATTAAGGTTTTTTGTTAGGAACATCTATCTAAATACTACGGTTTTAGGGACACAGGTCCGTGACAGACTGACGAACGGACAGCCTACTCTTAGTGACATTCTACCGTTGATACTCTACAGGTACGGAACCCGAAAAACTAGCATATAATAATCAAATTAACAGTTAAATACTAAATATAATCACACACAAACATACAATAAGCAAAATTACGTATGTATCGGCTGTTTAAGTCAAAAGTACCCCCAAGTTGATCGAATTTCTTTTGTGTGAGAATGCTTAAGGAAAAATTCCGTTCAACTTTAACGTATATTCGAGATTTTTTAACAATGGGAAAACGTTTTATGTATTTAATGAGAGCACATCGGTTTGTCGATGTTGCTCTCTATACGTGTAAAAAAACTTAAGTTAATTTTAATTTTTTTTTTATATTAAATAAACATTTTACTTTTAATAAATAATTTTGTCCCCACTAAGCCACTACGCTTAACAGTAGCGCTCGTTTTAAGAAAATAATAATACTTAATAATTAAAAACAAATAAGATTACATAAATACAGATTAGCACAGTGGATCCTGTGAACTTTGATAGCAATCGGATCAGCAGATGTTTTTTGCAGTTTTGCAAAGATAAGTTGCTCATTTCGAATAAATGTCAGTTAAAAATCAACGCACTGACTTAAAAAGTTAAAAGATATTCTATTAACTATCTGAAAGAGAGTTAAGTTCTCAATTCATATTTATTACCCGACTGCACGACGCAAAGGAGGGTAATATGTTTAGCAGCCTATATATTTATGTCGGTATTTACTTTTGTGGCACTGATATGGATTTTGATAAATGACACATTATTCATGATGATGGCGTGAATGTCAGAAACCAAGAAAAATTGTAAAAGTCAAAAACGTTTATTTTGGAAAGCCATAATGTAAAAAAGGAAAAAAATTAAAATAGACGAACTATATCAATTGGAATATCGTTGAATAGGTATTTAAAAATCATTTTTAGGTTTCTCATATGTTTTTGTTAATAAGAATTACCGTTTAAAATCACTTATATACTTTTTAAACAGAACTAATATTGGCACGGTACTGCTGACTGCATGGAATGCATACTTTCGTGAACGATCCATTAAAAAACATTACATTAGGTATCATAGCGCGATCTTGATTTTTTTAAATTTATTTAAAATCTTGTTTTAAATTCGTTCAATTAATTTATTTTCGTAGCGTCAAAGATCACACAATCAGATTGAACAGTGCCAAATCTTTCTTAACGCTGTATTTTCTGAGGTGTTTCTACGTGGTGTTATTTCGCCTTTTAGCGATAATCGAATCTCTTTGTTATTAGGAATTAAGAATTTTATCTTAACTACTGTGTCCAGCATTGTTTGAGGGTTCATTATTAAAGGGTAACTTCTAAACTTTCTTTGAAGTTTAATACGAATAAGTATTGTCGTATGAAAAGGAAAATGTTATTAAAATGGATTTTTCTTTTCTTAGGCTATATAAACAGCCAATACAATATGACAATTTCTAGACTACACGATTTTTATACATATATATTTTTTATTTATCATATACGATATATATTATATACGAAATAATTTGCATAAGGTTTTTATTATACAAAGTATTACATAACTTGAAAAAACGATATATATAATAAAATAAGTAACGAAGTTTAAAGTTAAGACGTGACGAAGGGAAATGAGAACTCATTTTTATATAAATACATATAAGATTTAAAAGTATATACTTCCATATTAGTAACTTAAACTCCGAAAACGATTCCATTAAAAAAAAGTCTTAATCACTTCACAAAGCATATCACAAAACGTATCGTAATTACTTAAAACGAAACAATTTATCACCGTAATAAAAATGCGTTTATCCACTTTTTGTTACGAAAAGAAAAAAGGTTTATCTCTTGTAATACATATATCCGTACAATTCCTCTGGATTGCGGTTATCGCAACTCGCTACCTATCTTGCCGAGGTGACTTGTTTTTCTTATTACGTTACGTTAATACGTGATAATGTCTAAAGGGACATTCGCTTTGTAATTGCTATGTTTTTAACCCCCTACAAAAAAAGAGTGGTATACGTTTTACGTGTGTGTCTGTCTATGGCATAGTAGCTCCCTAATGATTGGGACAATTTCGAGACGCTTTTATTACGTTTGAAAGCGATACGGTTCTCAGCTAAAGGATATTAGCAATCTGTACTGTTTTAATAGACTCGAAGTTTACTATACATCTACATTCATCTATAAATCTACATACACCTACATACATCTACAATCAGCAGAATACACAAGTCCTCAACAACTTACAGCGGAAGAATCGTGTTAGGGTTCCTTGAAACGGTCTCAATAAGTAGGTCGTAATTTTTTTCTAATCTTCAACCTTATCTTCATTAAACGAAGATCTTTTATCTTATAATTATTAGGAGCGATATTAGCTGTATAAATGTACATATGTATGAAAGACAACCGCTAATCACAGACTGTTCTATCAAAACACAGCTCAATATATTGAAATTATGCGTATGCGTATAATGATGTACGCATCCACTAAGAATATTCTAAAATTCACCCCTTAAAGGAGTGACCTCGGCCCAAGATTTGTATGGAAAAATCAAGCTTGACGCGGGCGAAGTCGCGAACAAAAGCTAGTTTATAATATAAGTAAGTGTCATTCGTTTCTTTGTTCGTATTGATCTTTATGCTTGACTCTATTAGATAGTACAATAATACAAATCATGTTTTTTTTATTTCAAAATTAGCGGGTTTGATTCCTGGCTAAGAAAAAAATTCTAAGAAGTAGCTAAAGTTACCCCTCATAACAGTCCAGCTGTTCTAGATTAGCCCAAACAAACAGAAAGACAGACAAATAGACAGACAGACAGACAACAAAGAAAAAAAATCATTATTTGTTTATAATAGAATGTATTGTATTCAAGTTATATTTTATAGTACAAAATAATTGTTTCCTGTATAAAATTTGGTTAAAAAAAAAAGTGTTTTGATGTAAGTATCGTATATACTTTCATAGGCATTTAGTTAGAACCTGATAATTCAAAATTACAAACAGACACTTAAATTTTATGGATCTGTATATATTATTTTTGATTTTACATATAACGCGTAAGATATGTTAATTTATTCAGGTATTTCAGACGATATAAGCAGAAAAGTTCGCTTCCGTTGAGCAAGTATGAATACGACAGATGAGTGATACGGGTATTTAATAATCTTCCTCAGCCTTAATATATTCTGCTCTAGTAAAATTATATAAAATATTTTGTATAGGGATCATTTATTTATCCGTTTATTTACTTATCGTGGTCGCCTAGCGAAATTCGACCGAAATGAGCTATCATTAAATTCTCAACAGGTGATCTATTCTCAATTTGACCACAAACTTTAATAATCAACAAAAGATTCTATATGCGTTTGTGTGTGAAATAAATACATGGCTTACGTTTTATTTTATTCCTAATGTATTCGTTAAGCATGTATAAAAATATTAGCATTCCTCTCTCCTTCTATACATACTCGTACACTGTAAGTCTGCCAAATTTCATATTTCTCAGTCCACGCGATTTTCTTAATAGAATAGAATAGAAGAATAAAAATTTTTTGCTTCACGTATCAACATAAAGATAATACTATTATATTGTGTACTAGCTGTTTCTTGCGGTTTCATTCGCGTTTATGGTCACTGCTTCGCTCCTATGAGTCGTAACGTGATGTAATATAGCCTATAGCCATCCTTAATAAATAAACTATGTAACACAAAAATATTTTTTCAATTCGAACCAGTAGTTCCTAAAATTCGCGCGTTCAAACAAACAAACAAACTCTTGCGCTTTATAATATTAGTTTAGATAGAAAAGACACCACTATATGACTTCCGCTTGTAGCACGTAATGACGTCGTGAAACGATGCGACGTCCAATGTTTCAGGATGTCGCGTTGTAAACGTTTGTACGTGTTTTGGCCATAAAGAATCTGTACTAATGTAATTTGTACGTAGGGTTACCCCCCTCTCGGAACTTCTGATCCGATTTTAAAATTGTTGCGTTGGATGACCCGTTTATTGACGAAAGTTAATTTACTACACGCTACGACGTATAGGAGCGTCAGCAACTATAAGAGCGAGTGACGCCGCGATGGGCAGCTAGTGCATAATCTAATAAAACTATTATAAAAGTAAAAAGTAAAGAAACAGCCTGTTAATATCCCACTGCTGGACAAAGGCCTCCACTCCTATTAAGGTAAAGGTTTAAAGCTTTATCCACTACGCTACTCCATTGCAGGTTGGCGGATATACATGTGTCAGAATTTCCACATGCAGGTTTCCTCACAATGTTTTCCTTCACCGTCAAGCTCGAGATGAATTTAAACACTAATTTAGCACTTGAAAAATCAGTGTTGCTACGGGGCTTGAACCCACGATCATCGGTTGTGATCGACGTGTTCTAACCACTAGGCCATCTCGGCTCAAAAAAAAAAATTAGCTACTACTAAAATATTTTAATACAAAATATATTTCTTTCCATTCAAAATCGTAATGAGAAAGGAAGGTCCTTTTTGGTTTTCTCTTCATGTTGTAATTTGCATTATAATATCCCGATTTCTGATTATAAACTTTGTCTTTTATAAAGAGTTGCCCAAGTCAATGACCTTGTCAATATTCCGAGAGATTTATAATTATTATTCATGTTTCAACTTACACTGGCAGTAAAATTGTTTTGGACACAGAGTTTATGACTCAGTTTCAGTACATAGGAGGTTTACGATTGAACGTTTTGAGATATAGAAATATATGGGTAGTGAATATGAATTGAGAGTAAGTAAGGAATTAAATTAATTCAACGTTTCATCTAGAACCAGAAGGATACACCAACCTTCATCAGAAGTATCGAGAAGTATCGGGGCTCGTGTAAGACTCTCAATGGTTTTTTAATTTTTTAGTATTATTATTAAATTAAGTTTAGTTGCTATAATGTTTGAAAATTTATTATTTACTAGCTGCGACCTGCGATTTCATCGGCGTTAATTAAATATATATATAAAAACACAGTTTATTTTTATTCAAATATTAAATATATATAAATATTTTGTGTACGTGTTGCTGTGTGTGTATTTGTGTAGTGTTAATAATTACGTGTGTGCCTGTAATAACGTATAGATAAATTAATGTAAATATTATTATAATATCAATGGTGTCTGCGTGTGGGTATAAAAATAAATGTGTGGGTGATCCCCACATACTGTGTAAACTTTAATTTGCATTTAGTTAAAAGCAGTTAATTTAAAATTACAAAAAAACACTTCAATTCTATTTATTTGTATAGATTCTCAATGTTGATTAACAGGAAACAATAAAATAAACAATTTACACACATTTGTATAGGTCGTGCGGATGTTTTTCGTTGTTTGCTTGTTTGTGTTGCGTCGGGCTACGAACCAGGGTGGTCTAATTAGGATATTTGAATAGGCACTTTAATGGTTGTTGAAACTTGAGTAATGTTGCACTAACGATACATAAAATACGACATAGTAGAATTTAAATGTA
This sequence comes from Hypolimnas misippus, assembly GCA_037950945.1. Lineage (NCBI taxonomy): Eukaryota > Metazoa > Arthropoda > Insecta > Lepidoptera > Nymphalidae > Hypolimnas > Hypolimnas misippus. The sequence goes on from JBBEEQ010000032.1 coordinate 14,592,492, forward strand.
GACACATTTAGCGTATGAAAAATTATATATGGATTAGCAGTTCCTCGTGGCGTTGCCCGCGTTTACCGTAATACCACAACTAAAAGGGATGATTTTTGAATTCGGGGATATAGATATTTTTTTTTTCCCCTAAGGAATTTTTATGCTAAGTTTAAGGATAATCGCCCAAAACAAATTTTGACCATACAAAGTTCACCACCCCCTTACAGTTCAATAGGGGATGATATTCGTGTGTTTTATAGTTCACATTTAATTACTATCATCCAGAAATATGAGTATTAAATTGTAAGTTAATATGACTATGGAATAAGATTTTCCATACAAATGTTTTTACCCCTTTAACCCTCTAGGGGTATAAAATCGAAAAACCCTGTCTTAGTGAATACTTTCACCCTAAAAGGCACCTACAGCCAAAATTTCAAGTTTGTAACCCCAGCGGTTTAGGTTCTGCGTTGATGAATCAGTCAGGACAAGTAATTTTATATGTATAGACTGCTTATTAGTAATTTTCTGTCAATCCACAAAAAGTCAAATTCGGAGATATTGATGTATTCAGATAACGCGTCACGCAGCATTATTTAAATAAAAATTAAGTTCTCTAAACTGAATAAGAACGAAAGAAAGTTTCTTAGTTTAATCTTTCCAATATTGAAGTGGGTTCCCTATTTTTCAATATATAATATTTTCTTTTATTTGAAGAACTTATTATCAGTTAAAACTAAGTTAAGACATGTAATAATTTGAATAACTGATATGCAATACTGTTGTTATTTTTTGATAAAAGTTATAATTAATTAAAAGGAAATTTTTATATTTAATATATTATCCAATGAAAACTTTTTCAAATATTAGAGATTATTGTATAAATTGCAAAATGAGGAACGCACTTGAAATTCGAAACGTGATATTATGAAACTTTTTTCCGTACTTATTTGGTTCAGATATCATGCATTCTTTGAATAATGTTAAATAGGTTGCGTATTATTAAAATACACCAATATCTCTGAATTCGACTTTTTGTGGGTTAACACATTATTGCTTATCAGCATCCATATATAAGACTGGCAATATTTGGAATGTACTTTTGTAAATACGAATTTAAATTATAGCTCAGTGTTATTCGATTTTTTTATTATTTTGTCATTGTTAAGTTAGCACGATAAAATTTAGCAATTAAAAAGAAGCATCTGCTATCGTTACGACTATTATCACTAATTGAATAATAACTGTAACGAACAAGCATCGTTTTTCATTTTGCTTATTGCATACAAACTGGTTATTTAAATTTAAATGGAAAATAAAACCCCGCTTCTGTAGATATTCTATACAAAGAAATAAAATCGAAGTATCTGTTTGTAATTTCAAATTAACAGCTTTGATCTAAAGGCATATGAAAATATATACCTACATTAAAAACACATTTTTTTTTGAATTTTTATCTGTTCGACTGTTGGTTTGTTCCGGATAATGTCTGAAATGGCTGGACCGATTTTAACGAGAATTTCACTCACAGATAGCTAATGTTAGAAGGAGTAACTTAGGCTACTTTAATTTAAAATATTTTTTTTTAATTTATAAACAAAGAGTGTTACGCGAAAACAAAATTAAAAGCAATGAAATGTCCGATTTATGTAGGGAAGGTAAATGTTATATAAATATATTTTTCCCTCAAATTAACGTGGGTGAAACTGTGAGGCAGAGCGCGTTAGTACTAGTGGTCGCCCAGTGGTAGAACATAATAAATTTAAGTTATAAGTGTGAACATTATTAATGTTCTATTGTCAAAGATAATCATTGACACTTGAAAAATAAACAAAAGAGTTTATATGCGTGTATGTGTAATGTTGTTGTATTGATTTAATGCATTTTTATACTAACATAAAACTTTTTTTTGTCTATCTGTTTAGATAGACAAAAAAAAGTTTTATGTTAGTATATATATATATATATATATATATATATATATATATATATATATATATATATACTAACATATGCATTTGGTTAACAGCTGTCAATTTGAAATTACAAACAGACAATTTAATTTTATTTATCTACATACGTATGCTTCTAATCCTTTTTGACTAGTTTCATCGTGTCTATACGAGTATGTATATCTCACATATACAATTTAAAAATCATTTGTCAATATCATAGGACCACCATTTTAGCACCACAAACATAGACAAGAAAGAGATTTTTATTAATTAAATACAAAATTAGCTAATAATAATTATATATTCATTGACAGATTGCTAATGCGATTATGATATAAGTTTGTTATACATTTAATATCAGATCGCAATTATTATAATTAGATTTTGTAATCCATTCCGGTTCGAAAACCATTAGCCAAAGTGTGTTAATAAATTAAATCATCAGCTGTTACATTTTAGCTACCGTGAAGTTAGCTGCGAAATTGTCGAATCAATAAAATTGCCTTTAAACTATGTGCCCTCCACGAGGAAAAAATGAAAAATAAATAAATGCATAACATCTCTTGACCCCCAAGTACGATCGCGTGATTCTGTGTCGGTAGTCCGGAAACACACATAACACGAACCAAAACACCCAGACCACGACAAACATCCGTATAGCCAATACAGACTTTTACCGTGAGCGGGGTTTAAACCCGCGATAATTAGCCCCACTGACCACTGTGCTAATTTGTCTGTCTGTGTAAAATGTATTATACATAAAAAAAAGAATAAAAATAGAAAGAGAAAAACTTGTCAGGTTTGGACTTACATACTTAGAGACTCTAAGTTAGTTCTTAGTTTTTAGTCCTAAGTACTTGTTAATTTTAAGAATAGTATTATGTACATGTACGCTAATTTATAACAAAAATTGTCAACGAAATAAAAAAGCACGGGCAACTCTGAGCCCATGAATGTCATATCTATACATATAAAATCACTTGTCCTGACTGATTCATCAACGCAGAGCCTAAAGTGCTGAAGCTACGAACTTGAAATTTTATTAGTAGGTGATTTTAGGTTATAGGTATCCCCTAAGAAAGAGTTCTTTGATTATTCACCCCAAAGAGGGTGAAAAGAGGTAAAAACGTTTGTATTGTATTTGTACTAACTTAAAAGTTAATACACATACTTCTTCGTGATAGTAATGAAATGTAAAATAGAAAACGGGGTACTATTATTCCACACTGGGGTGCAAGGGGGTAGTAAAGTTTGTATGGAGAAAATATATTTTTTTGGCCAATTATCCATAAATTCAGTACAAACATTACTTAAGGAGAATAATTAAGTATATGTATCCCAGAATTTCAAAATCATCCCTTAAAATGACGCTAGAGGTAATAAATCTTGGAACGGTAACAATTTCGCTGGTAGATCTATTTAGCTGAAAATCTAAAATATACGCGGGCGTAGCCGCGAGCAACTGCTAGTTATTCATAAAAACAATACGAGTCTTTATGTATCTCTCTGGGCAAAGGCCTCTTCTCCATTTTACCCAACTACGACAAAGTTAAAAGAGGGTTATGACTTTGATAATCTATGTACGTATGTTCATCTGTTCATAACGCCTAAAATACTTAATAGAACTAAACAAATATGGTATCAAGAAACTCAGTCGTTGCTCTTTTAAAAATATTTTTATACAATAACGTTGGACACAATTAGCTACTGTTACTCTACGAGTCATAATGTCAACGCACTATTGTTTCGCGCTGCTTAAACATTAATGTAATCATACACTGAATAGTATGCTTTTAGTATTTATGTTTTTTTTTAATATAAGGTTTAATTATGTGAAGTGGTATAATAAAAGCGTATACTTCATCACATAAATATATAGCCTATAGCCTTCTTCAATAAATAAACTATCTAACACAAAAATATTTTTTCAATTCAAACCAGTAGTTCGTTAAACTCAAACTCAAAATATACTTTATTCAAATGGGCTGTTCAAAGCACTTTCGAATCGTCAAGTTACATGTCATAATTTCATTTTAGATTTTTATAAAGCTACCACCGGTTCGAAATGTGGTCTCTACCGAGAAAAACTAGCAAGGAACTAGATAGTAAACCTTTTAAAATCATTTATACATAATGTATTTTTATCACATTTTAATTATGTTATCCGGATAGAAAATCAACGCTTGTCAAATCCACGCCTCCTTATCGTCAAAATATTCTTGTATAATAAAATATACTTAATTTAATATTTTTTTTTATTAGATTAGCGTATTCAAACAAACAAAGAAACTCTTCAGCTTTATAATATTAGTTAAGATAAAATAATATTTATAAAATAATAATAGTCATCTGAATCGACTCGTTCTTCAGTCGGTCTTTGACTAGATCTTGATTTCAGACAAAAACCATTCTATCAAGCACCCTTACCAAGTATCGGGTTTGCAGATTCACTACGGATGCACTTCGACCCTTACAAGTCCTTTGTCCTCAACCCTTCATTTAATCTCCACTACAGACTTGTTCAGGACTTACTCAAAAACATTGTTCTGTCTTTTGAAATGAAAACTCTTACTTTTAAGATATAATAAATTATATCTTAAAAGTAAGAGTTTTCTTTATATATAATTATATCTTAAAAATATACCAGATCTAATTGAATTTAAAGCTAAAATAAGAATTGTATATGGACTTTGATCGGCAATATTGTGTCAAGCCACACGGACTTCATTTTGAGGAAATGGCCAAAGATGTCTGATCGACGTCTGTTGGCGCCAAAAGTATTCTTAGTAAATATGTTTGACGAAGTATATATCCATCTTCTTTTATTTTTTGATAAATCGTATAAATAATAAAAAACTGATTGATATATTTAATATATTATCTAATAAAAAGTTTTTTAAATATTTAAGATTATTGGATAAATTGCAAAATAGGGAACGCACTTGTAAGTCGAAACAACCAATAAAAAACTTTTTTCCGTACATATTTAGTTTATATGACTTTTTTTGGTTAATGTTAAATGAATTTTGATACTGTATCACCTATTGTTAAATATCTTCAATATCTTCAAATTTGACTTCATCTGGGTTGACACATTATTGCTCATCAGCATCCATATGAGGGCTAGAAAATAATATAATAAATACCAGGTACTGTTTTAGTATGAAAATCAAGACAAGTAAACCTGATGGTAAACGATTACCTTTAAACACATTGAAAATGTTTTTACATCGAGCAAACTTTGGGCATTTTGCCAGAACTTACTACTCTGAACCGGATTGAACCGGTTTAAGAGTTTTACCGCAAGCTATCCAATACTTATATAGTGATATAAAAAAATAAACGTATCATACTCAACGGCCCCCATTAAGATCTCATGACCTTGTGTCGGGGGTCCGGAAACACTCACAACACTTACACAAATATATATATCATAGTTATGTTTTTATGTACTATTTCGCTCCTATGAGTCATAGCGTGGTGTAATATAGCCTATAACCTTCCTCAATGAATAAATTATCTAACACAAAAGAATTTTTCAATTCGAACCAGTAGTTCCTGAGATTAGCGCGTTCAAACAAAATAACAAACACTTCAGATTTATAATATTAATATAGATATACAAAAAAAAAATATTTTTAGGTGACTTGCCCTAAAGAAAGCGACTACACTAGTTCATCTTTAGTTGTTGTTATTTTGTGAAATTAATAACTGATGTAATAAATTAATAAATGAAATTAATAACGTATTACGTACGTAGAAAGTACCAGAAACAAAGTTTTAATTTCACAAAATAACAACAACTAAACATGAACAAAATATACAACACTTATATCTAAACAAAATACATAAACCGTTCCGAATGCCAAAACCCGCCTAGAAATGATTATAATGATGCACAGTAATAACCTACTCAACTCTCATTATACGTATATATCTTGTTGTTATACATACATTAGTACTACATAGTAATATGTAGGTATACTTGCGCCCACTTTGGAAATGTTAAATTATTTTACTTAGTTGCGAATTGTGAAAACTTGTAATCGTATAGTTTAAGCAATAAATTGTAAGTATAGCTGTAAGTTTTCCTAACAAATAAAAAAAAATAATAAAAAAATGTTTTTCAATGTCGTCCGCATCTGTCTAATTTATTTCACCGTGAAGTTGCTGCGAGTCCTGCCGCGCACTAACTTCACGCACTTTCTTATGGGCTTGCCAGTGTTCTAGTCCACAAACATATATACTTTCTTTTGGGTTTGCCAGTGTACTTGTCCAAGAATATATATACATTTTCCTAATTGGATTGAAATATTTTTGTATTTAATTAAAGCCTAACATCCAAACCTTTGTGTCCAGATTCAATATGAAAAAATATATTTTATTTAGAAAAATATGTTAATTTTTGAATTATTTTAACGTGTTAAAATCTATGTACACATACATTAAGAGAAAATTTTGCGCCAATTTTGAACATATAGCGCTTATATAGAAAGGGAGAACTTACATATATTAAAATGCATAAAAAACTCTAATTTATATACATCATACTGTCATTGTACAGGATAATAAAATTTATTTGTCAATTGTTCCCATTTTTACCAAAGTCAAACACGTATTATTAATATGTCATCAGAATCTCTATAACATTCAAAAATAATTTGTTGTGTCTAATTGGCACAGCTAAACGCCATTAACCAAAGAATCGAATTGAATTGAACATAATTACTTCACTCATTTCACTAATATTTCAATTACTAGGTGACTACGAGTTGAGACACCTATTGAAGAAAGTTACAAGAACAATAAAAATTAGTCTCTTTTTAAAACGTAGTCAACTGTGTTTAAGTAAAGAAATATTTAAAATATTTTATATAAGTTCATATAAAGAAAATGTTTAATATATTTTTAACTTAAACGTAATTTTTTCTTTAATTTTAAAAGAACGACTGTGTTTCTTTCCGAGAACCGAAATATCCGAAAGTAATAAATAATAATTACATCATTTACGAATGTAAATTAAAAAATAATTGAATGATTTTTTTTATTAAAAAATTTTATTATAACTGTTTCGAGTAAAATGTATCTGTTAATACACTTTTCTTTTATATTTGTAAAGGGAATATAAATTAACGAACCTAAATGAATTATTAACTGAGCTTTTTGTGATCAAATACCTCTTCTTCCCAGTTTCAATAATTTTGATTTTATCATCGTTATAATCGGATTTCCATTATTATTACTATTTTATTTAGACAATGTTTCTGACAATTTCACGAACACGGATAGACTGAGGTAGCATACGTATGTCAAAATGTTTATACGAACCATTTAATTTAATTCTTTGGTATTATATGGCCTTTAGTATGCAAATCATACCCATAGATTTTTAGGTCTCGAGCGTTATTATCTGTAGCTATCGCTATCGCAACGCGATATTTTGTTTGACTCATTTTTTCACATTTTGACAATTGATTTGTTTCGTATTAGTACAAAAATCATAAATCACCTCATCGGTATTTGCAAGCTGAATCTTAAACACGGATTGTGTGACATATTAGAAAGATTTCGATACTTTTTTTTTAATTCAATTATTTCGTTAATGGCTTTTAATTAGATACATTTTATTTCGCCAATGGAATGAAGAAATCACGATGGAGATTGATCGGTGGGCTCGAGAATCCAACCTTAATTAAATTTTGTAAACACCCTAAAATAATGTATTCATTGTTAGCTCTCAACTTAATGTTTTTTTTTCTTACCAAGTATCGTCAATACGATGACTACGTGTCACCGATCATATTATTTTTGAAGGTGAAACTCGTGGATGCTGCGTCGCAACGTTAAATATTTTATACCGTTAAAATGTTTTGTTTGAGCACTCGATGACGCACGTGGATATTAAAACAAAACGTGCTTCGTGGGGAGTTTAAATAAAATCGAAGTAACGTCACTTTAATGTTGAATATTGGTGATTTTCTTTTGACGAATGCATTGATTTATCGAATATTTTTGTTATTTTGAGTCTCGTTTTTTGAACGAAATATCTATTTATATATAAATAAAAAGTGACTGGCTGAAATATTTACTGGTTGATTGATCAACGCTGAAATGAAACCGCTGGGTCCATGAACATTAAATTTTGTACGAAATTTCCTTAAATATCGTAACTGTGCACTAAGAAAGGGCTCTAAGGGGTTCAAATCAAATTCCTCAGTATACGCGGGCGAAGCTGCCTGGAACTGCTAGCAAAATATAAAGATTTTTACAGGCTCATATGATCCAATCTTTAGATATTTATCTATAATGACATTAGAACTGTAGATATGTTTCGTTCATATTATTTGACGTTAAAAAAATCATACCAAAAGTGTGATGTTTTATATAGTCATAAAAAATAACTATATATAAAGTGTAATGATGTAATGTTATAATATACACTTTTGGGATGCAATAACATCTTTCATACAACGAAAATTAAGAATCAAACCTTTTTCTCTAAAGTAAAGTTTACAAAGTTTAATAACTACGAACTAATTTAAATTCAAGTACATGTTCCAATAATTCTTCTGTTAGAATCAAATCACCTTAAACTGTTTTCCTTTCACTTAACGAGATTGCGAATATATGTAAATCAAGCATTTGGAAAACATAGAGCATGTTGACTTAAGTGTCCCATTACTAAACCACATGATGCCACAGTGCGTATAATATTACTTATGTAATATAAAAAAAGAATAACTCAAACACCCAAAAAAACAAAACTGTTTATATTATTTTATTAAATAAAAATGAATCGCTTTCAAAAAATAAATTAAAAGGCAAAATAAAAAATATTTTGTACAACTTTTGAACTCGGTATCAAGTAAAACCTTTTACGTACTATTTGCATTTTTATTTTAAATAAATGTTTTTACACTTTTAAGTTACGAATAAGACATTACCTAAGTACCTAAGTTACAATAACCTAACGTCAATTGTTTTTCGCCATTAACAAAATATTGTTTTTCCCGATGCAGGGCTGTTAATTGTTGAGGAGTTCTCCTGGTGTTGCACCAACAGCTCAATTATACCATTAATTGCTTAGCAATCAAATCGAAGCTTCCAAGCTCTCTTAATACATTTTATAATTTCTTATAAATTTTGGAGTTGTTGAAAAAAAAAACAACAAAGGAAAAGTTCCGCTGAGTTTCTTTCGCGGTTTAACTTTTCCGAAACCGTGCTAGATTCATATGCTTGACGTTCAAAAAGAGAATTTAAAGTCCTAATTTTGAGTACAAATATTATGATTTTAATTGATTTCGAAGAAAATTAAATCGCAACCCGTGAAACGCTGAGTTCCGGTGGTCATCTGTGGTCATCATCATCAGATCATGTCCATATTCACTCGATAATTGTTATATGTCTTTCATTTTTTGTCGTAGTTGGATTTTAGTTTTCTACTTTTTCCTTGTGCTCTGTACCATTTGAAGCTACAAAGGGAAAGATAAGAACGAGATAACACAGCACTTAGTTTGGTTTATGAACTTGAAGGGCTCTCTGTAACAAAAATAACATAATTCTAATTAACGCCGGACGGTTTTATGGTCTGAGCTTTTGGGTTTAAGGAAACAATGGCTTTGCGATATCTTTGAATTAACTTTAATATGAAAAGACGATTCGTACTCCGTGTATCTTACAAATGTGTTCCATTAGTGGGACAAGTAAAGGAAAATTTTTGGTGGTTTTGGAAAAAAATGAATTTGTTTTATTACTAATATTTCTGGAAAATATTTTTGTTTATCAACACTTGAAACAAGAGTGATTTTGGATTTTTTGTATGAATGTTTGTATGTTCTACCGCAGTGCTTAAATTATGGCAAAACACACAAAAAGTACTTGGTTTACGGAAAAGCTATCACCGGTTCGGAATGTAGATTCTACCAAGAAGAAACGTAAGAAAATCCATACATATATCCTGTATGGCATTCAGCTTTTACGCCGTCGGGTTATAGTTTTTTAAACTTTATACAGGTTACCCGTGGGGTATTTTAATAAAAAGTAGCCTATGTATTATTCCGATACTTATGCATATTACTGTAAGTTGTCGTCAAAATCTACTCGATATTTATTGCCTGAAAACTCAACGAAGATTCATCCCTTCTCACTAATTTTCATATTTATACATTATATAGAAACATAATTATAATTTTTAACTTATGTAATAATAGCAACTAGAGTACATTACAATAGTGTAATGACCATGCTGTGTACGCATGCTTAAGAATATTATCTAGGTAAAATTGTATTAAGAATGTAATTTAAAAGTATCTTTTGATTGTATTCGGTTTGTGTACTCAAGAAATAAATAGATTTATTTAAAGTTTAATATTGTATCTAAATAACATGTTTTAAAACAATGGAATGGTCTTTCTTATACCAAAAAGTATAAATATTAATAAAACGGAAATAACATTTTTGAATTAAACCTGGATCAATTTCGAATTCAAAATCAATACAAATAAATAATTATAATAGCGGTATTATTTATAATTCTGAATTGTGAATATAATATTTTCTTTTTTCATTTATTAATATAATTCTGTCCAACATTCAATTTATATTTTCAACAAAAAATCTTTTTATATAAATATATTTATATTTTTATTCCGTGCACGGAAGTCGTAGCACTTTAAACTTTTGAAATTATATATTTAAAATAAATAAACGATTCAACAATTTATTTAAGTTTCTTGCCTCGGGTTTGAATCGCTCAAAGCATATTCGCGACGAGCAAAACAATTTGAAACATTTTAAATGCTTCAAAATAATACTTTTATCAGTCCACGCAGACGGCACTTAGTAGCACTTATGTAGTAAAGTTGTGTTTAAACTTGAGAGAGAAAAGGAAAATTTATGATAGTATGCTAATAAAAAAGTAACGTCTTATTTCTACGCGTTTATGGGTCCTAAGCGAACGTAATTCCGTATTGTGTGAGTGCTTATTTCAAACTATTGTAAATTATATTATTTGTTTTAATTTTGAAATAAAATTCTGTGGTAGAGGTTAGCTGAAGTGACTACAGTCTCGACCAGAGTAAAACCAAGCTGCTACTGAAGATCGGCGTAAGGTAGAAAAAGTAGCTGAGTTTCGACGGTGAGTGAGAGAGCTAAAGCCTAGTTCCCTTTCTTTCTTTGATCCCTATTTTCCGACATATCTCCTCTTTAAGCTAGCAAAGCATTCGGAACCTGTGGTGCTGCAAATACCTAGAGACGGCGGTTATTATTTAACATCATTTGACCCGACGTACGTAACATACACCAATAGCTACCGACTTTCATTGAGAGTGTGATACTGCCCCGGTTAAGTTATCACCCAACACCCAACAAAGCGGTAGTCACTAATATAATAATAAAGTCTCCACACTCAACGACCTCCATTATTATCTTATGATCCTGTGTCCGAAAACACACAATGCAAACACATACTCTGACCAGGACAAACATATGTATGACCAACACAGACATTTGTCGTGAGCAGGGATCGAACCCGTGACCCAACTTGTCGACAGTGAACTACGGCTGGTCTACTAGTCTAGTTTGTCCTCAATCTTTCCGCTTGTCTAAATAACTAAATATCTAAAATCCAATCAAATTAATGGATCCCTGAATATTTGCTGGGTTTATCGAAAATCTGTCAAAAATGTCAATACTAACTTCCGACCTCGTTTTACACTAAAATTAATCGTTCGAGATCCAAATTTGACGTCGCTTTTATTAATAAATCACATCTCGAAAACGAATTAATGTTTCGAAAAAAAAAAATGCTAGTAAATAAGTTTTTCGATTATTTAAGATTTTTTTTTTCAAAATGTAATCGATGATAGCGATATCTTTTATTAATAGAGGTAAAATTTAAGACTTCTGATTGGATTCGAAAAAAATCTTTTCTTTTGCATTGGATAGCCCGTTTGTTGAGAAAAGATATAGGTTATATTACATCACGCAACGACTCATAGGAGCGAAACAGTAACCACAATAAAAAGTTAAACCGACTTCAAAAACGAACCTAAGAGATACAAATGAACTCAAAGGCATAAAATAAATGTCTTTTACAATATTATGAAGTCGGTGCCTAGTAAAAAATTCGAAGTCGGCGTCAAATTAAACCTTTTTCGTATTATTTACTGGCACGTTATTTGACGCCTTCAAAAACGAACGTAAGAGATACAAATAAACTCAAAGGCATAAAAGAAATGTTTTCTACAACATTATGAAGTCGGTGCCTAGTAAAACATTCGAAGTCGGCGTCAAATAAGACCTTTTTCGTATTATTTACTTGTACGTTATTTGACGTCGATTGAAAAATGTATGTGCAACAGCCAATAAGTATTATCCACGTCTTAGTTACTTATCGAAGTAAACAAAGCCAGACGGAGCGTGGGTGTAGAATGCACATCGTTGCGTCGGACGGTGGTGTGCATTGTAAAGATTCATTTAATTTGACAACTTGGTGCCTTTATGAAAGCCATTATTTTGAAATATTGTAAGACTAGCTATGCCTCGCGGTTACTTAAGGAAAAATTATATTTATTTAATGTTTACTTTTCCTACTTGAATATAATATTGTTTACTATTCGATTGATTTCAATATTGTTTCTGCATAACCCTTTTTTATTTATTAGTTATAATAAAAAAAATAAAAAGAAAATAGCCTGAGTTACTTCTTATAACATTAGCTATCTGTTAGTGAAAGTGCCGTCGAAATCGGTCCAGCCGTTTTAGAGATTAGCCGGAACAGACAGGCGGATACACAAGAGTTACTTCTCCTATCTTGAGGGAGTCAGAATCCTGAGTCTGAAATACTATCCTCTTGTATCTTTATTCCATTAATCCCAACCTTTTCGTTTAAATCTTTCATCCTTGAAAGAAGAAACCTTAGCTCACCATTACATAAAACAAGGATAATTTGAAACAAAAATTTTCTCCGCTCTATAATATGACAAATATTATATAAATATAGATATGTTATAAATTCTTGGATTTTGGTATCCAGAATGACGACTAGTTTTGACGACGTTGCCTAGCAACCAGATAACAATTGAGCATGACAAGCGAGAGTATCTTTGGGACGACCAATAAATTAACCTCAAAAAGTATGAATGAAACATATCATTATACATAAATAAATATATAATTCAGTATTAATTATCACGGAAACAATTCCGCAATTCATTAAAGCGACGAAGCGCAAAATTCAACCAAGAATATTAATATTTATAACAATGCATGCGAGTCGTGACGCGCCGCGCCGTGTTCTATCAGCTTCCCACCACTCTGTCGAGCTAAATTCTAACATATTATCTGCACATAAGATAATACCGTCTTAGTTTAACCTAGACTAATGAAAGAGCCTAGCTTTTCACGCTTATAATGAATAATATTATTACTATTAAAGTTTTCTTTTTATAAAATCATCACGTTAACGAACAAGCGGTTTATATAATGTGAGAAATTACCTCCTTCCCTGAACATTTGCAACACCAGCGTAATAAGTGCGTTACTGTTTTACAGAGAAATAAACTAATAAAGGGAGCAGTGAGTCGTGATGGGATGAGGCTTCTGAACCACTCACCGTTCAAACGCAACGAGATTTTTACTTCATGTTGATTCTATATGGTAATTCCCCGATCGAGGTCGTCAATCGGCTACAGTTAGACCGTATAGTCTATTTTTCTTGTCTTATTTGGTAATAATACCCGGACCGAAAATCAGGAATTTTCTACTACTAAACTTTATTTTTCATTACAAAAATGGTTCAATCATTCGATCGATAATTTAACTCTATGTATGGTTAGAAGTACACCTTGTTTGTCTGCTAAATAAAACAAGTAAAAAAAAAATAGACTATACAGTAACAGCGCATTTACCAGTAATTTAATTACCGGAGTAACAGACGGAAGATTAATTTTTTTTTTATTATAATGTTAATTAATATATTAATATGTATGTATGTAAATGTAAGTCCATTTTCTAATGCATTATCTCAACCCAACAGCCTGTAGCGAAGCCTGGTGAACAGTGCACGTCAACGTGTTCATTGTTCTATGAATTTAAGCATATATTATGCACTCGGTTTTGCCTCGCTGTAATATAACGTTAAATTGTTTAGACATTGACGCTAAAGAGCGTTTTAAATTTTATAAGCTACTAGTGGATATCGCACGGTTTTAAACGGTGTGTTTAAGGTTTTATTATTTTTATATTGACATAATTTTTTAATAAAAATTTTGTTTAGTTTTAATTATGAATCTTAAAAATAATGTGTAAAACATTTTGCTATTAATTGAGGTACTGAAACTATGCAGGTATTTGTTGATTTAAATCAAATTTTATAACGGTTAATTATTTAATTTAAAAAATATATAAGTAATTAATTAACCAATTCGGTTTAAGTTATATCAGATAAAACCATACATATACAACTATATATGTATATAAAAACAAAAATTCACTAAGAAAACGGTTTTATTTATCTTAAAGCGTTTTACAAGTTAATCAAGAAGAAAACAACAACCGACTTTAAAAGTAAAGTACTTATTCCAATTATTTTGATTTTAAAAGAAAACCGATTTTGTTGAAAGTTATATAGGACCAAAAGAACCCTTTCAAATAAAAAAATCCAAAAAGAATTTTTGAGTAATCAAGGAAAAAAATATTGTGAATCTTCTTTTTTGGAAGTCGATTAAAAAATGATATTTTTGATAATAGAAAATTATTCATATCAATAATTTCAATGTTTCATACAAATAATTAACATTAATATATACCAATCAAATGATAATTAAAAATGTACTCGTATATCAATATGGCCGCTATGATGTTCTAATCTTAATACAATTGAGTTGTACGCGGAAAATTGTGAAAAAAAAAATTAATGCGACGTTAGCCAGTGTTTTGACCGCAGATGTTCCTAATTGCTAATGTAATTTCGAGGCTAATGGTACCCTTTGTTCGCTCACGCTGTGAAAACAAGATATTAGAATACGTTAAATTTTATTTTATTTTTTGTAGGTTGATTATAGTGTGGCACGCAGCTTCGGTTTGATTTCGATTTGTTAGACTAAGAACTATTAATATGTATCTTGAAATCTAGATGTACATATCTTTTCCCGATACCTTTTGTTTGCTTACATTTTATTACTAGGACTAGTAATCCGCCCCGGCTTTGAACGAGTGCAATATACTTCTTCTCCGACACCTCCTCGCCATCTATAATTTTAAAATTTCATGCCTCTTACTTCAAAAACTTAGGACTACCATACAAACTGTCAATCCCCGTTTTACCCCCTAAGGGGGAAGTTTCGTAAAATCCGAATAAAAAAAAATCTAAGCAGATGTCTACAACCTATAAACCAATGTATTATAGTTTCTATTATATATATGTATACACTTTACAGTTTTTCAGACGGACCTCGCCGCCGAAACTTCACTTCACTAACTGATCTGTAAGCCGAGAATTACATTTATGAGTTTTACTTAGTTCCATATTTTTGACATTTCCAGATTTCGTAACTAGATTACAGAGTTGTTTTATATCTAATTCTCGCTTAACAATCAAAATTACGAGCATACGCCTAAATTTAAATTTGTTATTTTTAAAATATCAGACGAAACAGTCACACGGATGTTATAAAATGTATCATTGCAACTTGCACAAGGTAATGCTCAGTTATCCTCACTGATGTACTCAACTCCTGAACTTCTTCATTACAAGCTATTGGCTATTAAATTTCGCTATTTATTAAATAGGTTGATGTGTGGTTTATACGTAATAAGAATCTTTAATAAACGAGCTATTTAATACATAAATAATATATGAAATAAAAATGCCAGTTAAAATTGGCACGATTAAACAAGACAAACAAATAATTTTTCCAACTTTATATTTTCAGTATATGTATTACATTTTAAAATATATAAATTTTTGATGAATAGATTTGAATTTTATGTTAAAAAGTCACTAATAGCTAAAGTATATTATTTTTAAAAAAGTATGTGGACGATAAAAATGCGTGGATTTAGTATATACTGGTTTCCATTCAGTATGTTTAATAAATTTATAATTCGTAAATGTATATACTGGCGATTTTTAAAAGGGTAACTATTGAAATTCTTGCCGATTCTTTTCGATAGAATCTACATTCTGAACCGATGGTAGCTTCCCATTAACGTAAATATTTTTATTTATTTATTTTTTTTTTTGTATTAACGATTCAAAAATGCTCGTGATAGCCTAATAAAGTATTTTCATTTTAATTTGAATTGCATATTATTTAGTAATATTTAATATTAAAATTTTCATCACAGACTAGTTCCTATGCTCCAAACTTCAAAACGCCATTTTATTCATAGGAAGTAATTATACAGTTAAATAACGTCACAGCGCCGTATATTCTCGACTCCCACACAATATTCGTAATTACTAAGCCACATTACATTTTAAAGCAGATATTATAGTTGTTCTACGCCACAACCTAAATTAATAGAATATTTAGTAAATTAAGAACTTCAAATAAAACTATTTTAAACGGATTCAAATCGCGTATATTAACTTTTTTTATCATCCCGACGTTTCGAGCACATTGCAGCGTTCGTGCTCGAAACGTCGGGAATAAAAATAATAAAATAGTTTTATTTCCATGAATAATAATCGCGAAAATCTAAGACAACAATAAATTAAGAACTTATAATAATTGAAAGAACAGTTAGGAATTTTACCTTTCGGTGTAAATTTTAGTCAATATCCACTACATGACACAATAATGTTGGACATAAAACAGCAGTCAAACCTTTATTTTATATAATCATTGTGAAATCCCAACCTAGATAAACAGAATATTATTTAGTAAATTAAGAACTTATAATAATTGAAAGAACAGTTAGGGATTTTACATTGCTGTGCAAATTTTAGTGTATTGTGCCGGATATTGAATCCGGCACACGACACAATAGTGTCGGATAGAAAACAGCAGTCAAAACTTTATTTTCATATAATCCATGTATCAGCTGTAGTCACAATATCTGTCCGCTTTATACAAAACTAATCCTGGTTAAAATGTATTCAGAGTAGGCAACTGGAAACAAATAATTAATTGAAAAAAAATCAAAAACCGGACCATCTGCTGTCAGCAGTATCATATCAATATCAATTTTGTGTAAAAGCCTTTAAAAGACAATCGATACTAACCATTTTTAGATCGTTATAGAACCTATTCTTATTAAAATTTTAAGTATTCAACAATTACCGAATTGACATACTCGTAGCTCGTCGATTTTCATTTTTTTTTTCTTTTTCACATTATGACGTCCAAATGACGCCATTTTGATTTTTTCAAATGTTCATGCTTTTTACATTTGCGCTGTTATTACAAATCGAACGACGTATCATTTATTATATATATAGATAGACGCGTTGGCGTAATAGTCACTGCAACTGACTAGAGCGCTAACGGTCGCGGGTTCGATCTCCGCTCATGGCAATACACACGTTATTGGCCATACAGATGTTTGCCGTGGTCTGGGTGTTTGTGTTAGTCTTGTGAGTGTTTCCGGACCCCCGACACAAGGTCATGAGATCTTAATGGGGGTCGTTGAGTGTAATGCGTTATATATAGATTTATAAAAATCGACCTACCGTTTTCTGTCTTTCGTGTCTAAATGGCACTAAGCTACAAACCCATATACATACATACTTTTTCCCTCCTTTGCGCAGTCGGGTAAAAAGTGTCTAGGTTTACCCGCGCCTAATGAGCTCACATTAGATATCGCCGTCGCATATTTGAGGCACTAGTTTTAATATTATCATGGATACGCGTCTAAATACAACCGATACTAACCGCCCTAAAGCATTCACAGAATAGCTCTTATAACCGCTAATAGTGCTTCGTGGGCGAGGCTGCGTGATCGGTTTTCATTAATGAACTCCTGTAACAGTAATTACAATATTGACGATCCTGCGTTTAAGAGGTTATTAACTACAGGCGTTCGTTATGCGTGTACTAACTTTTGAACGCATCTTCGTTTTGATTACAACATCGCATTTTGATTAGAAGTACCTTATTATATATATGAAGTTCGAAAAGTGTATTTTAAAAGGAGTGGAGCGATTTTAGTTTTTAGGCAATTTTTTAATTAATCTAGCGAGTGATGTTGTGAAAGTGTTAGTGATATAATTAGCTGATTTTTTTTTTTGGTTTGATATTGCAAGCATTTGATAGTTATTTTATAAAACAGACACGTTGGCGCAGTGGTCACTGCAACTGACTGAAGCGCTAACGGTCGCGGTTTCGATCCCCGCTCGCGGCAAACGTGAGTAATGGCCATACGGATATTTTTCGTGGTCTAGGTGTTTGTATTATTGTTGTGAGTGTTTCCAGACCCCCAACACAAGGCCATGAAATCTTAATGGCGTCGTTGAGTATGATTTTATAAAAATAATCACAACGACTTGGTTACTCATAAATGGTTACAAAGGTTAGATACCCAATGCTCTTTGTTGAAGTCAGTAACAAATACTTGTAAAAAAATGCTAGGATTTTTCCAAGAAAAAAAACATTAATATTAAAAAGGCTCTGCTAAAACGTAGAAACTATTTATTTCCGGTAGACTACACGGAACTATAAACCCGAGCTTAGGAAGCAACGGCCGGAGTGACACACAGAAGAGGCAGCAGATGCGCATGCGCAAGCGATACCGCATTTTCTGAGTACGGCCATCGCATGGGTTTTGGTAGGTAAAAATCTCCAGATAGCAAGATGTCCCCCAGGATTCGGTTATCTTTTCGAAAATAAGCCCACACGAAACTCTTTTATAGTTAATCAGTTTGTGTCCAGTGGAAGCAATCGGACACAAATAGTAGTTACGTCTGTGTAGGAAGTGTTTATTTTCATATTAATTTCATAAAGTAGAATATTTACTGCTACTTTGTTCGACACACAGAAGTGTTATCATTTCCGTAGCGACTTAAAGTGACGAGTCTGTTTATGTGATGTGACACTGTAGCGACGGCTGGGCTTCTGTACATCTCGGAAAGTTAATTACCTATTTACTATTATTTTATGTTTACGCAGAAATTTAACGTATACTGATTCATTGTTCTGTTATTTTGGAAATCGAGGGAATATTGAGATGATAGTTATTTAAAGATATTTTGAGGGTGTATATAATCAGATCCACAATAGAACATGGTAAAAGATAAAGCTAAAATTGGGTGACGTAATCATCTTATTAAAACATGACGTTTTTATTCATATTTCTTTGCTTTTTAAATTATAGTTGAAAAAATAAAAAGCTTCTTATATTTTATTTCGTAATTTAATTCGTCTATATTTAACTGAAGGTTAATAAAAATATAATTTCATTCAAAACAGTCTTTCGTGAAATAAAAATAATTTTTCATTTAATTTGAATAAAACGATAAAAGATATTAAACATTTGAAAACTTTTTAATAAACGATGTAGCCTGAGATTGGAAAGCAAAAACTTGGAGGATTAAATAAATTAAAAAATAACGTAAAAAAATGAGATGTCCAGAGATCTTTACTACTCGTTTATCATCTGAGGGCCATGAACGGATTTTACCCATAATTATAGCATTATTCTAGGGAGCAAAATGGTCGAGAGACTAAAATTGTAGATAAAAACCAAAGCTTTTAAATTAAAAATACCGTAAATATTTACCGTTTTAAATGAATATCTACCTACACTTGAAGTTTGTATGGAGAAGAAGAGAGGAAGGCTGATATATATATATATATATTTAATTATGCATAAAAATACATTAAACTAATAAAAAAAATTAAAAACACTACCGTGTATTTGAGTGAAATATAGTTTATTTATGCCTTTCAAATTCGATTTTAAAGTCGGTTCATTTTTACTTTATTTTTATATTATAGGAAAAAAATTATTTAAGTACAAGAAATTCCTCTATTATTGTTAGATGCTTTGATAGCAAACATTTTTAGCAAGCACATAATAATGAATATAAATGAAACAATCATTCGTATATTAAAAATTTTAAACATCAATGTCCCAAGTGGATAGAATATAGAAAATAAAGTTTTTTACAACAGAAATTAACAATACATTAATGCATTGCTATTGTATAACACAGTAAAAAGTCTGCATTCCTCGTAAGTTATTACAAGCTTTTATTTAACTTGCAATGTATGTACCTATGTTTATCCAGATGGAATTTTGCAACTCAATTTTAAACCAGATAACTTCAACCAATTGAGTTGAAATTTTTTGAAATAACAATCCATGATTAAGTATATGACGTTATTCTAAATCCAACATGGCGGCACACCCAAGACGACGCACTATATATTTTTAATGCATTCCCACAAAATGGGTATCAAATGCAAGAGCTTGTTAAGAACAACTCGAAAAATAAAGTGACGTCACTCTAAATACAACATGGCGGTAGACCTAAAATGTCCGACCGATTTTTAACCGACTTCAAACTTCAAACTGTCAAGAACTTTATATTTATTTATGTTCCCCGATTAATCGAAAACGGCTTAACCGTTTAAGAAAATTATCCTTGTTTGAAAGGGTTATATTTTTCAAATTGGTCCCATAAAATTTTGATAAAAAACGTTTAATATATAAGTTATATCATCTAAGTAAACGAAGTTACGTATATTGCTCTTGATTTGGTTCTATGTTTTTAAATCTTGAAAGCTATACGAATAATCATATTGGACGGAAAGGCGTTAATCCCGTATATGGGATTTCCAGTTCGTAAAAGCTCAAACATAATTCCGCGTGACAAATTTTAAAACCACATGACAATATCCACAGATGGAACTGTGATCAAAATTCTGTGACCATTTCGAAATGAAAAGAAACAAATTTCAGCTATAACCCTCAATGACGTTCGCTCCCAGCGGACCAACCGTCTTGCAAGTTTGCCAGAACAATAAAGTGGAATAAAAATTTAAATTTCTTCTCCACGCTGGAGTATAAAAGATATCGGGTCAGGCTACGTTTGGCGTCTCTCCAGAAAGCAATCTTGTCCGGCTTTTTGTTGAGAGACGTCACGCTTTAAGTATGTCGATCGTGGATTTAAGATGCCTTTTAACGCTTCGTGCTTACCTTTATATTTTTGAATGGGTCTCGAAATGCATTGTTTCGTGCGAGTGGATATTGTCTACACTATCTCCACTAATGTTGTTGTGTTAGTATTGAATATATTGGGACGCTGATAAGCAACAGTATGTTAAGCCGAATGGACTTTATTTTGAGAAAGTGGCGTATAAAGATGTTAAACCTATTATTAATAAATTTATTTGAAGAAGTATATAATTATTTTTTTTTCTATTTACAATTAGAGCAAATAAAAAAATATCGAACGTACTTGAAATTCAAAATATTAAATTCAGAAACTTTTTCTATACTTGTTCAGTTTTGATGATTTGAATTTTTTTTGAATGATGTTAAATAGGTAACGAATTATCAAAATAGATCAATATCTCCAAATTTGACTGTTTGTCGGTTGTTCTATTCTTTGTAGGAGTAATCTCTGTAACTGCTTAATCGATTATAAAATTATTTTTTTGATTGGAATCTTTACTGTCCTAATAATATGGCCACTCTTACTTTTAATAAATTTTCATGAAGTAAGTCAAGTTGGAAGAAAATGCGCTGCATGATTGCTTTATGGGTCTGCATAGTAAGAAATAAAAAACTCAAGCTAGTTTATATATAATGCAACTAAGTAACCTTGTTTGATACTGAATTTTTGATTGATGTTGTATAACTAACTACTGTATAGTACGTGTTAAATAAATAAATAAAATTGGTCATGTAAATTAATCTGCGAAGCAATATGCAGCTGTCTAGTATCAGTATGTAATATGTGCACCACTCGACCTCCTATATACCCACACGTACATGCATCACAAGCAAGCCCCACCCTCCAACATATGCATATGCAGGTACCATAAGATACCACACACACACTCAGAGTGGGCAAAGTAACTTTTTTGATTTTTTATCATGGAATTCTACAATGAATTTCGGCTTGATCCAATTAAATATTCCAAACATTTGGCATATCTCCCGACAATCACTAACTATTTTAAATAAAATAAATAGATTAAACGAAAAATTTCAGACTAATAAAAATATGAATCTCCAAGAACCGAAAACTAATCAAAGAAAGATCTTCTAATGGAATATTTTCAAAGCCAACTTTTCGTTAAGTGAACCAATAATATCGTTTGGAGACAAAGCATTAGCCGTGACTGAAATTGATTTACCTTAACAAAGTTGGGACGGAGGTAATAACAATAGTTTCATCGATATATCAAAGATTGTGGCAACACGTCGAGAATGTTTCGCGTCTGATTCGAAAAGTTGCTAACAGTTGCTATTGGTTGTTCACACGGATCCACTACTATGGGTCTTGTTTTCGTTATTTATGGATACGGACTAGCTGAGCCCGCGACTTCGTTTGCGTGGACGACAGGATGGCATTGTTTCATACAAAGCAAGGCTGTATTCTGTGGTGCCTCTCCAGAAAAGAGCTTTTTACTCACATTAATTAATAGCATTTAATAAAAAGATTGTCTTTTCCTCTAGTTTGCCGTATACTATTAGTTCCCAGAAGTTAATCCTTATACGTGACATTATTAGATGGTAATAATACTGATTGTGTTATTTTTTTTCAAAATCAGCAGGTTCCATTCTTGGTTAGGATAAAAAAAAATCTAAAATAAAAGTAGCCTAAGTAACTC
Source organism: Hypolimnas misippus (assembly GCA_037950945.1). Classification (NCBI taxonomy): domain Eukaryota; kingdom Metazoa; phylum Arthropoda; class Insecta; order Lepidoptera; family Nymphalidae; genus Hypolimnas; species Hypolimnas misippus. The sequence continues at coordinate 14,615,215 of JBBEEQ010000032.1, forward strand.
CTTATAACATTAGCTACCTGCTAGATAAAGTCCAAGCACCTTCATTTTAAAGGGGATCATGAGTACCGAAAACGCTCTTTGGACCTGGCTCGACCGGCTAGTACCTCACTCTCGCAGGTGAGGTTAAATGAAAGCACCGGAATCCTAAAATCCTACCCCCTTTCCTTACCCTCCCTTCCCTTTCCTTCTTTCTATCCTTTCCTTTTTAGGCTGGCAACGTTTTTGTTGCTCCATTTGTGTTGCAAATTGTCTATGGATGGTGGTGATCTTCTGATATCAAGTGTTCCGCCTGCTTGTTTGCTAGCTATTTTTATACAACTACGTGAAAATCAAAGAACTAAAATACTTATCAGAACTGGACATATTAAATATCGTTAGAAGCGTCTTCATCGTCCACTGACTATATGCTATACGATCTAAAACTTAACTAATGCGGCGCCCTCTAGCAGGTATTAATTGTTCTGAAAAAAAATAAATAAGAATAATATACCGTGTTTGGTATCATTAAAAAGAGCAGTACTTGTACATTTCAAAAATATATGGTTTTGATTTTATCCGTATTAATTCGATAATTGTGATATTTTTATTGTTTTTATTGTATTTAAGTTTTAGTTTTGATAGAAAATAATACTTTAATAAAATAACAATCGTAACAATAGTAGGGGTTTTATTCTTGAGATTGCCGTTACAAATGACTAAGCACTGGTAAAGTTTGATTAGCTCTTACGGTCTTATAATCATCGGTTATGTGTTTAGCGAAATTTAATATGAAATAATTGCTGCTTTATATAAAGATATATTAAAGTAAAATTAACGTTTAAAACCTTTTTTTTTATGTTGGCATCCAATAAACAAGCAGGTGTAAAGGAAGCAATAGAAAGGAAAAGGATTGAGAGTGTAGGCTTCCAGCTGTCTCAGTCATCGCGTTGTTAGGGAAATAAACTCGCTAGCACTCTTAGATTATATGGATTTATTTAAAAGTATATTACAATGTCTTTTAAAGTCACTTTCAAATTCATCAAACTCCCAGCCCGTTTTAATTAATAAAATCTAATACCCAGTCTATTGAATTGGAATTAACATAGTAAAATGATGAAAAATGACATTAAAAGAGTCATTGCTGACTAGACCTTATGTACACAGATATAAGAGATATAACAAAACGAAACGCATCTATAGATACTAATTACTTTACACTGATTTTGTGTAAGAGTGTGATACTACCCCACTCGAGCTAGATGTAGTCTTGCGGACTACAGCCATTCTCCCTGTCGTACTCAGTTTTAAGCTGGTTGCTAAACGTCGTTCAATGTGGTCGACATTCTGGATACCAAAATTCATAAGCTTATAAAATACTAGCAGTTGCTCGCGGCTATGCCCGCGTATATTCTGGATTTTCAACTAAATAAATCTACCAGCGAAATTGTTACCGTTCCAAGATTTATGTTTTCTATTTTATACTTCATTACTATCACCCAGAAGTATGTGTATTAAGTTTAAGTTAATACGACTACGGAATAAGATTTTGCATACAAACGTTTTTACCCCTTTTCACCCTCTCAGGGGTGAATAATCAAAAAACCCTTTCTTAGTGGATGCCTATAGCCTAAAAGTCACCTAGTACTTAAAATTAAAGTTCGTAGCCCCATCAATTTAGTCTTAGTTTCAGTCTTAGTTTAAATTGTGTTTAAATAAATCTCTAGCTCGGCGGTGAAGGAAAACATTGTGAGGAAGCTTGCGAAGAAATTCTGACACATATACATACATACATATATCCGCCAACCCTTCCTCTAAATCTTCTCCTTAATAGGAGAGAAGGCCTTTGCTCAGTGGGACATTACTGGCTGCTACTTTCTTTTTAAAGGTCATGTGTCGAAATTACTTATTAAAATGACCCATTGAAAGGTCCCTAGCTCTTAGACTAGTAATAAGCTGCTGATTTTAATTGGAAAGCGACACAAACTTGTCCAATCCTCGATAAGCGGAGGTGGTCGACTCTAAATTAATTTCGTTAACACATCGCTTTATTAAAACGCGTTATTTAATACCATTCGTTCTGTAAATAGTGAATATTGCAACGGAAACGCTTTAGGGTTTATTAAAACTCGATTTTATATTTTAACTTCATTCGATCAGTTTCGTGTTTTAATCTGTTTTTATATCGACGGGTGAAGTCCAATTTTATTTCCGTAGATAGTGTCTCATTTTTGCCGATATTTTTAGCGACTCCTCAAAAAAGAGGTCTCTCAATTGAAAAAAGAAATATTTTATATAATATTTTGAAGTTTTACTTGCCATCGACTTCGAGTGTTTTACTTCAAAATGTAGAAAATATTTATTTTTTGCCTTTCTGTTTGTACCTATTTAATTCGTTTTTGAATTCGGTTTATTTTTAATTAAAAAATATATAATAACTAATTTTCTGCTTGTTTGTAAATCAATTATTACAGAAACTTTGATTATCTCTTATACGTTTAAAAGATTCATTTTTACTTTTTTTTGTCAACTATTATAAAAAGGTAAAATTTGTTTGTAAGTCTGTATATAATCTAATCTCTGAAACTACTAATCCGATAAAAATTTTTTTTTAGCATTGGATAGCCCCTTTTAATGAGGAAGGTAATAGGCTATATTACATCACGCTAGTACTTACTAAACTAATAAAGGTAAGATTAAATAGTCTTTGCCACTCAGACAACATAGAAGCGAAAATAAGTGTATTTAAGTTTCGTGAGCCTAGAAAGGCGATTTAATTACTATAATCAATCTTTCACAGGCAACCTTTGCTGAAAGGATTTATTGGAGATGAAAATTCTGGTCGGAGAATAATAGTATATCTTTTATCTGTAATAAAATGTAATTTTTATCTTTCTATATGTAAAAACTTAATTTATTTCATTTATATACTAACTTCTACCGAACTGAGATGATCTAGTGGATTCACGATCCCAACCGATGATCGCAGGTTCAAATCCTGGGGAGTACTGCTGAGTTTTCAAATGTTAACTCTGTGTTTAAAATAATCTCGTACTCAGCGGTTAAGGAAAACAAGAAAAACTACATGAACTTGGCGAAATTCAGACACATGTATATCCGCACCGCAGTGAAGCGGTGTGGTGGATTAAGCTTTAAACCTTCTCCTTAATAGGAGAGGCCTTTGCCCAGTGGGCTATTACACGATGTTACTACTACTACTAAATTTTGTAGCTTTTCTCGCGTTTATGTCATGTTATATCTGCAGCAAAACTTATTTTTGTCTGATTAGTACGACACGCGCGTCACCAACTGGAAATTAATTCCCTCGTACTAATATAGTGCTAAACATAAGTTCACTTTTATCCCAACTGAATCGGAAGTCACGTAAATAAGATACGAACAATGAAACAAAGAAACATTATTTTATATACATTTATATTCCTTTCTTTTCTTCCTTTAACAAATTTCTCTAGCTGTAGTTATAGTTTTCTCCCAAATATACCTATCCGAATTAATCAGCCTGTATATTAGATTAAGAATTTCTATTGTTTGTTTTTAAATGAAATTTTTAGAATTCTTATATTTATAATATATCGTGATGAACTATTTCAACACAACGTGCAGCATTTGGTTTGTAATAAGTCGTTGATAAACATTGTAGTAAATGACTTGTTGACATTACATGACATGACACACACACACACACACACACACACACACACACACACACACACACACACACACACAAGAGATTGCTCTTCAACTCAACAAGTGCTGTGTGAAAAAATGTTTGCATAGTTGTTATATATATAGATATATACTGAAAGACTAACTAAACCTCCTTTCGTTCGGACTCAATCGATCATTCTGGAAGGAAAGCTTATTGAATGCAATCATGTGCTCAGCCGTGCGGTCGACTCCTTTCTTGTGCTAATGCATTACACTACTTAATTGTATGTAAAATATACATTTTTCAGTGTCCTCTTTTAAATGAATACAAGATATGAGATAAAATGTAAGAATTCAAATAATAATAAATACAAGCCTATTTAAGAAAACTTTAATAATTTAAGACGCTTAAAATTAACCATTAAATGAAGAAATTCACAGATATTTCTACATGACAATTAAACATAACATTTTATTTTGGGCAGTCGTTTAAAAACAGACATTAACGAATTCATTTGGAAATAAATTCACAAATAAGACCATTCAACAAGTGCTCATTAAATTTTAAGCGAAATACACTGCAGAAATACTGGCATAAATAAAAAACAAAACTTGATCACCGGCGTATATATTGTGCTTGAATGTATTAAACGCCTTTCAATAAATGGAAAGCAAATTTGCAGAGAATGAAATTTGCAATTAAAAGTGAAATATATTGAGCACACTAAGCTTTACAGTTTTCGTTCATAATGGGTTTTGATGAATCGAAATATCAATACGTATTTGGTTTTAATTTAATGTTTAATGGCTTTTGATAACAAATTGCTTTTCGTCGGGGAATTTTTTTAATGTACGATCCCCGATTACTTGAAAACAGATTTATTTGTTTTTTTTTTTTTTTTTTTGTTTAAAAGGGTTTAAATAAATACGGTAAGTATTTATTGGCCCCATAGAAATATCATCAAAAACGCTTTAGTAGTTTAGTTTCTTAATCAAAATAACTGGTATATGTATATCTTCTAAGTAAGGATATTACAAATTTTACTCTTGAGGTCAGTTCGTTTTTTAAAATAGTTTTGTTATTAATAGTATGCAGTTTAATATTTTTCCTTAGTTACCGATATTTTTCGGCTATTAAAATAAAATTATGATTTCAAACGAATTTTTTAATTAAAAAAAGGAGTATGTTCTCAATCCGTAGCGAATGTTTCTTTTAATGTTTTTTTCCGGAAAACTCCGTCGTTTCTCAACCGATTTTGAAAAATCTTTATTTTTTCACATACTTTCAGGTTGGTTCCATACAACTTAACAAGAATTAATATGTCATCCTAGCAAATGAAATCGTATATTTTGTTTTTGAAGACGATTTTTTTAAGCCTTAGTTGTTTTATTAAAAATACATTGTAAAGAATTTATAAAGTAACGTCATATGTATAGGTAATATTAAGGAATGTGATATTTATGAATCATTAAAAATTTGGTAGTAACCAATCTCGTGCTTGGCATTGAATATCAAAACATTCTAAGAAAACCTGCATGTTTCCTAAGACAAGCAAATGAATATCCAGTATGTAATTAGTGGTGCGCTGGATCTTTAAATATCTATACCCACGGATACGGATCCGAATACGAATATTTCGAATCAAGATGTGCGGATACGGATACAGATCTTAACTTTCTTACTTAAATACTTGATACTGTCTTAACTTTGATGTGACATGTTAAATTGATTTGCATTGCGTGGGTCATTTTTTTTTTTTGTTTTGTCGATAATTTCGTATGACAAAATTAATAAGGTAAAAGATCCGCCAAAAAGTAACAGATACGGATAGGCATCTTTCTTTTACCTCTTATATCCAAGGATTCGGACAACCGATTAATTATTTTTTAACAAGAAATAAAAAGAGTTGTTCAGCAGTAGGGTATTAACACGCCAGTTAAAATATAAATATAAATCGTTGTCAAATTTAATTATATCCACCGTTAAGCCCTATTAAGGTCTTTTCGAACACGAGGATAGGGATGATTATCGCATTATTATTTAATCCACTAATATTGCTGTTATAAATCGCCTCGTAAAAATTGTTTTCACCGTAATGAGAGTAATGTGACCAAGCTGTGTAAATGTTTAGAGGAAGATTTATTAAACAATTGATACTTTTATTCTAATGTTAAGAAGAGGTAAAACTTATTTTTAAGTTTGTTTATACATAGGAATAATCTATAAAACTACTGATCGTTTTTTGAAGAGTATTCTTCCGTTAGATAGCTCATTTACTGGGGAAGGTTAGAGGCTATTTTACATCACGCTACGACTCATAGGAGCGAGGCAATAATGCGAGTGAAACCGCGAATGCGAAAGTTTGAAATAAAATGGAAAATGTACATATGTATGTTCTTTATAAATATATACGAGTTTGGCGATGTAGTCACTGCAACTGACTGAAGCATTAACGGTCACAATTTCAGCCCCAGATCACTACAAAAAATAAATAGGTATTTGTGTTAATGTTGTGTATACTTTCAGAACCCCTGACACAGGGTCATGAACTCTTAATAGAGGCCATTTAGTGTGATGCATTTATATATTATATTTTTCTATATATATATATATAAAAAAACAGCTGCTAAACGAACAGGAGGGAAATTTGATGTTAAGTTTTCACCACCGTCCATAGACGTTTGCGGCATCAGCTTAAGCTTAAAAAGGAACAACTCCAGAACTCTATGGCAAATCGCTTTTTTTTAATCGTTTATATGAGGCAGCTAATAAACACAAAATCATAACCAGTCACAATACTTTAGTATGACGTAGAAATTTGTATTTATATTAAATATTTTAAGATATAAAATTTCAATGATTGCAACACATTTTTCATTTCATACAAGGAAATAAAAAAATTAAATCCCCGTATTACTCCAAGTGTTTACTCCCTACATCACGACACAAGAACAGTTTACGATCAATTCTATCGTCGAACTTCGTCGGGATGGTGTTGCTAAGAAATTTACGGGCGCCTAATAAAACCTCTAGATGACGGTGAAATGGATTTTAATGATTCGCCTTAGTGATAATATATGAACCTTTGAGAAAATGAAATTTTTTCACCTTTCAATCAAACAATCCTGATAGGATTATTGTAAATTAGTAGTATTTTGATAATTGATTTTATTTTAAACTTAATAAATTGAAGACAAAGATAATGTACGAAAAATATATTTTATTTCCTTCTGTCATTATTGTATTATTTTTTCTTTTGTTCATATATTTATGTTTTTAACTATTCAAAACTAACAAAAAAAATTGTGTAATCCTTATAAAAATATAATATTAAACTTCAAACAAAGAATCGCGTAAAAGTAAAACACAAAGCCAAAACAATGCATTAAATTCAATTCACCAAAACAATTACATTTTGTAAACTACATGTCACAAAGCTTAAATTAAATATCTGCATTGAAAACGAACTCGTCTTTCGCCTAACTTAAGCACTGTTTTAGTTTGGGACGGAACGTATGACTCGCGGATAATTTCGCGGTCCCAGACAAAGGGATCATTTGCTACATTTTTGGGTTCCTCCCCATACATAGAATTGTACCAGCTTGAAGGCATTTGCTATGAAAAGGAAATTGTGCCGTCAAATTGTTCTCTTTATTCGTCAACGATAATTGTGTAGGATTACAATTGATTTTTCAATTGTTTGTTACTTATTTATTGGCATTAATATTCTACGTTATGATAAGTATATTTACGTCTTCGATAAATATAAAATTTATAATAAACTAAATAATTATACGGTCACTTTACGTGTATATCACTGATAACAAGAAAGAAATTTGAGGATATTTAGTCAAGTGGTTTAAGCAGAATTATTTAGGATAAATTACGTGAGAATAATTATAAACATACTTAGATATATCAGAATAAAAAATGATTAACGATAATATGTAAACGTAGAGATGTACTATACAGATTGAAGAGATTTTCTTTGCAATAAAAAAAAAATAGAAAAGACAAAGAGTTACCACTTCAGCTATATCTAGGTATTTACCAGATAACGGCACTACACGTCCGTGCAATAGAGTCCACTAAGCCTCGTCCGCAGCTTCCATGATTTATTAGAAAACTTCTCATTGTGCCCAACTCACTAGGCGCCATTGTGGACAACTGTTTATGATGTAGATTATTCCCTTATTTAGTTGTGCTTTTGATTTGCTACGTATGTGGGAACGAGAGTGTATTGTTTTATAACTCGAAAGGACTAGAGTTGAATTTATGATGCGAAGTATACAAGTTTTGATGAATGACGGTAATAAAGTTATGGATTGTTCTCATGCGCTCTTAATAGCGTAAAGGATAAGGACAGAAAAGCATAATTTAAATTAAAATTTATTTTATTTATTTTTAATTATCATTGATTCTAAATTAGAATAGATAAATGTTTTGACATTTAATGAGTATAAATTATTTCCTCTTGAATAAGATTTTTGTATAAAAAGCATTACAAAAGCCCGCCGACAGTTTTCTCCCCAGAAACAATACGGTCGTTCCCAGCTCGTCAAATAAAACTCGAAAACTTTTCCCGTTTTTCACTTAGTAAGTACACATTTTAATTTCGAAATAGCTTCTTTTATCGGGAATGAAAGTAAGAACAAATAATGGTAATTAATAGCAAAGTTTTCATTTATAAAATTGCTATTAAATACCTGATGGGGCCGACGGATTAATGCCTACAGCGAAATTTGACCTTTGCATTTCGGTAATTGTGATATTGAACTGAAATATATTTGTGTCTTCAATTTTATTTATTTTATCGGGAAATACAGCTGTAAAATATAAATTGAATGTCTCTAGGATAAAAGTTATATTGTCTATTTATATAAACTTTAACTTTCGTTTATATAAGAAATATATGTTTGTCTATATTTATAACTAGCTGCGCTCACGTTTTCGCCCGCGTTAATTTGAGGAAAAATTATATTTATATTCATAATGTATACTTTCATACTTAAATCGGACATTATTTACTATTTCATTGGTTTCAATTTTCTTTTCGCGTAACTCTCTTTTTTATAATAATTAAAATAAATAAAATGTCTGAAATAAAAGTAGCCTAAGTTACTCCTTAAAGTATTAGCTATCTGTGGAAGTGTGGTGAGTGGAAGTCCCGTTAAAATCGATGCAGCCGTTTCAAAAATTAGTCGGCACAAACAGATAGACAGACAGAATGTTTAATATTTGTGTTTTTTAATTTCATTTTATTTAAATGCTGTTAATTTGATATTACCAACAGACACTTCAATTTTATTTATTTGTATAGACATAGATATGAATATATGGACGCTGATAAGCAATACTGTGTCAGGCCACACGGAGTTTATTTTAAGAAAATGGCGTCTAAAGATGTCAAACCTATTCTTATCAAATTTGTTTGAAAACATGTATATCCATCATCTCTTTTTTATTTTGATAAAAGTTATAATGAATTAAAAGCAGATTGATACAATAAAAAGTTTCATCTAATAGTATTTTTTTTTTTCAAATATGTTAGATTATTGCATATTGTAAAATATAGACCACACTTTAGTGTTTGATAAAAAATTTTCAAGTCATCTGAATTAAATAAATACGAAAAAAAGTTTCTTAATCTAATGTTAAGAATATCGAAGTGAGTTCAATATTTAGCATTATGCAATAATTAAATATATTTAAAAACTTATTATTAGATAAAACTCTTTACTAGGCTATATATGTTAATTAATTATTATACTTTTTATCAAAATAGAAAAGAAAAGATCGATATATACTTCTTAAACAGATATGTTAAGAACAGGTTCGACATCTTTAGACGCCATTTTCTCGAAATGAAGTCCGTATGGCTTGACACAGTATTGCATATCAGCGTCTACATAACAACAAAAAATTAATAAAAAAAAACAAATGTTTCTTTTAAATCCGTATAAAAAAATAAAGGTTTAATAGAGAATATTTAACATTACACAGAATCTTTGTATTTCAGAAATAGTTTCTCCTTAAAACTTTGCTACGTAAACTTTTTGTAGGTTGCTTGAAAACAGAAAAATTCTACTGAATATAATATAAACATTGTACCGTAGCAATTACCATAATAACATGTTAACAAGGTACTCCTCGAGGCAGGTTGCCTTTCGAGTTTATAATTTAAGGTAGACTGCCTTTCTACAATATATGGAATATGACACGAGATTGTGTGTAGCGTATTCTTAAAATGATCTACTGTATTTTATGTACTCATACATTGTTGTACTACATTTTACTGGATCTTTGGATCGGAATTCCTTAAACCGGCTTATAGTAAGAGGTGAACAAGAGTTATTCCAGTTATTTTCATTTTAAAATTTCAATAGAAATAACCGATTTGAAAATATATACATTCAAATAGAAAAATCAAAACCAGTTAAAATGACGAAGTTATGAAGTAATAAATATTTAAAAAAAAAACGCTACGAATAATATCTTCCTTGAAATAAAAATAATGAAAATATCTTCCTTTTTCAACTCAATTGAAAACGATTATACGCTATATGGATGCTGATAAACAATAATGTGTTAACCTACAAAAAGTCAAATTCGGATGTATTGATGTATTCTGATAAAGCGTCACGTTATTAACATGATCCAAACAAATTTCAAGTCATCTTAACTAAATAAGTATGCAAAACTATTTCTTAATTTAATGTTTCGAATATTTAATTTTGTTTCATATTTTGCAATACACAATTTAAAAAAAATAATCTTATACATTAAAAAAAATTATTATTAGATATAAGTTTATATTATACCAACAGATCTGCTATTAATTCGTTACATCATTTATCAAAAAGGAAAAGACAAGGAAATATACCTCTCCAAAAAAAAATATTAAGAATAAATTTATTTTTTAATATTGGTTGAGATATTCAAATTAAAAATATACTATATTCAAATTATTCTATTAAAAATAAAAAGACAGAGAAATTAAAAATAACTATATTAAACCTAAGTAACTATCGATGTCACAGTGAGGCAAGATGCCCAAAACACTGGCATTACCTCTTTGTATGGCCAGACTGATATGCTGGCCAAGGTAGCCGCCAGCCCTTCGGTCACCTGTAGTTTCGACGAGGCGGGAAGACAGCTCTTTGAAAAACTTTTTCGCTTCCTCGCCCCAGGACCCCATGGTTTCAACGGCAAACGGCACAAATACGAAACTCCTTTCAATGTCAATAAAAGTCCTTAACATGTAATCAATTTTTCTTAAATAGTCTTATTTAGCAGATATTATCGATTAAATGATTAAATTGAATCATTATTTTAATGAAAAAAAAAAGGTTCGAAAATTCGACAATTTTGTTCTGCGTATTGTTACCAATTAAAGACTAGTAAAGAAAATAAGACTATAGTATTGATCATCCATATCCATATAACATTGGACGATGAGAACGGAGCAGTAGGTATAATCGTCGTGGGTCAATTTAATGAAGGTGAACCGCGAGGGACGGGTATTCAAGTATATAATTGTAAAATATTTTTCGATTAATTAAAATAATTTCACGCCAAACTTTCCCAACCGTCAGACCGCTGGCAAACAGGCATTCACCTGGTGAAAATATATCCCGCGTATTTCAAGGATAAATAAATTTAAAGAGGTTTTTTGGTAACTATAACAATAGTAGTGTATTGTTATTTACCGTAATAATCTTTACTTATAACTTTTTTTCTTATTTCTCCGTAATTAGTATTTTCTTTGAAAGTATATAATTTCGAAGTTAAAGTCCCCTTCGTATATAACAAGTCGATTATTATTGATATTATTTTTAATAAAAATCGCGGGTAAATGAGCAGTCGAGTCGCCTAATGTTAAGTACTCACCGCCGCTTATGAACATTTGCATTTTTAGAGAAGCTACAAAAGCGGGACCAGCCTAAGAATGAACGAGGGATGAAGAGGAATAGAAAGTAAGAAAAGTCATAGGGGGTTAGTTAGACTTCCAAATCTCTCACTCATCGTACGAAATCCAATTATATAAGCTTTTCACGCCAATTTTCTCTGAAAATGTGGTACTGCAGCGGTCAAGCCAGCCCGCATGAGTGGGTAGAGCTAGGCTCCAGCACAATAAATTTATTATTAATTAGCTGGTGCTCACGACTTCGTCTGCGATGATTGTGATGCCTACGTCATAGTAGCTTTATGTATACAAAGTCTCATCCCGATCGGTTTGAAATTGACAAAGTTTCATACAAGCTTTCATCTCCTATTTTGCTCCCAAGGGGTAGAATGAATGAGAATCTTAGCGGATACCTACGTCATTAAATTTACCTGCATGCCAAATTTCAGCCCGATCCGTGCAGTGATTTGGGCTGTGCGCTGATAGATCACAATCTCAGTCAGTCACTTTTGAATTATATATTTTTAGATAGGTAAAATACCATAAATCGAAGTCGTTACGTTTATTCATTACGATTTTTTAATATTAATAAAAAAGTATTAAGTGAAGCAATGCAAGTATATTTTTGCAAATGAGTTATTTTCTTGAAAAGTTTTAATCGTATGAAAGTTGAAAGAATAAGGAGATAAAACTTTAAAAACTTCGGAATTGTAGAGTTTGTCGGTACGTTAAGAATTGCGACATGCCTTAAAGTTTACAATTGCGTTGGTTACCGGCCATTATAAAAGATTTCTGGTATTATAAAGAAATTTCAACTGTTTTTCATTATTTACGATTTGTTTACTCTTTATGCTTTATAATACAATGACGTCGATATGAATCAAATGACATATTTTTTTTAATTAAAATCAGCATTTATTAAAATCAGCATACGCGTTTGGTATAAATAGTGCCACAACATAAACTGATAAACGCATTACCCTTCTTTGCATTACGCAGTCGGGTAAGAAGTTTATTATTTACCTTGCATAAACTTAGGAAAACATTATAAGTTATTTTAATCTAAACATAATTTCACATATGATTCGCTCGCACGGAAATCATATTTAAAGGAATCGATATCGATTATAGTTAGTGAATATTTCTCGAGAATTTAAACACAAAAAACGTTAACAAATATTTATTTATCTTTAAAACACGAAAGCCTTTTGGGTTCGAACATCATAGCGCCTCGTTTTACAATCTTACCTTGTTACATCTCGGGAAAGCGAAGCAAAGTATGCGAGTAAGAACATTTTCTCTCATATTTTCCTCTAGCGTGCCATAATTCATGAAAAAATGGATCAACGGAAACCTCGCTATCCATTGTACAAATATACTGCATATATATGGTAAGCTATGAGGTCACGGATCTTTAAATAATGGACGAGTTAGTGTTTAAATATTTAATTTGTTACTAATGGCTATCAGTCTATCTCTAGATGTTGTAGATTGAGGACTAGCTGTCCCTTGCGGTTTCACTCGCATTTATGGTTACTGCTTCGTTCCTATGAGTCGTAGCGTAATGAAATATAGCCTATAGCCTTCCTTAATAAATAAACTAAGTGACACAGAAAGAATTTTTCAATTTGATGCAGTAGTTTCTGAGGTTAGCGCGTTCAAGCAGACAAACAAATAAACAAACTAAACAGGTTTATAATATTAGTATAGATAAAGTATGATTCAAGCTTTTATCTTATCGAGGGAAAAGTCTTGAAAATTGTTTAGTAATCGAGACCTTGATATCTTTACTACCATCTGCTAGCTATCCTGGATTGCGTTGCAAAACTTAAAAATAAAATTACACGTAATGTAATATAATTATCATAATGTAAAAAGTGTGTGATGAATTTTAGTAGTATAAAGTTGGACAGGGCCTTGGGGAAAAAATAAGCTATTCGAAGTACTAATCCTATGTACGAAGTCGAGTATAACCGCTAGTATATCATATTTCAATCTTTACCAGTACATCAGAAGGTACTCTTAAATTAATTTAACATCAAGAACATATAACATTAGATCAAATGTTCATTGTTATTTCAAGCAAGATCTATAGAATTCAAATGAGCCGCCTTAGGCAAGAAACAAAGGGATCAAAGCAAATAATATAATATCTGACTGTGACTTTGCATAATTTTTGTTGTTACATCTGTAAACCTAATATCCTTGGTCCACAGGTACAGGCAGCGATTTATTCGAGCGCAGTTTCCACAATATGTCACCCCAGTCCGAACGGCACGCGTTCAGTATCTACTATCGTTCGTTCATTTATTCCGAATCGCTCTAACGACTTTTGGACTTTCAATGTATCTATAAATAGCTTCCATTTCAAATTCTTAACGATTTTCTTTACTTTGCATCGTCTACTTGGCTCAGTGTAAAAATAGAGAAACATTTTTCGAATAAATAACTTTGCTAACTGGAAATTAGAAGGCGAAAAAGCAAAAAAGCGAAAAGGTAATTTTTTTATAAAACGTATGTTTTAAGTAATTTTTTGTTAATTGTTTAATCACGAGTTGATATCAAAGATGTTCATTTATTAATAATTTAGACCTATATATTGATACATGAAGCAAAAACTTTGTATTCTTGTTTACGAAAATTGCGCGAACGGGGTTGTATTTAATTTCGCATACTTATAGTTTATATAAAGGGGAGAGGAATACCAATATATTTTTAATTATGCATAAATTTTTTTCTTTAAAATCAATATAAAATATATACCGCATATACTCTTTCATTTGTTGTTACAAGTCTGTAGTCAATCTTGAAATCGGTTGAAAATTTAATGAACTACGGACGAATTCCGATCACTAGCTTAAATAAATATTTAAAGGGAGTTATTTACACTTTGATAATCGCATTAATTTATTTAATGATTTTAAGTTTACAATTGTTTTAGTGAAAAAAGTGTTTCAAGCGTCGTTTACAGGACCATCTTATCTATGTTTTTGTTGCACTATTATTATTATCGTATTTATTGTAAATTTATTGTTACCGCCTTCATGACTTTCTGTTTGGCCTAAAGGTTGACTGGCAGAGAATGCCTTCAGGCATTAAGTCCGCCTTTTGTTCCAACTTTTGTTTGTTGGTTCAATAAAGTATTTAAATAAATAAATAAATAAAAGTCATTGGGTATTTAATCATGGACCAGTAGATATTAAAATTTTAACCCCCGATGTAATAAATAAAGGTGTGGTATAATTTTAACGTGTATTTGAGTGTTAGTGTTCGTAGAATTGTAGCTCCCAAACGAAAACAATAACCCGTCCAGGTTTTAATATGACTTCCTGTGACTGTTATCCATAATTGTAGGATACGATAGGGATAGTTTATATATCGACCAAAATATTCGACATATTATATCAGAAAAAATTGAGTGTTTTTAATAACTTATGATTTAATAGTATAATCATGTCACTACAACCGAATTTAATGACAACTCATATGTTGAAATCTGTTTGGTCATAGGTTTGACGCTCTAGAAATTGTCATACATGCACTCGTAAAGCATAACTGTCCTTCAGCAGTTGTGTAAAAATAAAAATAAATTCGCGGCTTATTCGAACGAATTTACACTGAATAAATTCTCTTTTACGTTTACGTATAATCCTAATACGTACAAATGTAACGGTGGAAATTGATTTAATCGGTAAATACCAACCTTTTAGTTGTTGCCGGAATTTCGTTGGAATTATAATGAAGGTTTTACCCCTAAACCATTTCACAAACCGTTAACATTCCCGAAGGATTATAGGTAAACGAATATTGTTTATAATTTTTATTTCTAATGATTCTATTTCAGTATTGAAAGTTATTTTTATATTAATTTAAACTTCACAATTATCTTAACTCTTCTAACCCTTTCGGACCTGAGTCACACGATCGTGACTTGTGACTTTAAAAAATTCAAACGTCGCGCATAATTCGTTTCTACGCGTCAAACCGACACCACATGTTCGTGCGCTTGTCAAGTAGCCAATGAGAATTCATTTTCGCGGTAAAATAGCTTAGTCGGCGCTTGCGGTCGGACAAGATGGCTGCGTTCCTTGATCCCCGGAGTCAGCAACGTAAGTTTTATTCAATATATTGAGTTTTTATTGAAATTCCTTTTATCTGCATGTATTTTTACATAGGCTGATACATAATGCATCATATTAACCATTTTTTTTTTTCTCTTAGATATTGCTAATTAAGGGTAACGATATGAGCAAAAATGTAACAGCACGATCGTGAGCTTTGGGTCTTAACTGTACTAGCGCACTAACGTGACTTTGTGAAGTGTTGTATGTTTTTCAAGTATTTTCTCTTATTTTAGGATTGCCTTTAGAAGATGATTTAATTCTAAGCTTACTAGAGGATGGCAACTGCTCCGACATAGACCTGGACTATGATGATGAAGAATTTGTGGCGCCTCTCGAACTACAAATTAGTGACTGAACTGGCACAATAATGACCAATCGTATTCCGGAACGTCAACAGTTGAATTTCAAAGATGACAAAAAGATGAGAAGGGGAGACGTTGACCAAAGAGTATCCAATGACATTGTCTTGGTAAAATGGAAACACAGTAAAACTATACTTACTGCATCGAACTGCACAGGTGGTACGTCAGTTGAAATCGTTAAAAGATATGACAAGAAAGAAAAATGCTATACCGATGTTGATGCTCCAAAGATTATAACTTCGTATAATTCGTTTATTGGTGGAGTTGACGTCCTAGATCAATCAATAGAATATTATAGGACATTCATGAAAACACGCAAATGGACTTTAAAAGTTATACTCCACTTTTTGGATTTGGCTGTTGTAAATGCCTGGCGTCTTTACAGGTGCGATTCATTAGCCAAAGGAATTCCCAAAAACCGTCTTCGTGACCTCCTTTCATTCCGATATGAAATCGCTGAAACTTTAATTAATACCCCAGAAACAGATCGGCTAGAATTATCTCCATTAGCTGAAATTCAAATAAATCCTTCAGGCAGGTACAAACCAGCCAACAAACCTGCGATTGGAAAGAGATACGATGGTTATGACCATTTTCCAGCATTCGATGATATAAAAGCTCCACGCAAATGTCGCTTAGAGCGCTGTTCCTCTCGGTCAAAAATTAGATGTCGCAAGTGTAGTGTTTATTTGTGCCTTAGTCGGGACAAAGATTGTTTTTACCAATATCACGCCGAATAAGAACAATATATTTTTTAATTTATTTAATTAATTGTTTAACTCTTAAGTTGATTTGCAAAATTGACATAAGTATTATATGAAGACTGATACTGTAATAACATGACTAAAAGTTACTTAATTACATTTTTTTTATAATTAATATCGTTAGTAAAGGTTTCTGTTTTAATGTAAATAAAAGTTTTTCTTTATATATATTTAAACTGTATGTTAATTTGTTTTAAGATTTATCTTAGTTTACCATAAGGCATTACGATACGTTCCTACCTTAACTGTGATTGAGTAAACAAAAATTTAAATTTTATTTATTTATTTGTATTTTAATCTTCACAAAAATAAAAATATGCTTGTTACCTCATAATAAAGTAATAAATAAATGTTTTTCGAACTTATAACAAAATATACAGCATTTCTGATCATAAGTACCGTGAAATACTACGAACTCACTATCGTGAGCAGGTATGAGTGAAACCCAGAACTCACGATCGTAGCACGTAGTTTTCAGGATTGGTAGCAGAAAGATATTTTTTTTAGTATTTTTTACATCTCATGTAATAACTAACTATACAGAATTCATAGAAATTTTGATAATCAAGGAGAATAAAAATCTCAGGTCTGAAAGGGCTAATAAGGGCAGTATTTAGTGCATTATTTATTTTACATCAAGCAGCATAATTTTATACTGTTGAATTTTTATATGGTATCTCTAATTTCAATGTTTTCAAGAGCATGTGTTTAATAATTATACTTAGAATATTTGCTTACTTTCCCTTGGCCTATATATACACCTATTGCTTCAAGTTTTCTCTTTCGTAGGTCTAATGGTAAAACTTTTTCATCCAATATTACGTTTAATTCCATTCGTGCTCGGCGGTGACGAAAAATTACCTGAGGAAATTTGTAAGACACATGTACATTATATATACTCGTATATCCGCCAAAATATAGAGCAACGGTGTAAATCAACCATGTTCTTAATCTTCTTCTTATTATAAGGTAATGCATTTGCAGACTCATGCTATTACAGTTATTCGTAATATTGCAATTATTGAAGGATGATATTTCAAACATTGCATTAACCAGTCTTACTTGCTTCTCATATGTATATATGATTGTATTTCATTTTATTTCAGATATTATAGACTGTTGTTCTCATATTTTAAGCTGCCTCATTGATCGGAGAAATTTAGTATCTATTTCCGAAATGAAATGAACTACTAATTTCGTTGGGAATAAATTCTTGTTAAACGAAATAGATTTCAATTTTCAAATATAAATCGTTATAACGCTAACTGTAAAAGGAAAATATATTTAATATTAAACGTTATAAAGTCACATCAAATTGTCGTCTCCAAACGTTTTTATTGTGCAAAAAATATAGTGGAAATAACTGTTATTAAGTTTTAATGTAGTATTAACATATAACAGTAAGAATATTAATAAGAATTTCTTACAAATTATGACAAAACTGCTTATTTTTTAATTCATTATCAATTTTATGTTTCTCGTATCGTCTTAATTGTAAAAAATTATATTTTGTAGATAAAAGAGTGGTAATAAAAATAAGAATTAAAATGTTTTAAATAAGCAGACTCCAAAAAAAACCTTACAAATATTGTACAACTTTTATGTAATTTTCCGTTGGTGAATGTAGTTTTGAAATCAATAAGTGATTTTGGAGATCGGTACTTCCCGCATAATTGCCGTTCTCGTGTAATTTCCATTAGATTATATTTTCTATGTCACTCTTACAATTGAGACAAATTTAATGCCTTCTCATACGTTGAAATGCATTAAGCTGTTCTTGGGCGTGTATATTAATATAATTATTGTAACAGACAATTGATAAGTTTTTCCAAATTTTCAGGTCATCAGAATAATTACATCCTCTTTTTAAACAAAGAATAAAACGGCAACCTGCTCAATTCTGCTGATAGTCGAATAATAATAGCCTTAGCTACGACAGAGTTACATTTTAAACATTCCGTTTAAAATTTAATGACAGGAAACAAACGTGAAAATTACACTCGTTCAGTTAACAACAACGAAATGGAAGGTCTGATTGAAAAAAATATTCGCCGTCCGAAATACGGAAGAATACATTAATACAAAAAAAGAAATCTCCTCTTGATGCCCGACACAAACCACCCATTTCTCTTTAACTGTACACAGAGTAATTAGTATTAGAAAGAAACATTTAATCCTTTAGCATCCCTATCGGTATTATAAATGTAAATGTAAATTTGTCTATTTTTGATCTTTGATCTAGATAGAGATGACACCTTGGAATAGGACATGATTATTACTTTAAAAAATACTTCACAAAAATCCATGATTTCTCAAATAAAAGGCTATTCAAAATATTTATTCTATGCAGGTTAAGTCCCGTATATTGATCAACTATTAATAATATACGTATACACAGCACGAAAAATAAAAAATAAAAAACTATATTTAGTGTATATTGAACGCTGAGATTGCATTTATTGTTAGTAATGAAATTTTAAGAAGTATTATATGTTTTATTTTTTTTGAAACGTATACTTAATTACTCCTCTGAAAGCAATGATAAAGTAAAATATTTACTATTGCTAGAAAGAGCTTATAAATGAATTATAAATGAAATGTTAATGTATTTAAGTTCAACTGAAATAATATTTTAATGTAGATTGTAAATCAAAAATTTTCTGTTTAACTATTAACTAAGCAAAATAATTATTTAATTAAATAATTTATGAATAAGTTAATTTATCATTCCGCAAGTTTGAATTATTTGCTTGGATAGCGAGTTGAGCTCTACTTTACACAGTTTAATTATAATTTTCTATACATATTGTACGAGTACAACCATAATAAAGCAACCTAAAAAAAACTTTTTTTTTTACTAGATTGAACATAGGACGTGAACTCAATATAAGAATATATTTTTAATACAGTTACAATTATCACTAGTTAAATAGATAGAATAGATTTTTAACATTTCCAAGAAAACAACTAGATCAATCATGCTATTTATCAACTCAACATAAAATTAATAACGAAAACTACAGAGATTCTAAATAAATATTAAACTAGATTTAAGCTTTTTTAAGTGGAGTTGATGAAATAGATCCTTTTTTAAACAAACATAGCCTTATTTATTAAATCATTTACAAATTTAATTTATATTAAAAATATAAAACATAGATTTGCAAATTCTGTTCGTTCACAATCTGTGCCCATAGCAAATTATCCTTTACCCGCATACATTACCGCGGGCAAAGTGAATAAAAAGTTGACTGCGACACATATGGGACGCCTGTCGTATATACGATGTAAAACAGCTTTGCTTTGCTTTTGCTTCAAAGATACCGTAAGGCGCAAATTTTTATTTATTAAAATGTAACGAGTAATTTTAAAGTCATACTTTATTTATGGAGTCTTTTACAATCACTTTTAAATCGTTTCTTTACAAAACTGTCATCTCAGTAGGTGTATTTTTTTCTTTTAGGTAAAAAAAAGAAAGCGTGTAGAATAAAAAATGTCTTTCCGTTATTCCCATATAATAAACTCTTAAAAAGTATATACACAATTATATAGCTATGTGACTGACTTCTTTACAGTTCAATAGCTGTTACCTCTAAATGAAATACTAGCTTATACATTACCGCGATAAAATGGAATAAAAAGATGTCTGTGACACAAACGGGAGTGGGACCTGTCGTATATACTTGTTTGATGTGAAACACCGTTCAATATGCTTTTGCTTCATAGATACTGTAAGGCGAGAAATACATGTGTAAGTTTTACTTGTTACTAAAAGTTAGTAAATTCTTTGATGTAAAGCAATGACAAAGGCTTTCACGTGACATTGGCGAAATAGCATGTGTCTAATTGACACAATTAAGAGCCATTAACCAAAGAATTGATTACAAAAGCTAAGGCAAAGATTACATTTATAAACTTTGCTCTCAGATTTTCATAAAGATTTACATAAGTTATTCGTTATTGCTTTACACCTGAAATAATTTATTGCAGTGCCTTATTTTTGACTTTCACAACTTTCGTAACGACTTACGACGTATCTGTTACTGGGTTACAAAGTTGTTTCATATCGGTTTCGAGAGTAAAACTTACAAATGTCATTCACGTTTGAGTGCAATATATTCAGCAATTCTCGGCTAACGCGTAATTTTTTTTTATGTAATATTATATATACCTTTAAAACTAAAATATTCTCAATTGTTTGCATAAACGAGAAAATTACAGGCATAATACAGTTAATCTATAATATTATAAAGAGGAAAGATTCGATTGTTTGTTTGTATTGAATAGGCTCCGGAACTACAAAGCCAAAAAAAAATGTTTTTGTGTTAGATGACACATTTATTAAGGGAGGTTATAGGCTATATATAGTTGGGATTAAAAGATGCGAATCAGTAACTATCGACTCGAGTAAAACCGCGAAGGGCAGCTAGTTTATAATAAGTAACTCGAACAATATTATTACAATACATTATTTCCAAACGCAACCCAAATTTCGAAAACATTCCAACTCTATAACTAAATCAATTCATTATAATCGTTACTGTGTTAAACTAATTTCAGATATATGTAATTATGTACTACATGTAACATAATGAGCGATGACCGAGATAAGCCAAACACAAATCAAAACGAATAAACAAGACCCCAGCTTCACCTAGGCTTTGACAATTAACAATAGGCGACCTGCAATTAATTACTAACATTTTGTAAACATCAACCTAATTTAATACCCAGCGAATTTTGTAGCTGTCATCATCAGGATTTATCACGTTTCAACACCCGAAGCTGTGTAAACTAATCAATTAACGTTATTACCATCAGAATTTTACTATTTTATTAATTCACTGGTCGTTTTCGTGTTTAAGCAAGCGATTGTGGCTGTTATTGCTTTATATTATGATGTATTGTCGGTTATTCAGAAGTCGGCCGAATGTTATAACTTTAAGGGTGACAGTGTCAAAACAAGCAAGTTCGAAATTGTTATTAGAAAGTACAATTTATGCGTCAAGTTTGTTTCAATATTAATTAGGATATACGGTTGGGGAGAATGGAGAACGTTTGATGTAAATATTTTCGTGTTTTCCTTAATTATTGTGAAATAATATGGGGTTGACTTTTAATAGATTGAATGCATGACAGGTGGCATGCTGATGAACAATATATGACTCAATAATGTATTTTGTATTTAATTTTGAATTATATAAAGTCGCATTGAGGTCGAAATACCATTATAGTTGATTTAATTTTTTGTTTGAATATAATTTTGCATTTATAACTCATATTATATATAATGTACCTGAAAGACCTTTTTTTGGTAAATCGTCTTTTTTGAAAGTTATATTTAATTTACTTTCGTATTCTAATGATATAGTAGCAATTTTTCATTGTCTCAAAACACGGATAAAATGCCATTAATTATAATGAAACCTAGCTAAATCGATTTATAGTCCCGGAATGCATACTAAATTTTCAAGAGAATCGTTGTAGCTTTTTTTTGAAATTCAGATTATATAGATATGAATTGCTCATTTAAGCTATGCTATGCGATATTTTGCTCAAAAAGAATCCATAGTTTTATTTTCAAGTTAATATTTAGATAGATATGTTTAGAGATACTGAAATAAACAGGACGGAATATTTGAGTTTCATTAAACAGTCTTGTTGGAACAATAATAGTTACTTAATAACTTTCCTGCTCATGAAGCAGATATAATAGTAAAACAATCGCGATATTTGTACAGGCTGATTCGTTCAGATGGGTTAGTTGGTAGAGATCTAAAACTATGTGAGAAATTTTTTGAAAGGAACAAAAACTGAACACGACTCGGTAGTTTTTTTTATTTAATATTTGTTGTTGCAATAATTATATATATGAGGAATAAATGTTAGTATGTTGCAGAATATTTTTGCGTTTTATTTTATTTTTTTTTACAAAAAAAATATTTCCCAATTAATCAGAGAAATGTTTGTTATTTTAATGTAACATATGTTTACCGGTTATTCGAAATCGCCTGTACCGATTCGAATAATTCTTTTTTCCTTTTTTAAGTTTGAAAGGATATAGTTTCACATAGGTCCCTTTTTTTACGCAGGCGAAATATTCATAAAGATATCCGATTCCTGGGGGGAAGATTGGGTTATGAGGCGATTTATACCCACTAAAACCCCTGCGATGGCCTTTCTCAGCACGGAAATGGAGAGGCCTCGCGATCGCTTGCGCATGCGCGTCCGCTGCCCCTCCCGTGCGACGCTCCGCTCGTGGCTGGCGGAACTCGTCTCAGGAGGGCAAAATCTTTCCTCGCTGCTGCGTACGGCAGTTCGAGGCCATCCCGGCTGCCGTCCTCCTCCACATTGGTCCCTTAGAATTTTCATCAAAATCGGTTTAGTAGTTTAGTTAGGTTTTAAATCAAAATAATTGGAACACGTATGTCATATAAATAAACGATTTTCTTTAAAAGTCTTGTATTCTTTAAAAAAAAAAAACAAAGTAAGCAGAAACTTTAAAAAATATATTTCTTACATCTTATTGCTAAACAAAATGTTTAATTTGATAAATGTTCGTTATCCAACTCGACCGTATCTACCGAAAATAGCGAAACAATATTACATTCAATAACTGTCTTCAAAAGTAACAAGCTCCACGAGCTACTAGTTTTTGCCGCCAGTGCGTTCCTTCGAATTTGCATTTTCTCCGTCTGAACATCAATAGTGGAACGAGTTTAATTTAGGCAACGAGTTATACTATTGTTTCTCTTAAATCTTAGTCATTTACTGTCTTACTACAAAAGATTTTACGTTAAATGCGTGTTTATAAAAATCCGTACTACAAATCTGTGTCTAAGGACAGTTTTGAGTTTGACGTGCTTTTGACGTAGCTTAACATACGCTTAACAAAAGTCTAAAACCTATATACGCTTTGACATTATATTAATTATTTTTAATTTGTATAATTAGCACAACAAAAAGCCACAAATCAAAAAATTGAATTGAATGATTTTACTATCTGTTAAGCAATTTTTAAACACTGATTTGCTAGACACGTGTTGAATTTAGGACAATATATATTTCAATTTGGAATGGTTTGGAAATTGATTGTCTATACTAATACTATAATATTTATATAATAGGAAATATTTCATCGTTTTTATTTACTACCTGCTCTTCGCAGGTTTACTCGAATTTATGGTTCGTGTGAGTCATAATGTAATATAGCCTATAACCTTCAAGAAAAAAGTTTTAATTGTATAGTCGTTTCACAGATTACTCCCTAGATACTATCTTAAATACAATTTTACCTCTTTAAAATATTGGTGTAGATTAAAGAAAGGTACTTCATACATTAACTGTTTATCTTTTGACCATTTGACGGTACCAAGAGCGAATTCGGACTGTCCTCGCATTCAGGCATTTACACTTACATATATCAAACTATAATTGGATGCAGTATTGTGTCAACTCACTAAAAGTCAAATTCGGATATATTGATGTATTCTATTAGTGCGTAACGTATTTAATATTATTTAAATAAATTTAGGTCATCCAAACCAAATAAGTACGGAAAATTTTATTAATGCAATGTTTCGAATATTGAAGTGTGTTCCATATTTTACAATATAAAATTATCTCGAATATTAAAAAAAAAAACTTATTATTATATAAAACTTTTACTATACCAATCTGCTTTTAACTCATTATGCCTTTTATCAAAATATAAAACATCAACTTAAACTAACTAAACAAACTTTGACATCTTTAGACGCCATTCTCTCGAAATAAAGTCCGTGCGGCTTGACACAGTATTGCTTATCAGGGTTCAATTAATCACAAACTATCCTTAAAAAGTCTTGCCTTGTCGGCCTTTCTCGTCTAGCGTTTTCGTACGCTTTTTTATGTTTTTTCTTCGTATCTGGTGGCCGTCGTCTGTTTCTTTTCCTTGTTGCTTCAGTCCTTCGAAATTCAAAGTCAGTTTTTATTTTTGCCTTTGTTGTAATTTGATCAGTCCTTGTTAGACTCAACATGCAACGGATCTCCTGTTAAGATTTTATAAATTAAAAGATGACATATTGTTTTTTTTTCTTCTTTTAAAGTAACTGGCAATATCTTTTGTTATGCGGTGAAGAATATCTTAAGGAAATCGGCAAAATGTCGGAAGAAATTCTGTGTTATGTATCCGCTAATCCGCAACGGAGCAGCGTAGTGGAATAATCTCTAAGTCGTCTTATTTATCACGAGGCTTTTGCCCATCAGTAAGATGCTTACACACTACATGCAATAGGAAGATTATTTATATCAATCGTTAAACACTTGTATTAATATTTGTTTTATATAATTGTCTGCCCATTATCTGTTTACAACCATTTGTTTCTAATCTGTATCGTTGAATGTGGTAAACCCTAGTTGGCCAGTAGTACAACACTCTCGCAGAAGAACAGCGTGAAGTAGCTTTCTTACGGTGAGTGAGAGAACCGGAAGCCGAACTCCCTACTCTATCTCTTTCTTTGCCTCTTCTCCCTCATGCCTATACAAGGTCAATAAATCATATACTATGAATAGGTATTTGTTTGTATGTTTGTATGCGTTGATTAAGGAAGGTTGTAGGCTATATTACATTACGTTACGGCTTATGAAACAAATAATTATTTCGAAATTAGTAACAATAAGAGTGAAACCAAAAGGGGCAGCTCTCAAGAAAGGCTAAACAGATTTTATTATAATTATTTTATGATTTATTATATTTCTCGCCGCTCCGAATAGTAGACAAAATATTAAAACAGGAAAAATTCACGAAAAAACATTTTTCTTACACGCTTTGTACGACTAATAATAATACAACATTTATTGATTCAAACACAGTACAAAGTTTGCGAAGTCAGCTAATTAATTATAATTTTATCTTTGTTTTAATTTAAACTTGTCACTTGATAAATTAATTGGTATATATTACTTGCGGTAAACTGCTTTAATGTAGATTTAGGTATGTCGTATGACCGCTTAAAACTTATCCTGTCTGGCCGGTACAAGACGCGCATTCTACTGGAAGTGAATACTCTAGCTACGAAATATTCTTTATTGTACAAAAGCGATCTTATCGCTGAGATAGCGATTTCTTCCAGACAACCTTTGGGCATAGGACACATATCAAAAGCAGGTTGGAGGTGTACAATGCCTTAGTTTGTAACGTCATGATTTATAAATATGAACATACATAGCGTAAACAAACAATAAGTCGACAAAGTTTATTATTAACTGATGAATTGTATGCACATAAGATAACAAACAATGATTAAGATAAAAAAACCATCCGACTTTAAACGCAAAATACGCAATTTCGTTTACGTCATTTCGATTTTAAAACCAAAGCACTAAATCGATTTTGATAGCCAGCTACTGAACCGATTTTGATGAAAATTCTATTTGACCAATCTGAAACTATATTCTTTTAAATAAAAAAATATATTTTTAAATTGGTTAAAAATGATGGAGTTTTGGGGAAACAAACATACAAAAAACAGCAACGAATTGCGAAACTTCTTTTTTGAAATCTGTTAAAACTGTTTAACGGCAAATACATTATTAACAGTTTTTAAAAATCTTGTACTCGTATTCCCACATTGCAACAGTTTTAAGGCAAGAATTACATTTGTAGGGTTTGCTCTCGTAATTGATATTAAACAACTCTCTAGTCTGGTAATAGTTACCTAGGTTGCCTTACGAAAACTATTATTCTCAAAAATAAAGGCACTTACAATAAATTCGTTCAGGTATAAAGCATTGACAAACCACTTACTAAAGGAAAATTGCGTTATGTTCAAATCAAGTCTTTAATACTTCAACCATTTGTTATCATTTATACTTTAAGTCCAATATGCTATGTCCAAGTGATTCGCTACCTATTATAAAGTTAATCATACTTTTTAGGGTTCCGTACCTTAAAAGGAAAAACGGAACCCTTATAGGATCACTTTGTTGTCCGTCTGTCTGTCTGTCTGTCTGTCTGTCTGTCTGTCTGTCTGTCTGTCGGGATGTCAACCCTTTTTTCTCAGAAATGCATAGACGTATCATGTTGAAATTAATATCATATACTTAAGTCTACGATGACATGCGGCCGTGAAAATATTAAAGTTCTAAGTCAACGCAATCAAAAGATAATGGAAAATATGTCGTATATTTTGACCATTTTAGCGTTTTCGCAAGGGAATCAAAACCTACAGGGTACTTCCCATTGACCTAGCACGATGAAATTTGGCAAGAAGTAAGATCTTATGGTACAAATAAAGGAAAAAATCTGAAAACTGTAAATTTGTGTATGCATGTTTGTCTGTTTGTAAGTTTGTCTTTCAATCTTTTTCTCAGAAACGCGTGAAGGTAACAAATTTTTATCAACGTCAAGTACTCAGAGTTGTAATTACTAAGAGCTGTGAAAAAATCAAACTTCTAAGTTAACGCAATCAAAAGATACGGTCATTTATATCACATATTTTAAGTATGATAGCGTTTTTAACGTTTTCGCAAGGGAATCAAAACCTATAGGGTACTTCCCATTGACCAAGCATTATGAAATTTGGCCAGGAGCAAGGTCCTTTAGTATACATAAAGGAAAAAATCCGAAAACTGTAAATTTCTGTTCGTGTGTCTGTCAGTCTGTACGTCTGTCTTTCAACCTTTTTCTCAGGAACGCGTAAATGTATCAAGTTGTAAATTGATCAAGCGGAAAATATATTAATCTTAGAATTAAAATTATATGTACTTGTAACAAATTAACATAGAAGTTGATCGCAGCTAACAAAATGATAGCGCGCGATACAGCTAATGCCATCTTACAACATTATGACATTAACTGTGATATAATTCTGCTCGATTAATAATTTTTTTTTATTTTAATTATTATTTAAACGCGCTAAAAATAATAAAATAAACTTTTCATTTGAAAGTTTTATCGTCGATTTATAACGTCATTACGTATTTAACATTCAATATAAAAGCTTCACGCGATTTGATTTAAGTACTCGTATTGACAGTACGAAAATTTTAAAATTAAATTCAAGCAGATCGAGTTATTTAATTTACTTATTTATTTACACATATAAGTCTTCTGGTTATGAGTAATATAATTAGTTATTTATAAATAAACAATTAGTTTTGTTCGAATTAAGGACTAATTATTTTCGTCTTGGCAACACGAATATATATTTTGATATTTTGATTGATAATGTAAATCTAAATATTTTACGAACGTAGTGCAGGGGTAGTGGAGTGTAGTAGAATATAAATAAAAATAAAACGAGAATAAAATATAATATAATTATGTTGTTAATGTCAAAGTCAACAAGTTAGTTCATTGAAATTGTCAAGAGATGGCGCTGGATCCTGAATCGCGCTATAACTTTGCTTTTTTGAAAGTATAAGGTGTATTAGTACTTAAAATAAAATTTTGTGTTTCCATGGATTGCATCCATGATTGTGTTTTAAATTAAAGTGCTCCTAAGTAGTTTCAAAATAGTTTTTTGGGACGTGATCCATATTTACATAATATTTGATTATATTTAAGCGACTTCTAAAAAAGGAGTGTTTTCAATTCGACCTTGTATTTAATTTTTTTTTATGTTTGTTCGCCGATTACGCCGCCATTTGTGTACCGATTTTCAAATTTTTTTTTGTTTGAAAAGGTCAGGATCAGATGATGGGATCCTGGAGAAATTGAGGGAACTCCTCAAATATTCTAGGCAAGCCTATACCGATTTAGATATTTTTGATAGTAACTTATGTTGGAACAGCTCATGAAGACCACAAATGGCGTAGATGGGTTAGTCTTATATAGATTTCTATAAGTTTGTACGGAACCCTCGGTGCGCGAGTCCTACTCGCACTTGACCAGTTATTTTTTCAATTGCCGCCAAAAACTTCTGTCACAGATCATTAAATCAATATACGCTCACATTCGTTGATTTAATTTTAAAAATGTATTACCTTATAGCAAAACATTACGTAAATCTTTATAAAAGTCTGAAATTAAACTATTAAGTATAACTTAGCTAAGAATTAATATTTTTAAAAGTATATAACAAATATTAAATTGAAATTTTCAACAAATTGAGAGCAATAAAAACTATGAACGAAGAGGCTAACAATGTTACGTCAATATTACCGCGTAATGAGTGTAATTAAGAAAGTTTTTAGCGCTGAAAACTTAGCCCCCGGCTAATTTGTTTCGTCGCTTTGCAATGCAGTTTACAGAAATATCTGAATTCACTTTTAAAACTTATATTGTATTAGCTTTTGCTCACGAATTCGCTCGCCTTTATGTAGATTCCATTACATCGGAGGACTATTATAAAGTTATTTTTCTATCCTTCGAGAACTGTAGTTTTTATACATAAAAAAGAGGGATAAACGAGCAAATAGTACCAATTGATTTTAAGGGACTTCTATCGACATCTGCAACACTAGGGGCGTTGCGGGTGCGTTGCCGGCCTTTGACTAAAAGGTGTCTATACACTCAATGCCTGAAAACCCCTAAGTGAAAGCGCTTTAGGAAATCCTCAGCTGGTAGATCGTTTCACAGCCTACACGTGCACGGGAAAAAAGCTCTTGAAGCCCGCATATTGGGTGCCGACTATGGCTCCGAGTGGATGATATCGAGCCCTGGGGCGAAGAGTGCGATGGTAAAAGCGAGACGATGACATCATATCATAAAGTTTATCAGTACGACCTCCATTGTACAGACGATAAATAACACGACAAGAGTCTACGTCTCTCCATACATTTAAAGGTTCTAAACCATCTGTGAGTTTGGGATCGTCCACAATGCGAACTGCCCGGTGTTGCATGGAGTCAAGTGGTATTATTGAGGTAGAACCTAGCTAACCTAGCTATAGACAAAGACGGATCCAACCATGAAATTTTTGCACATCTACAAATAAATAAGACTGTAAACAATTAAATCGATTTTTATGAAATTATTACAGCTAAAAAGGATATCTCTCCATGTCGAACAAAGAAAGATTTTTTTTAAATTTATTATGGCTTGTGTGTGATGTCACAAGCCTGTTAGGGTACCTCACTCTCTCTCAATTTTTTTAAATAGAATCTAAATACGGTTCACTTAATCATATTTTAAACTAAATATAAGAAAATAGGATATTTTAATTTATGTATGTAGTAGTATTTTTAATTTTTAAATTATATTACCGCAGTGTTCCTCTTTCTCAATAAAGCCAGTAGCCGAAGATGATGTAAAGAAGCACATTTTGTCAATTAAATCTGATGCAGTTGGTAGTGACTCGATTTGTTCCAGAATGATTCTCCTTATTCTTCCTGAGCTCCTTCCTATACTGACACATATATTTAATTTTTCCATAGTTTCATGCACCTTTCCGACAGCATGGAAAAATGCTCATATTATTCCTTTACCTAAAATAGCTAATCCTACTTCTTCATCACATTATCGTCCTATTTCAATCCTTCCTTTCCTTTCTAAAGTTCTGGAACGTATCGTTCACGAACAATTAGCACAGTACCTTGAGTCTAATCGTCTTCTGAATTCCTGGCAATCTGGGTTTCGACCTGGACATAGCACTGTAACAGCACTCCTAAAAGTTACAGAAGACATTAGATACGCTATGGAGAATCGTCAGCTTACTGTGGTCGTATTACTCGATTTCAGTAATGCCTTCAACTCCGTAGATTTTGACATTCTTTTAAGCGTACTAAGATCTTTAAATGTTTCATCCTCTTCGTGCAGCTGGTTTGACTCTTATCTTCGAGGGCGCTCGCAGTGCATACAATTGGGTGAACTGCACTCAAATTGGAGCACTCTTAAATCGGGTGTCCCTCAAGGCAGTGTGCTAGCTCCTTTATTATTTTCTATTTTCATTAACACCATTTCGGCGGTAATCTCTTCTAAATTTCACCTTTATGCTGATGATCTACAATTGTATCGCCATTTTAGTGTCGTGGATGTTACGTCTGCTATCGCCGGTATTAATGAGGACCTAAGACGAATTCATAGCTGGGCTGAGTGCTTTGGTCTTGTATTAAATCCTGCAAAATCACAGGCATTAGTTGTCGGTAGTCGTTATATGTGCAACTATTTAAATCTAAATAATATTCCTTCTTTGGTTTATAACGGCGTACCGATCAATTATACCGATTCTGCTAAGAACTTAGGTCTTCATTTTAGTAGTGACTTGTCGTGGTCTAAGCATGTTAATGAGGTAAGTAAAAAGATCCACTTCTCCTTTCACTCCCTTAAAAACCTTCAATACTTCCTTCCTTTTAAAACTAAAACTCTACTTGTCCAATCCCTTTTGCTACCTCTCTTAGACTACGCAGATACCTGTTTCCTTGACGCTACTGAAGAACTTATTAACAAACTTGAGAGGCTACAAAATTTATGCATTCGCTTTGTTTTTGGACTCCGTAAATTTGATCATATCTCCAAATTTCGAGCTGAACTCAAGTGGCTTCCTATACGACTTCGCAGGGATACTCACGTTCTATGTTTCCTTTATAATATCCTATTTAATCCCTTGTTACCCAGTTACCTTCGTGAGCGATTTACTTTCTTGCATCCTCCTGGTTCTCCCTGTC
The DNA here is from genome assembly GCA_037950945.1 of Hypolimnas misippus. Taxonomy (NCBI): domain Eukaryota; kingdom Metazoa; phylum Arthropoda; class Insecta; order Lepidoptera; family Nymphalidae; genus Hypolimnas; species Hypolimnas misippus. Next base: position 14,646,606 of record JBBEEQ010000032.1, read on the forward strand.
GTCCTAATGTCCAGCTTCTACTCCGTATCCCATCCCACACTTCTAACTTCTACTCCCACTCTTTTACTGTGCACGCAGCGAGATTGTGGAATTCGTTGCCGTACACAATTCGCACTAGTAAATCAATTCATATTTTCAAGAAGAAATTGAAAGAGCACTTTTTATCTCAATCTTAATTTATGGCATAATGTATATATAATTATATATGTATGTATTTATAATATGATTATATGTATGTATTTAAGTATTTGTTTAAACTGTTAATTTTTTTTTTTATATAATTTAAGTTTTATGGTTGTTATTTCTTTTATGTGGAAACCTGCCTATCTACCTGTTACTGTTTCTGTCTACATTTATTCTTTCTTGGGTATACTGGAAGAAATCTCTTCTAGGGATAAGTATACCTTTTAAACTTTCTTTTCCTGTGACATATGTATATGTATCTTTGTAATGTCTCTGGCATGTTTAATAAACTGTTAAATAAATAAATAAATATTTTTGTATTATAAAATTGTTTTTAAAAAAGTTTAAAAATTTTTATTTCATTATGTATTGTTATAATTTAGTTATAAAAAAATGAAATAACAATAGTTAATAATTATAATAAGACTGCCAATTTCATAAGACTTAAAATAGACAAAGTAAACATAATATTTTTTTAATTATAACGCCAAATATACTAAGGTCTTTAACTAACGACTCTACAAGCAAGCGACTCGCGTTTTGTACACACATTCTTCTAGTTGGCCGCCAATAGCCACCATACAATTTCGATGTTAAGGCGTAGTCAATGCGTCATCTCATGTTCGGAACGTAACAAAAAGAGTTTACATTAACTTCTTTGTGATCTTGTCCGCGCATAAAAATAACAATAAAAACAAATTGTGTGTTTTCTACGATCCACACTGGAAATCGCTGAGACGGACCAATTGATTTGGCCCACATTTTTTAATCTATCCATTTCTATAGCAAAATCGTGATCCGGATGTGTTTGTACATAAATTATTTAATAAAAATCGGAGGATGTTGTTGAAGATATAAACAACACTTAAGTGATTAAGAATTTAAAACTAAACTTAAAACGAGAAATACATTTAGTTTAGTTAGAAAGTTTTGCTCTCAGGCTTTACTAAAGATTTACATAAATTGTTTATCATTGCTTTACACCTGAAATAATTTAGTGTCACTGTCTTATTTTTGACAGACTCACAGCTATCGTAAGGTCACCTATATAATTGTTACTCATTCAAACATCTGTCAGTCAGTCATTAAGTGAGAACAAGTCATTATATATGTATAGATTAAGGTTCACATGCCCTGGTATTTTTAGTTCCTATTCAACAAAAACAGCAAAAAATACTCTTTATTGCACACCAGTTATTAGATACATGGAACAGAAATCTATACCAATATTATAAAGCTGAAGAGTTTTTTTTGTTTGTTTCTAGGTTTGAACGCGCTAATCTCAGGAACTACTGATTCGAACTGAGAAAATATTTTTGTGTTAGATAGTTTATTTAGTAAGGAAGGCTATAGGCTATATTACATCACTCTCATACGACTCAGAGGAGCAAAGCAGCAACCATAAACGCGAGTGAAACCGCGAGGGACTAGTTAAAGAAGGTATACAAAGGCGGTCTTAACGCTAAAATTCCATCCAGAAGGATTCCTTCCAGACAACCTTTAGACATAGGACATAATACAGTAAAAGCGGTTTGGAGGATTGTCGGGAGAATTCAGTGACGATCATAAAATTTCAAATCCGACGACCGGAGTCGCGAGCATAATATTGCTAGCGTTGCCAATAAAAACGAATCAAAACTGCTGAGTGCGGATCGCTGGCCGGTTCGTTGCCAACAAATCGACTCTCACGCCCGAGTTTGCATTCAAACTTTTGTAATTAACAGTTGTGTATATACCGAGTGATTGATGCTATCCGTTATTATTTTATGTCGAATTATTCAAGATAAAAATACTATTTATGATCGAAGTGGGCTTCATGTGTATACGTTTTAAACTTGCCTGATTGGCTGTGGATATGGCAAATGATTTGATTACGGCTCTGCTCCCATTATGCTCGGAGAATAGTGCCTATAATGCATTTAGCCTTGACTGTTCCACAATAAGAAATTATAGCAATAATATTATCTTCAATCAAACAGCTAGGTCCTGAGATTTAGCCCCACCAGCGCCCAAAGCAGAATAAATATGACTCGCTCTCTGGCAGTGGGTGAGATGGGAATATCGCGGTAAGGCAAGGCCACACTTTGACCGCGAGACGCCAGCCACAAGCAGAGGGACGCGCGGTGGTGGCAGAGGGTTCTTCTCCTGCGAAACCAAAATAAATCAAGCAATTTGAGACCAACCCTGGCAGGTTACAGATTTCCACATAAAGCAACAGCCATGACCAGAATAATATACCAAGAATTGCCGTCATCATCAGATATTTGTCATATCAAGCGGTACCGACAACTTAATTTACCTTCCAAGTCTATAATAACAAGTAACCAGTCTAAGAAAACTAACTATATAACATTAGTAATATTATAAAGCTGAAGTTTGATTGAACACGCTAATCTCAGGAAGTACCTACTAGTTCGAATTGATCAATTATTTTTGTGTTAGATAGTTTATTTATTAAGGAAGGCTATAGTTATATTACCTCACGCTACGACTCATAGGAACGAAGCAGTAACCATAAACGCGAGTGAAACTGCAAGGGACAGCTCGTTATACCAATAATGGCGAGTTCGCCAAGTCGATACAAGTGTCTATGTATATCGTGTCTCATCTGCGAATTCACCATATATATTATTATCATTTAAAACTACAAACACTGCATAAGATTCATTATTTATTCAACAACAAGCATCGCATATAAATAACCCTCGTTATGACCATTCCTTACTTCGAATAAAATAAATAGAAATGTTCTCTGATTTCTGATATTGCGGAAAACCTCTCAAAAGCACACGCGAGGTGCATCAGCTCTGTAAATACAAGGCTATTTTAATACATACTCATATCTTGACTTGAAAGCGAGCCATTTCTTATTTATATTCAGAGGAAATGCAATGAATTTATGATAATACTAAATAAATGCATACATTTTTGTGTACTCGATGGTCTATGGAAATTATTTTTAAATTTTGTACATATTTTAAATAAGTTATTTCGATTAATATTTGTTTTAAGAGTAAAAGTTATATACTCGTAGGTACTATGGGTTAAAGTACATATATAAATTATATGTAGGGCCGGCTATAACTATTATAGTGTCCTGGGCAAGTGATTCCCACTGCGCCCTTTTAAGCCACTTCCTAAAAGGAGCAGATTATCAATTCGTTGAGTACCTTCTTATGTATGTTCACTGATTACTCGAAAACTTACGAATTATTTATTGTTATATTTTTTTGTTTTTTTTGAGTTGTAATATTATTTTATCAATATATGACTTTTATTTATTAGATTCAAAATAGATTGATATTAAAATTAAATAAAGCAGTGAAATTAAGTCGACCCGTCCCTAATTGCCCCACTCTTGAGCCGGTTATGTACTGGATTTATACAAAAGTTTGTAAGAAAGAATTGATTTTTCACACAAATACTAATGAATATATTTTGAAGAAATTTTACAGCTTACACATTAGAATAATACAGGCTACGCGCAAGAGCGTGTTTATTAAAACATTTTGATTATATTCGATCGTAAGTAAGATAACACGAGACGATCGCTTTGGTGTAGGTAGTGGTTCTGAATGTACTTCTAGCACCGACGGTTGCGGGTTCGATCCCCGCTCGGGACAGATAATTATGTTTGTATAAATATTTGTTTCTAGGTGTAGGTGTTTGTTCTTGTGGGTCTCCCCACCGTGCGTCAGAGAGCACGTAAAGCTGCCGGGTTCGGTTGTTATCATAATCACCTGATAATGATCGTCCTTAGTAGAGATATTATTCTAGTCTAAATGGTTACTGGCTTGCCTTCAGGGGTTACGGAGGTCAGATGGCAATCAATCGGTGTAAAAATCATCAACTTGTCTATATCTGGACTAGAATAGAAAGCAGATCCTGGTAAAACTGGGACATATGCTAGGTAGATAATGATGTAAGTAAGCTAATACGAATAGGAAATTTGTGTCTTACAAATAAAATCAATAAAAATATTTTTATCACCAACCTGTAAATATCATCGCAAATTACGTTCTAAAATCGAAAGATCGTATTTTAGAATGTTACCAACATAACAATAAAAGTCATTTTAAACAACGGAGTCGTAAACGGTAGCAGGATTCAGTTTTACACCCGGTACTGAACTGTTGACAATAAACATTGGTGGAATTTATAGATAAGGCTAAGTTAGCGTAATGTCTTATATAGAACTGAAATCTTATATGGATGCTGATATACAATAATGTGCCAACCCACAAAAAGTCAAATTCGGAGATTTTGATACTGCATGACCTATTTAACACTATTAAAAAAATTAAAGTCATAAACTAAATAAGTACGAAAAAAAGTTTCTTAATTTATTGGTTCGAATTTCAAGTGCGTTCCATATTTTGTAATTTATACAATAATCTCTATACTAAAATTTTATTTAGTTAAATATTTCAGTCTGATTTTAATTCATTACACCTTTTATCAAAAATAAATGGTGGATTTTTTTTTACGGCTCCCATAACCCGAATCGAACCCGCGACCGTTAGCGCTTCAGTCAGTTGCAGTGACCACTGCGCTAACGTGGCTGTCAAATAAATAAATATATATAGGTTTGACATCTTCAGACACCATTTTCCCAAAATAAAATCCGTGTGGCTGGACACAATATTGCTTATCAGTGTCCCTACGACTTCGTCTGCTTAGAATAAATTTTTGAATAGACTATTTCTTTAAAATTTTTTTCATTAAAAAAATCTTTCACTATTTCACAACGTTCAAGTTTTAATTTCTCCTTAAAAAGTAGTCTATATATAACTCCTAGTTATTATTGGAACAAGATTTTTTATTAAATCGAGCCGACTAACGTACGTAACGTACGTACGTACGTGGTACGTAATTTCGCTTACTGGAGTGTTATACTTATTCCAGTTTTTTTTTATTATTTTAAAACCTAAAAACTACTGAACCGATTTTGATGAAAATTCTATGGGACAAATCGAAAAGTATACTCTTTCGAACAAAAAAAAATTACTCAAATCGGCTAAACCGTTCTCGAGTAATTGGTAAACATACATAAAAAAATCCCAGACGAATTGGATTCTTTTTTTTGGAAGTCGGATCAAAATGGCGACGCGCGCGTAAATTGATACGATATACAGTGATACACTAGAAATTTGTATATCAAAATCTACAAAATCATTCGTTTTCTCGGATAACATTCCAAGTAAAACTACCAAATGACTGTATTAAACACAGACTTGTTTACAAATAATCATAACATTTTCGTCTAACATCTATATAAAATTCACGAAACTTTCTCACATTTGTGTATGAACTTCATATATGTAAATTTATAACAATATACCCTTATCCTGAATACTTTAGCGAGGCTTCATAGCTTGTACACCGCTTACTGCAAATAAGATCTGTGACATGAAAACAAAACTCATAAAATTATGCTGATTGTCTTATAACGTTTATCTTTGTTGTACAATGTTTAACGTGTTTTGTATTATCGTTATATAGATAGACACGTTGGCGCAGTGGTCACTGCTATTGACTGTAGCGCTGACGGTCGCGGGTTCGATCCCCGCTCACAGCAAATGTCTGTATTGGTCATACGGATATTTGTCGTGGTCTGGGTGTTTGTGTTAGTGTTGTGTGTTTCCGGACCCCCGACACAAGGTCACAAGATCTTAGGGCCGTTGAGTGTGATTCGCTCATTTATTTTATTTATAGGCAATTTCGAAATACACACATTTTCATTAACTTTGTGTTTATTTATCCTTAAGTTTCCATATCTTGAAAATGTGGTAACTAATATTTTAGTGCAACTTATTAAAATGAAAGTAAAACTAAAAAAGTGAGAAAAGATTACTTTGTACTATTTACGGTGTAACATGAAATTGTAAATTAACGACTTAGTAATTTGTAATCTGCGAAAATCGTACCAGACGAATTAAGATCTGTAAAAACTATATGGAGATATGGAAATGAGTAATTGGATGCTGATAGGCAATAATGTGTCAACCCACAAAAATTAAAATTCGGGAATATTGATGTATTTTAATACTGCATCACCTGTTCAACATTATTAAAAAAAAAACTCAACTAAACTAAATAAGTACAGTAAATAGTTTTTTTTAATTTATCCGAAAAAGTTGTTATTCGATATAACTTTTAATTATATAGATCTGCTTTAATTAATTAACTTTTTCATAAAAATAGAAAATAAAACATGCTTATATACTTCTTTAAGCAAATTTAAGAATAGATTTGACATCTTTATACGCCATTTTCTCAAAATAAAGTCAGTGTAGCTTCACACAGTATTGCTTATCAACGTACAATTATTCTGTTTAAAATTTCTAGCTGACTTGTTGATTTATGCAACGGAATATATTTACGTACTGATGTGATTTTAAAAATAAGTTACATTTGAATTTCTCCCCAGTTTTCCGTGAAATACACATTCTAACCCGGGGTTAGGTTTACGAAGAACTGGCAAGATAGATTTGTAAAACACCGATTCGAATGTGCTCGTGTTACCTGTATTTGAATAATTTATATTTAGAAAATTATTGCACACTTTAAAATATTTTATTACAAAAAAAAACCAAATATATTCTAATTAAAAAGTTAAAATAATTTATGCTCTAATCATAATGACAACTTCATTTCGAATTAATTTAATTATGAATTAAAATTAACATTATTTCAAAAATAAATATTTTTATTTTGAATTGCATTCAAAATGGTTAAGGACAACACTATTTAAAATGCATTAAAATTAAGTTAAAAACTGTTAAAAAAAAAACAAATTTTGACAAGATGTACCCGAGACTTTGTTCGCTTTGACTAGAGGATAGTATGTTTTGCCTGGCTAGAAAATAAAATTTCAAAAAATAGTAGCCTAAGTTAATCCTTATAACATGAGCTATATAATTAATAGCATTTTGTAAAAAATAATGCCTTTCCCTTTAATTTTCCATATACTTTTACTTTCCAAAAGTTGATTCTCAAACGGGACACTATTAGATGGTGCAATAGTAGACGATGTATTGTTTTTTTTAAATAAGCGGGTTCGACTCCTGGCTAGAAAAATAAAATTTCTAAAATAAACATAAGTTACTCCTTACATCATTAGCTATCTACTTGTGAAAGTCCCGTCAAAATTAATCTAGCCGTTCCAGAGATTAACCGGAACCAACAGACATAAAACAATTGTGTATTCGATCTAAATACATTATACACTTTCTTATGCATTAAGTTAAAAGCTGTTGATTTAAAATTACAAATAGACACTCCAATTTAATTATCTGTACAGATAATTTTTGAATCTTTTAAAAATTAATAAGTCTAAGTTACAACATTAAATTCAAAAGTACATCCCGGCTAATAGCTATAAATTTCGCTCAGCGCTTTCGGTACAGTGGTTTCGTTGTTTTAATGGTTGTAAAGGTATTATTTAGTACAGTGGCTTTTAAATGCAATTTAGTGTCTGTTTTTACGTGCCATTAGTGTTTTAACAGCAAGGGAATGGCTTGTCTAACATGTGTTTTGTTGCGTTTTATACTATGATCTATGCCTATGCCTGTCACATTCATGATATTATTAGCGCATTTCACAGTAACATTACCGAATAGTTTTTTTTTGTTAATTTAAGTTTGGGTGTATAACGCTGGTTTGCAAGAATATCGTAGCAATTCAAAATTCTAACAAATAGAACTAAGTATGGCGAAAAAACCACAAATCGTTGATGTTTTATCATGACAAGAGTTGCGATGATGAATTTTCTTTAAATCAATAAAGTTATAACATCAAGGGATCGTTTAAATTTTGCAGCTAAGCACCAACACATAATTTAAAATCCCCATTCCTTGAAATAAATAAATAAATAAATAAATAAATAAACGCATCACACTCAACGGCCCCCATTAAGATTGCGTGACCTTGTGTCGGGGATCCGGAAACACTCACAACACTAACACAAACACCCAGACCACGAAAAACATCCATATGACCGATACAGACGTTTGCCGTGAGCGGGGGTCGAACCCGCGACCGTTAGCGCTTGAGTCGGTTGCAGTGACCATTAATCATTTTTATTTGCATCGTTATTCTTGAAAAGCAGTGATAAGTCAACCAGAGGCATAACTGTACCATCTAAGGCCCGTGGCAAATTCTTTGGATGGGGCCTCCCAGTAAAAATCGTCACGTTATAAATTAATTTTAATGAACCACTTAGTAGTTGACCAAACCTATTTATAATATTGTGTATATTTCAGTTAAATATCTGATAAGTTTTATTTTCTAGAGCATAGGTTTATACAAATTTATAATTAAATAATAAATTACTTTTAATAAGTTTTTTATTAATAAAGTTCGTTTAGGCCGGGGCCCTTTCGGGTCAGGGGCCTTTGGCTTTTTGCTAACCCTGCCACCTTATAGTTACGTCTCCAGTCAGCTGATGTTAAGTGATCACCGTTGTCCAAGGACCTTTGCAGGACCAGAGGACCACAAATGCGTTGCTAGCTCAAAATAGCATGGGAATTGGAAATTGGAAAGGAATGAAAGTATGGTCGATTCAAACTTTATAGTTGTTCTTGCGCGAGTAATTTTCAAGTATTTTAATTTCATCTTAAAATTTATACGAGTAAATAAAATTGAAGTGTCTGTTTGTAATATTAAATTAACTCGACGCATGTGACAGTATACATATACGGTATATACATAAAAATACATTTTTTTTTACATTTTTGCCTGTCTGTAATGTCTGGAACGGCTGAACCGATTTTGACGAAAATTTCATACATACATAGATAGCTAATGATATAAGGAGTAACTTAGGTTTATTTTAGAAATTTTATTTTTTTCTCGCCAGGAATCAACCTCGCTTATTTTGAAAAACAACACATCCGGTATTGTTGCACCATCTAATAGTGTCACGTATAACGATCAACCTATGCAAAGTATATGGAAAATTAAGGGAAAGAAAATTTTTTTACTAAATTAATTAACGCGACTAAAAGGCTTCATTCTGGAGATTATTCTCATCTTCATCCTCAGAGTCAGTACAGTCTTGCTTTGTATGAGACATGCCAAGTCCACGCGAACGAAATAGCTGCAGGTTCGTTTATATAATTACTTCAAGTATCAATATTTTCAACCGACTTACAAATGTCATAGAATAGATTAATCAATACCAATCATTCCTAGTACGTAATGCCTGGCTCTAACTTATAATCTAGTGTCTTGAGCCTCAAAGCCATTATTGAATTTGGAAAGAGGCCAAGCGTCGGAATCGTGAGCCAACTGCGCGGGCCAGATTTACGCATCTTCACATAGTAATATCATAGTGAGAAGCCAGTTAACTTCGTTTAAACGCCTTATACGGATATAGTTCGGATTTTTATCGTTTTTCCATCCTTGACACGAAGAATATCTGTGTCAAGATTTTTTTTTTTGAGTCTTTTTATTTTTTTTTGTTCTTTAGATTTAGTTAAATCTATTTAGTAATAAATGAATTCGTTTGTAGACCATTTGAACTAATATTACGTATTAATGGAAAATTATGTCTGATTGTTTTAACGCCTTCCACGCCTAAATCGCTGAACATTTTTTGATGAAAAATTTGGCAATATATCTGAAATTTGAAGCGTAGGCTCCTTTTTGTTACGAAAATTTGACTTGAAGAAGGCAAAATACGTGATGAAAGTTGCTACGCAGACGAAATTGCAGGAACCATCTCGTTCAATTATAAATTAAAACACGTTTCTCACGGCCTCCGTTAGGATCTCATGATCTTGAGACGAACGACCCACGACCCGAAACATCCATATGGCCAATACAGACGTTTGATATAACCGGGGATTCGGCCTGCGACTGTTAGCGCTCCAGTCAGTTGCAGTGATCTCTGCGAAAATCTGTATGTTGAATTGAAAAGAAATGGAAATGATTTGATATGTGAACTTGACTAATTGGTTACAGAGCAACTAACTAATGTTTGATTTGATATCATTTTAATTTTTATTCTTTTCATTTTTTATTTCTTTCTGCGACCTCAAATATGTAGCATTAAATATGATAGACGCGTTGGTGCAATGGTCACTGCAACTGACTAAAGCGTTAACGGTCGCGGGTTCGATCCCCGTTCACGGCAAACGTGTATATTGGCCATACAGATGTTTGTCTTGGTCTGGGTGTTTGTGTTAGTATTGTGAGTGTTTCCAGACCCCGACACAAGGTCATGAGATCTTAATGGGGGCCGTTGAGTGTGATGCGTTATTTAAAAAAAATATATGTATGTAGCAATTAATAAATCATTTTTAGATAAGTCAATCAATGTACATAAAGCTTTAGTTTTATTTATTTTTTATTTATGTTAAAATAAAGTAAAAGCCTGTAAATGTCCTACTGCTGGGCAAAGACTTCTTTTTCTATTAAGGAGTAGGTTTAGAGCTCAATCCATAACGCTGCTCCACTGCGGTTTCTCGAAAATACATGTGTCAGAATTTTTTCCGGCACAGGCAGGTTTCTTCACGATATTTTCCTTCGCTGCCGACCACGAGATGAATTTAAACACAAATTTAGCACATTAAAACTCAGCCGGGGTTGGAGCCGGCGATCATCGACTGTGATCAACGCGTTCTAACTACTAAATCATCTCGGCTCTCTGAAATCAGAAATCACAAAACCAACGTAAAGTCAAAATTAGAAAAAGTAGGCTTTTACACGAATTTTTGAATCGTCAAAACAGACGATGAATATTTAAATTAATGGAAAGCTACCACGGAACTAATATTTGCTGCGTTTCGTTCGGTAACGGTGAGAAAGAGAGATGGACACGTTATTTCCATTTACACTCCATTACGCCTTTTTGAGCTAGTAATCTATTTATGGTTCATATCTTCTGCAAAGTTTACGGGCGGTGGTGATCAACATCAGATTATTTTACTTGTTTAATAATTTTAGATATTTTCTTTACAGACACGTTGGCACAGTAGTCACTGCAACTGACGCGTTAACTAACTGTCGTGGGTTTGATCCCCGCTCACAAATGTCTGTATTGGTCATACGGATGTTTGTTGTTGTCTGGGTGTTTGTGTTGTGAGTGTTTCCGGACCCCCGACACAAGGTCACGCGATCTTAATGAGGGCCGTTGAGTGTGATGCGTTTATTTATTATTTATTTATTAAAATAATTAATACTACGACTAATTTATTTGTGAACTACTGTGACTAGTTAATTTGCGAAATTTAGGAAATGTATTTAAAACTCCTGATTATGACTGAATTTCTAAAAACATTAAAACAGTCATTCTTGTTTAAATCAAATTAAATTTTTTTCTACTGCTACTATAATATTTAATTTTACTCCAAAAATTTCAAATAAATTAAACTCTTAAAGTAAAGTACCCATGAAACTAACCTAAAATATCGAAATGACGCTGATACGAAATCTACGGAACGGGTGCAGGGTTCCTCAGATTTTCAGTGAAAAGCCTTTTTGCGTTATTTTCAAATTTTATAAAAATCCTTATCTGAATTACTCATAATTGAAGCTCTAAAAACATTTAAAACAATCTTTTTTTTTTTAAATCAAATATAAAATTTTTCTACTACTACTAGATTTTACTCCAAAGATTTCGAAACGAAACACTCTCGATATAAAGCACCCTTCAAACAGAACCTATATCCTCGAGATGACTCCACGGGTTCCGCAGATTTGTTTCAGCGGACAGCCATTTTACGACGCTCTATGTTTGCGGTTGAAAAATTGCCTCGAAGTATTGAAACGGTGCAATCAATCATTTTAAAGGCCGGCCCACGTTAAATGTCTGTTCGGATTTTAAATACAAAAACATGACGGTGCACTTTTAAGGTGTTTTAATCGAAATTTTCATTACTTTGATTATTAATTATCGAGAAACGATATTTCTTACGTTAAACTTATTGGGTGATGTAATTTTTTAATATACATAGATGTATAAAAAAGGAGAAGATTCTCAATTAGTATTGTTTATTTAATAAAAATTTAAAATATTTGAAAAACTGGTCCCATAGAATTTTTAATAAAATCGGTTCAGAAATTTAATTATTAAATTAAAATAACTATACATCTATTAGTGTCGTTCACAAAAACGAAATTGTGTGTATTGCTTTTGAAGTGTCAATTGTTTTTTTTAAGTCTTAATTGTTAGTACCGCTACTTGCCGTACTAAGACGGAATACTTGAATCAATTAATATATCGCAGCATAAGGTAGATGAAGATTAATCGTTTCAAGGGCAAGCGTCGAGTTTGGCAAAATAAATTTACCAGTCCACCTGTCGGGACCCAGATGTATAAATCAATTTGATGGTTCTGCGAATGAAATATTACGTGCTTTTTTTAGATGAGTGTCACTCATAAATGTAACTGATGTATGTACATTTTATGCTCTGTTTTGATTGTGTATAAATTAGGTTGTCTCATGCTTAAGCATGGTTTGATTAATAGGTTGTTGATGGTATTTCATCTACATACTAAACGTCTGCTACACGAGTTTACTAATTTAAACTTAGTTTTATATAGCATTTTTGTAACCCAAATTGTTCCATCTTCCGTACGTTCAAACATTTTTTTCTTACAAATCTTATCTTGACGATTAACGTATAACAAAAAAATCAGTTAAATTGTTCGAGCTGTTCTTATTGCTATCTAATATGTGTTATGTGATAATATTCTAAAAGAACTATACAACGATGAATATTGTTTAGTGAAAAAATATTATTATCAATTAGGTTTCGAACTTGCAACAAAAACTTAGCTGCATTGGTTTGCTACTATTCTCACCGCAATTTTTTAATATTTTTATGATTAAAAATAGCTTATAATATTTTACATAATATGGCATTCAATGACACGACCTTTTCCTCAATGATATATCTCTTAAAAACCTACGTAAAATATACATTACACATCAGAGGCGTAACTATACCATCTGAGGTCCGTGGCAAATACTTTGGATGGGGCCTTCCAGTAAAAATCATCACGTTAGATCTTAATTATAATGAAACACTTACAAGTAGTTTCCCCAAAAATGTTAATAGTATTATGTGTATTTTAGTTGAATATCTCATAAGTCGTATTTTTTAAGAGCGTAGGTTTACTCATATGTATTTATAATCAAATAACAATTTACTTTTAATAATATTCTTATTAAAAAATCTTTTATACCGGGGCCCTCTCGTGTCAGGGTCCCGTGGTTTTTTGCCAGCCCTACCACCCTATAGTTATGCCCTCTTACATATATAACTATACCTAATAATAAAAGCAAAATCACGTATACCACTCATTAAAAAGTCTACAACTACCTTTTGGTATGGAAATTCACATGACTAAATATTTCCCAGTTTTAGAACATTAACTGCAGACATCAGGAAACGCCCGTCACCAAATTTCGAAATTATCTGGCACACCTGGCTAAAAAAAACTCGGAATAAACAAGCCTCTGCGTTGAAATTTTGCTTCTACAGCGTGTGGCCATTAAAGGTACGAGAGTAAATTAGGTCATGATGATGATATGCAAAGTCTAATGAGAACAAAGCAAGAGAAATTAAAAAATTGACTTCAACCTGATTGGAAGTTAAGAACGTATTTAAAAAATGTGTCTATATATTTTCAAATGAAAACAATTATAAAAAATTGGTTAATCATTTTAAATACGGTTATGAGTTCCGATTTTTATGGAATACATAATAACATTTTAATAACAATCGCAATGTGTCATTCGGGTAAGTTTAAGGCATTTCCGACTTAGCTCTCCTCTCTCAATACCTGTAAGTATTATGTAGTATATTGATTGCCTAACCTGATATTTCATATTTTTTTCTTTTTCACGATTTCATTTAATGTCCCAGAAGAAAAATGAACAAATAGCGTTATACCGCTATTAACACCTTTTAAGTAAAATATATTAAAATTAACTTTCCTTAACAAAACAATAGATGGCAGCAGATGTAATACTATGTAATACGATTTATGTACAATACTTAATCGAATAAATTTTAATAAATATGAATAAGCTTATTTACTTTGTGTATATTAAAAAAATCGTATTTAAAGATTTAACTTTAACCACGCGTCGCTGATGGACCATATTTTTTTAAAATATAGAATTAAAAATAATTCCAAACACTCCGATGTCGTGGCCCAAACAAGCGTAGCTAATAAAGTGGGTCGAGCAAACATCCCACTAAAACTGCGCTTTTAACTATTATTTTTAGTTGCTTTTCCGCAAGTCCTGTCTCGTCTAGCCTTTTATATCACACCTTTGCGTTTCACTGCATTTTCACGGTGCAAATAGTGTTACAGCCTCTAGCAAAATGCCTAGCCAGTTTACATTCACTACGCTATAAGCATGCTGTTTTAAAGTACTTTTGTAAGATGTTTTGAAACCAAGCAGAGTTTATATGGATTCTTTCTTTTGGTGTATCCTCTGGGAATCTTTTCATTTCCCAATTAAAAAGTATCTTATTAGCTGGAGAGCTCTTGAACCTTTTCTATAAGAGTCATTCTGAAATGATAAAACATTATTCGTTATTTTATTATTTTCGTTTACACTTTTATGAATAAGAAATTAGTAACCTGTATAGTATATGCTGTATGTTAACGGAATGTGCCATTTGTAGTTCCGCATGGGCCTAAAATTTTTAGTTTTCTTTTTATATACTGTTAGCGGTAAAAAGTTGTAGGAGCTATAGTCACGTGTCATAGTAGCATGACTTTATAAAAGAGCACCACAAACGTAGATGGGGGCACTTTTGCTTGAGCACTCGGAACTGACGGACGTTGACGAGACCTTTATTTAATTGTAATCTTTTATACTTTAATATTGATGTTGTTGTTTATAATTTTATTTATTAGGAAACCCCGAGTTGTTTTATTTTTTTTTAATAAAATGCCGCTTTTTGCTAACAATACATATATAGTATAGTTAAATACAGTACTCATAGTACAGTTAAAAGTACTTTTGTAAGGTGATAAAATTCTAGAGGTCTATTGATTTTCTTTTTGACGTATAATAAATATCACTTCACATTCTTCTACACTATTTTTTTTTATTCTATAGTCTTTGGATACCTACAATCTGGTCACACTCAACGGATCTGATCAGTGTCTCATATCAAGGGTGCGGGGACACACAAATCACAAACGCCCCGATTACGACAAACATTCATATGACACATGTTTTGCCATGAGCGGTGATCGAACCCGGGATAGTTGGAGCTTCAGACAGTTTTGAAGACTACTAAGCCGACCTGTTGGCGTACATCATCTACATCACATTTAGATTTTTGGAATTAAATTTTTTTCAAACCATAAAATCGTTATAGTCAATCGAAACTATTTTTGTAATCCATTATCAGATCTACACATACTATATTATAACGATGAAGAGTTTGCTTATTTATTATTTTTATGTTAGATAGTTTATTTATCGAGGAAGGCTATAGGCTATATTACATCACGCTACAACTCATAGTAGAAAGGCAGTAACCATAAACGCGAGTCTATAAATCTAAAGAGTCAATCAAAGATATTAACGACTGCAAACTGAAACTATTTCAAGAACAGATTTTCCATCAACGACTCGAACTCTAAGTATATCTAAGTACACACAAACTAAGAAGTTTGGATCTGTTCCAAAGTATAATCTTTTCACGGTCGCCGAACAGGTTACGTCCAAAAATGTAGAAATCTTTTTCTGATGATAAAATATGCATCTGATTTATCTCCTATACTTCGAAATAAAATGTACGCTCCGTTTCACGCTGCGAATGGAAACGTTTTAAACATGTCTTGATGAAAGCTTTTGTATTATGCAGTTTTTTTTCGTTGTTTCGCTCTTTGTGAATTTATTTATAGGATGAGAAAAAAAGAGAATCTTTTTTCGATATATTTTTTTTTACGAAGAAATGTCGGTGTCAGGGTTATTTTACGATTGAGGAATGCGTTTGAAGATAAGTTAAAATGTATAGGAGTGAGTTTAAATGATCACGTGACTTATCAAGAGCTTAAGTAATTTACATACATTTTGACTTTTTTACAATTCGTCAAACGCAGATACACACATCCCTTAATACAGGTTCGATATATGGATGCTGATAAGCAATAATGTGTCAACCCACAAGAAGGCAAATATGGAGCTATTGATGTAAGTTGATAATGCGTCACGATTTTAAGATTATTCAAAAATTGTTCAAGTTATCTAAACTAAATAAGTACTAAAAAGTTTCCTTTTTTAATATTTTAAATATTTAAGTGTGTCCCATATATTGTAATATGCAATATACTCATGTATTTGAAAAACCTATTATTAGAAAAAATTTCTATTATACCAATCTGCTTTTAATTAATTTCACCTTTTATCAAAAAAGAAAAAAGAAGGTGGATATATACCTCCTCAAACTAATTTATTAAGAATAGGTTTGACACATTTTGTAGGTAGGTAGTAAGAAGAGGTTTGACGGCATTGCTTGTCACCGTCCATATAATATATAAGATTATAGTAGGTACATAAGTTTGGGGTTTTATAGAATGACGTTGCCTGTCTTGTAGCGGTCGGTTTATGTCTTTAGATGACGTCACTCAAACATTTTTGTTCAAACGTCCTAAAAGCACAACTGAGTGACTTTCCTATTTGTGGCGTCATACTGGTGTGTTGGCAGCCATTTTGTTATGTTTTTTTTTTGAATAATTTTTTTGTGATTTATATATTTACTTTTGTAACTATTATTTTTTATTGTATTTTGGTTTACTGCAGAGATGATCGTTTGGATTACTGCAAATAAAGATATTTCTTGCGGTTTACTATGAAACGTAATATAACGTCGTTAAATCAAAGAGTTTTTTAGAAGACTTTTTTTCTTACGTTACGGCATTTACCAATTGAGCGGCTCGGTTCACTGTACTGACCACATGGATGCTCACATCGTAATGTTAAGTTGAAATGATTCGATCAGATCTGGCTTAAGTCGCCCGGAGATGCTGTAGAAAATGTTTCTCTAAAACAGCTTTCCAACTGGACGTCTCATTTGAGGAGCGACGGTTTAAGGGAATGTCTGCTTCGGTTATAAAAAATATTTTTAAAGATTTTGAAAAAATCGCGCGTGGCTGGCAATTAGGTTTAGTAATCTCACTAATTGTCTTGTCGTTAAAATAATTACATTAATATTATGTTTGTATATTTTTGTCTTTTGTTTCATTTTGTTATATTTATTCTAATGTAAGGGGATTGGGGGCTTGTGGTGTTTTAGTTTAGTCTCACAATAAGACGAAAGGTACAAAAGGTTGGAAATCCCTGCTCTAAAACGACGAAGCTAAGTTTAAAGCGGCTCATGTATCATTTTATATAAGAGCATGTTTTTAAATTTATTTTACATTGTTGACGTAGATATTTTTCAAACGGTTTTAGTTATTGTTAGGCTTAACCTTTTTCGTCTTCTTTATTTTTGGTTCAATAGTATTGCTTGTTTCTTTTTAATATATACTACCATTCGTGGTTTCACTCGCGTTTATAGTTACTGCTGCTCCTATGAGTTTGAGCGTGATGTAATATAATTTTCATCGATAAATAGGCTAGGTCTTTACTTCTTTTACTTTCGGAGTCTTTTCAAAACGAACAAAAATCATTATTTTCTTTTTTATAATATTACTATAGAAAAACTGTAAGTAAATTTAAATAGATTAATTTTTCAGTATTTATTAAAAAGTTGTCATAGTTTATCTTTTACTATACTAATATTATATATAGTTAAAATTTGTTTATAAGGTTGTAAGTATGTATGTAAAAGGTAATCTCTGAAGCTACTGATCCAATTTGAGAAGTTATTTTTGCATTGGATAGCACATTTACTTAAAAGGTTATAGGCTATTATATCATGCTTAACCATACAGGAGAGAAGGAGTAACCATAAACGCGAAAGAAATCGCGAGGGTCAGCTAGTCTCACATAAGACACAAATAATCTTCTCAAGCCAATTAAGCTCCACACACGGCTTTACAAGATAAAACTTTATAAAAAACATGTCCCGAGTATCTAAGATCCCGGCGGATCCCGCGGGATTTGATGAAGATAAACGAGCGTGAATCCCGTGGCTAATGCAGTTGCGCAAATGTTAAGATTAGGATTTGATGTCCTTGAATTGTAAATATGAAAATAATGTTTATAAGGCGAGAATTACACTTGTAAGTTTTTTTTCAGACTTTCATAAAGACTTATTTATTTAAGTATTTCTCATAACTTTACACCTGAAATAGTGTGTTCTCAGTGCCTTATTTTTAACATTCCAAGCTTTACGGAATCGTTGTTTGTTGTTTTAGGTTACAGAGTTGTTTTACATCATTTCATGTTTTTACAATAAAATTACAAGTGTAGTTCTCGCCTAAAAGTTGCGTAAATTAGTTATTTTATGAGCATACATATATAAATTTTGGTAAAAAAAAAATATGCTTTTAATTCTAAACTAAATATTATATGAGAGAAATCGTTATTATTAATCCACATTAATCTTGAAGTTTCGTTATTCAGTATAGAAACAGATCTACTAAGTTTTAGGTTTCTAATTTGAATCAGGTTTATCTACAGACAAATATCGCAATTGTTACAACCTTTGTTGATAAACAAATAAATTAAATAACTTAATTTGATTGGTTTTAATTTATACAATTTTCTAACTGAGTGCGTTCGTTTGTATCGTTGTTAATGTGGATAAATGATAATAACCTTTATTTATTTACAAGATATATTTACAAATTTTACAAAAAGTAATTATTTGACATAGACGAAATTAAGAAAATTTTTATATGACAATTCGAAATTTACAATATGTATAGCACACCGAGGCGCGCGCTGTCCACACGACGCACACTTGCCTAACAACGCAATACAATGCTTGCGCCGCGTGTTCGTCTTCGAATTATTGTCCGTCATATAAGTAAATACGTACTTCAATTCGCGTCAAGCTTTTATATCATATAAATTGTGTAATGACGTTATAAGTTGATAGTAAAACTTTTGAAAGAAAAGTTTATTTTATTATTTTCAGCGAGTTTAAGTGGATAAACATTATTTTTACTTTAAATTTATTTTTATAATAACAATTTGATGCACTTTCAACATATATCACTTCGAAACTTATTCACTTCAGTGTTGATGTTACATTATTATATTCCCAGAAACCAACTTTTATATCGAATTGACCAAATATTAAAGAATGTATTTATATGCTTACGTGTATATAAAAATGCGTCAAAGAAAGCCCAGGGTAAAGAGAGTATGAAAAAGATAAAAGACGTGATATGAAACGAGTTACCTCGCTTAGAATTTTTCTTTGAGAGCCGAAAAAGGCGGGTCTGGGTGTCGATGTTAGATACATTTCGAAAGATAGATAAATATTACTTTCGAAATAGATAAAAGAGTATTCGTTTTAAATGTTTCTATTGAAAAGAAACAATTAAATCGGTTTGTTGTGTTTTGGTATTGTGTTGTATGGATTAGTTTTTAATATTTTTCAGACGTTACTTAGTGTAATTTTATAATTACCTAGCATTTTCTCGGTTATACGAGGGCCTGCTTATTATTCTAGTCCATAAATTGCTAAGTTACTAATGTCTACACAGAGCAACTGCCACCTGAACTCCGCAACCCCTGAGGGCTAGCCAGTAACCATTTAGGCCAAAATAATTTCCATACTAAGTGTAACGATCATTATCTGGTGATTGTAATAAAAACCGGGACCGTCAGTTTTATGTGCTCTCCAGAGCATGGTTAGGAGAACCACAATGACAAACTAATATTTATAGTAATAATAATATCTGCCTCAAGCGGGGATCGAATCCGCAACCGACGGCGTTAGGGGCACATTTAGTACTACACCAGAAATCGCAACTTTGCGTCCATGTTAAATAAAAACAAAATGATTTCATTTTAATCCGCAAATTACATATGTATGGTATCATGTGGCATGAGTATACAAACTGTATCGATTCTTCCTCTAAGGACTTTATCTAAATTTTATCGATCACTGTAGGATCCTCAATTTATTAGGTCATTCCCTCAATATGTACTTCAAATATGATGTTTGAAAGTTTATTTAATAAAAGGCACTCCATGGTTTCTTGTTATTTTCACGGGACATTGTTTGAGTATTCATAAATATATATAATATTTTTTGGATGTTGTTTTTTTTTGTATATTAAATATTTATTTAAAACGTTGAACAAAAATATAGAAAACACGAGCTTATGCAAAAAAGAAATTCCGGTTAGATTACGATTTATTTTCTCATATAAATAATTTTATGAAAACTTAAACAAATAAAGGGTAAAAATGTCAAATATACTGTAATGGTAGTAGTGATAACAGTACAAAACAAAATTGTCAGGGATACGGTACAATTACTCAAAAAAGTGACAAAGATTAAAATTGTTTAAATGCATATATGTATTATATTTGATCTGATAAAGATCTTCGGATAAAAATAAAGTAACAACTAATTAACTAACGGCAAACGACCTTCGATTGCTGTCGTTTATCAAGTATACAACAACAGTTCTGTTTGAATTCGGTTATTCAAGGTATTTCCAAGGAAACATTGGATCTCGGAGACTCTTATATACGCATAGGCTTACCATTTATAAACAAGTGCGAGTAGGACTCGCGCACCGAGGATTCCGTACAAACTTATAGAAATCTATATAAGACTAACCTATCTATGCCATTTGTGGTCTTCATCATCAGTTCCAACATAAGTTACTATCAATAATACCTATATCGGTATAAGCTTGCCTATAATATTTGAGGAGTTCCCTCAACTTCTCCAGGATCCCATCATCTGATCCTGACCTGAAGACAATGGGATCACCTTGGAAGTATACCTTTTCAAACAAAAAAAAATTTTGAAAATCGGTACACAAATGGCGGCGTAATCGGCGAACAAACATAAAAAAAAATTAAATACAAGGTCGAATTGAAAACACTCCTTTTTTAGAAGTCGCTTAAATATAATCAAATATTATGTAAATATGAATCACGTCCCAAAAACTATTTTGAAACTACTTAGGAGCACTTTAATTTAAAACACGATCATGGATGCAATCCATGGAAACACAAAATTTTATTTTAAGTACTAATACACCTTATACTTTCAAAAAAAAAAGTTATAGCGCGATTCAGGATACACCCAGCGCCATCTCTTGACAATTTCAATGAACTAACTTGTTGACTTTGACATGAACAACATAATTATGTTATATTTTATTCTCGTTTTATTTTTATTTATATTCTACTACACTCCACTACCCCTGCACTACGTTCGTAAAATATTTAGATTTACATTATCAATCAAAATATCAAAATATATATTAGTGTTGCCAAGACGAAAATAATTAGTCCTTAATTCGAACAAAACTAATTGTTTATTTATAAATAACTAATTATATTACTAATAACCAGAAGACTTATATGTGTAGATAAAGAAGTAAATTAAATAACTCGATCTGTTTGAATTTAATTTTAAAATTTTCGTACTAAGTCAATACGAGTACTTAAATCAAATCGCGTGAAGCTCTTATATTGAATGTTAATTATGTAATGACGTTATAAATCGACGATAAAACTTTTAAATGAAAAGTTAATTTTATTATTTTTAGCGCGTTTAAATAATAATTAAAATAAAAAAAAAATATTAATCGAGTAGAATTATATCACAGTTAATGTCATAATGTTGTAATAGATGGCATTAGCTGTACGCTACATCGCGCTATCATTTTGTTAGCTGCGATATATAGATTGTATTGCGTTGTTTATAAAGGTATGCTGCTTTTTAATGTTTTCGTATTGATACAAATTTCTTCTCAGTGTTTGTAAAATTGTTTTTTTGACCATGGTCAATTTCTATGTTAATTTGTTACAAGTACATATAATTTTAATTCTAAGATTAATATATTTTCCGCTTGATCAATTTACAACTTGATACATTTACGCGTTCCTGAGAAAAAGGTTGAGAGACAGACGTACAGACTGACAGACACACGGACAGAAATTTACAGTTTTCGGATTTTTTCCTTTATGTATACTAAAGGACCTTGCTCCTGGCCAAATTTCATAATGCTTGGTCAATGGGAAGTACCCTATAGGTTTTGATTCCCTTGCGAAAACGTTAAAAACGCTATCATACTTAAAATATGTGATATAAATGACCGTATCTTTTGATTGCGTTAACTTAGAAGTTTGATTTTTTCACAGCTTTTAGTAATTACAACACTGAGTACTTGACGTTGATAAAAAATTGTTACCTTTACGCGTTTCTGAGAAAAAGGTTGAAAGACAAACTTACAAACAGACAAACATACATACAAAAATTTACAGTTTTCAGATTTTTTCCTTTATTTGTACCATAAGATCTTACTTCTTGCCAAATTTCATCGTGCTAGGTCAATGGGAAGTACCCTGTAGGTTTTGATTCCCTTGCGAAAACGCTAAAATGGTCAAAATATACGACATATTTTCCATTATCTTTTGATTGCGTTGACTTAGAACTTTAATATTTTCACGGCCGCATGTCATCGTAGACTTGAGTATATGATATTAATTTCAACATGATACGTCTATGCATTTCTGAGAAAAAAGGGTTGACATCCCGACAGACAGAGAGACAGACAGACAGACAGACAGACGGACAACAAAGTGATCCTATAAGGGTTCCGTTTTTCCTTTTAAGGTACGGAACCCTAAAAAGAAGTTAAAAAAAATTTACTTCCGTTTTTTTTTTTCGTTTATACATACTGATTTTGATACATGATTCTTGACATCTTGTATGTATCTACAAATACAATTATAAACTAAAAATAAATCTATGTCCGAGTTTAACGAGCAATAAGAGACACTCTACGGAACTTAGTTTTGTATGCCCTCGTAATGGAGTGGGGTTATAATGTTGAACGTTGAATTAACACTATCCTCATACACTGAGTCCAGAGTTCACAAATAGTGACACATCCGACCCTATTAATTTATTGAAGCACCAGCATGAAGGAATTAATTTCATTAAACTATTAAAGTTTCGATATCATATTCAAAATTGTATTGGTCATAACCTAATTCATATAAACTTCAAACTACTTCAAAATGTCGTAGAAAATATTTATGTAATGTCTTTTACTTTATTTGAACCTATCAAATTCGTTTTTGAAGTCGGTTTATTTTTGTTAAAAAAATATTTTACAATTTTAAGTTACGAATATAGCGAGGCAGTACCTAATTACCTAAGTTACAATAGCCTAACGTCAACTACTTATCACCATTAACAAAAAATACTTACCCCGATGCAGGGCTATTAAATATTGAGGAGTTCTCTAGGTTTTTCACCATCAGCTCCACTATACCATATATATTGTGACAAGCATAACCTGCTTAGCAATCAAGTTAAAGTAATTGAATCAACCATTTCTTATTGAGTAGTTTAGGTGGCCATCTGTGGTCTTCATCATCGGTTCCACTTCACCAAATGTGTCTTTTTGAGACCAAATGCAAGAGTCAAAAACCAAATAAAGTTCCCTACGAATTAAGAACCTCCTTGTTTAACTTAAAGGCAGCAAGGGTTCACATAAAGTTCTATAAAGTATTTAGCAAATAACAAATATGTATTGATAAATTTGTCCAGTTATGGGACATTCATGACCTGACCTACTTACCAAATTGTTTAATATTAATGTAAATTTCCGTTTTACCGTGATTAGGTATGTGCAACCTTCGATTATTAATTTACGCTCGAAGCCACAAAGGCGATCGGTTTTGTTAATATTTAATAGCTTCTTTGTCGTCAAGTCAGTAAATTGAATATTTCACTTTCATGTTCATACATAATGTGCAGTCTATGACGTCAGTTGCCTGCGACGTTCGAAAGCTTTTTTAAAACTTATGTTCTGTAATATGAAATGAAAAGTACTTATTATTAAATTGCAATCCGTGCTTGATTTATTCATTTAATAGCTTTCAATTGTTCCTATAGAGCTATGCCAAATTATTTTTGATAGTTCAAAATTATTTTTTACAATATAAAATCTATACGAATGAATAAAATTGAAGTGAATGTTCGTAATTATAAATTAACAGCATATGATACATTAATTTTAAAAACTTTTGTCTGTCTGGTTGTTCCGGCTAATCTCTGAAACGGCTGTACAAATTTCGATCAAACTTTCACTAAGAGATAGCTAATGTATGGAGTAATTTAAGTTACTTTTATTTAAAAACATTTTAAATAATAAATAAAAAAAGAGAATTATAACTATTCATTGACTTCTTTTTACCGAGCCCCATCACGTAGCAGTAGTATACTACTGTAAGTTGGTGAGGACTTGTGTATCCTGCTGATTATAACTGATTCTGCAGCATCAGCTCAATGTTACGTAACTATATTACTTTAATATCATTCATAGTATCGTAAATTTCGATTAGACCATTATAAGTTGTTGAGATCCTTTCAACAACTAGTAAAGAGCTGATAATCTTCAATCTTCTAAACACATAAAATTATGCTGATTGTCTTATAACGTTTATCTTTGTTGTACAATGTTTAACGTGTTTTGTATTATCTTTATATAGATAGACACGTTGGCGCAGCGGTCACTGCAACTGACTGAAGTGCTAACGGTCGCGGGTTTGATCCCCGTTCACGGCAAACTTTTTATTGACCATACGAATGTTTGGTGTGGTCTGGGTATTTGTGTTAGGGTTGTTAGTGTTCCCGGACCCCCGACACAATGCCATGCGATCTTAATGGGGGCCGTTGAGTGTGATGCGTTTATTATTTATTATTATTATCTTTATGAATTATAGCTAAAATCCATTTCAAATTAATCAGCTTTCAAAAAAAAAAAACATCAAAATCGTTCGAATCATCAAAGAGCTACGATACCAATTAGCTAGTCAAGACCTACTGTACTTCGATAAGGTCGGTCTTGCGAAAATAAGGACATGTGTTGGATACTATTTTACTTTCATACAATTAGTATGAAATCAACTGTCCCTGTTTTTGTCACGCAACTATTTGTGTCCAGTTGCTTTCACTTAACACACTCGGGTTGCCCATCGAAAACTTTTTGGTGTGGTCAACTGAAAACAACTTTTTATTATTAAGTAGAGCCTTATTTTAAGGTAGAACCTAATTAAAGCCAACAGACTACAGTTCGTATATGGGGTGGCTCGACTGGAGCAGTACTTCATTCTCACAGAAGATCGGCGTGAAGTCTGAAGAAGATCTGTGTTATGGTGAGAGAAGAGAGGAATCTAACCCTCTCCCCTATTCCGCTTCTCATTTCCTATTCCTTTTCATCTCTTATTAAGCTAGTAATACATTTCATAGCTCATGTGGTGGTGCAAATATCCATCGGTGATCACTTAACATCAGATGACCCGCCTACTCGTTTAAAGTTGGCTTCCTTTGCTCAGCGTCTAACTAGGCCAATCAGGTAGCCAAGAATTCAGGGATTCAGGCTATTCAGGGATATATTATAAGACATGTTTCTATAATATACTATAATCACTTATCCTGACTGATAACTGGTTTATTGAATGACTGAGTGATTCATCAACTTAGAACCTAAATGGCTACAAACTTGAAATTTTAGCAGTAAGTGGTGGTAAGCGATCACTAAATAAGGGTTTCCGATATCCATTAAAAGGTTACAAAATTTAGTATACCACGGTTCTATTAACTAAAAAATATGCATATTTCTTAATGCTACTAATGGAATATAAAACACACCAAACATAGTATTTGACCACTATTCTAAATCGCTGTCAAATTCGAAAATATGAGCGGGCCAATTCGCAAGGAACTTCCAGTACTATATACATGTCTAATGCATGTTGTATTGTTGTAAATAATAATTAGCCATTCGAGCAAACACATCGCTTATGCAATGTTCACTTGTATAATGTATTATGTAGATAACTTTCACTTGCACTGTCTCTTCGGAAGCAAATATTATTTTAGTTCTTACACATGTAAATTATGTTGTTTGTACAATTTTTGTTTGTTATTTTTAACCCCCGACCCAAATAGAGCTTTGTTACAAGTTTGACGCGTGTATTTGTCTGAATGTCGTAAATGTTTATAAATTACTCGTAAAATCTAGGTAAATAAAAACATCGATTACTGAATGGCTATTGTATTGGATGTTTTTTTTTTATTGTCTGGGCAAGGTTTGTAATAAATTTAATGTATATAAAATCGTTCATGGACTTTTACGATAAAATTGCATTTAAAAAAGTCTCTATATCAATACAGGTCAGTCCTAGAAAGTACACCCATACGAAGTCGCGGCGGCAGCTTGTATCTACATATTAATTCGTGAAGCAAAAACTTTGTACTTCTTATAAAAATTGCGCGGACGGAGGAATATGAAATTCGCACACTTATATTTATATAGAAAAGGAATGCAGGGTGCTAATAATTAATTTAAATTAAAAAAATATTTTACTGACGTGTCGTGTCGTGGCGCATCAGAACAGAATCGGCATCATACATTTTGTATGACAACGTTTACATTGATGTGATGTGACATGTCGTGATGGCTTCTGATGATCGCATCAAAACCGATCCCGGTTCGCGTCAGACGAGCGGGTTGTTAAAATGGACGTGAACAGACGGGGGAGTGGGCAGAGCGTGCTGAAATGGCGTAATTACGACATGACATAATGTGAACACTACCCATCACGTCATGACACGATACGTGTCGTCACGTCAGTCAAAAATAAATCCGCCTTTATGCATAAAAATAAAAAAATCATTACACACACTAACATGTATTTGAGACACACGAGCATATAGACTCTTTCATTTATACATAGTTAAAATCTGTGTTCAATTTGAGCGTAGATTAACTGTGGTCAATCTTATAATCAGTTGAAAATTTAATAAACTACGATAAAATTCCAACCACTAGACGACTACTATTATAAATAAAAACCTTCATTTACAAACTTAACAATAGTAATTTTCCGTTAGTAAGCAAAATTTTCCCCTCAACTAAATCTTCATTAGCGTCCATCTCATTTCCTCTTTCATCTCTTTCCAACATAAAACAAAACAAAACATTAATCATCATGATCAGGTGATACTGGAGAAGGGATCCATCAAACAATAAGGGATTAAAATACAGGGAGCAACAGTAATGATCGCTTTAATTGTTAACATTGATCCCTATTACGAAAGCATAAGATCGTTCTGCAAGTCCAACCTTCGTTGTCTGGTGTATTTTAATTATGATACTATAGTACTTATAAACGCACTCGGTTTTGTCTGTTCGAACTTCGTTATTTTCTTCATTCACTTTTCTTTTATTTTGTACTATTTAAAGTAGTACTTAAGTAAAATGAACCAAATTATTTTTAAAAATCATAGAATTCATTTTGATTAAAAAATGTGTCCTTATTTAGGTAAAGTTACCCAGGCACTAGAGCAATGATAAAAATATTAATATGATTTTAAATACGTCAGAGTATTTAAAATCATATTAATGTTTTTAATAATATATATACTATTTCTGACTACCCCCAACTTAATCGCTTCTACGTGAAACTATCATCGCATCTTTTTGTCGAGACAAAATATATTCTATGAATTCTTCCGAACTTCAAAATCTCTCCACGAAAATCCAGCTAATTTTTAGGCGTCAAAACGAAACAAAGAAACAGACAGAGAGAAAGTTCTGGAAGAGTTCGCGCGATATCGATCTTGGACTAAACGTTTTTGGTTCATTATCTTTATGTAAACGTTCTACAAAAAATACAATTTTTATATCGTTGTATTGATTTCCTCGCGTTCAATATATACAGATAAAAAAAAATTAAATGTCTGTTTCCAATTTCGAATTGCCTTTAACTAAATGCATAAGAAAGTACTAGCTGTGCCCGCGACTTCGTTCGCTTGGACTACAGGATGGCTTACCTCATAAAAAGCAAGCCTGTACTCTGTGGCGCCTTTCAAGATAGGAGCATTTTACTCACATTAATTAATAGCATATCGTAAAAAAACTTGCCTTTTCCTCTAGTTTTCTGCATACTATTACTTCCCAGAAGTTGATTTATTCTTTGAAATCATTTCAACATTTGACACACATTTGAATCAACGAGCTCTAACATGATACTTCTGCTGTAAATTGTCGAGGATTTGTGCATCCTGCTAATACCAGATATTGCTTCAGCATCAGGTCAATGTTTTGCAAATACATCATTTTAATATCATTCATAGTATAGTAAATTTCAAATCAATTAGACCACTAGAAGTTGCTCAGACCCTTGCAACAACCAGAAAAGAGCCGATAACCTTTAAACGTCTAAAGAGACCTTCATAAATTATAAAAAACCTATTTCGTTTAAATTAGCTTTCGAAAAAAAGAACGTTTAAAAATTCGTCCATTCGTTAGGGAGCTAACATGTCACAGATAGACACACAAACACATATATACACGTCAAACTTAAAACACCCCCCTATTTTAGTCGAGTGTTAAAAAAAAATGAAGAAAAGTGCTTATTGACTAATTGTATTAAAAAGTAAAGACACAATAAATAGTAAACTTAATGGAAAATGATATTTCGTTCATTGTTATTAGAAGGAAATTTAAAACAAAAATATTGTTTTTTACGTCCTTACAAGAGCAATTTTTCAATATAGTTGACAATAATTGCCTATTAAGGAGTAGGTCGTGATTCACTTCGCATTGCAACCGGCGCGCGCGCAGACGTCTCATCAATATGAAGTATTTCGTAATAGTATTTGTCCTGTTTGGTCTCGTTTACGGAAATGACGAAGATCGTGAGTAGATTTTGTTATGTTTTATATTTACTGAAGTTAAAACATTTTAGGTGCATTTTTTAAATAAGGAATAATCCTATTGATTTGAATTACCGCACTATATTTTTTTCTTGGAATATAGAATACATTTTTTTTTAATTTTAAAAAAAGGTTTGTTATGTAATTTGATAAATTAATATGGCATTGCGAAGATTAAAAAAATCGTAAGTGTTGTTGTTTGCAGAACAATTTCATAATAAGAATCATCTGATACGTCTCACAATGCATCACCTATAACTTTGAAAAACCTTAATTTACAAGAATTTTAAAGTACATAATAAGTTAACATTTGTTTTTTTTTATAACGCGCAAACATTAACTCAAAACTTGCGATCACTGATAAATGGACGCTGATAAGCAATACTGTGTCAAGCCACACGGACATCATTTTGAGAAAATGGCGTTTAAAGATGTCAAACCTATCCTTAATAAATATGTTTGAAGAAGTATATATCCACCTTTTCTTTTATTATTTGATAAAAGGTATATCGAATTAAAAGAAGGTTGATGAATTTGATATATTATTATGTAACGAAAAATTTTTCAAATATTTTGATATTATTGTATAATTTATAAAATATGGAACGCACTAGAAATTCGAAACAATTAATTAATAAACTTTTTTTCCGTACTTATTTAGTTTATATGACTTGATTTTTTTTAATAATGTTAAATAGATTATGTAGTATCAAAATAAATAAATATCTCCGAATTTGACTTTTCGTGGGTTGACACATTATTGCTTATCAGCGTCCAAATATTAAAAGTAAAAAGTCGAATTGTAAAGATGTAAACATGTGCTTATGTATTGTCTTAACATAGTTGCGTCCCCGTGATTAATCGTAATTGAAACATTTTTTTTCTATTTCGTGCAAATAATACGTTTACATCCAATTAAATGCTAATGATATCTCGAATGTACATAAAACAGTAGGATTATTATGTTTACTATCGCTATCACGAATTTTAATTTCTATACATATTTACTTATACCACGTATTTAATTTCTAATTTTTATATTTATTTACTAAAACGCCTACTTTGATTTTTAAAATGTAGCATGTTTAACAGCGATAGTCTATCATAATTGGATTCTGATAAGCAATACTGTGTCAAGCCACACAGACTTCATTTTGAGAAAATTGCGTCTAAAGATGTCAAACCTATTCTTAAAATATTTGTTTAAAGAAGTATATATCTAATTTCTCCTCTATTTTGATAAAAGCTATAACGTATTAAAAACATTGATATAATAAAAAGATTTTTCTAATAACAAAATTATAAGATTACAACATATTTTAAAATATTGAACACATATGGATGCTGATGAGCAATAATGTGTCAACCCACAAAAAGTCAAATTCGGAGATATTGATGTACTTCGATACTGCATCACCTATTTAACATTATACAAAAAAATTGTAGTCATATAAATTAAATAAGTACGGAAAAAGTTTCTCAATTAATTGGTTCGAATTTCAAGTGCGTTCCATTTTTTGCATTTATTACAATGATCTCAAATATTTAAATAACTTTTTATAAGATAATATATTAAATGTATCAGTCGGAATTCAATTTATTATAGTTTTTATTAAATAATAAAGTAAAACACGGATATATAGTCATTTTCTCAAAATGAAGTCCGTGTGGCTTGACACATTATTGCTTATCAGCGTCCATATTTAGTTTAGATGACTTGATTTTTTTTTTGTATAATGTTTAATACGTGACGCATTATCAGAATACATCAATATCTCAATTTTCTTTTCGTGGGTTGATACATTATTGATAATTAGCATCCATATGTATATTACATCAGAGTATCATAATTAAAGCTCGCGGTATTTCATTAAAAGCGATAATTAACGATCTGAATATTTATCTCATTCGAAATTTAAACATTTATTTTCTACTCATTTAACATAATATTTATTGATGAGATCAGATTGAGAGAAACTCATTAACAATATATCCGTTACCCGGCGTCCTACGTAAGCGAATGCAATGCGACGCGTTGCGGCGCGAAAACAACAAACATTAGACACCTCTTGAAGTGGCCTATGTGATATTAGATGCGGTGCGACGCGGCGCGAAATGTCGTGATCCGCTAACTTGATATTTTCGTGCGAATTTGCGATGCCGTTGCTTTAGCTGACAACCAAAAAGGAGGTTCTCAAATCGTCGGTGACTTTTTTATGTATGTTCACGAATCACGCGAAAACGGCTGGACCGTTTTGGATTTGTTTGACAAGGTATAACACCAGCTTTGTCCCATAGAATGTTTATCAAAAATCGCTTTACAAAAAATACTTTGATTTTAAAATCAAAATAGCTGAAAACAAACTTATTTAACTTAGTAAACGATTTTACGTGATTTGCTTTTGAAGTCGGTTCCCCTTTTTATAAAGTCTTGTAGCATAATAGTTACAGTGTGGGACAATTCGCGTGAACGGTAAGGAAAAGCCGACGCGTCGCGTCGCTTCGCAATTGCGAAAATCGATTTGAATCGCGTACTTACGATGTCGCTAGTAACAGATCACGAGGACGACTTCTTTTGTGTTAATTTTAGTTTACAATAATAGTAGTATGCGAGTTATCGAAATAAGTTGTGAAAATGACATTTATAAAATTTATTCTCGTAGCTGATTTAAATGAACTCTGTAACCTGGTAATAGTTATCTAGGTAACCTTACGAAAGTTATCAAAAATAAGACTGACAGTAAATAATTTCTGCTCTCAGAGTTTCATAAAGATTTACATACATACATACATATTTACATATGTAAGTTGTTTATCATTTCTTTACACATAGAAATGACAAACGACTTATGTAAACCTTTCTGAAAATCTAAGAGAAAAACTTATAAGTGTAATTCTCGCCGTAGAAATTTTACACAATTACATAACTTCACTCGTATAAGAATAACCATCATTAAAACAATCAAAGCGTTACATTATACAAAACAATTATTACGAATAAATGTGTGAAATCACGTTGGCTAATTTGATCGTAATGTATTTAAAAACGTAACGAATTAATGTCACACTAAGATTTTCTATATAATAATATAATATAGTATAATTATCCATATTTAAATCGGGTTTGTCCGGTAACATATATATTTAGATGGTAAAGATTTGTTTCAATATTTGTATAAAAGTCTGTATTTTTCAAAGTCTGTATTTCTTTCCTTTGATATAGAATATAAAAGGAAAGAAATACAGTGTAAAGAAATACAGGAGTCTTCATTTACAAGGGGATAAAATTAAACTTAAAAGAGGGGACTAACTATTAGAAGTAGTAGTATTACAATAGAGCTTCGTAAATTATATCAAGATTTTCTAAAAAAACTATTAAAGGATAGTCTGTTCGTCTGCATCGAATCATATTAATAAGGATAAAGATAGTTATTCAATTCTTCGTCTGCCAATTGAGTCTTGCTATCAACATTACCGATTTCCGTTAAAACATTGTTGTTACAATTTGAACTTTATTGTTCTAGTTATAGAGTTGGTTTCCGAACAAATTAATTTTTAGGTTTGTATTTGTGCTGCGAATCTCGATATCTTCATGTATTGTGATGGATATCTATAAACTAGTTCGTGAATCAAAAACGGTGTAAGGGGTATGAACGAAATGTTTACGAAAATTGCAGGAGTATTAAATTTCGCACACATTATTCTTTCCCCGACAGCGCAAGGAAGGGTAATGTGTTTATCGCTCTATGTATGTATATACGTACATACATAGATAAATACAGCTGATAAACACTACACTTACGTTGCTCAGTCGGGTGATAGTTCCACCTTTCTTCGAGAACAGTCTAACCAGATAAAATTTCAATTGTTCCAGATAAAATAATCGATTCAATAGAGCAAGAAGGTCCATGCTCCCAAATAGGTGGTATATGCACGATCGCAGCTGATTGTCCTAAGGGACACCTTGCTGAGAAACAAGGACTTTGTCCCAATCAACGGAAACAAGGAATTGAGTGCTGTCACGGAGGTAACTATCATTCTGACTGTACACCTGTTACGACAAGCTGAAACAAGTCAAGGGATTTTCTATAATAAGTCTTGCCTAATTTTACTTTTTTCCCTAATGCTTTAGTGCGTATATATTTATATGTAACTAGTTTTACTCGACATACGTTGCAATGTTACCTAAAGTATGAATTTTAAGAATCCTCGTGACCGTCCGCAGAACACCTTACCAAAGTTTCGTTACAATCCGATCAATAGTTTCGAATCGCATAAAGAACAAATGTTTTTTATTTATACAGATTGTATATGATTGCTTTTCGGATTATGTCTTGGGAAAAAGAATTCAAATGAGATTGAGAATGGGAAAAAAGATATAACTTTTCGACAAATATTTTTGTATGATGTTTTTGTTTTTTATTTCTTTAAACTTTATTTCACTGAACATGTTTAGGTAGTTAATTTTTGTGTATTTAATAAATATTTTTTCAATAATATTTTTTATTATTATTTAAAATTTGTTAAATCCACTCAGAATAAAGATAATAACGCTGGTTTTCAATGACAAATTATTATTTTAAAAATCCAAAATTAACACACACGATTTGAATATATTTCAAAAAGAATTTAATCAAAAGGAAATTATACTACAGTTAATTATGACATATTTTTCACATGTAATCTACCTATCCTTTTCTTTTTCAGTATCAATGAAAGAGACGCGATGCAACAAACATGGCGGAGCCTGTATGAAACAAGAAGTGTATTGTAATCCAAGCGTCATTTTTGACGAAGCAACCGATTGTACTGATGATAAAAAATGTTGCCTAATGGTGTTGTAGATATGTTAATATTAAACAGATAAGTATATATTTAGAGGATATTTGTATAAGTTGTTTTATTAGCTGGCTTGACCACGGAAGTATCACACTTTTACAAAAAATCGACGTAAAGTTAGTACTATTGCTCCCTTTCGTACCGTGAATGAAAGAGCTAGAAGCCTTTCCTTACTTCTTATTCTTTTTATTGTTTTTAAGCTGTCAAACTATTTGTGTTTTATCAGATGTTGCAAATGTTCACGAGCGGTGATGACTTAATCGGGTGACTCGCCTGTTCGTTTGCTCACTTTTTTATAAAACGAAAGAGACAATAATATTATTTATTCCCAACAAATATGAAATAAAAAAGGCCATATTTGTAACATGCTGAGATAATAAAATAAGTGAGATCCAACAGAATACCAAGTTCTTTCAAATTAACACATCAGAAAGATCATCATGCATAATATTTTTCAGTTGATTTAGTTAAATACATTATTAATATTCAGTTTTTACAAAGTTAATGTAGACAAGTTTTTAATCAATGGCTTTAATCTTTGAGACAAGCCAATGCAAAGTTTCAATTGTGTAGGTCAAATAGTCGAGCTAGTAGATTCATGTAAATAACACGGGTCACGTCTTTACTTGCAAACTTGGCGAATACACTGCCGTGTGTCTAGAACAGACATTTGTCTAAACCAATAAAGCTTATAATCATAATCATGTACATAAACATGTTATGTTGTAATAGTGAAGCAAAAATATAATGCTATTAACTTGACCGTCGTGTAAGCAATATCGGTTTTGTCTTGGATTAATCGTCTTCCGCATATGATGAAGAGAAATCCCTTTTATCTTACCATTATATTATATTTGTTACAAATATTCTGGAATTCTCATAATCAGATACAGAATATAAATGAGAGGTAAAAAGTAAAGAAAGAGTCTGTAAATATCCCACAGCTGGGCAAAGGCCTCCTATTAAGGAGAAGGTTTAGAGATTAATCCACCACACTGCTTCAATGCGGGTTGGTGAATGTACATGTGTCAGAATTTCTTCCCGCACATGCGGGATTCCTCATGATGCTCTTCTTCACCGCCGAGCTGGACATTAATTTAAATAAAATTTTAGCACTTAAAAACTCAGCGGTGCTAGCCGGGCTTTGAATCCACGATCATCGGTTGTGATTAATGAGTCCTAACTAGACAAACCTTTTTATATGTATTTAATTAAGTCATTTAATTATTTTTTTTAAGTATGACTTTTCATAATTAAAATAATCAATTGATGATGACAATTTTGTTAATATGGATCACTTAATTGGACGTCGATAAGCAATACTGTATCAAGACACACAGACTTACTTCATTTTGAGAAAATGGCGTCTAAAAATGTCGAACCTATTCTTAATATATTTCTTTAAAGAAGTATAAATCCATATTTCCTTTCATATTTTGATAAAAATAAGTTTTTCTAATATATTAGACTATTTGGCCATTCAAAGAGGCAATGCCGCCAGTGTTTTGGGACTTTGCCTCACTTCGCCACTATGTAGGTTTTATGTAGTTTTTAATTCTTCTTTTAATATTATTATTGTATTCTTTTTTCTTTTCTCATTATTATCTGTGTGAATTTCGTTTCTTATATTTTTAGATTATTGTATATTTTAAATAACTCTTCAATATTTGAAACAATAAATTAAGTATAAATAAAAAATTAATAAATAATTAATTTTTTCCATACTTATTTATTTGACTTTAGCAGTTTTTGAATAATGTGAATTACATGACGCATTTTCAGAATACATCAATATCACCGAATTTGACTTTTTGTGGATTGATACATTTTTGCTTATCACCATCCAATTATGTTACTTATTTTAATTAAAAAAAATCAAACTTTCTAACGGATTTTAATTTGAATTAATGAAACCGGGTACCAGATAAGGAAAACCAAATAAGGAATCAAGTTGAAATTTTTCACAATCAGATAATAAATGACGAGGTAATAAGGTAACTTCAAAACACATTACGAATTGAGAACCACCTTATTTTTTGAAGTCGCTTATAAAACTAATGTAAACGCGAACCAGTATTCGTGCAACTTTTAATATTAATAACTAAAATTACCGGAACAATGTCATAAAAATCACAAACGTCCCCCAAATTTTATTTCCCATTCAGATCATTATCTCAGGAGTTAAGAGTAGATTAAGAAACTCCGAATCCTAACTGCTCGTTTAACCTTTTTTTATCATTAACCCGGACAACTTAATGGTTTTCGTGATGAAGTGCTCTTTAAAAGGTAAACTTTCATTTCACTACTAATTAAAAAGTTAACTACTCTTACTAAAAATTTAATTATATTTTTAACGTTGAAATTTTGCTTTGTAGAAATGTATTTCTATTTTTGCTTCGTATTATGTAACTAATTTTTTTTTGTTATTTACATTTTTGTGACGGTACTTTTAGCATCTCTGTTGTAGGCAAGAATTACATTTGTACGTTCGACTTTCGTAATTGATATAAAACAACTATTTACCCCGGTAACAGTTACCAAGGTAGCCTTACAAAAGTTGTGTCAAAAATAAGGCACTGTCAGTAAATTCTTTCAGGTGTAAAGCAATGACCAACGACTTATGTAAATATTAATAAAAGTCTGAGAACAAAACCTATAAGTTTGATTCTCGCCTTACAGCTGTTGAGCCGAGATGACCTAGTGGTTAGAACGCGTCGATCTCAATGAATGATCGCGGGTTCAAACCTGGCTACTGCTGAGTTTTCAAGTGTTAAATTTGTGATTGAATTCATCTCGTGCTCATGAAGAATAACATCGTGAGGAAACCTGCATATGCCGGGAGAAATTGACACATATACATTCGCCAACCCGCAGTGGGGCAGCGTGATGGACTATATTCTAAGACTTAATAGAAGAGGAGGCTTTTGCCCAGCTGTGGAGCATTTATCGGCTTTGTTACTTTTATGCGACGAAAGAAAAATAAAATAAAAAGAATTCTGGATAGCTCATTCTTTGGATAGTCGTAAATGAATACAAAAATTATACCATTTATTATTTCCTTTAATCTTTTTCTCATATTCCATGCATCATTTTCTGCACGCGTATAAAATTCAAAACATTCTTTTACAAAATAAATAAAACTTAATACTCAGTACAATAAAATTTGATCCCAAACTTCAATATATATTTGTAGTTTCATGTATAATCTATATCTATACTAATATTATAAAGAGGTAAAATTTGTTTTGTAAGTTTATATGCAAAGGGAAATATATGGAATTACTAATTCAATTTTAAAAATCTTTATGCGTTGGATAACCCGGTTATTGAAGGAGGTTTTAATCTATTGGCTATATTACACGCAACGCTTCATAAGAGCGAAGCTGTAACCATAAACGCGACTGAAACCGCGAGGGTCAAAAGGAGCATAATATTATTAATATATATAAAACACTACATTATTTAATTATTACTGCAGATTCTCTTTCTCAGTATGCACCGTTGTACGACGAGTCACGGACTCGTATGGAATGTCCACTTTGTATGATTTTAATTCTGCTATGCTTATTAAGTGGCGACTCAAAATCCTTGGTGCTTGAGAGCCTATGTACTGGAAGAAAAAAACAAAAATTAGTAAAATAAGCGCATCACACTCAACAGCCCTCAATAGGATCTTAAAATCAAAATCTAAATATACTTTATTCAAGTAGGCTTTTTCAAGCAGTTTTGAATCGTCAATACAGAAACAAAAAAGAAGAAAAATAAACTAATTAATTAATTAATTTACCACCAATTCGGAATGTAGATTCTACAGAGAAGAAACCGGCAAGAAACTCGATAGTTACTTTTTTTTAAAGTCTTACAATAAATACATACACTTAAAATTTACAAATATATAAAATACCATGTGGGAATCCAGCTTATACTAAATCCAAGCATCTTTGTCATCTATATAATCTTGATCAGAATAATATGCTTAGGACTTTTTAATATATACAAACACAAATACCCAGGCTACGAAAAACATCGTAACGTATAGTCGTACGTTTGCCGTGACCGGGGATCGAACCCGCGACGGTTAGCACTCCAGTCAATGGCCATTGCGCCAACGTGTCTCAAATTCCACTACTCTTATAAATGCGAAAGTATCTAAGAATAAAATCGTGGACGGATGTATGTATGTATATATGATTGGATGATCATTTTGATGAAACATTACAATGGTATATTATATAAAAACAATATTAATTATAATATAGTAAAGAAAGAGAGAATTTTATATGTGCGAAGTAAACTTCAGAAGTACAACGTATTTTAAATATCATGGTACATTTTGAAAGCATTATTCTAAAAGTTATGATTCATAGCGTATAGTTTATGTGTATGCGTATAATTTTAAAACAAACTATACATTAACGCGAATGGAATTTACACACACATTATTGTGCAATGAATATTAAGTATGGAACTTTTAGAGACATAATTATATAGTTTGATAAAAGTGAAAAATAAAACTACTACATAAAAGCCTTAAAGGGCTATTCAATAAAATAAAAAACATTAGCTAGAAGTTCTCACTTCAACTTCCTCTGAAATCGGTCCATGATTTTACATTACAATTGCATTAATAAACTTACAGGAAGAGATATTTATAAAAAGTTTCGTTTAGAAACACAATTTTTTAACCTGTTTATCGTAGTTTTAGTACTGAATGTTAGATTGCTTTTTTTACCGTTTGGGTTTTAAATTATATTTTATTTTTAATTTTTATCTTTACATTAGTCACAGTACTTTAATTTTGCTGATTTTAACGACTGTTAATAACATTTATTTTTTGTACTCTTACATATTTCGTTTGTTTGATTCTAATTAATTCGCTCTAATACTTTTACCATTTTTGTAA
Source organism: Hypolimnas misippus (assembly GCA_037950945.1). Lineage (NCBI taxonomy): Eukaryota > Metazoa > Arthropoda > Insecta > Lepidoptera > Nymphalidae > Hypolimnas > Hypolimnas misippus. The sequence goes on from JBBEEQ010000032.1 coordinate 14,685,394, forward strand.
TTTTTACAAGATTTAGATTAATTTTATTATATGATACTTAGATTTCACAATTAATGGTAATGTAAATTAAAATTGAATTCGAATTTTGTGTAGATTTAATTTATCACATCTTACATCTCGAGAATCGAATTGCTTTCTTAGCTGTCGACAATGGAAGTTTTTAGGACCCCATTCAGGTGTAGGTTTAAATAAATGTGTCCAGCTCTGAAAAAAAAAAGTTTTATAAAGAAAAATATTATTGGGTGAAAATTACACTTATAAGTTTTGCTCTCAGACTTTTATAAAGATTTACCAAAGTTGTTCGTCATTGCTTTACACCTGAATGAATTTACTAATATATGATAATCTTAGCGTTCGTCAAGATACCTAGGCAACTGTTATCAGGTTACGTACTTGTTTTATATTAATTTGGTAAGTAAAACTTACAAGTGAAATTCTCGCCTAAGAAGTACCACCGAATATTTTATATTCTACATTTTTACTACTGATTCTCCACCTCTTTTTGTACTTTATGTATTTAGCTTATGTCAATACCGAGCTACCTCATTAGGTAAGATTGGTCTAAGCTGTAAAATATAATCTGGAGAAGTGCATTCAGCAATGTGGTTATACATTTTAACGACATCTTCTCGGACACTAAAATGCGCGATCCAGATTGAATTTGCCAAATTGTGCGTTTGTCTCAGGTATACCAAAATATTTCCGAATTCTGCATGAATATGTTATCTAGTCGTGTATGTACTTTCGGAATTGTAAATTGTTTATTTATAGCGTTTATGTTTGACGTTTATAGAGTATAAATGGGACCAACTCTGTAAGCTGTAAGAAGGGTAACAGCGCGCGTAGTCCATGTCTTAGTTCTGATATAATATTTTTTAGGACAGTAGTAAGTGAGCAGGATTCGTATGAAGGTTTATGACTCTTGAAAGCAGTATGATGTATGATATGTTTTAGAGAGGCGTGCTGCTTTTCGACGCGAAGCTAGTACAACAAAGAGCATATTCCTTGTTAGGGAAATAGTCTTAAAAACGTTGTAGTCGGTATCAAATCAGACCTGTCAATTATAAATAACAATTATCAAACCTACGACAATAAAGTGTATAGGCACAAAAAATATACTGAATTAATTAGATAATCACATGATTTTCGGAGTTTATTTCTATACGAGTAAGTTTGCTTTTCTACGAAATATATCAATCATATTTTCTAGGTCCGCGAATACTCCTATATAATATAATAATATGTGGGTATCTAAACCAACATTTCAATTAATTCTACAAAATTTAGTTACCAAGAAGAATGCAAACGAATTAATTTGTTTTTCTAACAAAACAGATGAGTATTTCCTACATTGTAAATGTTCACCTTCTTATGTTTTATAACGTGGTAGTAAAAAGCGTAGACTGCACCCAAAGAAAACAAAACCGCTTGACATAGGAAGGACGATCGTGTACTATGTATTGCGTTGAACATGTAGTTTCCATTCTTAACTGTCATGAATCTGTTAATAATAATATAGATCTTGATCTGAAAAATATATATTTTTAATTGTATTCATATTTGTAATAAACCACTTGAATCTATTCGTTATTGCACTTTTCCTTAGTTATAAAACAAATTGCTGGATATTTTATAAATAATTGAATACAAGAAGTCACTTTAAACAATTATTGTGATCATAATATAAATTAAAAAAAAAATAAAAGAAAAGATTATACATTAAACTATTTACATCTTAATTACTATAAAAAAAGGATTATATTTTACAAAACATTGTAGACCTCATCTAAGCCACTGCATCTAGGTAAAGTTCCCAAAATACTGGCAGCATTACCCCGTTGAATGGCCAAGCTGATCCTTTGACCGAGGTAGCTGCCAGCTCTTGGGTCCCCAGTTGACTCCCAAAGCCTCTTTATTTATATTTTATTGTTTTTGTGTTGCATATCATTATTAATTGGTACATAAAACTAGAATTCATTAAAAAAATAAAAAAAAAAGTCGATTGCGTAACAAGACCATCTGTAGTCAGTAAGTCAGTAGTAAATATAGACACCGCCGCACATTGATATTAACAGCACTAGAGGTCACAAATGCATCGCTCGTTTCAAGAGCAATAAAGGATAAAACGGAATAGGAAGAGAGGAAAGAAACTGGGGAGGAGATTAGGCTTCCGTCTCTTTCACTCACTGTACGAAACGCAGCTATTAGTCACTTCACTGAGTCAGTAGGCTACCGCTAGGCTCTATCTAAAACATTTCGTACGATTTATAAGAGAACTGGTAGATCAACTCCCAATCCTTCTGACTTATGACTCTCCTTCTTACTTTTATTTTCTTAAGCTAGTCTCGATAACCTCGATTAAATATCTCTATGTCCCAAAAAAATGTCTATATCATCGGCTGTTCGGGGGACTTTTGCAGACTGGGACATTTTTTAGACCCTGGCTATGACATCTATTTAGTCGGAAAAGCGTACGGCTATCGTAAGGTTACCACAGCTAGGCCTTTTTTTTCTATTAAGGAGAGCTTAATCCACCGCGTCGTTTCAATGCGAATCGACGGATATACTTGTATTTCTCCTGGCACATGCAGATTTCCTCACGGTGTTTATTCTTCACTTCACTTCACAAATTTATAACTTAAAAACTCAGCGATGCTAGCCGAGGTTTGAACCCGCAATCATCGGTTGAGATCGACGTGTTCCAACCACTCGCCATATCGGCTCGTAAAAAGCGATATATATAATTTAAATACTCACAAAATAATATATGGGCACTACAGTGAAACTCCAAACTCTTAACTTCGTTGGTGGCATACCATAATGGAACGTGATATCGTCAGCCAGCCGACCGAGCGGATACAACCAAAATATAATGATCGCTTCCGCAAGCGTCGATATTGCGGTCCAGAATATGAAACAATTTTCAGACAACTGAAAAAAATAGCGAATAAGCATTAACATTGGAAAATGTATAGAACTAACTGTGCCTTGCGGTTTTGCTTCGCTCCTATGAGCTGTATCGTGATGTAATATAGCCTATAGCCTTCCTCAATAAATAAGCTACCTAACACAAAAATAAATTTATCAATTCGAAAAAGTAGTTTCTGAGCTTAGCGCATTTAAACAAACAAACTCTTCAGCTTTATAATATTAGTATACATAGAGAATTACAGAGAAGATATTGTGTTTTGTTATATCATTACAGCTAAATTAGTTTGATGTATGATAATATGGTTAAATCTATACGCTATACTAATAATATAAAGTGTGAAAAATTTTTGAAGGTTGATGAATTTTCAAATATTGCTGTATTTGTAATATGCTGATAAGCAATGTGGTTTAACACATTATTGCTTATCAGCATTCAATTATGTATATGAGAAAAAAAGTGAAACAAAATATTACAGTTCCTTCATTGAAATAATCTTCGAATACTGCAGAAATCATGATCAGAATTGTTGCAAACCAGGGTTTTATCGATGACCACTCGCTCACTATAGTTTCTAGAAGACAACTAAATGTAATGAACTGTAAAAATAAATATAAGTTAACTCTTATGTACACATCAAATGACAGTTTTGTAAACAAAATTAAAAAAAAATGTTTTATTCATATTATAAAGACTCTTAATACAAATTTCTAAGATTTGTCTTATTATTTTTAGTTTTGCGAAGTACAGGATTATGTTAATAAAAATAGATAATTCCATTGAAATCGGAAAATCCAAAGTTTTCGTCATTATGATGTCATTTTTTTTTCACAATTTTCCTGTTATACGTGTAGTTTTTAGTAACCGGAATTGTAAGATTTCATTAAGCTATACCTAATTATTTATTGTTTATTTTAATTAACATGACATTACATACTATGGATAATCCATTTAAATATATACATGATTTAGTGCTTATTATATATTATAGTAACAAATAAACTAATTAATTAAAAATATTAAAAAACTCGACTTTATAACAAGCGCGTAGAGAATCGTTACTAATCACATTTAAATTATGGTAGATTCTAAACGGTAATTCTGATTGAAAAATTATGAGAAACCTCAAAATTTTCTTTAAATATCTATTCAACGATACCCTATTTAACACAGTTCATCGATTTCAATTTTTTTTTTCACATTCTGGCGTCCAAAACCGGCCATTTTGATTTTCCCACATTATTATACTTTCTATAACTCTCGCGCCGTTATGCATGCATACAAACATACATAGATACATACATACATACATAAATATATCGCTTTGTGTAAAAATCACCAATTTGCCAATAACTAAACTAAATTTATAAGCAGACTATGTTGTAACCAGGAAAAATGCTAGTTAGATTATATTATAATATTAATAAGCTCTGAAATACATACAAATGTACAACAGTCCACGATTCCGTTGAGCATAAAGAATATTATCACGAAAAAATCACCCCAGTACAAGGTTGCGAAGTACATCGGCCAGAAGTAGAAGAGTGAACCGCTACCTAAAACAATATAAAAACTATCTCTAACTAGCTGTCCTTTGTGGCTTCACTTACGTTTATGGTTACTGTTTTGCTTCCATCAGTCGTAGCGTGATGTAATATAGTCTATACTATGCAACGTAAAAAGAATTTTTCAAATTGGTCTAGTAATTTTGGAGTCAATTTAATGTAAACAAACAATCAAATCTCTTTATAATTTTAGTGTACATTATAGGAACAACTACATTGTACAATTTTAGTATTAAAAGAAATATAGAAAATGCAGCAAATGATAAAACAAGACTCGTAGATCAGACGTCATTTGACTCATTATAACAGCGCGAATGTCATAGAAAATATAATAATATGAAAAAACCAAAATGGAAGATTTTGGACGCCATAATGTGAAACAGAAAAAAAAATTAAAATTGACAAACTGTGTTAAGTAGGCTATCGTTGAATAGGTATTTAAAAGTCATTTTAAGGTTTCTTATATTATTTTTCAATTAATCTGTAATGTTCTGTAAGTTGGTTAATAACGATTATCTATGGTTTTATTACGCAGACGGGTTATCAATTTTTTTAACTTGTTATAATTTTCCTTAGTGTTTACCATAATTCCAATAAATTATCGTCCCCTTTACCCAATTCTCGCAGTATTTCTTCATTAAATACGTTGTCAAAGCGCGAAATAGGTAATAAATTGCATTTGCTGTTATTATAATCGCACTGTTTTGGCTTGGTTTAATCTAGAAAAAGACATGGTTAGTATAAACATTAAAAACATCTACGACCATATATTAATAGAGACATTTTAACGAGCCTCAATACGATAGTTCTGTTGTAAGTTGGTTAGGAGTCCTGTATCCTGCTGATTCCAGATGATGCTGCAACATCGGGTCAAGGTTACGGAACCATGTTATTTTAATATCATTCATAGTATGGTAATTTTCGACTCGATTATACCACTAGAAATTGGTCGTAACCTTCATATGTCTGAACCATCAGCTTTCAACTACAAAAAAACTGGATTAAATCGGTCCATTCGTTAGGGAGTTACGATACTATAAGCAGGCACTCAGATACATACGTTAAACTTACTACATCCCTCTTTTTTGGTAGAGGTTTAAAAGAAATAGCCAATCAGAGAGAGATAAATAATCATGGTGACTGCATACATACAAATAAAAACACCAAATTCTTAAAATCCTTAATCTTCATTCGCCACATCACCTTGGCTTAATATAAGCGTGATGGTTGCCTCACAAAAAATTTCTTTACCGAAAAGAAAAATTGTTTTTTTTTTATAAATGTTTCTATACTTCGAAGAGGAGAATCTGTTCAGCCTTTCTTGATTTACAAATGAGCAACTAACCCGATTTTATTTATATAAGATTCATATACATAGATTATAATTATTTGCTATTTGACACAGAACAAGTTATTTGGACTCCTAAATCGATTTGTATTCCTCTGTTACTATGTCGAGAGTGTAAACACTCTCTAGTGTTGTCACTGGAAACAAAACAATTGTGCCCTGTTGTTCTACGAGTGATGGAGTATTGGATTATATCTCGGTAGAGAATGTCTTGGAGTATTTGGCTTACTTTCAAGTACTTAGTCATTTCCCTTTCTATTATCAGGAAATTAATAAGTGTACGAGTGTGTGTAGGTGAATTCGGAGTCTTTATCCTTGTTTTCGAAGAAAAAGTAAAATGATTCTAAAAACACCTACAAACTTAAAATTTGGCAAGTGTAGACATCCATTAAAATTTTACGAAACTCCACCCCTAAAATGAGGATTAGAAGTTTGTATGAAAGTTCTATGTTTTTTAACTGAGAGACTTAAAATTTTAAAATGGTAATAATCATTCATAGGTAATGTGGAGGTATACTAATCATGTATTTTTATAAATCAACTCCTTTTGGTTGTGATGTGATGACGTAATATAACTACATTTTCGCTTGGTGGATCGTTTACATATAACATTATGAATCTTTTGAATTAGTCAATCTGTTTTGGTGGATGTCCTTAGAAAAATATTTCGACCTTGGACAAAAATGAAACGTTTAAATATACATACAAAATCAAAATATAAATCGTTTGTGTGTGTGTGTGTGTGTGTGTGTGTGTGTGTGTGTGTGTGTGTGTGTGTGTGTGTGTGTGTGTGTGTTAGTATGTATAAGTATTGATGTTTTGTATTGTATGTATGTGTAAAATTGTATTTGCATTTATATGCTCTAAATTATTAGTTACAGAGTTTATTAGTATTATTTGTAGTATTTGTATTCCTTTGTAAATAAGTTTATTTGCACCAATCATCCATATCATGTAACGTGTTTTCTTTGCATACAGGTATGTAAGAAAACACTACCAGTAATAAGACCGCATTTGCACTTGATAACGATCTATAGCAAAGTTCATAAATATTGTAAAGAAACGTTTGTGTCCTAGAGAATATTACGATATTAAAGATTTTGTAGACACACCATGACCGAGCTGTCCTAATACATTTTATGATTTGTAATCAATTTTAACGTTGTTGAAAAAAAAATCAACAAAGTAAAAAAACAGTCCCGTTGAGTTTCTTTCGCGATTTCTTCTCAGGTTTAATCTTTTCCGAAACCGTGTTAGATTCATTTGCTAGACGTTCAAAAAGAGAATGTCAATTCTTATTTTGAATAAAAATATTTTGATTTTGATTGTAATATTATTTGCTTATTTATACCAATTTTCTATAATTTTTTCTTGTTTGTTTAATGAAGAATAAATAAATAAATCTATTTACTTCCTTTGTGCTTCTAGCGCTTATAATGTGAGCTATGGGAGGCGCCGTCATTGATTCCGCTAACAAATCAAAATCAGCATTCTGAAAAGATTATTAGAATATTAAAAATGCATCTTGGGAAACTTAGCAGATTGAAAGCTCGTTCTTTTCAATGCATGATTAACTGTGGTAGAGCCTATTGATAGCCCACTGACAGCTTGTAAAAGAAAAAAGCAACCGACGTCAAAAGTACGTAATTATAAGTAAAATAACGTAATTTTGTTTACTTACTTTATTCAAGTAGGCTTTTGAATCGTCAAAATAAACAAAAAATAAAACAATTAATTGATAAAGCTATCACCGGTTCGGAATGTAGAGACCGAAAAGAACCTACAACCTCTATAGGTAGGATGACATACTCATTTCGATTTTGAAACCAAATTAGACTTATGGAAAAGTATAACCTTTCAAGTAAAAAAAATCAATTCAAAATCATTCTTTTTTTGTTTGAAATAACTATAATTTTAGGTTCTTGTAGATTGGTCCGAACGAATTTTCATAAAATTTATTTCAGTAGTTACTTTTGAAAATCAAAATATCTAGAATAATTTTTGAAACTACGTATTTTGCTTTTCAAGTTTCCCTTTCTATAAAGTCATAATGATATTAAAATAACACAATATTAATAAAGTAAAATGATTATTACCATTAAATACTTTCGGTGACCTTCATCACTCGTTTCAATTTTTTGTATATCTGAATCTTCATATACTAACACTAAATGTATGAATATTAACATTAACATTCCAGTTAGTGCTATATGGCTGTAGTGTAAAATCTAAAATTAATAAAAATATAAGACACTAACTCCCCCTCGTACTGCTTTTCTCCTATAAGTCGTAGCATGATGCAATATGGCCTATAGCCTTCCTCGATAAATAAACTATCGAACACAAAAATAATTTTTCAATTCGAACTAGTAGTTCCTGAGATTAGCGCGTTCAAACAAACAAATAAACAAAAAAACTCTTCAGCTTAATAATATTAGTATAGATAGGATCGATAAATTAGAATCACCCTTGCAACACCGTACACATGATAGAAATTAAACTTCTTAAATATATGACTCCTTTTTAAGCTTTTTTAGCTTTTAAATTGTGTAATCAAAATCTATATAATTCAAAGGTGACTGACTGACTGACTAACACAATCACTTATCAACGCACAGCCTAAACCACTGGACGGATCGAACTAAAATTTGGCATGCAGGTAGATGTTATGACATAGGCATCCCGCTAAGATTGAAATTTGATTATTGTGTTAAGTAGATGAAAGTTTGTATGAAACTTTGTCAATTTTTAGCTGACTGGACTGAGACTTTGCATGCATGAAGCTACTATGGCGTAGGCGTCACAGACATTGCAGACGAAGTCGCGAGCACCAGCTAGTGACGCTATAAATTAATAGTAAAACTTTTAAAGAAAAAGTTTATTTTATTCTTTTTAGCTTGTTTTAAAAATGTTTATTTAATTTTATTTTTTCTGTTTCTCTTTACGTCATATCTTTATTCTCACTCTTGGAACTAATTGCACCTAAACGTGACGCGTTCTTAAATTTATCTTAATTCTCATCCACTTAATTATCGAATCGCCATCTAAGAAGTTTCGCTTCAACGACCCATAGAAGACGAGAAGATTAGAAAGTCCATTAAAATTATAACGCCTACATAATATAGTCCCAGTAGGGCTAAATATTTCACTTTTTTTTTTTTTATTGCAAAATAAATTAAGTAATTAAAACCACTGAATTGTCTACTCTATCCTTTAAAGATTAATATTTTTTTTATATGATATGGTAATACAGCAGACTTATCTCGTATTAGTAATATAAGGGTTGCAAATAGGTTGTTTACTTGATATGGACGCTGATCAGCAATACTGTGTCAAGCCACACGGACTTTATATTGAAGAAGTATATATCCATATTTCGTTTCTATTTGTATAAGCAGCTTGATATACTCTTAATAAAAAGTTTTGTCTAATAATAAGGTTTTTTTTTAATATATGAGATTATTGCACATTACAAAATATGTAACATACTTTAATATTAGAAACATACAATTAAGAAACGTTTTTCGTATTTATTTAGTTGGGATGACTTGAACTATTATTGAATCATGTTAAGTACGTCACACATTATCGGAATATATCAATATCTCCGATTTTCAATTTTTGGGGGTTGACACATTATTGCTTATCAGCATCCATATAAGGATGTAAAAACGTATGTATGTACCTTCCAAATATAGCTTTTAAATAGTTGTTTGTAAAGAAAAGCAGCTGCAATCCACATGCATACCGTTAAACCTTGTATTATTCCATAATGCACGGAAAAATCTTGTGTATCGATGAGAAGATAGCTGAAAAAATAATCAGTAACTATAGCAACATGTGGACGTCCCGGTGCTGGTCAAAAACCTTTTCTCCTATGTTGGAGAATGAAAGTAATTTAATTTTGCATACCACTCCACTGTGGGGAAGTGGATGTATGTCTCATGGAAGTCATAGACTCGGCGATTTGCCGGAAATGTTTATCTGTTATACCAGCGCAGATCATGGAAAGTCGGTGTAAAGTAGCTAGTATAGTCGAGTTTCGTATGGTCAGTAAAATGTCCAGACACGGAAAAACGTACCCTGACAAATCTTTTCTATTTCTTTTTAACCCTTATCGATTTTACTCAGAAACACATTTGTGATTATTCTGATCCTGCAAATGTTCATGAGTGATCACTTAACATTAACTCGTCTTCACCTTTGAATTGTCAATAGCTAGAGTACCAAAATAATATTTTTACTCAAATTCTTACATACTCGAAGTATTCCATTTGAGCCAAGGAGAAGTTTTCCTTTGATGATGTAGTGTAGTAAAATCCATGATGTGTTATGTTTGCTTCGCGGAATTTCTTAGAGAATTCTGATAAATTGTAACAAGTGAAAATATATTCAAAGTAAGTCATAGTCTCATTCGGGCATCTATAATTGATTTTACTTCATTAGAAAAATATGAAATATAACGTTAATTAAATCTGTGACGGCGGTTATCACTTTACATACGGTGAATCGCTTACTTTTTCGTGTTTTCACTAAAAGAATTTCTGAGCCAAATTGACAGACAGATGAATATGGCGAATCTATAAGTAGACTATGGTGTCTTCAAAATAAGGTTATATTTCGTGAAAAACTAGATAAATAAATCTAAGGTGCACAACTAATTGTTAAAAAAATCATATAGATAAAATTTCACTAATTACAAGTTGCAGAGTAAGGTGAGAATTACACTTATAACTTTTGCTTTCAGACTTCCATAAAGACTTATATAATTTACTGCCTTATTTTTGACATACGAAACTTTCCTACCCACTTACGACGTATCTCTTACAAGGTTACAAGGTTGTTTTGTATCACTCTCGAGAGTAAAACTTACAAATGTAATTCTCGCCTAATGCTCATTTCTTCTTTTTCACTAATACTCGAATCTGAATGGTTACATTACAGGGAAATCGTATAATTCTCTCAACGAGGTTAACTCTTAAGACTACAAAATACAGTCACTGACACTACAGTGACACTTCCATTCTTAAATATTAATAGATTGATTATTTATTAAAATTACCTGTTCCAAGGTATCTTATACACCATACCAGTGATCACGTAAACGAAATACAGTGCTGTATTATTAACTAAAATGAAAAGTCCGAAAAGGGCAGTAATAATAAAAATCACGTTAAGTCCTGTAAACGGAACATGTCATAAAATATATTGTGTAATACTTATGTTTTAGAGTCGCGATTCTTAATTCAGCAGATGATGTAGCTGGTAAATTTATCAATAAGTAAACATACAGGCAAACCATGAGAAGTTACAAAGGAAAAGTATTGTAGGCCTATAAGGTCATCTTGGATTTTAAATTTGCAGAAGTATCTCCAAAGTTTAATGATCGCTCGTCTTAGTTAGGAAATGGCACATCACACTCAAAGAAGAACACGAAAAATGCTAAACTAAATATTTTGAAAATACTCACCATAACATATCGGAAACATTTTTGGAAGAAAAAAATGATAATCTGGAGCATAAGTACTGAGAAATATGTAGACATAGGTCATCGGTAAACTTTTGCATATTAAATTCAATATGTAAAACCAGAAGAATCTGCAAATTGTATTTAATTAAAATCTCTCCTAAAGCTATGTTGGAATTTTGTAAAATATTTAATAAAAATTGCAAAGAATTTTCTGAAAGATTCAATAGTGTGGCGTCCAATTAAGCGAAATCGCTCGAAAATTAAAAATATTTTTAAAGAAAAATCTATTTCAATAATACTATTTGGTGGTCGGTTCTTAATGACATATTTATGTGCTCAATCTTACGATTGCAATAATTGAAAAAGTTTACTGTCGTTCATATAAACACTTCCGTTCCTCAGCCAAAAAAGAAACTAAGTGGACAATTTTTAATACGTGACCTGTCAAATATATTAAGATGCAATATAAATTTAAATTCAATGTGATTGGGTAAATTTCGTTTTGTAATAATTTCATCGAAAAATATCAAAGACTGGCGAAGATTAGATTTACAACATCTAATTAACTCTCTTATTGATAATATTTTATAAAACACCGATGCACACGTGCATTTATTTTTAAGCAGAAGTAGATACATTAAATTGATTGATGGACTTGCATACAAAATTTCATCCCTTATTAAACCTTTTAGCGAAAAAATTGCCAAAAATGCTGTCTTAGTGGATGCTTGTAACATAAAAGGCTAATCAACTGATAAAATTTCAAGTTTATAGTATCAGCAGATTAGGCTCTACGATGTTGAATCAGCTAGTCAGTCAGTGAGGACAAATAGTTTTATATGTATACATAACATATAACATAAGTGTGATGTAAACATAAACCTGTTAACATTATTCTGTTGCATGCACAGTAATTCAATTTTGCTCACAGTGGAAGTGTAGCAACAGTAAAACGAGAGTTTCTCCAATACACCCGCTGAGATTGTTGGGCGGCGGATCGGTTCCTCTTTCTGTAAGGATCATCATAAAATATTTTTACAATTCAGAGTTGGTTTATGAAAATACTTATTCCTAACTGCAGCTTTATCTATCTAAATATCGGGACAACCAAGAAGAAAGCGTTTAATCGTTACAAAATATTAAATACTTAGGGGGCAATAGAATTTTTTATATCACTTCTTTAGACATGATTAAGTAACCTTTGTTTTAATAATCACAATAAATTACATTAAAATCTACAATTACAGATACCAACTTCTCCCAAACTGTTAATTTATTAATAAAAATATTTGCGTGGATATTTTGAAAATCGTATTGGTTTTAAGCACTGTAATTCCAAGCATATCTAATATTATCTATAAAAAATTAAATTGTATAATAAAACCTTTGGTACAATATAAAGATTTTCTTGAAACGATTGTTGATTCGAACCAGTAGCCAGAGACAAATCGCTATGGATGCCCAGTTGCCATTCCGACGCGGAGGAGTCCTTCTTGGTATTCTCATCGAAGCCCAAGGTATCATCCATTATTTAACAAAAGAAATTACAAAAGAAGATTTGAAAATCTTAAAGCAATTTACGTGTATTTGATACTACGTCAAAATGTTTGTTCTTGACATATTGTCAGTGCACATTAAAGAATAAAATAACTACGTAGGTGCACATTTTTTATAAAGATATGTACATATATAAAATCACTTGTCTTGGTTGATTCATCAACGCAGAGCCTAAACCGCTGGGGCTACGAACTTGAAATTTTGGGCGTAGGTGCCACATTGTAGGCATCCATTAAGAAAGGATTTTTCGATTATTCACCCTCTTAGGGGTGAAAAGGAGTAAAAACGTTTGTGTGCAAAATCTTATTCCGTGGTCGTATTAACATAAAACTTAATACACATACTTTTGGGTGATAGTAATGAAATATAAAATAGAAAACTGGGTACTATTATTCCACACTGTGGTGCAAGGGGGTAGTAAAGTTTGTAATTGATTGAGTGATTATCCTTAAATTCAGCACAAACATTACTTAGGGAGAATAATTAAATATATGTATCCCAGAATTTCAAAATCATCCCTTAAAATGACTCTAGGGGGTAATAAATCCTGAAAAAGTCACAATTTCGCAATTAGTATTTTTAATCGTTTTCTTCTTAGTTTACCTTTTTAGTAGTTACGAAAGCTGGAAAGACCAAAAATAAGGCACCGACAGTAAATTACACAGGTGTAAATACAAATTGACTATACTATACTATTTTATTTATGTCAAATATGGAATTATAAACACTTGTAACAGTAAATCAATACGCCACTTTGAAATTAAATATTACATTTTTTTATTATAAAAATGTGTCCAAAAATATAGCCTAAGAATTGACAGGCAATTTCAAATTATCTTGATTTGAGACGTATAGTTATTAAACGAAAAAGACCTTTATGGTATGGTACATAACGTTCACTTCCCTGTGTTCTCCTGTCATTTAATAGACAATTATTTTGTGAGATCTAAGCATTGAGTGTGTTTTAAGCGTCCAATTAGTTTTAAATTAATTAAATTTTGTAAAAGATATGTAGGTGAGCTATTTAATACTGTTGATTCATATTAAATATTACGGTTTCCTATGAATTATGTAGTAAACTATTATTTTAATAATTGAACGTATTATTAAAACTAAATTTATAAAAGGAAAAGTTTGCACATTCATATGTTTAAAAAATAGTGGATACATAAAAGTTTCTGAAATTGATCAAGATCACATTGATCAAATATTCGTTTTAGGAGGAGAGTTTAAACTTCAATTAGTAAGAAACTTAAGGATCGACCTCTATGAATCTACTATCATTCTTACGGGCACATAGTTCTGTACCTCTTAAGCACTGAACCAGTTACACGCGAGGTAAATTGTGGAGGTAAGGGTGCTTAAGCAATTACTGTCTTTCGGTAACGAAGGTTTACAATTAGGTAGTAAAGTTCGACATCTTGACTGCCCTAGTATGTTTATATTGCTGTAGCAATTGTACTCTAAGGAGAGCGAGACGTTACCAGTTAAGAGTAAGTTATTTGTGTGTTGTGTGTATGTATATGTGTGTGTTTTATATATCTGGCTGCTAATTATTATTAGTACATTTTGCTTATCTTAGTAGTTAGTAAGGTATTTTGTCCGTTATTGATTTTTGAACACTGAAAAAGTTTGTGAGGATGGATAGATGTTTCAATGTGTGTTTGTTGCTCTTTCACGTCAAAACTACTAAACACATTTTGATGAAATTTTATCGTATAGCTTACATTAGAAAAATACAGTCTCCTTTTTATCAAAATACCGTTAAAGCGGAGGCTAGTATAATGTAAAATCATCTTCGTTATTTACTACAGCTGTACTTATATACATTACTTCAGCATAAATTTTCTAGCGTCCCCTTATTTCACTTTGATATAAAAACTGAATTGTGTCTAAAAGTCCTCAAATTGTTTTTGCATTTAAATAGAATAGCGTTGCAAAAATAAAGCTAATAACTTTTTGCAGCGCTGGCGGACAGCCCAGTGCGCTACAATGTTTGAAAATTGTATAAACAGACCGTTGGTACTATTAAAAACTTCGTCATGTCTCTCTGCCAGAGGATTTCCATATTCGGCTTATTACCGGATATTAAAAAGTTTCGCTCGAAAATCATGGCCGTTGTGTTTTGTGATGAAATTTCAAGAACTGTTGCGATTAGCGAAGTATTTTCGAATTGGAGGGAAAATTGGACGCTGATATGCAATACTGTGCCAAACCACACGAACGTCATTTTGAGAAAATGGCGTCTAAAGATGTTAAACCTATTCTTAATAAGTTTGTTTGAATGAGTATTTATCCATATTTTCTTTTCTTTTTTGATTAAAGCTGTAATTAATTAAAAGGTGATATACATATTTAATATATTATTTAATAAAAAGTTTTTAAAAATATAAGATTATTGTATCAATTACAAACTAAGGAACGACCTAGAATTTCGAAACAATTAATTAAGAAACTTTTTTTCGTACTTATTTAGTTCATATGACTTTATTTTTTATTGAATAATGTTAAATAGGTAATGCAGTATCAGAATACATCAATATCTCCGAATTTGACTTTTTGTGGGTTGACACATTATTGTATATCAGCATCCATATATGAAAATGAAAGGACGTTTGTTAAAATGTTACCTTATCGTAAACTATAGCTGTAATGCTGAGTTAAAATGCCGTTTAAGGGAAGTTAATTTTTTACCTCTGACCAAAAAAGAGGTGTTATAAGTTTGACTAGTGTATCTGTCTGTGGTATCATAACTCCCTAGCGGATGGATCGTTTTTGATGTGGTTGTTCGAAAGCTGATGAATTCGGGATGGTTCATAGCTAAAATTTATGAAGATCTGTTCAAAGGTTTTATGGTTTTTGAAAGGATTTGAGAAACTTCTGCTGGTCTGATCAAATTCAAATTTACTATATTGTGATTTGTACGATATTAAAGTATCATATTTACGATATAATATTTAAAAACACCTTGATAAAAATGAATAACAAAATAGTGGTGTTAATTGCTAAAAATATTATGTTATTTTAAGGCTACTTTTATTCTAGGTCACTAAGGATCTAATAAATTTAATAATAAATAATATTACGTTAATATTATAATAACTCTTATGGTTAATTTAAGAGTTACTTTTAAGACTTTGTTAGACGATAACCAGTAAATTCATCAAAAAACTACGATTTGAGATTGGAACCAAATAGTAAACGCTTAACCATGCCAGAGTATAAATATCTTAGAGGAATTTAATTAAAATTAAAAAAAAAATGTTAAGGAAATAAATTCCATGGGAATTTTTTTCCCTAAAATAGTAGAAGAATTTTCTAAAACATACCAGTACTTTAACAGTTAATAGTAAGAAAAATATTTTTATTCCACCTAATGTTTAAAAAAATATATGTTTATTTGCTTATATGCTACACGCTGTATATCGTTTATTCGATTGCGATAAAACTTTGTCAACTTATTGTTTGTAATTGCGAGAAGGTTGTAAGTTGATACAATTAACTTCCAGTAGATGGTCTGTGTCGCACAATAAAAAAAATTAGATAATAGTCTTGAAAAACAAAACCTACATTAATGAAACCATTTAATTACTTAATAATATGACTTGCACTTAAAATTCCAAAACTTTCCATAACAGAATAAAATAAATAAATAATTTATAACGTGAAGCCTATATTTCAACATTACCATGTAAAACGAGCATATCTTTTCCATTCAGCCCACATTTCTCGGCGAAGTTTAATTAAAATTATATCAAGTGTAGTGACGTGGCACGCGCACCCTGTATAGACGGACAGGAATTTTTAGCGAGGCACTTTCTCACGAAATTAGTTCTTGAGGAATTTAGCTCAGATAGAGATAGGGAACGGTGTTTTAATTTTAATGACGGCATTTTTAAATGGACGCTAATAAGCAATTATGGGTCAAGCTACACGGACTTCGTTTTGAGAAAATGGCGTCTAAACATATTACACGTATTACTAACAAATCTTCTTCTATTTTGCTAAGAAGTATAATGTATTAAGATCGGATTGGTATAACAAAAAAATTTATCTAATAATATTTTTCTTTTCAAATATATAAGATTATTTAATGTTACAAAACATTGAGTACGCTTCAATATTTGAAACATTAAATTAAGAAACTTTTTTCCATATTTAATTAGTTTAGATGAATTTCTTAATAGCGTTAAATACATGGCGCATTATCAGAATTCATCAATATCTCCGAATTCAATTTTTTGTGGGTTGACACATTATTGCTTATCAGCATCTATCATGTAAGATCCTAAATGTCCCACAGCTGGGCAAAGGCCTTTTTGTTCTATTAAGGAGAGTTTAATCCGTCGTGTTGTGTCATTGTGTCGACGGATTTACGTATGTCAGAAATTTTCCCGACACATGCTAGTTCCTTCACGATGTTTTTACTCCCTTTCATTTTAAAACAGCGGTGTTAGACGGAGTATAAAATAGCGGTCGTAGATTGAGATCGATATCTTCCAAATACTGGGTCACCTCGGCAGGCATTCGTAAAAATTTGAATAATATTTTAGTATATTTGTGTAATTTTGTTCTCTTTCTCTTTGTCTTTCTAACTATATATACCTTGTGGCCCCACCACCACATTAGTTGTCTGTCTAATATTATGAAGAAAAATAAAATGTTTTCATATTATTGAAACAAAAGACTGAGTATTTGAAAATTTATTTGACCAATATGAACGAGTGTACTTACAAGTAAAAGGACATTTTTAACAGTAATATGACCTTGACACTAGAAACATATTTGCACTACTTACAAATATTTTTCCTTCGTTGAACGCTTTTAACAGAATATTATACACCATATCATTCTAATTATAAATTGCCAAACATGACATTCTATTAATACATGAAGGAAAATAGACCATCCCTTAGAATTAGTAAATTTACTTATATAAGTTAGTATTATCTATTTACTATATATATTTAGAAAAGAAAACTTTATATCTTAATCAGGTCAATTTAAGTGTTTAAACGCTGGTAAATTAAGTGAAATCCGTGAATCAAATTGAAAATTTTATGACCACTCGTAAATCCTCTTTACGTGGCTGAAGACACAAATAGCGGAAAAAATCTCCCTGAATCGCATTCAAGTCGCGAGTCACATAAAAACATTCTTATTTCTTCCCTTATCAGGCTTTGTCGTGGGCGAAGTCATAAACTTAAATATAATTGAACAATGCGTTAGTATTTATTGATATTTGAGAATTGATATATTTTGAGCAAAATTCTTTTGATTTCTTTTACTTTTGTCATAGCGATTAAATAACATTCATGAAAGCGATGCAACGTTTTATACGAGTATTTAAAAATGTAGCATAAATACTAAATTGATTACAATAAAATTGTTAAATTTGTGTTTTAATTACGCATATGTCCACGTGGTTCAAAAATTGTTTTGGAAATGATCAATCTATTAGCGATAATACTGTTTCTGTTCTTATACAAGTAACAGTATCTGTTGTTGTTACTGCTACTGCTACTTCTATTACAGTTTCTGTTGCTTCTTTTACTGTTACTTTCGTCGTTGTTACGATTGCTTCTCCTGCTTCTGGTTTTGCTACTACCATTTTTGTTGTTGTTATACCAATTATTTTTATCAAACTAGCCAAGAAGAATCAAAATGATATGTAAATCAAACTTGGTATACGTGATAAAAAACGTTCTTGCAAATCTACATCGTCACCGTATTACTCACACTCAACGATATTGGAAGTAATGTTCATACCTTTTACCAAAATTTAAGTTCCTACATAAAAAATATAACGCTCGTTATCCATCACTTGTGTCGTCACGTAAATCGTAATCAAGGGGTGCGATAAATCCCGCCTTATGTGATAGTGTAACGGATCCTGACGCTCTGTGGTCGCGCTAAAATTCTTATTTATGTCCAGGGAAGCAACAAAGGCGGTTTGAGTTATTCGGTACGCGATACAATGTGACGCTGTAACGAGGGAAAAATTATTTCCCCATTCATAAGGTTTTGCTGGAGATTGGGTCATGTGCACGAAATTATAACGTTACCGAATTCAAGGTGCTAAATCATTTAAAAGGTATAATATTTTTGTTGCTACAAAATATTACTCATTTTGAAACGATTTTGGAAAATGTGGTTATACTTAATTCAGTAGATTTTTTAGGGAATGTTACGTGACATCATAGAAAGTAACAACTTTTTTTTTAATTTAGTGGGTTATATATTTTTTTAAGATAACATAATTATTTGCAAATTATGTGCCAGAGTTAATACTCTCATCATCATAGCACTTTAATTTAATATGTCAACATTTAAATCGATATCGATAAAAACACGTCTGGACCGAATATAAGCATTGCAACAACTATTTTTTTTAAATTAAGTCACTCTATACTATTATTATATAACTCACAACTTCTCTCATAACTAACTCTTAAATGACAGAGCATTTGAGCGTTACGCTGAAAAGTATAGATTCTTATTACGTTTTCAAATTTTTGGGTTTTTTAATATTAGGAAATAAAATAATTCGCTCAATCTTACTTTTTATGTCATACCTTTGATGTTAGATTTTGTGGTTTGTTTAAATTTATAAATTTCGAAATAACAGAAACAAAATCAACACTCACAAAAGAATTTGTACGGAATATCAAGACATCAGCTATTTCTATCGGATCATCTCGAAGTTTCTATTCTCTTGCACCAAATGGTTTCCTTTTGTCTCTAAGACTCTCGAGCGTAATAGTTTTATAGGTGCTTGTTGTTTCAACAAACTTTCCTACGTTTCGTTTTGTGTTACTCACTTCGAATAGTTTTAAACATATGAAATGTTTTTAAAACGCATTTATATAGCTTAAATAAACGAGAAGGTTCTCCATTTGCAATGATTTTAAATACTTTTTTAAGTCTTAAAAGATATACTTTTAGATTGATCCCATGGAAATTTCATCAGAAAATCGTCGAATAAAGTTTAGTTGTTTGGTCTTTAAATCCAAATAATTGAAATTTGTATATCATCTAAGCAAGGTTTTTAAATCACAATAACTGATGTATGTAACTATGTTAAGTAAACAAAATTTTTAGATCAGTTTTTTTTTTATATTATTGTTTATGTGTTAGTTTTTAAAACGATCGAAGTAATTGATGGTTCTCTGAAATTTAGCTCTTTTTTACTGGTCATGGTAATGACACTGATAACGTTATTAAATTTTGCACATCATCATACATCATTGACTTTAGACCCAGAAAGAGTTCAGTTCTGTTCTTTTAGCAACCAAATTCGGTAGATACAAGAAATTTTATATTTGAGCTCTTGTATGTTTGTATATAAAATAAAATAAATATAAAAAAATAAAAAAGCCTTTTATTCCATGCGTTTACAAGTTGTTTTTACAATATTTGTTTCAAAATGACATGCTTGATTATTAAGTGATTGAGTGTTATCATTAATATCGAATAAATATATACTTATTATGAATTCTTATTACACTGTATTAAAAAATAATAATTTCTATTTATTTTAAAATGTAACACACAGTTTTTATTAAGTTATAAATGTATTGTTCGAGTAGATAATTATTATTGTTAAATATTATTTATATGTATTTATTTTTATAACTAAATATTATTATAATTTTTATTATTATTTTTATGCATGGACCCCTCGCAGGTGAAGGCCTCCTCCAAACATTTCCATTTGTTTATGTCTTTGGCGACTTGAATCCAATGCGGTCCAGCGACACTTCTGATGTCGTCCTCCCAGCGCGTGTATGGTCTACCCACGCGCCGCTTGTCCTGGGGACCGTCTCATGTAGTTATCTCAGATGTCCATCTCTTGTCTTTAAGTCGTGCTATGTTGCCAGCCCACCGGAATTTCAATCTTTGAGAATATTTAATTGCATCTGTTGATTTGGTTATGCTTCTTATTTTTGTGTGACGGATTCTGTCTGTTTTTCTTATTTTGAGCATGCTACGTTCCATTGCCCTCTGACACGTTATTATTTTATTCTTGATGTTATTTGTGAATTTCCACGTCTGGCAAGCATATGTGAGACATGGTAAAATGCAAGTATATTATTATTTTCTTTTTCACCTCTATTGGCATATTGCTTTTCATCACTTCCTTGTAACTCCAGAACTTATTCCACGTAATTCTTGATCTGCGCTCTACCTCTTGTTCATTGCTATTGCTATCCAACGTTATCTGTTTTCCTAAATAGATATATTGTTTCACATACAGTATTGATGTGTTTTCTAGTGTTATGGTTTTGTATAACTGTTTGTCATGATGTTTGTTTTTGTAAGATTTATTTGTAATCCGACTTTTCTGCTAGCTTCGTATAGCGATTGTATCATGTTTTCTAGGCTGTCACCGGTTTCTGATAATAATACTAGATCATCTGCAAATCTTAAATGACTAAGATATTTTCCTTTTATATACAAGCCATAATTTTTCCAATCTAATTTGCTTATAATTAATTCCAATACTGCAATAAAAAGTTTCGGAGATAATGGGTCGCCCTGTCTCACTCCTCTATTGATGTTAAAGTCAGGGCCAGTTGATTCCAGTTTGACTCTACTGACGCTGTGGCTGTATATATTTGTTATCACTTGTATGTACTCATATTGTACCCCTTGTTCTTTTAATGCTTTCCATATACTTGCATGTGAAATTGTGTCAAAAGCCTTTTGGTAATCTATGTAAGCTATGTAAAGCGGTCTTCTGTTTTCTTGGTATTTTTCGATAATAAGTTCCAGAGTGTGTATGTGGTCTATAGTTGAAAATCCTTTACGAAAACCAGCTTGCTCTATAGGTTGTCTATTTTCTAAAGTTTGAGTCATTCTTAGGTTTATTATAGTAGAGAAAAGTTTGTAAACAGTTGGTAGAAGGCTAATTGGCCTGTAATTGCCGATGTCATTTAAGTTTCCCTTTTTATAGAGCAAGTTTTGAGTATTAAATTAAACAATGACGCTAGTGATGATGCTAGTATTTCACATCCATGTTTAATTGCTTCATTTTTAATGAAATCCGGGCCTGGGCTTTTTTCTAACTTAAGCTTATTAGCTGCTTGTATAATTTCTAGTTCGTCGATAGAGTTTATATTATTTTTTAGGTTTTCGTGGTCATTATATCCTACTTCATTGTTGTTATCTGTATGTTGTGTGGTCACACTATAAAGAAAAAAAAATCTTTATGTTTGTATATAGTAACACATTTATTTTGGAAGATTTACATCTATTCTTTTGAATTTAAATAAAAGGTAAAATAAAATAGAAGCAGACGGGTATATTAAACATTTTTAATGTATGAGATTATTACATGTTACAAAATATAGAACACACTTTAATTGCGAAACAAAAACAGTTTAAGAAACTTTTTTCGGTACTTATTTGGTTTGGATGACTTGCAATTTTTTTGAATAATGTTAAATACGTGACGCTTTATTGGAATACATCAAAATCCCCAAATATGACTTTTAATGGGTTGACACATTATTGCTTATCATCAATATCTTGTACATTGATACGGAACCCTTCACGTGCGACTCCGACTCGCACTTGACCGTTTTTATTTATATTGCTTTACAATATATATGTACATAATTACATATAATGGTATCATTCGAAAAATATTTTTTAATACAATAATGCCAATATTTTATTATGAAGTTGAAAATTTAATATGTGAACGTAACTTAAGTCGTACTCTACAGTTCAGCACATGTTTCCAACAGTAAATAAATTGAAGTATTTAATAAAAACTTCAACCCAGTCGAGAAAATTAACAACGGACTTACTTCGACGGATTTCTTATAAGATTGCATCTGAATTATATTTATTTGTTATCAGTTCGAACGAAAATTCTTTTAAAATAATTTTGTATTTCATATGAATGATTATAATTTACTGTTTTTATAAAATAATTTACATTTCGTTTTTTTTTTTTAACCGACTTCCAAAAAGGGAGGAGGTTCTCAATTCGTCGGCGACTTTTTTATGGATGTTCACCGGTTACTTCGCCGTTTGTGGACCGATTTTCAAATTATTTTATTTTTGTTCGTCCAGTCCATTGTCTTCAGCTCAGGATCTGATGATGGGATCCTAAAGAAATCGAAGGAACTCCTCAAATATTAGAGGTAAACCTATACTGATTTAGGTATTTTTGATAGTGACGTATGTATAGGGGTAAATGATTGTATAAACGTCCGTCATTTTCAAAGTAAAAAACAAATTTTACATGCCTACTTATGGTTAGTAATAAATACACATTAATATTGCCGATTTTCAAAATTTCATCCCTAAAAAGGTGAATTATTGTATTATATCGTATGTTTAATTATAATCCGAGCAAAACCGGGTCGGACGCCTTACTGGCGTATAAGTAAATCATAAATTAAAAAAAAAATATGCGATTAAAATTTACTTAAGAGAAAAAACATATAACAGTTTAAAGCTTAATTCATAAGTCTTCATCCATCCTCCTTAAATTTTATAAACTATATGAACTAAATAATAAAGTAAAATTAATAGATTGTCTTATATGAAGCAAACGTACCCACGGGCTTATTCCGAGTTTGTGCGAGCACTCGCTTTAGCTCAGAGCTATTTCTCCAGGGGTTAAACACTATACTGATTTTCGTCAGACAATGTATCAACCATTATTTCCTCGAGTGATTTATATATTGTACTATATGCTTCTATAATATATTGGTGTAACTTTTAGACAATACAATCTTGTACGGCTTTGATAGCGTATGGTCTAAGGTATTGAGAACTTCAACTATGAATTATAGAACATAGAAGGTGTGTTAACTTGGTTAGAATTTATGTGGCACATTTAAAGGGGAATGTTTAGCTTTAAACGATTGTGTGGATTTGTGGCTATGAGATTTTACTTTGGTATATGCATATTTTTACGATACAATATTAATACAAAGGTAGAGAGATATAAAAAATTATTGCACTTAACCCTTAATTTGGCAAAGTATAAAATGCAGTAAAAAGCTTTTTTTGTTGTAATTGTAATTGGACGCCGATATGCCATACTGTGTCAAACCACACGGACTTCATTTTGAGAAAATGGCGTGTAAAGATGTCAAACCTATTCTTAGCAAATATGTTTGAAGAAGTATATAGCATTCTTGTTTTATTTTTTGATAAACGATTTAAGGAATTATAAAAAGATTGATATATATAATATATTATCTAATAAAAAGTTTTTCAAATATTTGAGATTAATGTATAAATCGGAAAATATGGAACGCACTTGAAATTCGAAACAATTAATTAGGAAACTTTTTTCTGTACTTTTTTTGTTTATATGACCTTCAATTTTTTGAATAATGTTAAATAGGTGATGCAGTATCAAAATACATGAATATCTCAGAATTCGACTTTTTGTGGGTTGACACATTATTGCTTATCAGCACCCAATTGATACACATAAAACTATCATAAAAAATAATTTAAAAAAAGAAAAGCTTAGTTTATCTGAAAACTTATGAATGCCACAACGTACATTGCCAATTATTATACTACGTTATATTTGCAATTTTGTAAACAATATATTTTTTCAAATTTCATGTATCAACATATTTCATGTTCACAATAATATTATAATACTGTACAATAATTGTACTTGTTTTGTTAGAGCTCACTCAGTTCCCCGCGGGTTCGTCTTCGTATTTTTCAATATATGTATTTATGTGAATGAATGATACACATACATCCTCACAAAATGTTAATTTACAATCAAATCAAATCAAAATATGCTTTATTCAAGTAGGCTTATACAAGCACTTTTGAATCGTCAATACAGAAACAAATAAGAAAACAAAAAACTTATTAATTAATTAATTTACCACCGGTTCGGAATGTAGATTCTACCGAGAAGAACCGGCATGAAACTCGATAGTTACTCTTTTAAAACTGTTTTTCAAAAGGTACAGACAACCTTATGAGTTACAAATGTATTAAATACACTGTGTGAATCAAGCTTAAACTAAATCCAAGCACCTTTTTCATCTATATTATATTGAACAGAATAATATGTGGATGCTGATAAGCAATAATGTGTCAACCCACAAAAAGTCAAATTCGGAGATATAGATGTATTCTGATAGAGCATCATGTATTTAACATTGTTTAAAAATGTTTTAAGTCATCTAAAGTAAATAAATACAAAAAATAAAAATTCTTTAATTATTTATTTCAAATATTGGAGTGTGTGCTACATTTTGCAATATAAAATAATCTAATGTATTAGAAAAACTTATTATTTGATAAAACTTTTCATTAGACCAATCTGTTTTTAATTCATTATACATTTTGTGACATATAAAAAAAATATTAATATATACGCCTTCGAACAAATTTGTTAAGAATTCCTTTGACACATTTAGACGACATTTTCTCAAAATGAAGTCCGTGTGGCTTAAAACATTATTGCTTATCAGCGTCTTATTATTTTCTTCGAATATTAATAACTGCTTATATAGAATAATATTATTAGGAATTTAATACAACGATTAACTGCATTGTTAAAATTTAGCCAATAAACTATTTACCGCTTATCAAATTAACTCACGCAAAATATTAACTATTTATTATTTTAACGTCAATAGTAAAATGCTAATTATTTCTCGATGTTATTGAATTCAATCACGCTATCGTGCTGTTGAAAGGCATTTGCTAGATTATTTATATTTTTCCATTTATAGCCGTATTATAATCACTTAAACATTTTAACAATAAATATCTTTCACGAATTGCTTAAAAATCTAATGAACTATCTTTAGAAATTGGAACTGGCGCTGTAAAACTGAAAAGTAGGTACGGTCTGTGTAGTTTTGACGCTTGCTTGTGTTGCATGTGCGTGTGCATATCGTCGGGGATATTTCAAAACCGCGTATCTAACTTTTCCTATGAAGTTAAAATTTGAATCAAATACTAAATCATATTATTGATAAAAATAAGGCTTATGGGCATTTTCCATTGAGCAAAAATGGACCTTATGGGTGAATTGATAGTTATAGATGAAAATGACAATAAAATAAGCCAGTAAAGATTAATGTTCAATATATAAATTTTTCGTAACTTCTTTAACACAATTTGATAATTTAGATAAATTTGCGACCCATAGCTTGATTTGCAGAGCACCTGTCATAGGTCGCCGGAGAGTGCGTGATCGAACCTCGCTGTTGTGCAGTTGTTATTAACAACTTAAACGCTATTTTCCTGCATATAATATATGAGAGACAGACAAATAACTGGAAATAATAAAGTAGATAAAACGAAAGAACTAAGACATTTTTTAAAGCCACAGACTTCAAAAGCAGAATACGCAGTTCTGTTTACTTAAATGACATATTTATATCAATTATGTCGATTTAAAAACCAAAGTACAAAGCCGATTTTGCTAAAAATTCTATGAAACCAAACTGAAAGTATACCCTTTAAAATAAAAAATAAATAAATTGATTTGTAAATGAAGAGTTATAAGATAACAAACACCAAAAAAAAACGTTACGAAATGAGAATCTTAGAAAAAAAAATATCGCTTTAAAAAAAAACACTGTGGGCTCACACTCTTAGAGAAACATTTAAAAGAAATACACTTTCAAAGGACTTAAGCGTAGTAAATCAACAAGATAACTAGATTATGCACTTCCCTTAATAAGATATTCATTTAAATCCGCTTATCATATTCTGCAATGACTTTTATACATTTTAACTGCTGTTGTCATTTTATTTCTATGGTACCACATAATGTAATGAGACGATATCCACATTGGTAATTGGTTTATCCTTTAACAATGATACTTTATTTCATATAAAATCAAATCGAACTCATTCATAGAAAGATTATGTTTCCCACGTGTGTACATACCGATGCTGATAAGCAATAATGTGTCAACCCACAAACATTTAAAAAAAAATCAAGTCATCTAAACTAAATAAGTGTAGAAAAAGTTAATGATTCGAATATTGAAATGTGTTTCATCTTTTGTAATATATGATAATCTTATGTATTGGAAAACCTTATTCTAAGACAAAGCTTTTCATTACACTAATCTGCTTCTAATTCGAAAATCTTTTATCAAAATAGAAGAGAAAAGTTAAATTGTTATAGTACATTTGTTTAAAATAAATTAATTAAGAATAAGTTTGACATCTTTAAACGCCATTTTCTCAAAATGAAGTCCGTGGCTTTTGACGGTATTGCTTATCAGCGTCCATATATGATAACTATGTCTGTTCCAAACTGACCTCTAATAGCCTAAATAGTTTACCGATTTTGAAATGCGAAGTGTTATTATTAGCAATCGCGTTATTAATTATTTGAATTATCTAAGTCCTGCTATAGATATTTTTATGGTAAAAAAGAAAAAAAAATCGAAATGTCTTATTCTCATCACAATATCCGAGCAATTTATCGGGTAATCCGATGAATTTACGAATTATTTATGCCAGCTCGATGTGATCCGATGTAAATTGCTGCCATTGGATTCTGCGTATCACACTTAATCTTGGAAGATCCTTCGTGACGTGTTTGGAAATAAGAGGATTATGTTATTATGCCATCTTAGTTATACGAGAATGTATGGAAACTGACTAAGTCCTGTTTGGTCTTGACACAGATTAAGGACCCAGTTTGAGAGTTTTTTTAGTTCCTTGTTCAAAAATATTTCCAAAAAATTGAATACTCTTTAAGTTGTTTTGTGATAGAAATGGCACCTAATTGTGAACTTAGTATTATTTTTTTTTTGTTAATTAATTTATCTACTTTTTTACAACGAAGTTGTATCTACATACGATTTACATAGTAAGTCAATGACGAAAGGTTAAGTTGTTATATACGCATGTGTGTTCCCTTGAGACAATCTTCAGATTAGCCCAGCGGGTCTTCCTGTGCAGTTTGGTAGGCATTGTAGCAATTAACTTTTTTTTTCAGTTTTTTGCTCATTAATAGCTAAATGATCTCATGTTTAACAACGCATTGTGAATAGCAAAATAGGACACAAACCATACTTTGAAGCATATATGTATATGCATTACGGTGAGATAGCATCTGACTTAATCCAATATATTTTGTTATTTAGAGCAGATCAAAATTACAATACCCAGCAATTCCCAAATTCTCGTACACACCAGTTAAAACTGGTTCAATCGTATCTATGCTAATAATATAAAGCTGAAGAGTTTGTTTGTTTAAACGCGCTAATCTCAGGAACTACTGGATCGAATTGAAAGATTTATTTTTGTGTTAGATAGTTCATTTATTGAGGAAAGCTTTAGGCTATATTACATGACTCATAGAAGCGAAGCAGTGACCATAAATGTGAGTGACAAATGGCAGTTTGTAAAATAATAAAATAATACAATTTCGGATACCTCATAAGTTATCATGTAGATGAGCCTCTATTGAACGTTCGGCGTGAACAAAATAATGGTACTACGTAAGCTTTTTATTTAGAAAAAAAAACCTAGCTGTTCAAAGTTGCGTGTATGCTATTCAATGGAGAATAATGGTTTAGTTCGTTGACGTCGCTGATGAGTTAAGATGAGTATACACAAACATTAGATATTTTCCATTCATAAGATATTATAACTGAAGTAGCTGGTGCTCGGGACGATGGCGATGTCTTTGATGTCTACGTCATAGTACCTATATCCATGCAAATCTTAGCCCGATCGGTTTAAAATTGAAGTTTCATACAAACTTTCATCCCCTATTTTATTCCCTTGGGGGTACAATTAATTAAAATCCTTTCTTAACGGATGCCTACGTCATAACATCTACCTGAATGCCAAATTTCAATTCGATCCGTCCAGTGGTTTGGGCTGCGCATTGATAGATCACTATGTCAGTCAGTCTTACATTTGAGTTTTTAGTCTCACCTTTGAGTTATATATATTTAGATTAAAATACTGGTTGACGCTGGGAATTTTTTTAAAGATTAATGAGCAATGACATCGTCGTAATAATGTTAGGACACTTTCAATATGTAATAGATTAAACAATCAAAAAATCAAAATCAAAAAATACTTTATTCAAGTAGGCTTTTAAAAGCACTTTTGAATCGTCAAAATAAACAAAAAGTACTTAAATTAAGGAAAAGCTACCACCGGTTTGGAATGTAGATTCTACCGAGAAGAACCGGCAAGAAACTCGATAGGTACTCTTTTAAAATTGTGTTATTAAGTATATACATTTTAAAAATTACAAATGTTTATATTAAACATTCTGTATGAAATTCATCTATACTAAATCCATGCATTATTATCATCTATATAATCTTGTACAGAATAATATGCTTTAGCTATTAAAGAATTTTTAAAATGCAATTTAAACTTATTGATTGACAACTGCAAAAATTTCTTTGGTATTTTGTTATAAAAACGGACACCTTGCCCCAGAAAGGAAACATTTACTTTGCGAAGTCGAAAGCTTGGTGTTATGAGTTTATCCTTTCTTCTTGTGTTAATACAATGCGAGTCACTATTTCTCTCTAAACAATCAATATTGGTATGGATATGTATAATATTGTTATAAATATACTGTGACGCAACCGTTAGTATACCTGCTTTACTAAAAACATCTCGAAGGGATTCCCGAGCTCCTAAATTATAAATACTACGAATAGCTCTTTTTTGCAAAATAAAAACTGTATTAACATCTGAAGCGCTACCCCATAGCATCAAACCATAGGAGATGATACTATGAAAATAACCGAAATATACTAATCGAGCTGTATCAACGTCGGTTAGTTGACCAACTTTCCTAACCGCGTATGCTGCGGAGCTGAGTCTTCCCGTGAGAGATGACAAATGGGAATTCCACTGAAGCTTCGTATCCAAGGTTATTCCCAGGAATACTGTTGTGTCACTTACATCAAGGATCTCATTATTCAATATCAAATTATAATTAGGTTGTTTAACGTTAGGTAAAGTAAATACCACACATTTCGTTTTTTTGGCATTTAAAACTAGATTATTAGTTGTAAACCAACCATGTATCAGTGATAATGCATTGTATACATATTCATAATTAGTTCTATTTCTGTCAACTTTGAAAATAAGTGAAGTATCGTCAGCAAACAATACAATATCACAAACACCTCTAACATAGAATGGAAGATCGTTGATGTATATTAAAAATAATAAAGGACCTAAAATTGATCCCTGTGGAACACCCATTTTTAAGACAGATCCAGATGACTTAATTCCATTTATAGAAACACGTTGAACTCTCTGAGACAGGTACGAAGCAATAAGATCAAGAGCCTTCCCTTTAACTCCGTAATATTCTAGCTTACATAATAGCGTTTCATGTTCCACACAGTCAAATGCTTTAGATAAATCACAAAATACACCAATAGCATTCTGTGATTTCTCCCAAGCGTCATATATGTGTTTAAGTAGCGCCATGCCTGCATCCGTTGTAGAACGACCTTTGGTAAAACCGTATTGTTCCCTATGAAAAATACCATTTACATTACAATGAATAAGGATTTGATTTAAAATAATTTTTTCAAAAATTTTACTTAAGGAAGGTAGTATAGAAATGGGCCTATAATTGCTAGGCTCATCTTTGTTTCCATTTTTAAAAAGTGGTAATACTTTGCTACATTTTAATAGATCTGGAAATGAACCTGTATCAAGACATTTATTAAAAATGAACGCTATATGTGGAGCAATGTCATGGATGATACTATTAATTAATTTTACCGAAATACCCCAAAGATCATTTGTTTTTTTAATATTAAGAGTTTTAAACGTATTTATAACATTGGAGTAACTTGCTTGAAAGAGAATTCAATATTACATTTGGATACATGATTTACAAGTAATTGAGTTGCAG
The DNA here is from genome assembly GCA_037950945.1 of Hypolimnas misippus. NCBI lineage: Eukaryota > Metazoa > Arthropoda > Insecta > Lepidoptera > Nymphalidae > Hypolimnas > Hypolimnas misippus. Next base: position 14,716,144 of record JBBEEQ010000032.1, read on the forward strand.
CTGATGAAGATGATTCTAACTGAGATGTTATATCTGAAGGTATTTCATCAAAATATTTTTGAAATATATTTGCAACTTCTAATTCTGAATTTACAATTTTGTTCCCTATGTTTAACTCAATTGGTATAATTTGCTTATTAGATTTTCCACACACACTATTAATAACGTCCCAAGTAGCCCTAATTTTATCTTCAGAATTAAAATTTTTATCTTTGATATAATTAGACTTAGCATGAATGCACACCGCTTTAAAGGTTTTTGAATACCGTTTGACATGTTCTATAAAATATTCCTCATGATTCCACTGCTTCATACTGTACAATTCATATAATTTATTTCTACTTTTATAAATACCAGAAGTAGCCCAGTCACTAAATTTCAAATTTGAGTTTACATAAAAAGTCTTTGTTTTAAAAATATTATTGAATTCATTTAAAATTAATTTAAAAACAGAACCATAAAGTATATCTGGATCATGTGAAGTCATATCTAATTTACATATTTTGGACGCCACAATATCTTTATAACGGCTTACTTTATTAACAGTTATCGGTCTACAAACAATTTTCCTTTCGTTTTTAATAACTTTGCCTTGTAGTGAAAATTTTTGCCCACAGTGGTCTGAGGTTAAATTATTGATTATTGATTTTTCATAAATTTCACAATTACAGAAGACATTGTCAATAAACGTAGAAGAAAGGCTAGTTATATGAGTTGGTTCACAATATCTGTGCGTTAAATTAAATGATTTAAATAAGTTAATTAGTCGAGTACTAATTGTCGAATCTTTTAACAAATCTACATTGAAATCGCCGCATACAATAATATATTTACTGCCTTTACATACATTTTTTAAAATGTCTTCCATAGTTACCTCAAACAAAGCAAAATCTCCAATAGGGGGGCGGTATACGCAAACTATAATGTATAACTGAAATTCCACACAGGACAGTTCTACAGTTCGCTCGATATATCTTGACGAGATTTACAAGCTATATCATTACGAACTAAATATAATACAATAATTAAGAATACATCTAATTTCTATACCTCTACGACATTGCTACTCATGCCAGAGGTTCAGCTTGTAATATACAAATTAGTAAGCGAATTAATTATCAAATGTATGTAAAAGCCTTACTTCAGGTAGCGTCTATTTGTCATTGTCAGGATAAGTTTTGTATAAAAGAAAACGTTTCAAAATCGTGAAAAACAGTGAAATTTTAGTGTTGAAAAATCTTCATATAAAAAGTGAGTTTTATCAGCTTACCCATGCGGAACGGGCAGCTAATAAGAATTAAATATGGGAATTTTTCATTCAATGTAGAACCACCTTAAGGAAGCATCGCGTATGAAACTGCATAGAATGACGCTGGTACATTCACACTCCCATACTCGGCGCACATTCACTGGTTGTACTGTATCCATTTTATCGTGGAATGATATGCGAAAAACGTAGCATAGACGAGCATATCTTAAAAGAAGTTTTTACAATCCTCTTACGATTTTGCATAAGTTATTCCACTATTGCATATGTAGTCTAATGTTATCGTGCGATTCTGAAGACATAACCAATTCTGTGATGGAATGAAATTCGAGTTTTTGAAATTTCGGAACGTATTGCTATTTCGTTTTTTAAAAATAAATCGTCTAAGTAGTGATGTGCCGGATACGCGTATATCCGAAAGATCCGTATTCGTGATTTTAGCATATCTTTTACGGTTCTCTTACCTTATTAATTTTCAATACATAGATTGAATTATATAGGTAGCAATAAAAACTAATCATTTTCGATTAAGATTTAATTTTTATTTCTCAAAATTAAATATTTGTCACTTGTATATTTGAAACATTTATCGTAGTGTACCACCAATAATTAAAAGAAAATATTATAATATATAATATAAATTATATATAAAGATAAATTAAAAGAATTATTTTACGCATCAAAGGGCGTCAACTATCGTTTCAAAGTCACGCGCACGTCAAGATCCGTCTCCCAATCAGCGGATCTTGACAGCAAATATCCGTATTCGGATCCGAATCCGCGGATATACATTTTAACGATCCGACACATCACTAGTTCTAAAATTCAGCAGTTGCTCAGTTTTAATGACAATTTGCATCGACGCCATATGCACCAGTTGATCTCGTCGTTATACGTTGAAAAATGTCAATTCAAAATGGTATTCGTTTTATCTACGACTTACAGTTCCTCACGGCGTTGCCCGTGTATACTTTAATATACCCTAGCACAACTATAAGGGGCGATTTTTGAATTCGGGGATATAGATATTTATTTATTCACCCTAAGGAATATTTATGCTAAGTTTAAGGATAATCGGCCAAAAAATAAATTTATTATATAAAAACTTCACCACCCTCTTGCAGTTCAATAGGGAGCGTTTTATGGTTCCCATTTCATTGCTATCATCCAGACGTATGTGTATTAAATTTTAAGTTAATATGACCACGTATATAAAACGTAAATATGACTTAGGGGTTGAAAATCGGAAAACCCTTTCTTAGTGAATGTTTACACCCTAAGAGGCACCTCCAGCTAAAATTTCAAAATTTTAACCCCAGCGGTTTAAGCTCTGCGTAGATGAATCAGTCAGGACAAGTAATTTTATATGTATAAACACTGTGTTATATTTTGGAACACACTGATAATATAAAGAAAAAATAATTAAGAAGAAACTTCTATAATTTAAATTACGAAGCGAATTAGAAACCATAATTGACCAACGACAAAAATCATAAAAGTTAACATTTTTTCCTAAATCTTTTCTAACTTTTTTAATAAACGTTATCATACAAAGATTACTTTCTATTTTTACAGGAAGTTGAGAAAAATAACTGAATCTTCCTCATAGGATCACCTAAACAAACAAAGTGTGATGAAGAGGACAAAATAAACACAGTTGAGTCTCAAACACAGAAAATTGTTTGAATTATTGATTTAAGATATGATCCCCAGTGATAAATACAATAAATGTAAAGACAGAAGAAATTATGAAAAGAAAAAATGAAAACATAAATTTTTTTTGTAAATATTTGAAAATTATCGAGAAAAGTGAAACAATTAATTAAGTTTTTTTTTGTTAGGTAATGATCGATTTATTAGTAACTTCAGAAAATAACAAATTCTGATAGATTTATTGATTAATGATAACTAAAATCAAATGGAAATTCATTCAGGGCTAGTTATAGCTCCATCAGTCCTTTTGGACAGAAACGACAATGTGATTACTTAATAAAGCACTTTGTATAGGGAGGAAGCGTCTTAAGGCCGCACATAGTCACGCGTCTTCGTAATATTATTTATTATAAACATTTCACTTCACTTTCTCATATTAACGATATGATAAAAAGTTGGGAAAATTGTTTTTTCAAACTCACATATAAACTTAAATCTCTAGCATTTATTTTTGTATGGAAAAATATCAGTATTTTCTAAAGACTTATAGTTTCCCTGATATTGTAGCATTTAAACTTGGACGTAGAGACAAACTTTGGAGAGTGTATTATTTCAAGCTGCAACTTTGCCTTAGTCAGGCTTACACTTGGGGCGACAGTTTTCAACTAGAGTGATGTAGAATACCAGATAATTTGACCCTTATAGCTTTACTAATAAGGTCGAATTTAGTAACTGGCTTCGTATTTAGATAGTGTTAATTTATTACGTCAAGACGTTATGTTTTGTACACCTGAATATTTGCATAACTTAAGATATATTCTCTTAATGATAATTTTGTTTTCAAATCCTTATTCCTAGTTAAAGTTTCATATCCTGTTTAATACAAGGATATAAATATCTTAATGCCATAATCTTAAATTTGTACCAATGTTGGCCAAACGTTTATAGCAAAAACGGTTGGGCAAATGATAATTGGCCAATATAACTTGACACCCATTTCTTCATTAAAGATAGGTTTTGTAGCTTAATCTATCGTGCTATTGGTTATCCATTATCCATCGGATGTATGTTAGTTACAAATACAATGTCCTACGGGTATAGATTGCTTATAAGGTTTTGCTCCTGCAACTTGAACGGGGATTAAGATACAAACTCAATTTTAGTGGTTCATATGCATTTTCTTAAAAGCTGTTAAATTGAAATTACAAACAGACACTTCAATTTTATTATATATATAATTATAATACATTCCATGGATCATTATTATTAATGCAATGGCGATTAGCTATTTAGTACGTAGAATCACTTTTTTTCATTTGAGTAAATGCATATTCTAATTATTCTGAACGTCAACTTAAAAAGACTTTTTAAAAATGGGAAACTGACTTCAAACCAAAATGCGTAATTTTATTCGTTTATTTCAATGACATACTTACCCTAGTTTTTTCGAATATAAAATTAAATTACTAAGCCGATTTTGATGAAAATTTTATACGACCAGTCTGAGAGACCCTTTCCAAGAAAAACATACATAAAAGTCTGCTACAAATTGAGAAACTAAACCCGAGACATATACTTACATAATCCCGTTTCCATTCTATATATGTGTTCTTTACTCGAAAATGGCTTGACCGATTTGGTTATTCTTATTCGATTTTAAAGGGTAAAAATTCTATAAGATCAATGAAAGATCCCATTGAACTCAATTTTATCAAAGTCGGATTATAAATTAGGTTCTAAAATCAATATAACCGGAATACTATCCAAGTAAACAAAAAAGTTTTTTTAAAGTCTTGTTAACCGATTTTTAAAAAATATTCTAAATTAATCGTAAGCTTTTTTTTGGAAAAAAATGTGCGTCATCATTATCTATCTAGCTTGTAAGCAGAACTGGTATAACCAGGTATATGTAAATAGAATAGTATTCTAGTCCAAATATTGACGAATTACTGATTTTTACACAGAGCGATTGCTGTCTGACCTCCAAAACCGCTGAAGGCAAGCCAGTAACTATTTAGACTAGAATTATTTCCCTACTAAGAGTAACGATCATTATCAGGTGATTGTGACAAAGACCTGACTGACTTTATGCATTCGGAGGAGGCACGGTGGGTAGATCCACAAGAATAAACACCCAGACCTAGAAACAAATATTCATACAATATCTATCCCAAAAGGGGGTCGACTCGCAATCACCGGCGTTACAAGTACATTTACCACCATTACACCAGTTACAAGTGTGCATTTATACTAATTTTACACCAACAAAGTTATAGTTGGAAGCTAGTATAATATACCATTTCCGTACCGCACACAAGGTGTAATAAATCATACCCGACACCATTACGTTTACAGAACAAATAACACAGAACAAGACAGATAAAGGTTTTGTTATGTGGGTAGAGTTATAACGTAACATTCCGACCCTTATTACGTACGCCATAAGCGTCGCGTTGATCACGCGTACTTAAATGTGTACAAATTGTACAGGTAACAATTAGGATTATGTTGCGAATGTACGAAACGTGTGAGTTGCTTCGATTTGACGTTCAAATGTATTTTTATATATTTTAAACTTTCTCGATTTATATTAGTCATAATTTATATAACGGGTCTTATCGTGATAACTAATCGTAATAATACCTTTTTATTGCCCGACGTTGAACGAAGAAGTTGCATCCGTAGTGGTCACGAGCTGACTGGTGTGACGCGCGTATGCGCGAGTTTTCTTCGCCTACCCTCACTATATTAATATTGTATTTTTGCCGTTAGAATATTTTTATATTAAAAGTATTTGTTTTTTTGGTCATACAAATCATTAGGAGGCAAATGGGTCATCTGACGTTAAGTGATAAACCGCGCATGGGCATTTATAGCACCATGGGAGTCTAAAATCAGTTATCAACTTAATAAAAATGAAAAATGATGGCAACGAAGTAGTAATGAAAGTAGTCACTAAAGTTAGACCAGAAAAGTTTTTCCTTTACATTAGACTATAAGTTAATGCAGATTTTTTTACATCATATTAGTACTATAACTGTTATTTGGACGCTGATAAGCAATAATGTGTCAACCCACAAAAAATCAAATTTAGAGATATTGATGTATTCTGATAATGCATTTAACATTATAGAAAAAATTTTCAAGTCATTTTAACTAAATAAGTACGGAAAAAATTTTCTTAATCAAAAGCTTAGAATATTGAAGTAAGTTCTATATTTTGGATTATGAAATAATTTCATATATATAAAAACTTATTATTACATAAAAATCTTTATTAGCCTATCTGCTATTAATTAATTATACTTTTATCAAAATAGAAAAGAAAAGATGGATATATGCTTCTTCAAACAGATGTGTTAAGAATAGGTTCGAAATCTTTATACGCCATTTTTTCAAAATGAAGTCCGTGTGGCTTGACACAGTATTGCATATCAGCATCCATTTATATTCGAGATAAAAATAATAATTGAAATAGGAAATAAAGAAACGTAACATACGTTAGGGTTCTAGCTGTCTTACTCACTGTACAAAATGCAACTATATTAGGGTGATTTACGCCGATTTGTGAGAGTGTGGTCAAGTCAGCTCTTATATGAACCGTAAATAAACGGTTCCAGCTAGACAGTATAGCATCGCGGCGCTGTCTAACTGGAATCTAAACTACTTTAATTTAGATGTTTATCAGAATATATTTCACCAAACGCAGAATTCTTTACAACATTTTCCTTCACAGCTGAGCATAAGATGAATTTAAATAAAAATTAAGCATTTATAAACTCAGCAGTGCTTTTGACTGGATATGTATAAAAATATCTTTATACATTTATTCAGAGAAGATTCTGTTAGATATCATCACTTCTCTTAATCTCAGCTTCATCTGAATGTATGTAGAAAATGACTAAGACTTAAAGCAGATTAGAGAAATTGCTTTTGAGTTTAGGGTGTATTCATGCACTATACTGTCAGCTGAGAACTGATTAAAGAAGATATTTACAATAATTAAGAGGGATGGTTTTTCTCAAACATTAAATTACGTGATAAAACAAAACAAGACTTTTTAGAAGGAAGAAGAACTTACTACAAAATCAAAATACATAATTTATTAAATCAAATGACACGTTTATTCTAGTTATTTTGATTTTATAATAAAACTAAAGGATCTATTTTGATGAAAATTCTACGGGACTTATCGGAGAGATTATTAACCTAATCAGTCATGCATTTTCGATTAATCGGCGAACGTACATTAAAAATCCCAGACGAATTGAGAATTCCTTTCTTGGAAGTCAATTAAACATAACTGTGCCTCACGTATAACATTAAACTTAATATTGCATTTTAATCAGCAAAAAATATTTCAGATTTTTTTCTGGCATCACTACGTCACATTTCTTTTTCAATAATAAAAGCTTCACATTAAACTCCCCATTAGGATCTCACGATCCTCATACGAGTCAGGAATCCGGAAACAACGATCCATGCGGCCAATATATATGTTTGCCATGAACGGGAAGCGAACCCGCGACCATCAGCGCTTCCATTAGTTTCAGTGACCACCTATATCGAATGTAAATGATAAGACGAATATTCCCGGAATGTTGCAATAACAATATTACCTTCTCCATTTTTTCGTAAATCGTTTACTCCTTTGCTTTCAGAAGCAGGTGCACAAGTGAACGAAGCACTAATAACGATAACATTATGAAAAGGGAAAATAAGTGAAGCTTGAAGACGGCAAGATGAATGGACTTTATTATTAAATAAGTAAAGTCTAAAATCCTTTACTTTAGCTACGTATTGAGAATTTAGGTTTGCCTCCAATATATTTCATGGAATTATAATCCGTATTTTAATGGATTAAAGGCGGATTTTCAATGAACAGTTCGTATTCAATTGGTTTGTAATTATTTTAGGTAAATCAGAAATTATTTTAATATAAATATGATTCTGTGTTTGCCGTTCTGTTTATTTAGCAGTAATATATTTTTAATATTAATAGATGTTTGCTTTAGGGTTTACAATATGAGTTAATATTGCTTACTTTATATAACTATTAGACGAGAATTAAATATGTATGTTTTAGTCTCGTAATTGATATAAAACAACTCTGTAACCTGGTAACAGTTTCCTAGATAACCTTTCGAAAGATGCTATTGAAAATAAAGGCATTGACAGTAAATTCTTTCAAGTGTAAAGCAATTACAAACAAATTATGTAAATCTTTATGAAAGTCTAAGAGCAAAAGTTATGAGTGTAATTTTAGCCTTATTTGTATTAATTTATAACAAGATTTATTGAACTGGTATATATTGATCTTTAATTAACAATATGTAAGTAAAATTGTATTCAAAATTCATTCATTTTTTTTACATATGAAATGAAAATAAACTTTTTCAACCGACTTCAAAAAGAAGGAGGTTATTAATTCGTATTGTATGTTTTTTTTTTAATTTCTGTTACCTCTAAAGTGTATTTAAAGGCGAATTAAGAACTCTATTTACGTTTAAAAACAAAAATGATTATCTAAATTCCTAACAAAACAATTCCCTTAACAATATCAGTATAAATATACAATCATTGTGAATATTAAACGATTCAATATCAATATTTCATAATAATAATCTTAATTAAATCGCGCTCATTGTAACGTGTATTGCAATATTCAATATCTCACGAATTCTACACCACTACATGGTACTACAGTACTTCTATAATACATATACATCGCAATAATAGTTCTGTTTCAGCTAGATACCGGCAATAATTGTCTTATCATTGGTAATCAATCTTCTAGTATTAATTGGACACATACAAGCAAGTGCATTCCTATTAAACTGAACGCCTGGAGGTTTTCATGGTTATATATATTGCAAGGCGAGAATTACAATAAGTTTTATTCTCGTGGGCAATAAAAGAGTTTGTAACCTAGTTAGAGATGCGTCGTAAGTAGTTACGATGTGGATGTCAAAAATAAGCCTATCACATTTTGATGGAATGCGTCCGAAATTAAAATTTTCTGTATAAAGTCTCAATGTGTCATAGTATAATTAAAAAAGTCGTTGCTATAAACAGTGTCTTGGCTTATCCTTTATCGGTTGGAGATAGAGCTCTGCACAAACTTGTGAGGTTTGAGAATGAGATAGATATGCCAATTTTAAGAGAATGTAATGTATGTAATGGAGTGACATAGTTCCTCGTTTGTGACAATACCCTTTAAATAAAGATTGAAAAAAGGAATTGACAATAAATTATTTCAAGTGTCATGCAATGAGAAATAATTTATATAAAAAATTTATTTGAAAGTCTGAGAGCAAAACTTTTCATTCGCACTTGAAACAGGGAATAAATAAACCATTTAACTCAACGGCCCCCATTAAGATCTCTTGAATTTGTGTAGGGTGTCCGGAAACATACACAACAATAACACAAACACCCAGACCACGACAAACATCGTTCGGTCAATACAGACATTTGCGGTGTGAGTGGGATCTAACCCGCGACCGTTAGCGCTACAGTCAGTTGCAGTGAGCCGTGCGCCAGCGTGTCTGTCAAACTATTAGTGAATGTAATATGGTGAGTGAGAAAGCTGAAACCCTTTTCATGATCATATGTCAGGGGTCCGGAAACACACAACACACACTAACACCCAGACCACGACTAACATCCGTTTGGTCAATACATACGCTGTGTACGGGGACCGAACCCGCGACAGTGTACGTTCATTATCAAATAGCTAATGTCATGAGAAGTAACTTAGGCTACATTTATTTAGAAATTTTATTTTCCTAGAAATCGAACCCGCAAATGAAACACATTCTGTACTATTGCACGATCTATTAGCGTCACGAATAAGATCACCTCCTGAGAAGTAATAGTATACGGCAACAAAAAGAATAGACATTTTTTTTACAAAATGCTAATAATGAATGCGAGTGAAATGCTCCTTTCTTGAGAGCCACCACAGAGTAAAGACTTGCTTTGTATGATATATGTCAGATATCCTGTAGTCCACGCGAGGCATAGTCTCAGCTAATAGCAGTAATAAGTGTACATTTTAGTAAATGATTAACTATACGAAAAAGTCAGAAGAGATCTGAAGTAGGTTAAATCTGCCATATAGAAATACTAGCTGTCCCTTCCGGTTCCACTCGCGTTAATTGATCGCTCCCATGAGTCGCAGCGTAATGTAAAATAGCCTATAGCTTTCCTCAATTAATAAACTATCTAAGATAAAAATATTTTTTTAATTCAAACCAATAGTTCCTGAGATTAGCGCGTTCAAACAAACAAACAAATTCTTCAGCTTTATAATATTAGTAGTTAATAAATTTAAACAAGTAATAAAAAAAGAAATATTATTTAAAGAATACAATTGATGCTGATTTTAATATTTTTCTTTTTTCCAACATTTCCTTATAATGTTTTCGAGGATTCATTTTTGTAGCAAAAGTTTATTATGTTACGTACAAGGCAATTTTTGAAATAAAATCATGAATTTAATAAATATTAATTTGTCTAAAGGAATTTTATATATAAACGCACTGTCATATTATGTAAAATTGTTGTTCCAATTCTTTAAAAGCTATTTATATTAACATAAATGTCCTGAACTCATAGTTGCAGTTTTAAATATATTTAGTTTTTAGATAATAAATAAAGAACTATGTACATATGTTTTGCAGCCAAAACGCGTAACACGTCATGACGTGACATGAATGCCATGGCATCACGCTGTGGCGTTGTCGTGAAACGTTACGACCTACGTCATGTTGTGAAAATCTACGACGTGAATCGTAAAAAATCGCGGCGTGACCTTGAGTTTTATAAAATATAAGTGTTTATTGTGTAAAGTGTAAATAAGGAACCGATTTTAAACACAAAACACATACATTCGTTTACCTTTATTTATAACCAAAGTAATCAATTTATTTTCTGAAAAAAAATATATATATAAAACTAATATATACTTTCTAAAACAAACAAAGAAAACCAATTTCCTTGGTCTTTAGATATGTCAGATTAAGCCTCGTATAACATTCATTCGTTTAAATGAGTTGAGTTTAAAATTTTATAGTAATAAAATTTTTTTCTTAAATAATAAACCGACTTCGAAGACAAAACAAGTAAATTAAAAAGCATAAAATAATATTTTGATGTCGGTAGTAGTAGATTGTAGTATAAAATCTTTAACGTGTTATTCACTGGCACAATCTGGGTCCACAATCTGCAGAGAAATTGGTAAATAAATATATAAAAAAAGAAAAATACATACAGCCGAACACCTCTTCCTTTTTCGAAGCATAACCTAAATGTTTCTTTAACCTTATTCGTATATCTAGGTAATATTGTCTATATAAATAGGCAGATATATTAGCGATAACTACAATATGGAAATACCATTAGGAAAATAAACAGTATCAGTAAACACTTGCATGGTAATAATCGATATACAGACGGATAATTAATTCATTATTATCTTATACTAGCTTACCCAGCGCACTTCGTACCGCCTAACAGTCGATTCATTAATATTTTTCGATGTCAACTCAATTGTTTTGCTTTCATGCAACCTCTTCACTAACACTTAAACTTTATGGCATGGTATTAGAGTTCAAATTGACTTTATATAATTATTACGAATCTTCTCTAGGGGAATAGAGAAAAGTGTTGTTTTTAGAATTTTTCAGGCAATTATTTTTAAAATTTTCACCCCGTAACAACTATGTTCGTATTTCAACGAATATTATATAAAAAGAATTAGCGAAATCAGTTCAGCTGCTCTCGAGATTTGCGCGTAGCAACAAATTCAGCGAATCATTTTTATAGTATAGATGAATTCATTATTGTAAACGAAAAGTTCAAAGAGTTTTTACATTTGTTCAAATTTCCTAATCTTTTAAATTATTAGAGTAGACTGGACGCAGAAGGCTGAGGATCGGGAAGTGTGCGCAGTTTGGGAGAGGCCTATGTCCAGCTGTGGACTATGAAAGACTGATATATCGAAATCATTCAATCTTAATTGTAAATTATTTTTTACGTTAAGGTGTGTCCAAATCTGTGACCGAAACCTACGGTTCACGTGCATCTTAGTTACTAGAATGACATACTTCCCGATATTTTGATTATTAAACTAAACTTCTCAACTGATTTTGATGAAAATTTCCTTTCAAACAAAAGAAGAATAAACCAAATCAATCAAGCTGTTTTCAAGTAATCGGTTAGCTCTCGAAAAAAGTCTCCGATAAATTGCAAACCTCCTCCCTTTTTGTAAATCGTTTAAATATGTACGATTTGTATACTAAAATATCACAACGGGACGTCAAAACGTGATATGACGTCACATCGTGTATACAGAATATCCAATGGGCATGGGTTGGAAATTAAACCAGTAGTAGAATCGATATATATTTTTTATTCTTTTTCATAAATGATGCCTATACGTATCTATACAAGTCTACAAGTTTCAATGTTAAAATGAAAAAAAATAATTAATTAATTAAAAAAAAATTGATCTTTTTTTTTTTTTAATATCGATTCTGCCAACGTTTTAGCAGAAACGTCCAACACATGCCTAGTTGACAGAAAAATGTCAATACGTAATGTCATTAGCTCTGGCCAATATCCTAGATTGTATTTTAGAATGATGTATATGTGTGCAGCATCTGCATACTAGAATGTCGTGCGCGTGTTGTGTTTAGGTTAAATAGCTGATGTACCATGTAACACACTAAATAATAAAGTAATCATTACGATAGTACTTTTATTTAACGGCATAACACAGAACATACTCAATGATTTGTTCTAAATATAATAACTTAACATTCTGGACTTAATACTGCTAAGGGTCTGTTTCACAGGTTCCTGATAAAGTTATACGACATGTAACGATATCTAACGAAGGTTTGTTAATATATTTTATCTGTTCAAGATCTTTGAAACACAAAAATCGTAGTTTTTTATGCTGATAAGTTTCTAAGAAGTTTTTTAGGACTTTATCAGTAACTGGTGAACAGAGGTAGGTGAAGTTTTCAGAACACATTAAACTGTATATCCAACTTTCACGAACGAAGTCGCGTGGTAGCAGCTGGTCTTCAATAAAATTTTAATAAAGAATTTTCATTAAAACTTCACGTGAGTCCAACGTTTCATGGCGTACATCCGCTGAAGGCAACATGTTGTTAATTTTAACTAATATCTGTTATGTATTGAATTCCAAAAATGGTTTTAAAGAATTTAACGTTTCCCTGAAATTGATATTAAGAATTGATAATAAAACTAATAATAGCTGTTCATAATTTATCTTACTTTTTACTAAATTAAAGTTGATATTTTTATTGTTGTAAATATGTTAATAAGAAGTATCAAATAACAGAACCACAAGTTTTAGAATCATCCAATCACAAATAAATCATTTCTTATAGTGGTGAAATATCCTCACGGATCATTTAGTTATATATAATGTTATAATCTTTAATTTATATACATACACATATACTTCTACCGTAAAACAAATATTTAACACTCTAAATTAGATTAAACTAATTTTCAAAACTACTGAAAATTTGGAAACAACTAAAACAAAGCATCCTTTATTTTCTGTTTATTTCCGCTTTCACTGTAACAAGGGACGAAACGTGTCTAAAATAACTGAACCGCCTCTTGTCCTGACACAGTTTTTGGCCAAGTATTTTTTTGGTCCTCCGTTCCCCACTTGCAGGTAACGTATGCGGGCGGCGTATTAATTTTTTAGTTCAGGCGCCGAGAACTGGGAGGTAAACGCGTTCGATAAAACTTTTAAAAGTGAAATATTAAATGAATTTTATGAGACTGTCGAGAGATTAATAACTGTATTAACAGGGTATGGTTTTACATAATATTAATTATGGTTTTCGGTTTCACTTCGAAACAACAGCTTTTTTTAAATAGATTCAAATAATCATTTTACTATTTTATAGGTCATAGTAGTCCTTTTAATTAAAGCAACATTTACTGGAATTATCCAGTTCGGCTGATTTTTGTTTTGATCTAGAACTCATTAACAAATGGTACTAAATCTTTCGTAATTGCTGAAGTTTTAGACGGTACATTTTTAACGATAACCAATAACCTGATCAAACTTATTAAAGTCGGTCGGTCAATGTAAAAAGAAAGATATTACCAAAATGGTCATGTTCCCAAAGTTGTCACTAAATTGGCTATGTTAAACATCTGTCATAGACAATATCTCTTATTGCCAATAGTGATAATGATGTTGCCACCATTACTAACACCTTTAAATCTTTGCTTCTCCAATATTTTCCCAGCATTCCTTAAATATTGGCAAAATAACAGGCATTAATAATTTATGAGTCTAGACTCGACGGGGCTATATGGATTATTGTTTTGATAAAATCTTACATAATTCATCTGTCCATCCAAAATTCTTGGTAAAACGTAAAAGCCAAAATAAAGAATTGAATGAACTTGCAACTAACAGTCTACAAAAACCGAAATTAAAAATTAAAATATACTTTATTCAAATAGGCTAAAGAACTTTTTAATCTTGTGGAACAAAATGCAACTTAAATAAATCACATTAAACGGGAGCCTAATAAATATAAACTAAGTGAAACTTAAATTCGTTCTAAAATAGCAGAAAAGTAACTAAGTATAGGAAACCTTTCCAACAAAAATTCTGGTGCGGAATTTTCTGCAGACAATTAGCTAGATCCTGCTGGATTTCGCTTCAATGGCTCTCATTAGTGGAGGAGGCTTTTTTATTTGAAATCAGGGAGGAAATTACTCTTGAAGGATAGGCAGATAATTTAGTACTGATTAAAGTATACTTGTATAAAGTTAGATACGCCTAGTAAAGTCGTAGTATATATTCTAGTAAGTACATTTAGGTACCTTTAAAGATTGATTAATGTATGCCCTACATTTAGATAAGTGATTTTTTGATTATATAATTTAAACTATGTTACTGTTCCCATTAATAGAATTCATATTAAAAACTTTCTTACCAACTAAATTAATAGCAATTGTTAAATTGTAAATTATAAATCAAATATGTGGATTGTATAAATGTTTAAATTACTGTGAAATATTTTCCAAGAAAAATGTTTCACAAATAATTTGTTTCAATTTGAACAGATTTAAATTATCTTTCTTGAAGCCGAGGAAAAGAGGACGAATCGATATATCAAAAATCGAAAACATCTACAAGGAAGCGGGAAATCGAATGGATCAAAAAGAAAGCAGTAACACTAACGATGCCAAATTGAAACTAGCGTAGATTCCTTTTTGGAGCAAGCTTGGTAGTTTTTTATCTCTCCCAGTGGCTATTAATCAAGCTGAACTGCGTCTCTTGAAGTCGTAGGAAATAAGAAAACTCGCATTTCACTCGAATTAAAATCTTCAGCTTGCTGCGACCTTGTTTTTCGTTTTTTTTTTTATTTCGTATAGACTTTGACAAACTGCGCTTTGTATCGGAACACGGTGTTAACTGAAGTAAAACCTTTGCTGTTTTGTACGTTTTTTAAGATTTTTCACTTTGATAAACGGTGTTTGTGGCCCTTTGATATCTGACTTTAGAATTAAGTTTCACAAAATTTGTCTGTTACCGCTTTGATCTTAATATATTTTCTTTAAATAGACGCAAAGAAATATCTTTTTGTGTCATCTATAATTGTCTGCGCTTTCAGTTTTATAATTTATGATGAATTGGATAACCTAAAAAGTAACAAAATTTCAAAAATATAATTTAAGTTAACCAACAAGATCTAACCAATGTAAATTAAAAAAAACATTGACAATCTTGAGTAGATCAGACCATTTCAACGAGCCCCAAAACGATACTTCTGCAGTACGTTGGTGAAGAGATGTGTATCCAGCTGATTTCAGATCATGCATCAGGTAAAGTTAACACTAGTATGCTATTTTTAAATCATTAATAATAAGTTCAAGTCGATTGACCATTAGAAGCTGCTCAGATCCTTTCAACGACTAGTCAAGAAGTGACGACCTTGGAAGGTCTTGACAGATCTTCATAAATCATAGCCAAGAACTATCCCGAACATATTAGCTTTCAAAAAAAAATACAATAAAACTAGTGGTAAGGAGCTACAATACACAATACAATACACGACAAACTTAAAACACCTCTCTTTTTGGATGGGTTAATAAGCTTGCAAACGACATAAATTGTAAGTATCCAAGTTTCAAAACAAAGGCTTACGATTCCTTCATTACATAATGGAATCATTAGAGTGACTACAATGCTCTAATAAAGCTCAAATAATATTCAAATAGCGTGTTTCTGGAGCACTCGTTAAACAAAACGTAATGGCACGCAATAATTTATAACAACACAGCTGGTAATTAAATATTATTAATCTAAATAGGTTATTTCATTCAGTCATGATCTTTTGAGTATGATGAACAATGTGCTAATTATTTTGAATTTATATTTGTATTTTCATCGTTTTTTATTACTTGTATAGCGATATATCAACCCACAAAAAGTCAAATTCGGAAATACTCAATTCTTTGGTCAATGGCTTTTAGTTGTGCCAATTAGACACATGTTATTTCGCCAATGGGACGTGGAATGGAGAAAACACGATGGAGATTGATCGGTGGGGTCGAATTCCAATTATTTTTATTAGTTAAAGCGATTTTATTAGGATTTTGTAGGAATTTGATTTGTACTCTATTAATGATTATGGTTGGCACCACTGTTTTTCTAGTGCTAAATTTTGTTTAAAATTCATCTTGAGCTCGGCGGTAAAGGAAAACATCGTAAGGAAACCTGCATGTGCCGAGAGAAATTCCGACACATTTTTATCCGCCAATCCGCAGTGGAGCAACCCCCCTTGTAGATTAGGCTCTAAAATCTTCGCCTTAATAAGAGAGGAGGCCTTTGCCCAGCTGTGGGACGCTTACAGTCTGTTACTTACTACGTTTACTTTTACAAAAGATTAATAATATAATCAAATAACCCAATAATTTTTTAAACTTTGGCCAGGTATTTCATAAAATTTGCATGTTAAAACGAGCAATTGAAAGAAACGAGATTCAATTTTATAACAAGGAAATAAACTATTACAGCTCAAACACAGACAAATAATAATAGGGTTAATTAACAGACTCAAATTCGAAAACATTAAACATTCTAATTTAGCGGATGAAAGAGATACGAAAGCAAAGTAAGCGATGAAATAAAACAGCACTGAGAGATAAAAAGTCTTTAATTAACTACATAGCAGCACTTTTCACCGTCGACGCAATCACTTGCTTCGTTAAAAGTTAAATTTTCAGGACATTGGTGGTTTTTCGGAAAACATTCACCCCCTCTTTGGCGACATCTTGTTTCGCTAATTGGTACTGGAAAGGGGATTTTTATTTATCGTGAATTCGTGTTGTGTTGGTACTAATGATAACGTGTATTTGAAAAGCAAAATACATTCGACTTCAAATAATCTTTCTACTATTTGATTCGTATTAAAATGTATAATCTTTAGTACAATTGCATTCATCACAGCACAGATGGGTTACACTGGATTTCGATTCGTGTTTTATTGAACAGTTTTAAAAGTAAAGCTATTTATATTTAATTCAGCCGAATTTAAAATAACATGTATTCCATTATGTTGATTAAAAATATATATTTAATTAATTCTGTAAGTATATATTAATAAGCTCTCATTTATAGTTCTTCAACTGAGGATAAAATGGTGATTATAATATTAAGTGGATTTATTTCAATGAGTTAATTATGGAGCGAGAAAGGTAGTATAGAGCTGATAGTTAAGATATTTTCATCGTTATTAATTAATCTATATACCAACTTGATAAAATAGATTATGCTCGAATGATTGTACCTACGTTATATGTTTTTAATATTTTCAATAATCGTTAAATGAAATTAATTTTACTATATCAATAATAATACTGATGTTGTAACACTGATTGTTTGCTTTTAATCTTAGCACATCTAAACTGTTTAACGAATTTTAATGAATTTTGGTGTATATTGAACCCTTTAACCCTTGAATCTTTTCCAATGATGAAATTTTGCGAATAAGTCATAATTTCTCAAAGAAATAATTATTCTATAAAAAGTTGCGGGGTCCAATTTAAACAAATAATTCATTGATTTGATTTATCTTCAAAAAGAGAGTCCAATACAGGTTCCCTAAATTATTCACCCACTATCCTCATATTATTCAAGATTCGACCGGATTTTGAGCGGTCCCGAATATTATGCAAAACCGATACTGCACTGAAAATAGTCCCTAATGGACCGTGCAGTGTGGGCCTCTCGATTCATTTACCAAAACGAATATATAAAGACGATGAAATGATTGTAATATAAACAGTAAATTATTTCGTATTCGGATTCCGAGCCCTCATTATGAAATGAGAATTGCGTTTTAATAAAAAAAGATCGCCTCATTATACAAAGTTCAACGAGATTCAATAAGGGATTTATAAGTTGATGATTCAATATTTTTATGTTTAAATCTTTTATTATGAAAAATTAAATATTTATTTCACTCGCATTTATGGTTCCTGGTTTGCTCATGTGTGTGAGTATAAATCGTAGCGTGATGTAAAACAACCTTACTTAAAAAAAGAGCTATTTAACGCAAAACATATTCAAATCAGTCAAGTAATTTCGAAGACTAAGCAAACCAACAAACAAGAAAATCTTTCCTCTTCGAGTTCAACTAATATCGATGCATTTATACTCAGCTTGTGTTAACGAATATAGCAGACAAACGAGCAGTCACGTGATCTATAGTTCATGTACATCTACAGCAGGAGAGATGCTGGAAATACGTTCGCAGCTTAGTAAAGGAATAAGAGAAGGAAAGTGAGGAAGTATAGGAAAAAATTAGGAAGATGAGAGAAAAAAAAAACCTCATACTTACGCCCATGACAGCATTCAACACCGATTTTTCGTTGTAACGGACATAGGCCTTTTATTGGTGACAGTTGATCTTTCGGACATTCGTCCTTTTGAACGCATATTCCACCATAAATCAGACATGGTAGTTGGAAGTTAGAGAGCTCATCAGCTGTAATCAAAATTTAATAGTTAATACGCACATTTTGGTTCAACTAATTTTCCAAATACAAGCTATCGAAACGGACCAGTAACTTATATGCAAGAAAAAAAATGATTAATCTTAATATTATAACATATATTAATTGTTTAATGTGAATTGTTATATTGACACTTATTGTATTGATTTGTTTTATTTTGTTAATAAAATGTTAGGAATTATAATTTAAATTCGCATGTCCAATTTTACAGGGCGAAACATTGGTTTGGTCCTTGTATTTAATTTACTATCATATAAACAAATATTTCTGCAAATACATATATATTCTTTATTGCACAACAAATTAGTAACATAAATTAATTATGTAAAAATATAGGCAAAGGTGGACTTATCTCTAAAAGAGATCTCTTCCAGTCAACCTATGGGGGTGAGTGATAACATCAATAAGCAGGCAACATAATGCTACTAAAAGTAGGAGATAGATATATATTGAAATAAACATACATATAGATATATAGATACATATAATAATAATATTTGCAATTACATATATACTTATATACCTACATATATAAATATGTACACAAATCAATACTTATATAATACACAAGGTGAGACATGGAATAGTATTTAGTTATGATGGAGGATAAATTTGTGTCAGAAAATAATCAAATAATAATGTCAAGTATATAAATAAGTTAACAATAGCAATACTAAAATATGAGAAATATCAGCAAATGGAGACTTTTTTGTGTCATATCATGTCAAAGTTATCGATTCGGATATTTATATTTACATAGCGGCGCTGAACTGACTATCGAACACAGGCTAGCACAGATGAGTTTTCGAGTGCTAATTTTGTGTTTAAATTCATCGCTGAAGGAAAGCATCGTGAGGAAACCTGCATCTGCCGGGAGAAATACCGCTGGAGCAGCTTTATGGATTAAGCTCTAAACCTTCTCCTTAATAGAAGAGGAGGTCCAGCTGTGAGACATTTATAGGCTGTTATTTTTATTTCACTTTTTATGTTAAAATTTTCTTATGTAGATTTGCAAAATGTTGTTTTGATATGATTTCTTTAATTGAAAGGCATATTTTAAGATTGGCCCTATATACTCTTTTTTTTTCAAAATCAGTTTGGTTTAAAATAAAAATAACTGAATAATTATGTCATATTTGTAAATGAAATTATTTTCTTTGTAGAATCTTGTTGACACTATGTCATTTACTTGTATACAAATTACTAGCACCTTTAAATTACACAAGTATTTTAGAAAGTGAGAATGAAGATAATGTAACCATTACCTTTTAAGGAAGATAATAAAGTAGCTCGCCTTGTTAATAGCCCTGTATAATGTCAAAATGTCACATCAATATTATAAATACATCACTTAGACTCTCTGATTCAATTTTGATCAATACTTAATATTATAAATAAGCAGAAACAGGTAAGTTTTAATTTACGAGGTAATCTCTGAAGCTACTGATCCGATCTGATCTGAAATTCTTTTAACGTTGAAAAACTCGTTTATTGACGAAGGTCATAGGCTATATTACATCACGTTACGATTCATGGGAGCGAACAAGTAGCCATAATAACGAGTTAAACAGCAATATGCGGCTAGTACCTAATATAGGCCTAGACTTATGTAAAGAGAAAGCTATGTAACAACGTTAACAATGAACCTAAAGAAATGAATTGCTGGTAGTCATATTTGTAATATTATTCCATATTTAGGTCTAATCGTTATGAATTAAATTAGTATGACTGTCAGCTTGTGACCATGACAGATGCAACTTTATGTAACAGATTAGACCCGTTACACAAATACGAGTAACAAGCTGCCCTTCTTAGTTTTACTCGCGTTTATAGTCACTGCTTTACTTCTATGAGCCATAGGTGTAACAATAGCCTATAACTTTCCTCAATAACCCGTTTATTATCTTATTATCTATATTATCGTAAAGTATCTTTTCCTGTTCATCTGTTTATTTCTTACCTTGTCACGCGCGAAGCAGTGAACCAATTTTTATGACTTTTGCTAAAAATGTAGAGTGGACCTTGTACTAATTAAATAGGATCGTTTTAATCGCAAAAAAAAATATTCGGGGTGACATAAGTGATGAAAAGTTCTACACAGTTGGCGAAACTATAAAAAAAATTCCTTTCGAATTCAATATGAGGTATTCTATAATTTATAAAGTACGTGATCGTTTTTATGTAAACATATGCTTTCAAAGTGCGTGTCATGTTGAGGAGATCGTCACCAAAATTGGTCGTAGGCAAGAATCACACTTATAAGTTTTGCTCTTGGACCTTCATAAAGATTTACATAAGTTATTTCTTATTGCTTTACACCTGAAAGAATTTATTATCAGTGCCTTATTTTTTACATTCACGGTTTTCGTAACTGCTTACGGCGTATCAGTTGCTAGGTAATAGAGTTGTTTCATACCGGTCTCGAAAATAAGACAAACAAATGTAATTCTTTCCTTAGAATTAGACATACTATATCAAATCAAATCAAATCAAAATATCGTCAATACAAAAATAAAAAAATAATTTAATGAATTTACCACCGGGTTGAAATGTAGATTCTACCGAGAAGAACCGGCAAGAAACTCGATAGTTACTCTTTTAAAAAGTTTTACAAAAGTTACATTTATGAGTTACAAATTTATTAAATATGTTTGAATCCAGTTTATACTAAATCCAAGCATCTTTATCATCTATATTATCTTGAACAGAATAATATGCTTTAGTTATTATGGACTCTTCAATATGTACTTTGAATTACATAGGAGATATTTTTAAGTCTATTTCAATTTTAGCAATAACTGAATGAAGTCCATTACTGAATGTCAATATTTGCTGAAACATCTTAATAGGCTGTGTCTAAATTCCTTTGAAAGTAAAAGGTCAAGCTTTTGCCAAATAAAGTAATAAGAGAAATAATTTTGTGAACGAATTTTAGATTTAATTTTTTAACCGACTTTCAAAAAGAATAAGGTTCTCAATTTGTCACTTTTTTATGTATGATCACGGATTAGTCGAAAACCACGTGATTGGTTAATTTCATTTTTAGCTTGTAGGGTAGACTATATAAAATTCTATCTGGGCCTTTGGTTTCATAGAAATTTGACCAAAATTGAGTACTGTAAATGCAAGTAATCGAATGTACGTATTTTACTTTTCAAATCGATTTCGTTTTAAAAGTCTTGTCATAATGATCATCATAATTTACTTATTGGTTATAATAAGGGAATTGCGAAAAATTCGATTGGCTAACACAAGTCCTGTATCGGTGACGTATAAATTGCAAAACTCAAAAAAGATCAGTATCTACTTACAAATTAAACTCAAAGTTATTTCGACGTCGTGTTGTAAATATGATGAGTACGATTTTACATACCAAGATGTGATTTTTTGTTTGATTCTATATGAAACTCTAGCTGCCCCTCGAGGTTTTACTCACGTTAATAGTTACTGTTCGCCCCTATGAGTTGTAGCGTGATTTAATATAGCCTATAACTTTTTTCAATAAACGAGCTATCCAACGCAAAAATAATGTTTCAAATTGGATCAGTTATTTCAGAGATAACCGTGAGTAAAACTTACAAGTGTAATCCTCGCCTTATAAGTAACATATCCATATGACATATATCTTAATTTATGAATATATTTAGGACATATAATACGCAGCTGAAAATATGCAAAAATTCACGAAAACCGGCCTCAATAAAACGTTAAAAACTCTTATTACTTTTAATATAAAAATTAGTTAAGATTTATGTAATACTTTAAAAAAAGGACATCGAAAGTAAAATACGCAATCCTTTAACTTGTATGACATACTTATTAAAATTATTTGAATTTAAAAACATTTTGAGAATCGGTTCGGATGGTTCTTAGACATGTTCTTCCAAAAACGGTACAGCCATTCCAAGATCATGAGCTCTTTTCCTCTTACCTGCGGTGGGAATCTTAGATGCACAATAAGTATTTGATTAACTTTTATACATACGTGTGACCTTTAATTATAAACCTATGCTTGCAACATAGCTATGCAAAATTATAGAATACTCGATCTGATGCTGCAGCCAGAATCAACAGCATGCACACAAACCCAACTCCTTACTTACTTACAGCAGAGGTATTGTTTTGGTGTGCATTAAAATGGTCTCAATGAATAGTTTCCCGGATTTTTTTTTAATATTTTAAACAACTTACATTCATCGATTGCCATCGCATCCACGAGGAAAATCAAAACGACACACACTAAACATTTGAACATGACGTTATGTTTCACACGGCCGCTATCTCTATAATGAGTGATCGTTGGTGTTGCCACATTTATACGAAACAGCCCGCATCGTTTGAATGCTAATACCGTTTTAGCAACAATCGTTATCGCATCCGTTTTTCTTTTATAGTTCCAGTCAATAAAGTTGTATGATTATTTAACTACCTAATGTACGAGGCTTCACTCGCATGGTATAAAAAAATTAACGTACATCTACGGGGATATTGCAAAACCGCGTAACTAGCTTTTACTGTAAAGTCTAAATTTGAATCAAATAGCAAATTATATAATTGATAAAAATAGCCGTATTTTTCATTACGCAGTGTATTGTATTTATAGTGTTACAGACGATTTGTAAAAAGAAATATTTATGATTGATAATTTATTAATGTTATCGATTATATAATTTATAACTAGTTTGCTTTTTATAATTATTATATATTCAGTAATGGAATTTAACATTTGATTCAAAGATGGACCTTATTTCAAAAGGTAGTTACGCGATTTTGCATATTCCCGATGATATGTTTTATGATTATTATATTTTTCATTAAAAAAATCGATTTGTTTTTTGTTCGCTTATCTTTCGCGTGACATTGGATTCGTCACTTATTGGTTCATATGTTTTTCTCGAATTAATTATGAGGAAAGAGTAAATTGAACTTGTGTCGTGTGGGTAGTACGAGACGCGGGAACAGACATACAGATAGTTAGGCATAGTTACTTACATTTACATCTATTTATATACATCTATTCTGTAGGTATACTAATATTATAAATAGTTTTTTTGTAAGTTTTTAAGTGGGGAATAATATTAAACACTACTGATGCGGTTTCAAAATTTGTGTTTGCGTTGGTATCCGTTAATTGAGGAAGGTTATATACATCAAGCTACGACTCTTAGGAGCGAAGTAGTAACCATAAACGCGAGTGAAACGGCGAGGAGCGGCTACTTTATAATATTGTATGGATTAAAAACGACATAGCGTTTGTCAAATGCTTGTCAAACTGATCTCTCGATAAAATAAATTGATTCTTATTTTATTGCTTTCGTGTTTACTAAAAATGTATTGTTTTTATATTCGCATATGCCCAGAATATACCCGTGAAACTGTTTGTATTTCCTGACTATTTATTTATTGCTTTTACTAGCTTCTGTCCCGCTGAAAATATATATCCAAATTGAATTGTTTTCACAGGAAAATGTAAGCGACTACAAACAGAACTGTTGTTTTACCTATAAATGGACAAACGATCGCAGGGATAGCGGGTCGTTTGCTATTAATTTCATAGTTCTTTTGTTTATCTCCAAAGACCTTGGTATACTATATACTAAACCTCATATAATTAAGACTTAAAAAGAATCTCCTCAAGTTGTCGCAATTATAAGAATTTTTCTCTTGGTCAATTTTTATTTATGTCTTCATTGAAATTTGACAGTATAATATTATTATTTATGACGGACAGCATGGTACAGGGATATTATCTTAATATATAATTTAAATAAATTAAAGTTGATTAAATGCAAATAATTCGTAAAGTAATATAATAAATACTTGGCCCCAACTTCGAACGTTTTACTTGGCACTGACTTCAAACTGTTGTAGAAAATATTTAATTTTTACACTTTAGTATACTTATTTCGGTTTCGAAGTCGGTTCGTTTTTTTTTTCAAATAGTTTTTATGATATCGCGTTTCAGTCTAAAGCTAGAATTACACTTGCAAGTTTTGCTCAAAGTCTTTCATAAGGCGATAATTACATTTGTAAGTTTTACTCTCGTGAGCGATATAAAACAACTCTGTAACCTATATAAATGTCGTAAGTAATTACGAAAGCTGTGAATGTCACAAATAAGGTATTGATGATAAATCCTTTCAGATCTAAAGCAATGAAAAATAACTTATGAAAATCATTATGAAAGTTTGACAGCAAAACTTAAAAGTGTAAGGAGTTACATAAATTGCTACACACCTGAAAGAAGTCACAGTTACCAAGGTAATCGTTACAATGTTACAGAGTTATTGAATATCAGTTACAAGAGTAATCCCCGCGTAAAAACACACTCAAGGTGAAATTACAAAGTGATAGACGCTTTAGATAAAAACGAATTACCTTACATTTAGCCTGGTTTCCTAAATAGGTGTAATAAATTTAATTTATTCATTCTATTCGTACGACAAAATTCTTCCATACTCCTTTTGAATGAGATTAAAAGACGGCAAAGCTTGAGTCGGGTTCTCGCTGTC
Organism: Hypolimnas misippus; assembly: GCA_037950945.1. Classification (NCBI taxonomy): domain Eukaryota; kingdom Metazoa; phylum Arthropoda; class Insecta; order Lepidoptera; family Nymphalidae; genus Hypolimnas; species Hypolimnas misippus. Next base: position 14,741,668 of record JBBEEQ010000032.1, read on the forward strand.
GGTTCCATTTCTTTTCACAATATAGTTATCTAAATCTTATATATATTTTAACGTTAAAAGTGCTTTTGTCGATATTAAATATCTTCCTTGACGAACACCCTGGTGTAGTGGTATAGAATGTACTTCTAACACCGACGATTGCGGGTTCCATTTCGATATTTATATTTGTATAAATATTTATTCCTAGGTCTAGACGTTAGTTCTTATGGATGTTTCCACCGTGCGTCGAAGAGCACGAAAAGCTGTCGATTTCAGTTGTTACCACAATCACCTGATAATGATCGTTACTCTTCGTATGGAGATTATTCTAATCTAAATGGTTACGGGCTTGCCTTCAGAAGTTGCAGAGAGATGGCAATCGCTCTGTGTACAAAACAGTAACTGGTCAATATCTGGACTAGAGGAGGTAATAAGCAGACCCTGATAACTGGGAAATAATAGGTAAATGATAATGGTGATGAAATAACTTCCAAATTCAAAATTGCATTAAAATCAATATTTGATACGCCATTTGTAGATCATTTTTCATTCTAATGACGTAAATATATACAAGCTAATGTTTTTATTAAAATTAATTAGTAACGATGTAAAGTATGCGTACGGGTTACGTAGAGTGGTGTTTTTTTTTTTTTTCAAGAAATTGAAATTAATATTTGGGAATTTTGATATTTCGTGGTGACTCTGGCTTGGTCTTTTTACCGACTCTTTTTATATCTATGTTCACTGATTTCTTGAAATCGATTTGGTTAATTCTTCTTATCCTTTCAGGATATACTCTGTCATTGATCCTATTGAATTTTCATTAAAATTCGTTTAGTAGTTCAGTTAAAGTTGGTTTTCCTTTTTTAAGTCCTGTAATTTTATTATTGATGGTTATTTTAAATTCTGCACTATAATCACATCCTATGTCACCTGAAAGTGTTGATATTCGAGAATATTCTATACAAATATTATTCATGCGAAAGAAAATCTGTCTAGCCATTTTCGAGTAATCGATGAACATACATAAAAAAAGTCCAAACGTATTTAACCTCTTTCTTGGAAGTCAGTTAAAAAGCATCAATATTTTAATTCCAAGTATCTCAGATTTTAGCGAAACTCGCTTCACGATATCCCGTTATTAAGAAGTTAATTTATTTCGATGTTATCCGCGAAATTACTCGGATACGAAGCAAAGGGTTTCATTAGATGGAAAAAAATGTTTTACGCGACTTTATGAGGAAAATATTCGACGAGCCGCAACAAAGGACTTCGCTCCTGTAAAAAGATTAGAAGATACGAAATTACGTTTTATGAGATAAAATTAACAAACTTTTTTATAGATATTTCTTACATTTATATTTTGTAGTAGTCCTAAAGCGAGAATTACACTTATAAGTTTAACGCTCAATTTTAATAAAGATTCACATAAGTTGTTTTTCATTACTTTACACCTGAAAGAATTTAACGTCAATGCCTGTTTTTCGACAGACACAGATTTCGTAACTACGACTGACGACGATTCTATTACTAGGTTACAGAGTTATTTTGATGATCTTACTGATTCCAGATGATGCGGCAGCATTAGGTTTAGTTAAGTAACTATGTTATTTTAGCCTGATTAAAGTTACAGTAAAGTAAAGTTCGATTTGATCAAACCAGTAGACTTTTCTCAAATCCTCTCAACAACCATACAAGATGTGATAACCTTCAAGGTAATAAGAACTATTTCCATTATACTAGCTTTCTAACATAAAGAACTGCATCAAGATTGGTCTATTCGTTAGAGAATTACAATGCCACAGACATGCAGACATAAACCCGTCAAGCTAACACCTTCGCTTTTTGTCGTGTCGTGGCATGTTACGATATAGTCGTGAAACCATACGACGTCGTAACGTTTTACGATGTAGCATCGTAGTTACCTATTATGGCACTTTTAAGAAAACATTTAGCTACGATTAACGTATTGAAACAAATAAATTCTCCGTCTTTATTCATAAAGATTAGCTCTTTACATAGCTTTTAAAATTAACTATCTCAAAATACACAACACTCCGTACTACTTAGATTTACGCGACCGCGCGCCAACGAATCACTTAATTTAGCTAATTAAGGAAAATTTACAGACGCCTTACTGCAAATTTGAACTATTATATGAGTATAAGTTTCATGTTATTTACCTTAATGTTGGTAATTTAATTATATAATGTATGAGTTTTCGAACGCGGCTTCGCTCGTTTACATGGTCGTGTAAAGGCGGACGACTGTCTGAGAGTTATTATTTTATTCCTCAGATACTTTTTTCGAGATGAAATATATGGATGCTGATAAGCAATAATGTGTCAACCCACAAAAAGTAAATTCCAGAGATAATTGATGTATTTTGATACTGCATCACCTGTTTAACATTATTTAAAAAAAAATTAAAGTCATGTAAACTAAATAGGTATGGAAAAAATTTTCTTAATTAATTGGTTCGATTTTCAAGTGCGTTTCATATTTTGCAATTTATACAATAACCTCAAATATTTAAAAAAACTTTTTATTAGATTATACATTACATATTTATATGAGTCTGATTTTAATTAATTATACCTTTTATCAAAAAATTTAAGAAAAGATGGATATATACATACTTCTTCGAACATATTTGTTAAGAATAGGTTTGACATCTTTAGATGCCATTTTCTCAAAATGAAGTCCGTGTAACTCGACACAGTATTGCTTATCAGCGTCCATATAAACAAACATGATGCATATTTAATAATGATAATTTTTAATTTTAATATTGTGAAGTTTTTTACATAGTACTTTTTATACAGAAAACCATGATATTATGTTTTATATTTTTGTGTCTCAAAAGTCTGGTATTGTGACGTCATTGAAAGTAGTCATGGCCGACGGTAGCCATATTGGTACACGTGTTTGAACTTCATTTTTATAAATCTATAAAGTTTTTTATTGGCTACATTTTACCGATTAATAATATTAGTATGGATGTCGAATATACGCGATACTTTCCATTTGAAATTGTTCTAATTCGACATCTATTATATAATCTTTATTTCACCCTTTAAGTAATTATTATATAAACTCAACCCCAGTTTAATTAAAAAGTTCATCAATCACAAATAGTAATAAATTTCACTAAAACCCGGATTACACTGCCCGAATTTTTCAAACTTCAATTGTTTCGTCTGAAAAATATTACCCAATTAATCATTTCACTAATATAATAAAATCAAAAGATTGTCTGTGTTTTTGCTTAACTATTTTTTACTTTTTTTTAGAGGTTAGTTTTAGGGTTCCGTTACAAAACCCGTATCCGTAACGAGTAGGGTTGCTTGGTAATAAAAAAATAGAAACGGGTTAAGTGAGCATCGGATTTTACAAACTTTTACATATTACTATAGCGCCTGTCTCGTGAAACAAATGAACAAGACTCTAGTCATTTAATTTATCAATTTAGGTAAGTTTTATTGTATGATTTTTCACTTAAATCTCTTTTAAAACATATTAATTGTATATATTTTCGTACTCGGCTTTTAAAACCTTTTATCATACCCCACTTGAGGGTCCTGGAAAAATAAATTATTCTTCTACCACATTAAAGTGCTTATAATCCACCATTTTGATTTTTTAAACATTTTATGAACACGTTATCACTCGACTTGAAAAGAAATCTATTATCATATCAATTATCGTATCGGTTATACCATGAACTAACGAGTGGACATAGAAACAGACATATGTATACATACACGTCAAACTCATAACGTAAAAATTTAAAATCGTCGTAGATTTTCACGACGCCAAGTCGTACCGTCTCACGACGCCATGCCACGGTGTGACGTCACCAACGAGGTTATGTAATTAATATTCCGTTGTAATATAAAGTTCAAAATGTTCCGCAATCATGAGATTTCTTTTCCTGAGGTTAATCAAAATAAATCCCAAAGGTTCGCCTCCATAGAATTTATTTTAAGCACGTGTTCAATTATCGTAATTCACAAAACTCCATAATGTTGTACCATTTTATTTTTACAGTATTTATGTAGTATTTATGAACTCTCCTTTTGAGTAAAGTGTAACGCGAGATTATATATATATATATATAATTTTTGATCTAGGACTTCCATAAAGATTTACATGAGTTGTTCGTCATTGTTTTACGACTGAATGAGTTTATTTCAGTGCCTTTACTTTTGACAGAAACAGATTTCGTACGGCTACCTAGCTTAACGGGTTACATAGTTATTTTACATCAATTACGAGAGTAAAACTTATAAAAGAAATCTTCCCGTAATGCTACATATAAGCAATGTAACATGATATAGAAGCTGTAAAACATGGCTTCCAACTTACATAGAAGTTACGAGTGTATGTCGATACTTGAACGCTTTGATCTCAGAAGCCTCTAAAGGTCTGTAGTAGTTTATAAAATTAGCATGTTCAAGCAGACGAACTCTATAGCTTTACATTGATACTGATAAGCAATAATTTAGCTAATTAAGGAAAATTTACAGACGCCTTACTGCAAATTTAACTATTATATGAGTATAAGTCTCATGTTATTCACTTTAATGTTGGTAATTTAATTATATAATGTATGAGTTTTCGAACGCGGCTTCGCTCGTTTACATGGTCGTGTAAATGCGAAGGACTGTCTGAGAGTTATTATTTTATTCCTCAGATACTTTTTTTTTTTTAATAAAATGTTACCCTATATGGATGCTGATAAGCAATAATGTGTCAACCCACAAAAAGTTTATCTAAATGTGTACCTATTTAACATTATTCAATAAACAATAAAGTCATTTGAACTAAATAAGTACAGAGAAAAGTTTCTTAATTAATTGTTTCGAATTTCAAGGTCGTTCATTATTTTGTTATTTATACAATAACCTCATATATTTAAAAAACTTTTTATTAGATAATGTATGAAATATATCAACAAAAAATTAAAGTCATATAAACTAAATAAGTACGGAAAAAGGTTTCTTATTTAATTGGTTCGATTTTCAAGTGTGTTTCATATTTTGAAATTTCTACAATAACCTCAAATATTTAAAAAACTTTTTATTAGATTATACATTACTTATTTATATGAGTCTGATTTTAATTAATTATACCTTTTATCAAAAAAGAAAAGAAAATATGGATAAATACTTATTCAAACAAAGTTATAAAGAACAGGTTTGATGTCTTTAGACGCCATTTTCTCAAAACGTAGTTCGTGTGGCTTGACACAGTACTGCTTATCAGCGTCCATACATTAGTATAACAAACAACACAACAAAACCAAAACCCGCGAGATCAGAACCACTTTTTTAAACAAACACTTTTCTTAATTTAATCGCGACTGCTAGAAACATAGAACACAATTTTGTGTATTAATCGCCATAACAAATCTGACTTTGCGAACGTGAGAAAATTAAAAAACTTATTTACGACGACAGTTTAATTTGGTTAAGAGTCGAAATTGTTTTTGAATTATTCACTGCATTTACTGTGAAGGAATGGTATAAATCGTTAAGAGCCCGCCTGTTTCAAAAAAAGGAGCCATTCGCGCTACGACAAACCGCGACGTTTATATATATATATATGTCACAAAGCGACGATATTATATCTCACGGTCTGTGTCACCCTAATGTAATTTCCAACTATTAGGCATTCAAATAATCAAGTGATTTTCATATATATTGAGTTTCGTAATCAAATTGTCTACTACATATTGCTTAATTTAAAAAAGGTGAGTGATAGCAAGAGAATGAAAGGTAACTTAAAACTATTTAACTAATCTAACAAAACTATAATTTTCCTACAGTAATAATAAATTGAATGCGACCGTCGATTCATGAATGGCCCTTTATGGAGGTCCTTTAAATTGATATCACTCGCCGGCTCTCAGACTTCCTCGATCTTACTTATTGTTGACAGTGAAAATGTGTATAAAGTTCATGTATTATTTCAAAGAATTCACATAGTCTCACATTATTTTTTATAGGAAGTAACTGGCAAATGAGTGAGCGGGACACCTGAAAATAAGTGATCATCGCACATAGACATTTGTTGCACCGGAGTCATATTTAGGATGCATTTGCGTTGCCAGCTTAAAAAAAGGATAAGGGATAAAAGAAATGGGGAATAATAGAGGTAAGCGAAGTTAAGCTTCTAGCTCACTCACTCACCGTACAAAACGTAGCTATATTAGCTTCTCTTCTATTGATATTCTGTGTGAGTTAGGTATTGCCTCGATTCAGTCCATATATGCTGAACTCATTCTATATGATATATATATATATGATAACTCAGGTTAGGTTAGTAACTCATATTTTAAGTAATCTGTGGTACTATTTTGGAGTAAAGTGGTAGTAGGGACTCTTCCGGACATAAGTCTATCTAAATAAGGTTATTGGTAGCAACTGGTGACGAATAGAAAAAACCATTCGCCAAGGTCAAGGTCGTATTTGAAGACATTAGCCTGCTAGATTTGATCTCGATTGTTTCTGGACTTTTTATATAAGTATTTTTATATATCCGCGGGTCTAAAACATACAGTATTTTACATTTTGACAGTTAATTTGAAAACTTTGTTTGGAATCCTACAATAATTGTCAAAACTCAAAAAGCAAATTTTACTTCTACATAAGTAGCCCTCATATTTTATAATCCTCTATATCCTATCAATTTCATAAGTTTAAAATAGAATTTTATGATGAAGAAACTTAAACCTTTATCAAGTAGATGGTGTAACTCGTATATTGAAGAGTTCTTTTGCCTCTTATGCGTTGTCGTCTTAGTAAGTAGTTTTTCATGAAAGCATAGCGTAGTGAAAATAAAATTGAGAAAATATTACTTTATTTTTGTAAACAATAATGTTAGATTTATAGAGCTAAAGGAAAACACGGTCACTATTAACACCTGTCATGATATAAAATATCTTTATCACATTAACACGCAATAAACACACGCCACTGAATAATTATAATGTATTACATAACCCGCATACGATAACAAAGGGACGAGATAAACTTAACCCTCCCTTTCGTGTGATTCCCAGAAAAGATAGCTATCTGTCCTATTTTGGTGTAAGTACATGCGAGCCGAGATGGCCTAGTGGTTAGAACACGTCGAGCTCAACCGATGATCGTGGGTTCAAACCCCGGCTAGCACCGCTGATTTTTCAAGTGCTAAATTAGTGTTTATATTCACCTCAAGCTCGGCGGTGAAGGAAAACATCGTGAGGAAACTGCATGTGCCGGGAGAAATTCTGGCACATGTATATTCGCCAACCCGCAGTAGAGCAGCGTGGTGGATTAAGCTCTAAAACCTTCTCCTTAATAGGAGAGGAGGCCTTTGCCCAGTAGTGGTATATTTACAAGCTGTTACTTTACTTTACAAGCGAATTAGCGATTTTTTAAACTACACATCCTATCCAGTCAAATAATATAAAATAAAAAAATTCATAAAATCGCCGACAATTGAGAACATTTCAACGAACCCCAATATGACACTTCTGATGTGAGTCGGTGAGGAGTTGTGGATCCTGCTGATTCCAGGTGATGCTGTAGCATCATGTTCAGTCGATTAGACTACTAGAAGTTACTTAGATCCTTTCAACATCTAGAAAAGAGCTGATGACCTTCGAATGTCTGAACAGGTATCCATCAATTATGGCTAAGAACTATCTCGTTTACATTAGCTGTAAAAAAAGTATTAAAATTGTCACAAACAAAGATAGAGATACAGATACACAGTCTTTGGTCGGTGGTTAATTAATCGGTAATGAATTCTATATTATACTGTAACAGCCTATAAATATCTCATTTCTAAGCAAAGACCTTTTCTCTCATTAAGGAGAATGTGATAAGTATAAGCTTAGCTGTAGGATATAGGTACTATATTAAACACATCCTATAGCCTAGAGATGGCGTAGTGTCGTCGATCTTTGAGACACGTCGATCTCAACTGATGCAAATTCAGACTTCTGCCTACCACCGCTGAATTTTCAAAGGCTGAAGTGTTGAAATAAAACTATTTTAAACGGATTTAAATCGCTTATATTAACTATTTTTATCATCCGTTTCTAGCACTTTACTGCGTTCGTGGTCACGGGTAGACTAAGGTGACATTTGTCTATTTGAGGTTTTAGAGAAATATTATTTACAACTACCACCAACGGTTTCTTAGGTGGTATCTTGAATAACATTCCGGTTGCACGCAGAAGTCACTAACTGCATCTTCGGGTCTTGCAGTCTGTTGGACTTGAGATCTTAATTTTTTTTTTAATTTTTAAATTTTTAATAAGTAGACAAAGTGTTTTTTATCTCGTGCTCGATAACGAAAGAAAACATCTGGTAGAAACCTGCATGTGTTGGGAGAAATTCTTATACACGTATATTCACCAAGCCGCATTTAAGCAACGATCATTGATTATGGAGATTATTGATATTGATTATGGGGGATTAAGCTCCTAGCCTTATTCTTAATTCTCATAGATGAGGAAGGTGTTTTACAAATAGGGGTTCTAGAAGCTTCACACAGCTAGATTACATTCCTTATAAAACATCAGTTTTTTTTTTTTTTATATTTTACGCTTGTTTTTCACGCGCAATGGAACTCATTGCATGTGTGTTCTCTAGAAAGTTTTTTTTTTAAATATTTTTTTCAAAGTTATTACGAGGTAAGAGTAAACTGAATTTATGTGACCCGCTCCGTGGACAGTACAAAAGCATCAAGCAATTTTTTTGCAGAATGTGCTATGTTAGACGTATAGAACCTCCAATTTAAAGGACCATAATTAAAAGTCGAACACTCTGTATATGTAAAATTGTTTAAGTATAAATAACTCACGCGAGAAAATATTATGACAAAAATAAGTAAGATATCAATAAAAGAAATTTTTAAAACAAACTGTAGAACGTATCGATGGGTCTGTTCGTATTTTATGCCATTTAATAGAAAACAAAAAGAAGACGAAGTTATGTTAACTAATATATCACTTAGACAGGGTTTTTCGTTATTCCACCCCTAAAAGGGTATCGCATTAACTTAAAACTTACAACACATAGTTCCGAATGATAGTAATGGATTAATATAAAACACAAAAGGTTGTCTTTATCTGTTTTCTGAATCGCTTTTATCGAATTCTAAAGTATACGCTAGTGAAGCCGTGAGGAACTGCTAGTCAGTGTATAAAGGGATTTCTAGTCAACACAGCAAATTAATACAAAACTGTAAAAATAACGAATTTATGCGACGTAGACGAGACGAGAGATTAAAAAGATTAATCTAGTTTAAGATGTAGTTGAGATATCTCAAGATAATACACATATTACGGTAATAGTTGAGAAAATGTAAAAAAATCGTCCCTGTTTACGTTAGGAAGCCAGCGTAATTCGTATTTATTTCATTTAGTGTCTAACAAGAACTAATGGCATGTGAGGTTACAAGGATTATCACAGAAAAAGTATAGCTGGTTTAGTCTCCAACAATCTTAGTTTATTCAATATACACTTGTTGAAACATAAACAAGAAAATTACAATGAGAATTTTAAGGAAATATCTTTTAAAGATGCTCTTGTAATTTGATATTTCGAAACAATTGACTAAAATTTAAAATTAAAAAAAAACAATCGGCAATCTATTCATTGAGACCATTTCAATGAGCCCCAGCACGGTACTTCTGCTGTAAATTGGTGAGAAGTTGTGTATTCTGCTGATTCCAGATGATGTTGAAGTATAAAAATCTAAATATTTTCATTCAAAATTAAGAATTTGCATTCTCTTTTCGAACGTCAAACAAATGAATCTACCACGGTTTAGAAAAAGTTAAACCTCAGACCAGAAGAGAGATCTGAGAAGAAACCACGAAAGATACTCAGAGGGATTTTTTTTTCCTTTGTTGATTTTTTTTTCAACAACGTCAAATCAGGTCAACTTTACGTAATTGTGTTATTTTAATACATATTATAATAAAATATCGAGTCGATTAGATCAGTACAAATTACTCAGATCCTTTCAACGACTAAAAAAGAAAAAAAAACTTACCTTCAATTGTCTAAACAAATCTTCATAAATTATAGCTAAGTACCATCCCAATTACATCAACTTTCAAATAAAAAAGAACCGCCTTAAAATCAGATCATTCGCCATTTAAGCTCCATTCATAAAACTACCATTATTTTAACAACTGAAATTAATAAAAGATTATATATGACACCACATACTTCCAAATTTAATAAAAGAGTTTTAGCTATAAGACTTCTAAAAACATATCAAACTTATCGTACCTACACTTTGTAATACTAAAGAACGTAACAAAGAAATATAAGACCATTTACTCAGCAATACATAAAACGAACCAGCATTACATAAGAAATGGCCATTACTATCCTAAATTACTGTGAGGGTAGCTTGGGCAGGTGGCTTCGCCCTGGTCACCGTGTGATTGATTCGATTTTGATTAACCTTAAATCTTGGACCAGAATGATGTAGGAGTTTTTATCGCTGAATTGGAATCTTATTTGATTACTCAATTCGCGATATTATTATCTATACTAATCATAATATTAGTAGAAGGTAAAATTTGTTTGTAAGTTTGTACGTAGGTAATTTTTGAAACTAGTTATTCGATTTGAGAAAATCTTTTTGCGTTGGATCTGATTATCAATGGTTATAGGCTATACATCACAATACGACCGTGTGAAATCACGAGGAGCAGGTAGTGTATAATTTTATGTTATAATTATGTAATTTTCTAAGGATAGATAAATTGTAGCAGATTTACAAACATGTACGGATTAAATAAATTATTACATTTATTACTTTTTTTTTAATTTTATAAGAATTATCTATACAGGCTGTTTCATTCGAATGTGAAATTAGGGTGAAATCTGAAACTAAAAAAGCTAAAAAATTTAGTTTTGAAAAAATAAACTGCATTTAATTTGCGGATAAAATCTACACGGGTTGAGAATCGAACTTGGTACTTTTTCACTGTTGTTATTTTTTCAAAACGTTGAATTTACTTAAATAAATGTTCAATATGATCGTCATTTTCACAGGTTTTACTAATTTTTATTTTTTTGTATTACTTATTTGTGACGAAATCATTTCTAGGGCTGTTGTTAGATCGTCAAGAGAATCGTAACTTTATTAGGATTCGGGTAATCACTATGGATTTCAGAATATATTATTTCTTTAATTTATATCATCTATAATATGTGTGCTTTAGTTTCATCTATATCTTTTAAGAGTTGACTCAGTATATTTCGTTATAGATCCTAAACGGTAACTCTGATAAAAACTATATAAGAAACTTAGAAATTATTTTAAATACATACTCCACGAAACTCTACTTGATATAATTCGTCGGTTGCCATTTCCTCCTTTTTCACACTATGGTATACAAACTCGGCAATTTTGATTTTTCCAAATGACATTTGCGCTGTCATATATTATTTCTTAAAATCGGTCCATGAGTTTTGTCTAAATAGTGCCACAAATTTACAATTCCACATACCTACATACATAGTCTGATAAACACATTACCCTCCTTTGCGTCGTGCAGTTGGGTAATAAATAAATACCGTACGTCACACACAACTGTACATCACTGGGTAGTAAATATTCTGAAATTTACACAAAACAGAACGGCCTGCAGTTTCAACTCCCAGACCAACCGTACGGCAGGAATTGTACTCGTTTGTAACAGGTAAAGTTGCGCGTTCCAATAATGAGGGAACTAACAAAGTCATATTTCATGGGCTTAGAGCGGACGGAAATGTTTCTACTAGCGCAAAGAGTAAATTTATAATTACTCTGTGGCGTTTGAAAAACAATTAAATAGACAAATTAATCGATAATTTCAAAGAAAGAACTTAAGTCACATTTTTGTCAAAAAGGTTTTTCTATTTCGCTTCTACTTTTTACTCAGCCCAGCTACTAGTAAAATCTTCAGCCGTCAAAATGGGCACAGATTTTTAATGTCAAATAGGATTAACATAGTATATATTTATAGTTACTAGCGGTCGGAATTCGACCGAAGCTTATTAAATTTTCAACCGATTTCAAGATTGACCACAGATAATACATTCTCTATTTGACCACAGATCTTAACAATAAGCAAAAGAGTTTAGCTTTATGCATGTGTGTGTGTCAGATATATGGTGTAATGTTTTTTATTGTGTAACGAGGCGCGATTAGTGAACGAGTACTGTTTATAATATAAACGCGCGAGCTGGTTGATGACACTTTTAAAATAGATGACAATTCGTGGCACGGGCATACATTATTAAGAAAGCATTGAGAATATGTTATACTACTACAATATTGTTACTTCCAGTAAATAATTAAATATTAAGATTGTTTGAATAGTATTTTTCAGCCATCCTTTCAATTTATATACTCAATGTATTTTTTATGAATAAATTTTAAAAATGTATGAGTATTAGCACTCCTTCTCTATATAAACTATAAGTCTGCGAATAATTTGCGTATAAAGCGGTAAAAAGTTTTTGCTTCACGTATTAATAAAGTTATAAAATATCAAAAATAATGAAGTAGCAGCTATTTCATAAACTAGAAATATTATTTTACTAAGAAAATCCTATATCATTCCGTCTTACTGCGGTCGCAAAATTATCGCCTGCAGTGCAATTTCTGTCTCAGCTCTGTTTACAAAACACTGTTATTAGATCTGGAATAAGATGTGACATAGAGTTGGATACGATTTATTTATTTATACCGCACTCGCTTGAAAACTGGTATGTTATATATATTTGTGCTACATAAGCCTATAAGGTTTTTAAAGGAATTTTGTTAGAGATAATTTGAATTACGCCAAAAGAACGATGTGTAAGCTTACTGTAAACTTTCATCAAAATGTGTGTAGTAGTTTTTGCATAAATGAGCAAAAACATCTATACATATATATATTCAAACATCCATCTTTATTCACAAACTTTTGCATTTATAAATTATAAAGTTAGAAATGGATGTTAATAAACAATACTATGTCAAGCCACATAGAATTCATTTTGAGAAAATGGTGTCTAAAGATGTGAAACCTATTTTAAACAAATGTGTTTATATCTTCCTTCTCTTTTGTATTTTGATAAAAGGTACTATAAATTAAAAAAAAAAATGCATAATAAAAAGTTTTATCTAATAATAAGTTTTTCAAATATATTAGATTATTGTATGTATATTGTAAAATATTGAGTATACCTCAATATTGGAAATATTACACTCAGAAACTTTTTTCCATATGTTTAAATTATATGACTTAAAAATTTTTTAAAATAATGTGAAATACATGACGGATTATTAGGATACATCAATATCTCCGAATTCGACTTTTTCTGGATTGACACATTATTGCTTATCAGCATCCAAATATACTAAAATGAGAAGACAGCCGGGAAATCAAAATCAAAAAATACTTTATTCAAGTAGGCTTTTAAAAGTACTTTTGAATCGTCAAAACAAATAAAAGTTGCTTAAATTAATGAAATGCTACCACCGGTTCGGAATGTAGATTCTACCGAGAAGAACCTGCAAGAAACTTGACAGGTACTCTTTTAAAATTATGTTTTAAAGTATATACATTTAAATATTACAAATGTGTATATTAAACATCCTGTATGAAATCCAGCTATACTTAATCCATGCATTATTAACATCTATATAATCTTGTACAGAATAATATGCTTTAGCTATCAAAGACTTTTTAATAAACAATTTAAACTTATTTATTGAAAATTGCAAAAATTTCTGGGATATTTTGTTATAAAAACGGACACCTTGCCCCAGAAAGGAAACATTTACTTTGCGAAGTGTTCACACTTTGCTACCAGTCACCTTCTTTCACCTCGTAAAAATTTTATTTGCAAATTATCTACTCATTGCAGTTTCACTCGCGTTTATGGTAACTGCATCCCTCCTGCGAGTTGTAGCATGATGACCTCCTCCACAGGCACCACCTCCACCTTCCTCAACAGGCTATCTAACGAAAAAATATTTGTTTAAATCGGTGTAAGAAAAAGAATTACAAACAAATTTTACCTTTTCATAATATTAGTATATATGGATATTCCACGCAATTTCTTTTATAATAGTATAAGTATCTTACCTTTCAGCGTATAAATTAATTTTAAACGTTTTTCACAACGCAGTCAAGATTTTTAGTTTTTCAATCGACATCAAAAAATGAATGGGTTCTCAATATATAGCGATTTTTCTTAAAATGTTAGTTACTTCATAATTCTGCCATTACTCGAGCAATTTTGAAAATTTTAACAATTTTGTTTAATATATATTTTCTTTAGCTAATTTTGATTTACTTTATGTTAAAATTCATTAGTATATTAAATATATTAATAATTATTATTAAATATATTAAGCAGTTTTAAAGGATAGCGATATAATTGCATAAATTTTACATAGATATTATTTTGAATCAGTAGTGTATTATTTAAAATGATATATTTTTGCTTCGTGTATTTGTAATTTGATTTATTATTAATTCGTAATTTTGAAAATTATTTTTTATTTCGTAAGAATATACTTCCAGATTGGTCCAATCGAAATTTCATCGATATCGGCATAAAATAAAATTAATCTGAATTTTTTAAACCGAAATAACCCGTATTAGCCCGTCGATTAAGTAAACGAAATTGTAAAATATGTATGTACGTATGTATGTAACTATGTTGGTTCGTGGAATTTTAAAGCAGTTATTTCCATTGAATGAGATTAAATTATGAATAACGTTATTATTATTACAAGTAGTATACACGTTTAGTTTAGATGACAATGCATGGTTAGGTATGTGGCGTCATTTTAAATCAACATGGCGGAGTACCCATGATGGCGGACTACTTCTTTTTAATATATTCCCACAATATGGGTATCAAATGACAGGGTATGCTGAGAACAACTTAAAAAATAAAGTGACGTCATTCTAAATTTAACATGGCGGAACTGCCGAAATGAAGAACTAGTTCATCTTTAATGCATTCCTACAATATGGGTGCTTAATTTCTATTTTTTTTACTAGCATCTAGCTTTTATATCATATAAATTGTGTAATGACGTTATAAGTTGACAGTAAAACTTTTAAAGGAAATATTCATATATCTTTTAAAGGAAAAGTCTTATATTTGTTGTTTACTAATTCACTAATTTTACAGAAATCACGTGGATTTTATCGAAACTATTTAATCAATAAGAATCCTTACATTTTTATTTTCATAACACTTCATAAAAAGAAAACAGAAAATATTAACAGGTTTAGTATCAAGGAAACAAATTCACATTATCAGAACTAAAGGCACGTAGTACATTTCTCCTTATAACGTTTATAAGAATATTTAATGAATATATGATCATTGTTTTACCTGCATGTGCAGTAGGAATTTCTTACGGAAACAGAGTCTTGTTTATATTAAATGTGTGAAATTGCATCTTATGGAAGCCCAGAGATTTGCATTTAAATATGTTACGAGATGGTGAAGTAGAATGTGTGGTACGTTTTTCTATTACACTTTTATAGATTCCACTGTAATAGAATTTCAATAGTTTAGAAGAATACATACAAAAGACGATTTGAGAGTAACAAGTTTTCAATAAGGGCAATAGACTTTAAAAGTTTAGAATGACATTAAGTAATTTCGTTTAGAATGACATATTTATTTTGATTTTAAAACTAAACTACTGGACCGATTTTGATCAAAATTCTATAACACTAATAGAAGTGTATACTATAAGTATTTCAATTTAAAAAAATGAACCAAATCGGTTTGGCAGTTTTTGGTTCATTCGGTTAGTTTTTTAATGTATTTAAGGTTAAAAAACTGACGAATTGAGAACCTCTTTCATTTTGGTGGTCGATTAATAAGTACCTAAAGTAAAGTAAAGTAACAGCCTGTTCATATCCCACTGCTGGGCAAAGGCCTCCTCTCCTATTATGGAGAAGGTTTAGAGCTTTATCCACTACGCTGCTCCACTGCGGGTTGGCGGATATATATGTGTCAGAATTTCTTCTGGCACATGGAGGATTCCTCATGATGTTTTCCTTCACCGCCGAGCTCGAGATGAATTTAAACACGAATTTAGCACTTGAAAAATCAGTGGTGGCAGCCGGGGTTTGAACGCGCGATTATCGGTTGAGATCGACGTGTTCTAATCTAACCACTAGGCCACATCGGCTCTCCGATCAATAACACAATATAATAATACAAAAGCTTGTAGGTGAGTGTGAATATTTGAATAGATAGCTGCAGGTTAAATCTCAGCGTTATCACAACTTTTGATTTGATGTTTAAAGTTTAGTACGTAATCTAAACTAATTTTATATTAATTTTCAACCGACTTCACAAAGAAAAGGGTTCTCGATTCGGAGAGTATGATTTATTTTATTTATATTTTATATTTCGTTACGTCAGAACAACGTCATTTATAAAACGACTTTGTTATTTTTTTACTTTGAAAGAATATACTTTCAGATAAGTCTTATAGAATTTTTATCGAAATCGGTTTAGTAGTTACATTTAAAATTAAAATAACTGAAATTAGTATACCATCCAAGTCAACGAAATTTCGTATTTTGCTTTGAAATAAGTCTCAATTAATTTCAACCAATTAGTTCAATCTATTGAATTATATTGAAGTATGTCTTTGATTTCGTTTTTTATGGCAACACTAAGAGAACCGATGACAAGTGTGAGACACACGAAACAACAAATAAAGTGGCAAACCAGAATATACTACTCCGTGAGGTGTTTGGAAGGGCGATGTTTTATCATTTCTAGAGCGCGTTTTCGTTATCACTGAGTTTTTATTTAGAAAAATTCATATTTTCTACCCAACTGTGCGACGCAAGGGAATGTGTTTATCAGACTATAATTGTGTGTATGTAAATTTGTACCTTTGTGCTATTATTTAGACCAAACGCGTTGGCCGATTTTGATAAATAAATTTCGATTGATTTGTCATAACGGCAAGAATGTATAATAATTTGAAAAAATCAAAAGGACCGATTTTGGACGCCATAATGTGATAAAGAAAAAAAAAAAGAAAATCGACGAACTCTGTAAAGTGGGGTACTATTGAATAGGTAATTAAAAATAATTTTTGGTTTCTTATGACATTTTTCAAGCAGTAATACCGTTTAGAATCTATAACAATTTAAAGTTGGTTAGTAATTTTTCTATGTGGTCTCGTTACATGAGGTTTTTTGATTTTTTCAATTAATTACTAGTTAACAACATATCGCACTCTCAGTGTGAAAGTGTCCAAAATCTATGTGGATTATGAGCTCAGTTAGTAGTTATAATTTTGTCCCATATATTTCTGTGGTTCATAATTTATGATATTGAAAACAATAAATACTTCTCCAATCAATATTATGAGATATCAAAGTCTCAATAAACCGCCTATTTCCAAATACAAAATGTTTTTTTGCGTTTTGAGCGCAAAAATTTGAATTTTTTCTTTTCGGTCACTTTGATGCTCAGCATGCGACATGTAATTTACCAACAACAATATCAATTGTCAAGAGTTTAATTTTAAATTTAATAAAAATATGTCTTTTTCATTTACGACGTTAAAAATCTGTACTTATTACAGCTTACAGCTCAGAAGCTCGTTAATTGACTTGTTGTCCTAAAGCTACTCTCGCCTGTCATATCCAGCTGGTTGCTAGGAAACATCGTCCAAAGTGGTGATGTGATGATGATATTATTACATTTCTATAGTTAGGTATATGTACGTGAAATAAAACCCGTGTGCACACGGAGGAGTATGAAATTTCCCCCGCTGGTAGTTTACATAGAAAAGCTGAGAGGAATGCTAATAAAAATATATTAAATCAATAAAAAAAATGTTAAGCACTGTCATGTATTTTACACTCAAGCATTTATGTTATGTTGTTTGTTTATTGTTAAGGTCTGTGGTCAAATTGAAAGTAGATTATCTGTGGTCAAACTTGAAATCAGTTGAAAATTTTATGAACTACAGTCGAATTCCGACCGCTAGTATTTACAATTTTAAGGAGCAGAAACTTATTTACCTTTTTAGTCAAAAATACATACGACGTATTTAAAAAATTAAAATACAAATTAACAAACAAATTAATATAAAAGCATCCAGAATAATAATTCTAATTCTAACCTAATACGCGTCCATGGCATCCGTGCAAAATTTAAGGCGCGCACTTTTTTTTTTTAATCTTTACTATGTCACAAGTCACAACGAACTCTGCCTTGCCGGCATAAATGCTCTAACAATAGTTACGTGGTATCATTGACAACGCGAACAGTTACCAAGAGCAAGGTAACCACAGATACGAGAGAAAACGACATAATGGCACAATTAAGGTAAAGTAGCGACAAAATTTTGACTGTTTTACGATGTGGCCCGCCATTTCGCAGAGCCGCTGTTTTGATTGTGAGATATTATTGTGATATTTTATTTTGTAAATACGCGTAATTACCATAAGAATTTATGAAACCAATTATACATTTTTAACAGGTTATTAGAGGCTTATTTTTTGACAAGTAATTAACGGTTAATATTTCCCCATTGGTCTTTTAAATATTCTATAAAAATAATTAACTTAGAATATGGTAAAGAGACGTACTTAATCACAGACATAATTAATAATAATTTGGTCATTCCTAAGAATTGGAAATATGTATAATGTATAATATACATATGCACCACTCTGAAGCCATTGATACTAAATTAATAATAATAAAACATTAACGTCAAATATAATATACTAATATTATCGGAGGATAATATTGTTTTAAACTGACCTTTTTTTGGCTGTGAGCTGCCCGTCAGGTCGGTCACACACAGTCACCAACAATATATTTTTTATAATAGTTTTACCGCGAAAATCCAGACCTCTAAAAGAGTTTCATGTATATACAATAATATTCACTATTATTTGATAATAATTGTAATATAATTTTATTTTAAAGAGCGGTGGGTTGTCTTTTTCTTCAATTATAAATAGTAAGTACTGATTTGATGAGAAAAATTATTTCTGCATTACATAGTCCATTTATCGAAGAAGGTTATAGGCTATATTACATCACGCTATGATTCATAGGAGCGAAGCAATAACCATAAACGCAGAGGAAAATGCAGTAAACATAAAAATTAAGCTCATTTCTATTTAAACTTAATTACAAAAGCTTAAATAGATTATACTAATTCTTTTCACAAAAACAAAATTCTATACCAAATTAAAAAAGAAATAGTTACAAATCGTGTGAAACGAAAATGTTTTACGAGGATAATAACATCTCGAAATGTTTATAAAATTTTAAACTTTTCAAAGAGCATTTTACAAGAAGACATCGCAATTTATCTAGCAAGAAATAAAATGCTGAGGTAAACCTTTAACCAATATGATAACATTTCGGGTACACACGTACTGTGACTTAATAAAATACATGTGAACGTATTTTGAAAAATTTCAACTGAATTGTGATTTATTTCCTTCGTGGGACGGGTTTAAAGAAATATTGTCTCAACGTGACGCATACATAATACATGTTATTCTTTTAAAAGAAAATTTGTTTGCTTTTATTCGCTTGAATTGTCTTTTAAAAGTAAAATTGCATTTTTTTTTTGCAAATAATTCTTAAATAAACAGTGAGTATAAGAGATTATTGAAGCATATTTTTGTAAATGATTTTAGGGTAATTTAATTTTCTATTTCAATATTATAATAGGTAAAATTATTTTGTAAGTTAGTATGTAGGGAGTTTTTAAGTGTCTAGTGTTTAGACTTTCCAATAAAGGCCATCTCGGGCAATCATTTACTCGACATTGACTTCGAAATGTTGTAGGAAATATTTATTTTTTGCCTTTTAATTTATTTGTAAATTGAATAGATTTAATTCGTTTTTGAAGTCGGTTTATATTTCTGTGGAAAAATTTTTCATTAGTTAAATAATCCATTTCCAAAAAAGAGGGGATTCTCAACTTAGTGTCTTTTGTTATTGACGGCTTGACCGATTAGGTTAATTATTTTTTGTTTTCGAAAGGATTTTAAGATTGGTCCATTTTCTATCAAAATCGATTTAGTAGTTTCGTTCTAAAATTAAAGTAACTGAAATAAGTATTCAAGTAATCTAAATTAGGTATTTTCTTATCTAGTCGGTTTTAATTTTAAAGTTTTTTTTAAATAATTACACTGAAATTCACACGACGCGCAATAGTTTCAGTTCACTAAGAAGATACTGAAGGTATCTCACAAAACCTTTCCCATTGTAGGTGACTACTTATTTTTTAAATAAGGGTACTATGACGTGCGAAACAAATTCTGAAGAAAGAAATATTTTATACGCACGTGTTGAATTTGTAGGCGCCTCGAGAGTACTTTGCCGAGGGTTTGAGTGTGTAATACTCTATACATGCGGTAACATAAGGTTGAGTGGCAAAAAATATACTCAAGTTTAATACTGTTTCCATTTTTAGATAGAGTTTTGTCGTGTTTTTTTTTTTTAAGAAAAAAAAAACAACACTTTATTGGTCGGCTGATCTTTCCAAACGGAAAACGCATTTCACAAGTTCATTAAAAAAAACAAAAACCCGACTAAGTAGCCATACCATCTGCAGTCAGAAGGTTTCTCTAAGAGCCTATAAGTGAGAATCGTTAATAACCAACTTTAAATTGTTATAGAGCTAAACGGTAATTCTGCTTGAAAAATGATATAAGAAACCTAAAAATGATTTTTATAATATGTATTCAACGATACCGTACCTAATATATTTCGACGATTTCAATTTTTTTTTCACATTGCGGCGTCCGAAATCGGCCATTTTGATTTTTTTCAAATTTTTGTATGAGATTCGGTCTAAATAGTGCCACAAAGGTACAAACCCACATACCTACATACATACATAAACTATTAAATGCATTACCTTTCCTTGCGTCGCTTAGTTGGGTACAACATAATATACAACTAAAACATAATTAAATGTTTTTGCCTAAAATCCTACTTTTCTGCAAATATTTATTGGAACTGCTGTTCTAAATTCACTCATCATCTCATCATCAATCGCTATCAAAACAAGCCACGGCTTATAAGTCAAACGTGACGTTTTTTGTAAAAAAACTCAATATGGGCATGTTTTGATAGCGAGTTTGCTAGCAAAAGTTTTCAAAACTAAGTACATATCTGTATCTATATATAGAGTGAAGTGTTATATATAGATTTTAATTTTAATTTTCACGATTTAGAATCGGCCTGGCGATAGCTTCACGTGGAAATACGGACGTCTAAATTGACGATTGGAAATTGCTTTTAAAAGATTATCGGAATAAAGTATTTTTGTATTGCAAATTTCTGTCCGTCTGCTTTTTTACATTTTCCCGACTAAACCGTTGTACCTATTTTGATGAATTTTGGTAGAAATATAGACTGGACCTTGGGTAATACCAGCCTATACTTTGTGACGAAAACAAATTAGCTTGTTCAAATATTAATCGTGGATGATGTAATTATCGACTCATAAAAATATTGCAAGAATTAAAACGAAATTTATTTTGTACTAGCTGTACCCGCGACTTCGTTCACGTAAAATTAATAATAATAATAATAACAATATTTATTGGTCAAACTGGCACTACAACACAATAACAATCTTATTCACGATTAAAAACAGTATAAAAAAGACACAATAAATAAATTTACACAAAAAAAAATATTATTATAATAAGAAAAAGGAAAAATATATATATAAAAAAATATGTCCTGCAATGCAACAATCCCAAATGGAGATTCGCTCAGTAAAACAAAAAGAAGCATCAATGATGCTTCTCAACTGATTTTCAGCGATCTCCAGAAGGTATACCAGAAGGTAATTAAATATTATATTACATTTATTTATTATATTTATATAACTTTTTTGTTTTGTTATTTTTAATCTCATATTGCTTATTATTTCATTGATGTCAAGTTTATTTTCGTGTAACATTTTATTATATTTATTAATTATAAAAAAATCTAAATTAAAAGAACCATAACTTAGTCCTTGTAACATTATCTTCTATTGTCTGTCCCATCAAAATCGGTCCAGCCGTTTCAAAGATTAGCCGGAACAAACAAACAAACAAACAAACTTTTTAATTAACGAAAGGAAATTTTGAAATCGGATACGTTTTATTAGAGATTGTATTTGTCACATAATTTCTGTCGCCATGAAAATTCCTGGAATTAATATACCTCATATCACTCACATAATTAAAACCAATGTAATGACACCTCATATGTTACATTTCTTCAGACAAAAGGCGTGCCTACGTAATATCCTTACTATTAATATAAAATCAATCAAATCAAATCAAAATATGCTTTATTCAAGTAGGCTTTTACAAGCACTTTTGAATCGTAAATACAGAAACAAAAGAAAACTAAACACTAATTAATTAATTATTTTACCATTATAAACGCGAAAGCTTGCATGGATGTATGGGTGCTTGTTACGCGTCATACAAATTACTGAACAGATTTTGATGACACTTTAAAGGAATAGGCACATAGGCTTTTTTTTGGTGCGCGAAGTCTATACTAATGTGAAACTACTAATGCGATTTGAAATTTTTTTTTGAGTTGGATAGCCTGTTTTATGAGGTAGGTTAGAGGCTATGTTACATTACTCTACGACTCATAGGAAAGAAGCAGTAACTATAAACGCGAGTGATACCGCGAGTGGCAGCTAGTAAATTATATATTTAGCACGCTCTACAGCTTAATCAAATCCTCACACATACATATACTCGAACAACATAACCCTTTTTACGGTATTGTAAACATAGACACTAACGCAATCTTAAACAAGCTGAAAATGTTTGCTAAAATCGTAAAAGAAATATAGTGATTCGGAACGAAAATAATACATAGATTTACATTTGCATCGGGTAGAAGTGCACTTCAGGGTTACGGGCAGCAGAAATTGCTCCGGCAAATTGCTGTTTCCTTAAATCTCAACGTCTTCACAAGTCATTTATTTCGAAACAAAGAACTCGTGTTTTCGCTTAGCGTTCGCAAAATATCCAAGCGGGTGTTCAGGGATTGATGATGGGTGGATGTGATTGAAATATTAATTTATTAATAACATCCTTACTATGTTAGTATTTTTAAATGTTAAATTAACTCTGTCTGTTTGTTATGTTATCACGTCTTAACTGCCAGGACCAATTGGACGCTGATAAGCAATACTGTGTCAATTCACACGGACTTAATTTTGAGAAAATAGCGTCTAAACATGTCACATGACCAAATAATATAGTATGTAGCTGTAAAATAAACACTTTAGCATTTGAGAACTCAGTGGTGCTAGAAGGTGTTTGGACCCGCGATCATCGGTAAAAATACGGTTTTGGTATTTCAAAAACTAGGCATCAAAAAAGTGTAGCAGTAACTTTATCATCGACAACTCCAAATCTTATATAATTTCTAACATCGTTGTACATATTTGTACAATTTTTGCGAGTAACTTCAGTAATGATGATTTAGACTTGCCGTTTCTTATTCATGTGACATACATAGCATTTTCATAATCACAGGAAAATTACACTCATACATATTTTTTTTGGGCCAGGAATCTTAAGATATTACCAAAAAAAACTTAAAGGAGTCTCGGGCCGATTTTAATGAAAACAACATCATTAGTTTTTTTTTATTTATTTTTTTTCTAGACAGAAGTAACCATCAGCGACAGTAACTGGGTTTTGTAAAGTGAATGAGAGAGACGGAAGCCTAATCTCTTCCCATTCCTTTGCGTCCTATTTTCTTTCATACACCATTCTTTCTTAAGCTGCCAATATATTTGTGGCTCCTCTGGTCCTGTAAATGTCCATAGGCGACGGTGATCACTTAACAGTAATGTTAAAAAAAAACCAATTTAATTGCGATATTTTGTACACCTTGTATGGTCTTGCGCATTACGTTAGTAACAATATTACCTAATCGATAAGGTGTTAGCTGATGACTTCCATTTCAACTCTGCAAGACGGATATTAGTTGGAACCGCCGTATTTCCTTGATGATAAGTGGATCCGTAATTTAATGACTTTGATGATAAGGAGGTGATTTGAGACAGGGTCATTAACCTCTATTAGAACAGAGGTCAATTGAAGGACAAATAAATTTGCCTTGATTATATTAAATATTAGCTGTGCCCGCGACTTTGTTCGCGTTGACCATAAAATGGCTTGTCTTATACAAAGCGGGCTGTAATCTGTTGTGCTTCTCAAGAAAGGAAGTGTCGCGTTGGAAGTCTTAAAAAATCGTTCTTTTAGAATATATTCAATTGAAAAATATAACAAAATATTTAAATATGAAAACTATATCAATAGTCAACTATCTAGAAGCATTTTAATAAAATACTCCATTTGAATTCGAAACGAATAGCAAACACTTAATGAAAATTGCTTTCTGATGGAACGCTCTCGATAGCCGTTTTTAAGGCACTTAACCTGAATATTCTTGACGAGTTAATCGACTTTTATTAATATTACCTGTAGTTATTCAAAGTTGATTTCGATTCATCCCTAAACTTGAATAATAATAATTATCCCAAATATCGAAACGAAATTCCAGTACGATCTGGATTAAACTAGATGGAGCCGGAATAATTTTCGAAGTACGACCTTTATTTTGTGTAAAGCCTTCTACAGACGCGCGTTATGTGGTACGCATTTACTAAAATACACTGGTCCTGTCTGCAGCTGTAACGGAATACAGGGAGGTGAGGGGCGGGAGGCTTGCCTAGGACCTCTGGTCCTCAAGCTGTTTACAAGTTTCTTTCAAAAAATTAATAAGGCTTTCAAAATACATTCAGTAAACATATTAAAAGGTTTGACGTTAGAAGTTCCATAGATAAGAAGGAAGTACAACTTGTTCTGATCAGTTATTATAGACATGAGTCCCTATTCAGCTTTGCCGCCTCGGGCATTTAACGTGGCTGCAAGTCAAGGGTGGATCGCTTTAGACCTGCAGCCACGCGTATTATCTAAACCGTGTACTCCGATTCAAGTTACATCGCAGTCCATATAAACTTCTCAAATGCTATACGAGTTCATTATAAGAGAGTGAAAACGTAAGAGTCAACATAAATACGTACATATGTACATAGTATGTACTCATACTTAACATTTATGTTGACTCAAGAACGCGCAGACAGTGTTTAGCGTGCGAGTTTACCTCGAAAATAATTGCAAAATACTTATTGATTTCTATATAATCATAATAATATTATATATTTCCGTGCCCACAACCATTTTGCTCTCCTGATACTAGAGCCACGAGTAATGCACAACGGAAGAATGGGGATACGTATTCGCAAGCAAAACATTGTCCTCTCCAATTTCCACGCAGATCACGACCATCAGGAGTTGTAGTGGATAGAAATCTCTACATAATCCGATCTCCCAGGGCATCGCATATCTTTGAAAATCAAGCAGACACTTAATATAAGATCACCCACTTAATATTATGAGATCATCGCTGTCTATAAACATCTGTGTGTCTAATGATACAAATGCGAAAGAGATAAAGGGAAATAAAAGATAAAGAGTAAAGTTTGGCATCTACCTCTTTCGCTTATCTTACGAAATACATCTACAGTTGCTATAAGAATCCTTAACATCATAGGCTTTAATAAAAATCATATAAACAGGCCAAATGAAAGAGACAGAGTGAAAGAGTGTGAGAGAGTCGAGAGTCTTGAAATAATTAAACTTGATCTATGCTGCAGTATCATCCGAAATTAGCAGGAAACACATTTCTTCGCCAACATAATGCATAATCGTATAAGGGCTCGTTAAAATGGTCTCAACGAACGTTGGATTTCAATTGTCAATTTTAGATTATAATCGATTTCGTCAGCTGAAAATACAACCGTTTAAGATTTGACTGTAACATGTATTTCGTTTTGCTTATAATTTCGGTTTGCTTATTAAGACATTGACTTTGATCGTCATTTACAATATATGAGAACAACAACACATATCATGTATGTATCTGTATTGATACGTCTACCAATTTCCTGCCTTTAATGCCGTTTTAGCTGAAAGCCATTTCCTTAAAATTCCTGAGAGAATACAATACGTAATACACAGTTCGGGCGTGGTTGATTAACGATGTACCTAATTGGTCGCTTGTTCGAATATTGTAATTATTTTTAGTAAGAGCCTGTAAATGTCTTACTGATGAACAGAGGCCTCCTCTTCTATTAAGGATAAGGTTTGAAGCTCATTCCACCATGCTGCTTCACTGCGGTTCGGCGGATATGAGGTGTCAAAATTTTCCCGGTAAATGGAGATTTCCTCGCAATGTTTTTTTCAAGGCCTTAATTCTATGGGACCAATCTGGCAGTATACCCTTTCAAACAAAAAAGTCTTTTGCAAATCCGAACAGACATAAAAAGTATCATAGATCCGAATGGATTATCTTCTTCTTTTAGAAGTCAGTTTAAAGTATATGTAGCTATTTGTATCCGACAGTAAAAGTTACAACTTTTATTTAAATTTCCTTGAAATATAACAAACATTTCTACAAATGAAACAAAGTAGGGAAATTTCATAGATTCACGTAACATGAATCAAAACTGGATGCAATTTTAGTGTTTATTGCTCGTAAAGCCTCTGAGAATGCGAGGAACTAATTTAAAATTCTTAAGAAATTACCGTTGAAGTGAGCATTTGTGATTGAATGAATTTTCTTTCTTGAGAAAAGTGTATGTTTATATTTGCGTTTGTATTTTCATATAATATGCATTTAAATGGAAATGATAAGTGTTTTTTTCTTGAATATTCTTATAAGAATGTGTAGGTATACCTTGAGTTACTTTTTCCTACGAATAGTGCAAAAAATAAATAAAATTATTATTATATTATATCTATATATTATTGTGAAGCAAAAATTTATACCCTTTTTACGAAAATTGCGCGAACGGATTCGTATGAAATCTTGCACATTTATAGTTTTTAGTTAAAGTTTGTGGTCAAATTGAAAGATTTTCTGTAGTCCAGTCTTGAAAACGGTTGAAAATTCGACCGCTGGGTGACCACTAGAATGTAAAACAATAGCTGGCTAACGACAAGGTGGGACACTTGATGTTAAGTGATCAACGTTGAATTTAAGGCACAAATGCGTTGCCAGATTAAAACGAAAGAAGGGATGAATGGAAATCGAACGTAAGGAATGTAAGTAAGAAAGGAAGGGATTAGGCTTCTACGCCGATCTTCTGTGAGAGTGCTACTACTGTCGAGCACGAGCTTGGCCGTACTTCACTAACTAATTAAATTTTCGTTATTTATGTATAGAGTATTATTACAAAACTCACATCAAGATGGTTTAGTGAATGTCTGAATTAAATACCTGAATCTTAACCAATGGTTGGGGGTAAGCAACTACATTTCAAGCTACTTTGATATGTTTTTTTTAATTAAAATAGAGAAAAACGAGCAGGCGAGTTACCTAATAAAGTTTTCAAAATTACCTGTAAGTTTAAGTTACCTGATGTTAAATGATCGCCGTCACAGCCACAAACACCTTACTAGTTTCAAAAGATGATGAAACGAATAAGAAGTAATGCCAAAGGTGAGGTGTTCCGGTTCTCACAAAACCAAATTAAGATGTTTTAAAGCTGTGTGGTAGAGAAAAACGCCGTGACAAAAATATAATAATTTTTAGTATATAAGAAAGTCTAACTAAAACAAATCCTAGTCCATTATAATACATCTCAAGACTCAATCATTTTACTACACAAAAGTATCAAAGATAACTTCCAAGACTACTCTGCTAATGGATTTCGCTTTCCCTACATATAAAAGAAAAACTTGGCGTTGTACGCATTGATGGACATTACTCACTAAATATCATAGAAAGAAAATAAATAAGGGAAAATATATGTAGGTTTATTAATAGATTTTAATTATCTTCAAAAATATTTTTAATTAAAAAAAAGCGAGAGTTATTGTACCCGGTAGAAACGCAGTTCCTTTCGATCAACATTATGTAGGCACGAGCTGCCCGTAGCGTTTTCACTCGTGTTTATGGTTACTAATATAATTCGTATCGCCATGTAGTAGATAGAGCCTATAACTTTCCTCAATAAACAGGCTTTCAAACGCAAAAATAAATTTTAAAATTGGATCACTAATTTCAGAGATTATCCCGTACATACAAATATACAAATAAATTTTACACTGAGAGTAGAGGGACTAGGTTACTATTTCACTCACTCACCGTACGAAACGCTGCTATATAAGCTAGCTTACGCCGATTTTCAGTGAGATTGTGGTACCGCCCCGGCCAAGTCAACTCGTATACAAACTGTAGTTAGTTGACTAAAATTAGGTTCAACCATAGTAAGTACGCATTCATGTCATGAAGTATCCATTAATTAAATATGCATTACTCCACTTATTAACAGCTATCTAACACCTAAATAACAATTATTATTTCAACTATCATCGACTCATAGTGTTGGTTTCAATATTCTTATCAAATATTTTAATATAATAATTACTTGATGACTAAACGAACATACGAACGAACGAACGGTGCGTGAAGTTCAATCATAATTATATAAAGAGCTTCATTCGAAGATAGTGCATAATTGCGGAACGTAGTTTGATACTTCAAGCGTCAAATACTACTACTATCGAGAACGAAGCTTGAAATATGATTGATATATATAAATATATATATATATATATATATATATATATATATATATATATATATATATATATATATATATTATATATACTATTATTACAAATAATTATTAAATATATTATACCACTAGCTGGTGCCTGCAACTTCGTCTACGAAATGTCACGGGAAGTCACATATTGCTATGCATATTTGAACAGGCGTTTAACTCGTTAAATTCTCTTATAATGACAATAATTTTATTGCTGACATTAGATTGCAATAAAATTAAGCCTACATATTATGCCCAGGGATAAATTTACTGAAAAACTGCAATAAAATACGTTGTTTGTAGTTTTAAATATTAGCGAACTTGGACAAAAATACATACATAGAGACAAAAGAAATGATTTTTTTTGTGTTTAATTACTTTTCTTTGATCGTCAACACTCTTTGTCTGACGAATTTGTTTAATCTTCTGAAGATTTCTTCTATAGAACACGAACTTTGTACTAATTTATCATATGTGAGATAAGGAATTAACTTACCTGCCTAGTACTTCATCTAGCGCGCTTAAACCAACAAACACTTAAACTTCGTACATCACTATAGATAAAGAATATATAAATACAGGTGTACATTATGTATATTTGTACATAATAGAGCAGGTAGAGCAGATAATAAATAGGGGTGACGGGCGCGACGTTGATTGAGTCGAGACATTTGTAAGGAGCTCGGGATTTCGTTCACGTACGATCCAGTTTATTAGTTACGTTGAAAAATTACGCGTCTTTAACGGTGACGCTAATTTTATCTTTTATTTTGATACAAAGAAAGTGGAAAACTGAATCGGCAAAATGACGTAAATATTTGTCACTTATTCCGAATTACTTTGTGCTGCAGTCGAAACACTTGGATCTTGGTGCAAAAGAAATCTAAAAGATATTACTTCTCGTCTTATTGCCTCCACTAGTGAAAGGAGAATCGGAATTGCGATTCAAAGGGGAAACGCTGATAGCATTCTTGCCACCATTCCGCGCGGACATGATTTATAAAGTCATCATCGTGATTTGTAAAAATTTCAGTTTCACTTTTTTGTATATACCTATATTATATTATAATTTTATTTCCCTAATTGTACAATCATATAGTACTCCAAGAGTATGAATTACCTGGAACGTTTTCCGGGAGCCTTAAAAACTGGAGATTTGAGATTTTGCGTGTTATTTCCGAATTTCGTCACCTCCTATCAATTCCGGGCGCGCTGCTATATTAGAAAAATGACATTTATAAACAGTTTTCTGATAACTCATTCTTCAAGTCACAATTTCCACTCGATTTTGATGAAAGACGCGCTGAAATGTAGACGCGACGCTGTTGGTTTTGAAATAAATTACAGGAAATTTTCTGCCGTTTGAATTATTACATATTTATTTAATCGATCTTTACAAAATTATGTTTCTCCTGTAATACCAAGACAATAATTACTTTTGTAGGTTTTTCTATGTAGACGAAGCCGTAGGCAGTTAACACAATACTATTATTTATAACTAAATCGACAACCACACCGACTTTTATTAAAAAAAAATATATACATAATTTCAATTTTAATCCTAACCGCCAAGCCATTATATTACACAAAGCAAACAACAAATGCACTCCACATTCTTATACATTCCATTAGAAATCGAACAAAACATGGAAAATAGCTACTCATTTCGCGATTGTTATTCGTTAATGACTTGGAGCACTCAAAATGTGAATTCGGTCGCTATAATGGCAGCCGGGGCTCAACCTTGAAGTGATACTATGAAACTTGTACGACACTCAGGTCGATTTAGATTCGGATTGAGAGGTCTTGATATTTGGTACTTTTTATTACCTGACTGACCAGTTAGCGTGTGTTTCGAGCTTATATATTTTTTTTTATTTAGCACGCTCTACACCCTTAACTGTTTGATTAATTTCAACATATGAGATCATATTAACACATTCAGTTAAAAAAAAATAAAAAATAAAAATTCTTTATTTCTGTAACTTATACCTAGATACAAACAGATACAGCTGGGGAGCTCCTTTTAAGTAATGGTATTAACTTGTGCTAGGAGTCCCCGCTCTTCCACATTAGACAGGTAGATCAAGGTAGAAGAATATTTAGAATAATTTCAAGAGTTCACTCATCCGTGAATATTTTTACACAGTAACAATTAAATTAAATACATAGTTAAATTGTCTGAATGTGTGTGTGTGTGTGTGTGTGTGTATGAGTGCATGTCGTGTGTTAGAATGTGTTGTACAATATTTTGTTGGTCATATTTATACCAATACTTCCATTAGTTTTTCAGTTTTATAGTAATCTAATGTTTTTAACCAGTCCTTAATCGTTTTCTTACAATTATACAAGTTCATACCATAGAAGTTTACTTTTCGATTAATTTTAGTGTATAGATAAGAAGCTTGTCGTTGGTATTGTTTTCTAGCAAAACTAGTTTTTACGGGGAGGGTCATAGAACGGGACAGTATAATATCTTTACGTCTTTTAGTAAATACTTTGGGGTCAAATTTTATATACTTATGTATTTTTAAAATGGAGAGTAGAATATGTAGTTTTCTTACAGAGAGAAGATCACTGTGTTCATATAGTTCCGAGGTAGGAAATCTATAGGACTTAAAACACATCACTTTTATGAGTGTTCTTTGGGCTCTTTCTAGTTCCAAAAATTTTGTTTTTGAGGTCCCACCCCAGATTGGAATGCAATAGGATAACACTGATTGGGCCAGAGCAATGTATACTTTATTTAACAGTTCCTTATTTGCAACATGTCGTAAGTTCTTAAAAACCCATATAAGTTTACGCATCCTGATAGATACCAAATTAAGCTGAGCATACCAGTTTAAATTTTGATCGACCATAATACCAAGATACTTTGTTTTGTCCACCTTAGATATGTAAGGGCATTTACAGGAGAAAGTATCTTTATTATCACAGTCGTGTATCCTTATACTATAATCCTCATTTGGCTGAGTCGAGTTACGAATAGAGAAACATATATAATTTGTTTTTGTTATGTTAAGAGTAAGGAGATTAGCATTCAGCCATTCCGCTACATGCCTCAGCCCTGAGTTTGCGTATGTGAATACTTCCTCCCATGTATCACCAGAGAATACTATTGCGGTGTCGTCAGCGTAAGAAAAGGTCTGTCCTGATTCAATGTCTAGTTTACAAAGATCATTTAAGTAAACAAGGAATAGAGTTGGTCCTAAAACACTTCCTTGAGGGACACCAAAAGTGACGTTAACATCATCACTAATATATTGGCCTATTTTAACGCACTGTTTGCGCCCCGTTAGGTAAGATTTTAAAAGATCGAGAGTCGTACCGCGAATGCCAATTTTTTCCATCTTGTGTATGAGAGTGGGAACAGAGACTGTATCAAATGCTTTCCTTAGGTCTAAAAAGACCGTTAAACACTTTCTACCTTGGTCAAGATTATTAACGATAAGAGATATAAGAGCTGTCACTGCATCTTCTGTAGATAAATCTTTTCGAAAGCCATATTGTGTTTTAGCCAAAATGTTAAATTTGTTGAGATAATTTACTATACGAGTGTTAATAAGCTTTTCAAGAATTTTTGATATAGATGTAAGTACAGAAATTGGTCTGTAGTTACTAACACTGTCTCTGGTCCCACTCTTGTACACCGGTGTAATGATTGATTGCTTTAATGCTATCGGGAATACACCAGTAGTAAAACAAAGATTTGCCAAGTAGGTTAGTAGGGGTATCAAAAAACTCCTACATCTCTTAAGAAAACTTGTAGGGATGTTATCCCAGCCTTTGGCACTCTTTGAATTTAATTGCATAAGCACTTGCTCTACTTCATGTGGATCAGTCTCCAACATGACAAAAGAAGAAACATGATCAGTCTCTGGTGGAAATTTATTGTGTACTATTAATTTTTTCTTAGATATGATTTTTTCCGCCAGATCTTTACCGATATTGGCAAAATATTGATTTACGTAATTCACGGAATGTGTAGGTGAAGGTAGGATGTTAAGTAGACTGTTATTACAAGTTTTATTTTCATTGAAATGTGTAATTTCATTAATTGTAGGCCATAGAATTTTGTTATTTTTACATGATTTAGCCAATTTTTCTCTATTATATTTGCGCTTAACTTTTTTGATAAGGGCATTACAGATTTCTATATCTTCGATAGGTTATTTTTAAGACTTCATTGTTAGGATTTAGTTTAAGTTTTCTTTGCATGTCATTTCTATTTTTAATACACCTTAGTATGCCTTGAGTTATATAGGGTTTTATAGTTCGTTTGTTTTTGGGAATAGTTATAATTTTTGTGTTGTTCATTAGAGCAGTTGAAATTTTTTTAATCAAAATGTCAGTAAGTATACTTGGATTTGTATATAGAAAGAGTTCAGTCAGATTCTGTTCTTGTAGTGATTTACAAGCATTTTCGTAATCGACTATTGTTTTAGTTTCTTAGCATTTTAAAGATATAGATACACAATCTGATAAATTCAGGAGTATCATAAGATGATCTGTTATAGATGTATTTAGAACAGCAACAGTCGCTGAGATTAGCTTTTTATTTATTTTTAACATAAAATCGTCTAGACATGACTGTTCCCGTGTTGGTAACGTGTGTCCAGGCAAAAAACCATACGTTATTAAAGATGAGAGATATTTTTGCCTATTGTTTCGATCATGAATTTGTGAAATTTCTTTATAAATAATATTTATATTAATATCACCAGTAATTATAATGTTATGCTGTGATTTAATCGAATTGAGATGTAAAATTAATGAATTAATGAAATATTCGGCGTTTAAATTGGAAGGTGATCTATAAATTGCCAAAATTATATTATTATATAGCATAATTTCTAAGCCAGATGCATGTACTAATTTCAGTTCTTTTACTTTAACTTTGTGCTCATTTTTAATGTAAGCCACTACACCGTCATTTTGGTTTAATAGTTGAGTAGTCATATAGGCAGTATAATTAGATAGAGGGGGAATTATTTTGTTTGTGTTTAAACGACATTCAGTAAATACTATAATATCAATATTTATTTGAAATTGTGAGAAAGTTATTTCAAAGTCATTAAAATTACTATATATACTTCGTATATTTTGATGAATTATATTTAAACTAGATTTTTTATTAAAAGGATTTTTTTGTAAGTCTACAATGGAACATTCAATAGATTTAGTTATTTCTGTATAGTCTAATTCTTGGATAGTTTGTAGTGTCTTATCCATAATCGTAGCTTATGTTGTTTCCAAGTTGTAAATATAGAAGCAAAATGTAGGTGGTATAGATGTATAACAGTATAATATGTATAAACGTAGTAACGTAGGTGAATAATATTGGTGATAAGTCTGTGTGAGTGTATATGCGTGTGTAAGAGATTACATGAGGATTTTGTGTCGACTTTATATAAAACAAGAAAAAAATTTTTTTACCCTTAATTCTAATCTTACAAACAGTAGGGAAAATATAAATTAAGCCAAAAAGATAAGTAACAAGGTGCAACAGAAATAGTCATATTTTTTGCATCAGTTGATTAATTTGCGATTCATTATTGATACGGATAACGGGAGAGGCCTCGTCCTTACGTACATATATTTTACCGAACGAAGTCCAGCAAAATCTGTAATTTTTAGATTCAGTACATGTTCAATACGTTATAAATGGACACACATGTGTTGTCGTTGGCAGTGAATGTACCTATATAAATTCCTTGTAATTGTAGAAATTGTAAATATTTACCGAAATTTTCATGGTAACATTACGCGAGAAATACCGGTCTCCAATATCAGTGTTGCATAATAGATACATGTATTTATATAAATTTTTTGATAATTTTTTGGTCGGTCAGGTTTTATTTTACACCATATTACATAATAAACATAATTATTTTAAACTAATTATATGTTCTACGATCAACGTGATGTTTTCTGCAAAGTGCCCCGAACCAGTCAACTATTTTCGTAAAAGTTTCATCGTTTTTTTAGTAGCTGTAGAGTCAGTAAAATATTTATTTAGTAAAAAGTATCAAACAAAAACCAAAATTTAAATAGAACGAATATCTCCACCACACATTCGATATATGCAAAAAGTGACTGAGTATAAAAAACTAGAATACCATTCAAATTTCAAACTGATTGTTCAATTTAATTTCTCAAACTTTCAGATTGTTTTTATATTATTTTTATTTTATGAAAACAACGGACTTAAAGGTGATTCGTCATCGCCCTTGCTGATAAACATTAACATCACTAGAGAAGTCACAAATGCCTTGTGTTTCAAAATAGACTCATAATTTCTAAGATATTAAAAAAAAAAAAAAAAAAAAACAAAAAAAAAAATTACAATATTTTTATAATTCAACACAAATCATCAAGACCGTTCGAGCGTCGTACAATAAAAAGAAAAGTGAAGTTTTTAACACCTCGTGTAAAACTACATATACAAAAGCTACCTCAACTTCGAATTGAGTTTATTCACATCGTAACTGTTGTTGAACGTAGTATCGCTTAGATTAGACTTAAATCAAAGGCATTGTGTTTAAATCCCGTTAAGAAAACCACCGTGAGGAAACCTGCATGTGTCAGGGGAACTTCAGACACATATATCTACCAACCCGCATTAGAGCGCGGTGGATTAAGCTTACATTATCCTTAATAGAAAAGACCTTTACCCAATAGTACTGTGCAGTAGAAAAATGTAAATAGCACTAAGATGAGTAGTTTGAAGAGTAGTTGGAAAAACTTGAAGCTCAATGTGGCACAGAAACCTGATTGTATATTAAAATATATAACGCAGAATAACGAGACGCTCAGGGAGAAAGGTAAGTGCTGTTATTAAAATATAGTAAAAATATATTGTAGAACTCGCTTTATAGTTAGGGAGGTGGTGGCTAAAAATGATATATGATTTGTTCGTAGCTAGGATATGTTATATGGAATCGAGTTTTTGTCTTCAATAACTGTCAATAGGTGAGAATTGCATTTGTCAAAAAATTTGATGTGTCAAAAAATTTGATGATGATGAGATGTAAAAAAAATTTATAACCTAGTAACAGATATGTCGTAAGTAGTTATGGAAGCTGTGGCTGTCGAAAATAAAGTACTGACAGAAAATTATTTTGGGAGTGAAGCAAAGACAAACAAAAGTCTGAAAGCAAAACTTATAAGCTTAATTCTCGCCTCATGACAAACTACTACACGAGCAAAGGGCTTAAAATTTTTCACCACCACTTCCCTAACTATAGTGTATTTTTTTTGTATTTTTGAAAATTTTGAGGTTCTCTTTGATTGGCATCGGCTATTATTTGTGTGTAGAGTTTCAAATTATTTGTACGTTGGAAATGGGCGAAAATTTAATTGTAAGATTTCTTAACTATATACTCGCGTAAAGTTGAATATATAGGTATGTAGGTCAAGTAAATAAGTCTTCATTTTTTATTTATAATTTAGTTTATCGTATTATTGCACTTATTTTTTTACACTGATCATAATGATGTTCGGGGTAACTGTTAGGCTTGATTATGCTCGTTAGTTCATTATTATATTCTGTCTGTAGCTTTACCTCTAATAACTTATAAATATGGGGAAGATTCATTTATATTACTTAACAATCGAAAGGTAACAAGACGTTATAAAAACGATTAAAATCCTGATTGCATTTTTCTTTTCAAATATACCTATAATATAAATTTTTAGTCGCGGAAGACGTTTTGAGATCAGTATTTCCCGTTTAATTCCCGTTTCTATGGAAAAATCAGGAATAAAATATATCCCCCTGTCACTCGAATTTAATGAAAAATCTTATGTTGAAACCCATTAAGCGGGTAAGAAGATTTCTTCGGTAGTCGGTTAAAAATGAGGACTCTACACGTTTTTGTATATCAAAATTTCAAACAATATGAAACATTTCAAATACAATCCCATTGAAAAGATTAATAGTATTACGTTTGACATAAAACGTTCCATGTCATATTTTGTCGCAAATTGATTTCACGTTTAAAACATATAATTTTCAATAAACCACGATATAAATAGGCAATTAGGTCGTACAGTGACCCATTAATTAGTAATATCACAACCCTTATAATAATAAAATATATCAGTATTAAAACCGCGGTTTTGAATATGAATATAGGCATATTTTATAGTACAATTGGATGCTAATAAGCAATAATGTGTCAACCCACAAAAAGTCAAATTTTGAAATATTGATGTATTTGAATACTACGTAACCTATTTAATACTATTCAAAAAAATTTCAAGCCATCTAAACTAAATAAGTATGGAAAAAAGTTTCTTAACTCAATGTTTCGAATTTCAGGAACGTTCCATATTTTGCAATTTATAAAAGAATCTCAAATATTTAAAAACTTATTATTAGATTACATAATAAATAAATCTATCTGCTATTGATTCATTA
This sequence comes from Hypolimnas misippus, assembly GCA_037950945.1. NCBI lineage: Eukaryota > Metazoa > Arthropoda > Insecta > Lepidoptera > Nymphalidae > Hypolimnas > Hypolimnas misippus. Next base: position 14,778,815 of record JBBEEQ010000032.1, read on the forward strand.
TACATTTTATCAAAATTGAAAAGAAAAGATGAATATATACGTCTTCAAACAAATTTATTAAGTATGGGTTTGACATGTTTAGACGCCATTTTCTCAAAACTAAGTCCGTGTGGCTTGACACAGTATTGCTTATCAGCGTCCAATTAAGCACTAGTTTCCCTAACACACCGACGCTGTTAGTCACAAATTTTCTAGTATTTTCCCGACCATTTTCAAAGTTTTTTTTAATCTATATCTATACTAATAAATAAAAAAGAAATGTAGATTTATGTAACTTTTTTTTCTTTCAGATTTTTATTGCAACATTTATATAAATATTGAATTTTGAAACGTTCCATTTTTACACCGAAACCTAGAGTGACAAGGACGGTGAAAATATATTTTATTATACTCTTATACCACTATTGTGACTAAAACAATTGTCAAGGTTATTAGGTAGGGAACATACTCAAAAAAACCTACTAGTAGTAGTAGTGGGATGGTATCTATTGCTGTCATTAAAAATATCCATTACGATTAGTTAAAAATACGATTATAATATTACATCAAAAATATAAGTGTCCTGATTGAATTGAATTGAAATTGAATATGATTATTTTAAAAGTAGGTGTTATTTATATAGTCAATTGCAATAAACGTTATAGCCGTTAAGTGATAACATCGTTTTTTTTAACCAGCTTCGAAATAGGAGGAGATTCTATATTCAGCTTATTTTTTTATGTTTGTTAACCGAATTTGGTGCCATTTGTAGACCGATTTCGAAAGTAAATAACATGTAAAAGATTTTACTTGGCGCCGACTTTAAGATGTTGTAGGAAATAATAATTTGCTACTTTTTAATTAGTATTTATTTGCTTATTTTTCGAAGTCAGGTTTATAACTAATATTTGGATGCTGATATGCAATACTGTGTCAAGCCACACGGACTTCATTTTGAGAAAATGGCGTCTAAAGATTTCGAACCTATTCTTAACACATCTGTTTGAAGAAGCATATATCCATTTTTTCTTTTCTATTTTGAGAAAAAGTATAATTAATTAATAGCAGATAGGCTAGTAAAGATTTTTATCTAATAATAAGTTTTTCAAATATTTTAAATTATTGCATAATCCAAAATATGGAACTCACTTCAATATTCTAAGCATTTGATTAAGAAACTTTTTTACGTACTTATTTAGTTCAAATGACATGAAAAATTGTTGTATAATGTAAAATACGAAATACATTATCAGAATACATCAATATCTCTAAATTTGACTTTTTGTGGGTTGACACATTATTGCTTATCAGCATCCATTTAATGTTATCCTAGAGTATAAAAACACAAAAAAAAAGTTCATTAACCAGCTGTACTCTTTGTTAGTACTTACATATGTATAGATTCTCTCATGACAGTCCAGCGCCCTCTACATCGCTGAATGCGGTTTGCACGGCCATTATCACGTCTGCACGGGGTATGTCAGTTGAAATAGGCGTGTAATCATTGCATAGGAAAATATCTTGTGTATGAATTTACTTAAAGCAAGAGCAATAATTATATCGAAGGACTAGTTCACCCTCGAGGTTTTACTTGCGTTTATGATTACTGTTTCGCTCCTATGAATTATCGGGTGATGTTATATAGCCTATAACCTTCCTTAATAAATGGGTTATAATTTAATAATTGTATCAATAGTTTCCGAGATTACTCTACAATCTACATACTACAACTTACAAACAAATTTCACTACTTTGTAGTATTAATATGGATGAGTGGAAAAATTACAATTTTAGTATAGACTAGCATGGTATGTTAATTAAAAGCCTATGTGTTATTCTGATATGTAGTTTTATTAAATCTATGCAGCAATTTTGCGTAAAAGAGCAATAAACAACCATCCACCCTTTAATCTTTCGCATTTATAATTATATATTTTAGGCTTTGCGATTTATACCTTGCATGTCAAACCTTTTCTTAATCAATTTGTTTGAAGACGTATATCTCCATCTTTTCTTCTCTATTATGATAAAAGGTATAATGAATTAAAACCAGATCAATATATGTATTGTGTTTTCTAATAATGAGTTTTTCAATATTTGACATTATTGTACAAATTGCAAAATATGGAACGCACTTGAAATTCGAGATATTAAATTAAGAAATTTTTCTCCGCACTTATTTAGTTGATGTTACCTTGAAATTATTTTGTATAATGTTAAATAGGTGATGCATTATCAAAATACATCAATATCTCCGACTTTTACTTTTTGTGGGTTGACGTGTTATTGCTTATGAGCATCCATTTAATATAACGGGTCTTATCGCGATAACTAATGGTAGTATACCATTTTTATTGCCCGTCGTTTCGGCAAAGTTGCATCCGTCGTGGTCACGAGTTGACTCTCGTGATCGAGCTAAGATAAGACCCGTTATATTAAATATGAATCGCATTTATAATATTAGTAAGATAAGATAATTCAAATATTTTCTATTCGAAAAATAAACTCTTAAAATGTCTTCATTATTAGTTTCAATGAAATAATACTTGTTTCTATAACGAAGACTAAAAAAACGATTTCAAAACTAAAACACGCGATTTCGTTAGCCTAGATGACATATCAATTTCAGTTATTTTGATTAGTAAATCAAACTACTAAACCAATTTTGATAAAAAATATTATGTGATCAATTTAAAAGTTATAATATATGTACAATATTCTATCGAATAAAAAAAGAATTAAAATCGATTAAGAAATGACGAATTTCTGAAATGACTGAACCGATTTTGATAGAATACGCCTAGAACATCGGATGGACCATCGATTCCCTTCTTCCTAAGGAAAAAACACAAACAGACATACATTGCGGTCAAATTTACAACACCGCTCTTTTTGCATCAGAGGATAAAAAAGTTTTAATTTCAAAGCTGAAATTATAAAACAAATTTTTACCGTAACGTTGAGTTAGAGGACAGTTTTTTACGTCAGTTCCTCGGAGAGCCCTTCATTTTCTCGGGACAAAAAGTGTACTATACCTTTACTTGGAAGGAAGAATTTATCGTAGGGCCGTATTTTTCTAAATTTACGTTTCACACTTAGAAGTCTATATATATATATATACATTACTATCCAAATATTATAAAGCTGAACTTTTGTTTGTTTGAACGCGCTAATATCATGAGCTACTGGTTCGAATTCTTATTTTTGTGTTAGATAGTTTATGTATTGAGGAAGGCTATATTACATTACACTACGACTTATAGGAGCGAAGCAGTAGCCATAAACGCGAGTGAAATCACACACATTAGGTGTTTTACACAATAATTCAATATTTTGCAAAATAAATTTACTTTTGACTTTCAATAGTCATTTGGTAGTTACACTTGAAAATTTTTTGGGAGTTTTATAAATCTGTGGCTTTATAGATTTTGTTTTATTGTTCCAATATCATTTTAAAATAGTTTTTAATCCATTATATATTCTGACTACTTTCAGTTTGAAGTTTATAAGTATGTTTCTCAAAAAATTTTACCATTTGGTTAATTTTTCTACCGACACCAAAAATGAGGACTTTCTCAATTCTTAGCGTATTTTTAAAATGTTTGTTACCTCAGAACTACCACTCTTCACATTTCAAAACCAATTTAGTAATTTCTTTTCATTTATTCTAATTAGTATTTTTATTAAAATCAGTTTTCGATTTATATCCACGCAAATGAAACTGCATGTTATGCATTTGAAGTTCGTTAATTTTTTTTTAATCTTAATTATTTACGATCTCAGATGGATTATATTTACACGACGGGAAGTTCTAAAGTTTTATAATATTGCTTTGTGTTACGTTACGAAGTGACGATGACGTGAATCCCATCCCTTATTCTCTTTTAACCCGGCAATGCGTTAGTAGTACATATGTTAACGAGCGACGGTGATCACTTATCATCACTCGTCTCGTTTAACTATTCGTAATAAAAAAAACGACAATCTATTCATTAAGACCAATTACAACAAGCCACAACAGGACTTCTGCTATATTTTGGTGGTGTATCCTGCTGATGCCAGATAACGCTGGTCAAGGTCCCGCAACTATGTTATTTTTAATATCATTCATAGTATAGTAAATTTCAATTAGAACAGTAGAAATTGCTCAGATCCGTTCAACAAAGAGAAAAGAGCTGATTATCTTTGACAGACACGTTGGCGCAGTGGTCATTACAACTGACTGTAGCGCTAACGGCCGCGGGTTCGATCCCACTCACGGCAAATGTCTGAATTGGCCATACGGATCTTTGTCGTGGTCTAGGTGTTTGAGTTAGTTTTGTGAGTGTTTCCTTACCCCCGACACAATGTCACAAGATCTTAATGGGGGCCGTTGAGTGTGATGCGTTCATTTATTATTTAATCTTCAAATGACTGATTAGAACTTCGAACCGTTTACACCAATTTTTAAGAAAAAAAAAACGCATTAAATGGATTTATTCGTTAGAGAACTACAATGTTACAGTCAGATTCAAACTTACAATACATGTAGTTTTTAGACGACAGGTAGAAAAACACATCAGTTCTAAATAATGTGCATAATCAGTAAAAAAATAAAGTAACATCCTGTAAATGTCACACAGCAAGGCAAAGGTCTCCTTTCTGTTAAGGTTTTAGAGCTTAATCCATCACGCCGCTCCACAGCGGGTTGACGCTGATAAGCAATATTGTGTCAAGCCACGTGGACTTTATTTCTAAAGATGTCAAACCTATTCTTAATAAATTTGTTTAAAGACATATATATCTTTTCTTTTCTATTTTGATAAAAGATATAAAGAATTAAATGCAAATTAATTTCATAAAATGTTTTCACTAATAATAAGTTTTTCAGATATATTATATTATTGGATATTGCTAAAAATGTAACACACTTCAATATTCTAAACAAGAAATTAAGACACTTTTTCTGTATTTATTTAATTTAAACGAATTGAACTGTTTTTGAATAATGTTAAACACGTAACGAATTATCAAAATACATCGATATCAACGAATTTGACTTTTTGTGGGTTAACACATTATTGCTTATTAGCATCCATATATGTGTTACAATTTCTCCTCCTACCGAACACGATATAAATTTAAGCACAATTAGCACTTGAAAACACAGCGGTGCTTGCCGGGGTTTGGGCCGGCGATCATCGGCTGAGATTGACGTGTTCTAACCACAAGGCCATCTCGGTTCTTAGACATAGTCTAACGTGAGTCTGACAACAAACATCAACTGAGAATGAGTAACAGACTTCTAGGACAGACGATGAATAAAACCAATTAGTATTTAATAGATGGTTTCATGTGAGTTGGCTCGAGTGTAATCAAGAATGGTATTAGTGGTAGCGTGATGTAAATAAATAAATAATTAAATAAACGCATCACACTCAACGGTTCTCATTAAGATCTTGTGACCTTGTGTCGGGGCCCGGAAACACTCACAACACTAACACAAACACCCAGACCACGACTAACATCCGTATGGCCAATACAGACATTTGGCGTGAGCGGGGATCCTGCGACATACATTACCATTCGAAAGGGGAAATGATTATGGTGAAGTCTATTTAATTAGTATTTCTCAAAGTAATGGTTAATCTTATCAAAATGAATTGAACAGTGAATTGAGAACCACTGCCTTCAAAGTTGGTTGAAAATGATACAGCAATCCTCTTATTTGAGGACAGGTTGGTGTGCAGTGGTCACTGACAGAAGTGCTAAGGGTTGCGGGTTCGATCCCCTCTCACGACAAACATCTGTATAGGTCATACTGATGTTTGTCACGGTCTGAGTTTGCGTTGTGTTGTGCGTATTTTTGGATTAAAGGATGGTGTGAGCTTAATGAAGGCCGTTTAGCGTGAATTGTTTATTTATTACTATTTTAATATTTATTATATTTATATTCAGTGACGACATACAACAGAGATCAATTTAGTTATATAATATATACGAGTACATAAACACACACATACACAAAGACACACAAGCAAACATAGACGTGTGTGAGAGCGATAATTACCTAGTTATTAGTGTGTACCAATTACAAATCATTCTAAATTTAAAGTTAACCACGACTGATTAGTTTGATAGTAGATAAATTAATAGTAAAAAATATTTTTTTTTTAAAACATGCATTTAATAATCCTCGACAAAGTAGGAAATAAACTTTGAAGTTAGTTAAACTTATAATTTTGTTATGCTATACAATTTTATATGACTTAAAAGCTTGTTCGGAAGTTTTCCTGCAATATCAAAGTTTTAATAGTTATCTACACTAATATTATAATGAGGAAATATTTGTTTGTTTGTTCGCATTCAATAGAATCCGAAACTAATAGACCGATTTGAAGAATTCTTTTCACGTTGGAAGCCCGTTTATTGAGGATATTAAAATATTTAGTTATAGGCTATATTACATTGACAGACACGTTGGCGTAGTGGTCACTGCAACTGACTTAAGCGCTAACGGTCGCGGGTTCGATCCCCGCTCACGCCAAATGTCTGTATTGGCCATACGGATGTTTGTCGTGGTCTGGGTGTTTGTGTTAGTGTTGTGAGTGCTTCCGGACTCCCGACACAAGGTCACACGACCTTAATGTGGGCCGTTGAGTGTGATGCGTTTATTTAATTAATTATTTATTTAAATATGGTTGACAATAATGACAACAGACAGAATGAAATCCCTTGAATATATTTTTTCAAACCGTTTTACCAAAACTATTCAAGCGCGCTGTACGTGTCAATGTCAAAGTTGAGCGCGATAAGCTCGCTCACAAGTGCATACTGACAAACTGCAAAGTTAACAACCACCTATGTGCGAATACATCACATTCTCTAAGCTAAATCCGTGCTGTTTCATCACTCCCAATAATGTTTAGTGTTCGTTAAATAAATATTAAAAAAATTAAATTTAAAAAAATATATATTTAAAAAAATTAGCTTTTATTTAAACGCGCTAAAAATAATGAAATAAACTTTTCCATTAAATGTAACTATTAATTTATAACGTTATTACATAATTTATATGATAAAAAAGCTTGACGCGGGATTTGAGTATACGTATTTGCTTAGTTTGAAAAATTTTAAAATTAAAATAAAACAGATCAAGTTATTTAACTTAGTCGTCAATAGCAATTATATCCTAATAAGTAACACTATTAGATGGTTAAATAATATAGGCAACATATTTTTTTAATAAAAAAAATATTACAAAAAAAAAAACTAATGATGCAGTTTTAGTTTTCATCGAAACCAACTTCGAGGGTCCTCGTAGTGTTTTTTGCAATTCCTTATAGTTTCAGATTTGACCTGCCACGCCCAGTTAAAAAATTCACTCTGTATACATTTTGGTTACTCGAAAACGGCCAACGATTTCATTGTCACTTAAGGGTTTAAGGGCGTGATAAATGTATCCAGATAGCTGTTATCTCAAAGAGAATTCGTTAGGTCCCGCACATACCTTACGCGAGCACACCAATGTTTACAACTCTTGTCTTAACTTGAACTCAAATCTATACTAATATTATATAGAGGTAAAATTTGTTTATAAGTTGGTATGTAGGGGATAATCTCTATAATATTATAGATAGCCTTTTTATTTAGGGAAGTTATAAGCTCACGCTATACACAGTAGGGGAGCAGTAACCGTAAACGCGATTGATCTAGTCTAATATCTTACATCGACCCGAATTGCTCTAGATGACGACTAGCTGTGATTAGCTCTGGCTAGAATATAAATTATATTTAGAAACATATCTTTGACATTTTTTCTGGTCCTCACATACAGAGAAAGATGTTACAAATTACTCTAATTTCGCAGAAAAAAAACCTCGAAAAAGGGCAAAACGGAGATAAGACGTAGCGCTTCCAATTGGACGTCACTCCAAGGTATTTTTCCTGACCCCGAAGGGTCTAAAGAGATGCGATTATGGGATATCCTTGTATATCCCCTGACCAAATAAATAACATACATCAACAGTATATTTCGCTGCTGGATTGCTTGGAATTGTGTTCGTTTCGCTTATGACTCGGATTTACTCCGAGGAAACAGTACGGATCATTTATTATCTCGTCAAGATTATTAGACGTCAGCACATTTATCTTTATGTATTGGGTTGTTTTGTATGAATTTATACTTTTGTATAAATGCTAGAGTGTCTTTCTGTATATTACGTTTTCACATATAACCTTTAAACGAACTTAACTAATAATTAAATGTTGATGTGTAGATAAACCAGCTAAGAAAAGAACTACTCTGCGCTAAAATTAATTTTTACTAAGCACAACACAAAAAAAAACACTGGGAAAACAAATGTACATATGGATACTGATAAACAAAATTATATCAAGCAACACGGACTTATTTAGATAAAATATCAATAAGATGGTTTTAATAAAAAATTAAAATCGATTCCAATCAGTTCTCAAAATCTTTTCAAAGCATTGCAATATTCACACGACAAATTTGAACAAATTTAGACTCTCCCTATTTTTAAATCCTGTTAAAAATACACCACTACGACTATCTTTTCAATTACTTTTATTTAAAAAAAAATCACAAAAATTTTTCAAATTCCACACATTTTCGTACGTTAAAACCCGAACCACTATATAGACTAGGCGAAAAAAATTTGAATCAATTTGTAACGTCGACAGTCCTGCCATTTCCACGTGCAAATTTGAATATTTAAGCAAGCGCCCATACGAGTAATGCAAATTGTGATTTGCATAAGCATTCTGTACCACATTGTGTTGGCGTTCACAGAATTATTCCACCATTTGCCGCGTTCGCACCTGCAGATCGTTTTATCTTTATTGTTTAAATTTGCCAAATCGGGCGTCACAAAGTATTTGCACCTTCACGTAACAGCCATACGATCAGTTATCGATATAATAACTCCACGTTTATTTAGAACACTTTCTTCGATATTTGCATATCCAATTTAGAATTTGCTCCATTACGATTCGATTCTTCTGATAATTTTCCAAATTATTTTTCATTTGTTTTAGATTCTATTACTTTTCCATTATTTGTAAAGTTTAGCTCACATTTATCATCGCGTAGTTCCATCGTAGTTTTGAGAGTTTTGTAAATAAAATAATTTGAAATGGATCAGTTAACGAAATTTCTCGTGTACAATAAAACGCCGATATCGATAAACAGTATGAATTATCAAGCGATTAAAACTGAGAAATCAGATCAGAAGCAAAAAGAAGGAGAAATAGATAAGAGACTGTTACTGCTATCACCAGATCTAGGGAGAATGTCTGAAGGTAATAATTTTTCTTTTATTAGTCATTATTTTAGATGAATATTTATACTATCGATAAAGTTAGTGATGTTTTGTAATGATGCTGTTATAATATTTGTTCATTTATAATGTAATATTTGTAAATAAAATATAACTTAATTATAATAAAACTGATTAAAAATTAAAGAATACATTTTAAAATTTCAACTTTAGTAGTATTACAATAAATGAGAAAAAGTTAGTAACTTTTATCATTTCTTACTTTTTTGATATAACAGAAACAAATAACATTAAACAATTATTTAAAAATAATACCTAAATTAATAGTATATAAAAATAAATGTTACCTTTTTCATATCGTTCTAATCAATTGCAATACAATTTTATCATCTTATTATATGCACTTATGAAAAGGTGTATGCACAGAACAGTTAACTATTAATTTAAAACATAAAACATCAACAAAAAATCTTTAAGCACAAATATTATTTATAAAACTCAATACAGTATGTATTGAAGTTGTTAAGGAAATGCTCAGTTACACAATCAACAATTTCAATCATATTTCACGAGATATAGTTAAAGTGAAGGTTATGGTAGCACATGCAACGCTGGAAATAAAGCGTTGGTAGCACCACGATTACACGTTGCTTATCACGACGATTAGTTTGATGGAAGCGTAAAATCGGTCTTTCATTTATGGTCCAAAATACAGACGAACAAATATCATTAATATATATAAAAGCAAAGGAGCTAATAGTACATGATGTTAGGTGGTCACCATCGTTCGGACATCTGCAACATCAGGGACAAAGAAGTGTCTATAAACTTGACGCTTGAAAATCCCCAAATTCTAGCGCTCAGGGAAAGCCTTAGGAGAAAGATCGTTCCATAAGCTACACGTCGTATACGGAAAAAAGATCGTGAAGCTTGCACATTAAATGCCAGCCATACGTCCAGGTGGTGTAGATGGTATCGAGTCTTGAGGCAAATGATGGTAAAAGCGATACGGTGGTATATGTATAATTGTATGGTAGTATATATTTTTAGACGAGCGCTCTGGTGTAGTGGGGCTGAATGTACCTCTAACGCCGACGGTTGCGGGCTCAATCCCCGCTCGTGATATATATTTATATTTGTATAAATATTTGTTCCTAGTTCTGCGTGTTTGTCTTTGTGGGTCTCCCCACCGTGCCTCTGAGAGCACGTACAGCTGTCGGTCCCAGTTGTTATTACAATCACCTGATAATTATTATAGTCCAAAATGGTTACTGGCTTGTCTTCAGGGGTTGCTGAGGTCAGATGGCAATCGATCTGTGTAAAAATCAGTAACTCGTTAATATCTGAACTAGAAGAGAAAGCAGACCCTGGTATAACCGGGAAAAATGCTAGGTAGATGATGAGTATATATTATTATGATGAGCAGTTAAACTAGCAGGCGGGTAAGTGATCACCGACGCCCATTCTAATTTGCAGTATTTGGTGAGTCACAATTGCGTTGTCACCTAAAAAGGAGTTAGGGATGAAATGGGATAGCAAGTAAGGAAATACAGGAGAAATTTAGGCTTCCGGTTTTCTTAGTTTCGTCACGTCAATTTCTTGTGAGTGTGTTATACCAGTCGATTTAACTATATCGTATACGAGCTGTTGTAGGCAATCGAGTAAAGTATTAAAAAAAAAAATCTATTATGGTCAATCAACGTGTAGTCTGTACACTGTAACTGTATATAATATAATCTCTAAAAAAGATTGTTACTGTTTCGATTACCGCTTTAATCAGATATTTGTATTTCTACAAATATATTATAACTACCTAATTTAAAAGAAGTATATATCCACCTTTTCTTATCGATTTTGATAAATGCTATAATGAATAGCAAATGATTGTAATGAAAAGTTTTTCTAATACATGAGAATATTATATGTTGCAAAATATAGACCACTCTTCAATATTCGCAACATTAAATGAAGGATCTTTTTAATACCTTTTTAGTTTAGACGACTAAAAAATTCTGAATAATATTAAATACGTATCGCACCGAATTCGACTTTTTGTGGCTTGACACATTATTGCATATCAGCATCCATTTATAAAACTCAATACAGTGTGTAGTGTATGCGTCCTTAGGGTGTTCCCGCCGTGCCTGTGAAAGCACGTCAATCTGTCAGCCTCAGTTATTTTTGTACACCGGATAGTGATCGTTACCACTAGGAAAAACAAGCCTTTATAAACAGAAGAAGGTACAAAAGAAAAATATGTGATTTTGTTTACATATGTATGTCTTTGAGTAATTTTGATTTTAAAGCCAAACTACTGAACAAATTTAGATAAAATATTTTTATGAGCCCAATACGGTTAAATCGTTTTCAAATTGTCGAGGAACACACATTAATAAATTCCTTGACGAATTGAAAATTAAATCTTTTATGAAGTCCGTTAAACACTCCTCAGAGTTTATGTATACTAGTACTATAAAGAGGTTAAATTAATTTTCTAATATAAGGTAATCTATTGAAATCTGAACCGAATTGAATTTTTTTTTGTGTTAAATAGCTCGATTATTAAGACATTTTACAGGCTATATTACTTCACGCTACGACTCACAGGAACGAAGCAATTACAATAAACGCGAGTGAACCCGCGAGGAACTAGTTGTAAATAAAATAAATAGAAAATAAACTTATGCAATAAAATTGTCACCAGTTTTAAGACTTATATAACGTGTATCATTTTTACAGCGAAACTATTGAATTCACACACCATAAACACGAATAGCAATAAACTTTGAACACTCATAAATAGACATTGAACGAGATATTTCGTTTTGTATTGATGAACAAATACAGAAATATAGTCTACTGGTTTATCGCGATTTTGACTGTACGTAACAATTGTCCATTATAAAGAGAAAGTATTTGATTGTTTGCATTGCTTTGAAACTACAGATCCGATTTGAAAAATTCTTTGTGTGTTGGATAGCCCGGTTATTGAGGAAGATTGTAGACTATATTACATTACGTTACGACTTATAGAAGCGAAGCAGGAACTATAACCGTGAGGGCCAGGTAGTTTGAAATAAAAACGATGGATTCTCCATACAATTTTTCACCTCCCATTTCACCCCTGTTAAGGTTTATTTTCCCTACAAAATTCACTAACATTACTTCAGCGGTTTAGGCGTAAAAGTCACAAACAAACATTTAGACAGGTTTAATTTTACATTTGTAATATGAGCCGGTGTATGTATGGTATTATGTATTGCTCCGTTTCATCTATCATTCCTTTTTAGATGACAATACATTTGTAGCTCTTCTGGTACTGCAATAGTCATGGGCGACGATCACTTAATATCAGATGACCTTTCCCATTTACGGCTTTTTAAATTAAACTTTAAAAAAAACGGTGATCCAACTTTAAAGCAAAATACGTAATTTCGTTTTTTTTCATACATGCTTATTTCAAAATTTTTGATTTTAAAACTAATTTACTGAACTGATTTTGTTGAAAATTTTATTGAACTAATCTAGTAAGATTACCCTTTTAAACCAAAAAAAGAATAACTAACCAAATCGATCGACCATTTCGAATCGATGAATATACATAAATAAGTCCCCAATGATTTAAGTACCTCCTTATTTTTAACCAATATCGAAAAAGGAGGAGGTTCTCAATTCATCGTTGACCTTTTTGTGTGTGATATACTAGCACCGACTTCAAATTATCGTAGAAAATAATTATTTTTTGCTTTTTAGTTTTAAAAGTTGGTTTATGTTTATTTTTTAAGTTTTTATTTTGAAGACGGTTTAAAAAACATCGCAATAATAATAATTCAATAAATGAACAAACATTAAGTGGAGCAATAAGCCAATATTTTGAGGGATGTAGAACTGTTATTACATAGTCGAGGGGCGAGCTTAACGATCCAATTATTTCTAAAACACGTCTTCCGAAATAGGAAAGCATTTGATGCGAATTTTGTATTCGAGAGCCGATGTTGTTCCTATTAATTGAACATACCTATTATCTTTTTTAATTGAAATTTTTGATAAATTGATATTGAAATGTTTGGTAATATTTTTAATGATTTAAATGACGTTTTTTATCCTTAAAAAAGGTTCATTTATTCAGGGAAATTTCGATTTGCTTATCTTTTACTAAAACATCAGTTTTGCTTTTTTTTCGGTTTTGCTAGTTTAGGTGTGAAATTTCAACATGTACAAAAGTTTTATTGTTGTTTATTATTAGATTCGATTTTCAGCTAGAACGATTATCCGAATGTTTCAAAATCATCAGAATCGGACTTTTTTTTCGCTTTCCCCTTTAGTTTTGAAATTTTCGTTATGCATCTTTTTTCTATCATTATTTCTTCTTCATTATTGTTAACACCACATTGATGAAAGAATTTTATTTTCTTTTTAAACAATATTATAATAATATTGCCGGTTAATATCCAACTGCTGGACACAGATGTCCTCTCCTATTAAGGAAAAGGTTAAGAGCTTAATCCACCACGCTGCTTCCCTGCGGATTGGCAGATATACATGTGTCAGAATTTCTTCTTATACGTGCAGGTTTCCTTCCGATGTTTTCCTAATTTAACACAAATTTAGCACTTAAAAACGCAGTAGTGCTAGCAGAGGTTTGAACCCGCGATTATCGATTGAAATGGACGTGTTCAAATCACTAGCTCATCTCGGTTCTCAATCAAAAATTTCAATGTATAATATGATTTTACGTTTCATTCCCGCGACCGCTTATAACTTAGAACTATTGTCTAAAAACCGTTTGAAGTTACTTCATCAAGTTAGTTCGTAATTGACGCCTTTCAAGCAGGTCTTATCTTGTTCGGAACAAAAATTTGTAATAATATTATGTTTTACTTATTTTAGTTTAAGTTTTCTTTGAAAGAGAAAGTTTAATTTGTGATACATTAAATATGGATGATGATTATGAGTATAAGCCTCGAGGTATGTATTTTTTAATAAATTTTTTATATTATTTTTGTAGTAAAACATATATTCAAAAGGTCTTGCTTAAATATAGCATAATATAACAAAACAAAAGTACCACTGAGTTTGTTTTGCAGTTTATGCTCAGTCTTGAGATAATACTTTTCCGAAACCGCGGTAGATTAATTTTTTGACGTTCAAAAAGAGAATGTAAATTTCTATTTGGTTTTAAAATATTTTGATTTTGATATATACAATTTTAAATTGGTTTTGATTTTTTTTTCTCATCGAAAGAAATTAATGTTTTAAAAATAAAATGGAAGTTTTTCCAGGTTATATTTTGCAATATCCCTTTTTGAAATAAACATAAATAGTGCAATAGTTCAATTAAATTCGGTTGCGTAAGAATGTGAATTGTATAAAAGAAATTTCATTTTTAAATAAATTATACGTATATAAAGAAGTATTTACATATGCTGTAAAGCAAATAATTTCTACACCCACCAAAAGTCAATTTCCGAGATATTTGTGTATTCTGATAATACGTCACGTTATTAGAATTATTAAAAAAAACAAGCCCTCTAAACTAAATAAGTCCATAAAAAAGTTTCTGTATTAATTATTTCGACTTTCAAGTCCGTTCCATATTTTGCGATTACAATAATCTTAAATATTTGAAAAACTTTTTAATTAGATAATATATTAAATATATCAATCTGATTTTAATATATTATACCATTTATAAAAAAATAAAGGAAAAGGTGGATATATACTTCGTCAAACATATTTATTAAGAATAGGTTTGGCGTCTTTAGAGTCTATGTGCCTTACTACAAAAGATTTAAACAGACGTTAAACGCGCGTCTAAGACAGTTTTGAGTTAAACATGCTTTAGACATAGATTAATTTACGTTTAAGTGAGTTTAATAGATGTTTAAAACCTATTTTTGCTGTCAAATGTAACATATAACATTTTATCAATAAGTTTTTTTTATGAGTTTATTCGCTGTTAAGCAATTTAGATAATATTTTAAGCAATGTTTAAATCTTAAACACTTAGCTAGATACGTGTTCAACATGGTTTTAATGCGTCTTTTGTAGTATGACAGTATATTATTAAAAGGAAGTCCGTGTGACTTGACGCAGTATTCTTATAATATATATCAGCGTCCATATATAATTTTGTTCGTTATTTAGTGTTTCGGAAGTGGTAACTTAATTTAGATATTCTTTACTTTTTAATGAGTAATTTGTAGTTATATATAACGCGATAACTATTTCTACACCCTGCTTATTTTTTAATAGGCAATTTTAGATTACTTTAAAGCCGCATAGATGATAAGCCAATCGAAACGTTATTTGCTGATTTTATCTGTTAACATTTCGCGTAACGTTTATAAATGTTTTATGGCAATTTCAGAGTTACATACTACGGAAGTTAGAAGCATTCCATTTGTTAGTTTTTATTTATAGACTAGCTGGTGCCCGTGAGTTCGTCCGCAAAAAAATTAATATAACGAAAATTTCTAAAAAAAGTAACCTAAGCTTCTCCTTATAACATTAGCTATCTGCTAGTGAAAGTCCCATCAAAATCGGTCCAGCTCTTTCAGATTAACCGGAACAGACAGACGGACAGACAGACAGACGGACAAAAATTCTAAAAATTGGTTTTAAGTTACTTCCGTATATACTTTCATTTACATTCAGTGGAAATCTGTTAATTTGAAATTACAAATAGACACTTAAATTTTATAACCAGTATGGGGTATGGATGTTGATAATGTAATTCAGTGGAGTCAGATTTATGGATCTAATTATCTAATAGCCACATCTCCACAGCCAATTCACTTTTTTTTTCAATAAAATATAGTAGGTTAAACTCCTGATGTTAAGTGGTTGATGTCCAATCTCCATTAGAGCACCATAGGATACATCATTGCGTTGCCTGTATATAAAATAAAGTATGAAAGGCAAGTTAAGTTTTATAGTCGTTTCTCTTTTTTGTATATATTACATGGTAATCTAATGAAAGGTTATAAAAAGTAAGGAAAGGAATGGACAAGGTAGTTAGACTTCTGGCTCACTCACTGTACGCTGATCTTCTGTGAGTGCGAGTTACTGCCGCAGTCGAGCCAGCTAACTTAACAACAGATGGCTCGTCGGGTCGTTTGGCCATTTTTTTAAATAATAATGATGACACAAAAACTTTTAAAAGATAGAGAAAAGAGTTCATGATCTTGTAACAGCAGGTCTGATTTTGGTAGAACATATCTAAGAACTATTGCTAGAAAACCCTCTTTTAAATTATATAAATCGTTTAGGAGCTACAGTACCACAAACACATACACACACATAGCAATCAAACTTATACGTCTCTTTTGCGTCGAGGTTAAAAATATACTAAAACCAACAATCAATGGAAAACGGAAAAAATTACCACGTACTATAATCAATGGGCCAATACTTTATTTGTAAAACTATCGTTATTACAACGTGTCGCATTTCTTCAGTTAAAGCAATATAAAAATAGATTTGTTCGATACAAAAATCAAATATCATTTAACAGAATGCACGCTTTATGAACTCCGTTGACAGATATTTCTATTTACATCCCACATATCTATGGGACGGCCTAGCGGTTACGAAACGTCGATCGCAACCAATGCTCACAAGTTTTCAAGTGCTAAATTTGTGTTTAAATTCATCTCGAGCTCGGTGGTAAAGGAAAACATCGTAAGGAAACCTACGTATGTCGGAAGAAATTCTGACACATGTATATCCCCAACCCGGATTTTTTTTTTTTAAACGTATCACACTCAACGGCCTCCATTAAGATCTTGTAACCTTGTGTTTTGGGTCCGGAAACATACACAACACTAACATAAACACCCAGACCACGAAACACATCAGTATGGCCAATACAGACATTTGCTGTGAGCGGAGATCGAACCCGCGACCTTTAGCGCAACAGTCAGTGACCACTGCGCCAACGTGTCTGTCAAGTAGCGTGGTGCAAGCTCTAAATCTTCTCCTTAATAGGAGAGGTATTTGCCCAGCAAAAGGACATTTACAGGCTGTTATATACAGGTAGTTCGTGAAGATAGTAACATTCAAATAACATGTGTCATGGCTTTATATTGGCAAGTACGTCCGCGGTAGAGCTTCGCAAATAAAGTACCGATACGACTCGATTGGAATTTAAACAAAATAGTAACGTTTGCAGGAAAACGTTAAATCGTTGCTGAAGTTAAATAGTTAGGTTTATATAAAATCGACTAAATGGTAAATTGACAGATACATGGCATTTAAAGCACTTATGACTGTACAGATATCAGGACTAATGTGTTTGCTTAATAGCTTTATACACTCATTAACTTTAGCTCATGGGACTAATGGGAACGGGTCGAAATATTAAATTTACTTAAAAAATATTTTCCCATGTTCCATAAAGTTTTTCAACGAGTAACAACTTTCTTAATCTATACTAATATTATAAAGCTGAAGTATTTTTTTGTTTGGACGTACTAATGTTAGGAGCTACTGGTTCGAATTAAAAAGTACTCTTTGTGTTAGATAGTTTATTTACAAATACAAGGCTGTAGCCTATATTACATGACGCTACGATTTCATAGGAGAAAAGCAGTAACCATAAGCGAGAGTGAAACCGTAAGGAGCAGCTGGTGTATAATGTACACCCTCCAAATCATTGTACGGTTTTTATCATTTTTTTTATACCATAGTGATTTTTAAAAAGCAATATTTTCGTAAAGTAAATTTATCTGTACAAAAAATAACAAAATAGAAAACAAAATATATTAAATACGAAAACGATTTTTTCGTAAAACTTAATAAATCATCAAAGCAAATACGGAACAAACACAAAAGCGAAATTCCGTAAAAAAAAATCAACGTTTATTCAAATTGTTTGCGAGTAAATAAAACATCGAAATAAAAACGTATACCTTTCATTTCAAACGTATTACATTTTAGGCTACTCCCAAAACTGTATGCACTATCATTCGTAAAAAAAATCGAATAAAACACGGGCTGTGTAAATAAATCGTTCACAAAAAACGGTCTTTTTGAAATCGAACGACGCCATTTTGAAATATGGCCGCGGTTTATATTGCAATGCCGCACGAAGGCGCGATCGGTTCTAAAAATAAAAGACTAATTTTCTATAAGGTCGGTAGGTGGCGAAACGTCTATATAGACTGTACATTTGTACAATCATTCACTCGAATTGGATTTCTGAACGTTATTGCGATTGATATGACATCAGTCTTTAGAATCGTTCAATCAGTCTTCAAGAAAATGGGAACGAATTTTAGACACTAAAAGATAAAGTTCCTCAATTTATTCGCGTTAATTTCGATTTTTTATCGATATTTAAGTTTATTTTATGTTATGCATTAGCTGTTTGTTTTTTTGTCCGCATAAATTTCAGGAAAAATCACACTAAAATATATTCCATACTTTGACCAACGCAACGGCGGCTCTCAAAAGAATTATTTTTTCTGTTTTTCAACATTTTTTATTGATGCTTCAATCCCATTGTTCATAGCGTGATGTTACATAGCACTACTATCAAATACAAAAGGATTTTTTCAATCCGAACCAGTTGTTTCTCCGATTAGCGCGTTCAATCAAAACAGATAAACTCGTCAGTCTGATAATAATAGTACATAGGAAGATAATTATTTATTGACGATTACAGCAAACTGGTCAATTTTAAAGACCTTACATCGATGCCGTATACACTATTTAATGTGGTCGTCAAACATCTAAAATATCAATTTGAGGCATTTTTATCTTTGGACAGTACGCTGAAAGGAATATCGGAACACATCCTTAACATATGTAAAGTAAGATGTAGCATAAACATATAATTCTTAACTGATCCTTTACGCGTATGTTTCGTTAAAATCATATTACGAACCACGAACTGGAGACGGACATTTTTAATTTGATTTCCTGTACAACAATGTCAAGACTTTTGTAGTGTTGAAAAAAAGTGGTGTATATATTTCTTTGGATGTTGACAGATTTAGCAAGAAGTGATACTAAAAGAAGAGAAAAGTGAACTGATTTTAATTTTTCTTTTCGAAAAATTCAAGCGGCAGTTAAATTTATTTAAATAAATAGTGTGAAAATTAACATCAGTGTGAAAATTATTGCCTCGTTATGATAAACATTGACCACCAATTTTATTACTAAATACTTAAATAAAAATGAAATATGCTACAATTGTACTTTTATATTATATGTTTGCTCGTATAAATAAAAATAAATTGTCCAATGTATATAATTCCATCACTTAAAATATTTAGTAAGCTTTCTTTTTATTGTATTTGTAATATTATCAGGATAAGGTAAGGAGCATGTCTAAAAAATCGTATGAAAAATTTTTGGGTAAAAAAATTAGATGATCATCTCGTAAAGGTAAAATTTGTTCTCATTTTCCTAATTAGCAAACGTGACAGGGCGAGCAATCTAAATATATATAACTTAAAGGTGACTGACTGGCTAACTAACTGCACAGCCCAAACCACTGGACGGATCGGTCTGAAATTTGATATGCAGGTAGATGTTATGACGTAGGTATTTGCAAAGAAAGGATTAATTCTATCACTAAGGGGATAAAATAGGGGATGAAAGTTTGTATGAAACTTTGTCAATTTTAAACCGATCGGGCTGAGACTTTGCATGCATATACATAGCTACTATAACGTAGACACCATAGACATCGCAGACGAAGTCGCGAGCACTAGCTAGTTAGTATATAACATAACATAAGTTTTTGTACTTCTGTTTAATCGTTGAATCGGTTACGAATAAAATCATATAGCATCTAATAATATTTTCAACCGAAGGTTTTAAATAATTATATTTCAGTGAATAACCATATTTCAAATTTTCAAATTATAAAATAATTAAAGCAATTGACTAATTCATTTGTAGATAAGTCAAAATTAGTAAAAAAGAGTTGTGTGGTCGTTTTATGTCACTCCCATACTTTTGACTTACTACAAATGAGTTCGTTAATTACTATATAACTCTGTCTAAGGCTAGAATTATATGTGTAAGTGAATAACAAAAATAAGTTGAAAAGCAATGAGAAATTACTCATTTAGTTCTTTATAAAAATCGAATAGCTAAACTTATAATTGGTAATCTTGCTTATAGTTCTCCAATAAGTTACAATATTTAAAATGAAATAAAACAAATACGTACTATAAAATAAAATTAAAAGTTGAAAAAAAAAACCATGCAAACTAATTTAAATAATTAACGCGTTCATCGACCTAACGTTATTATTCACACCGCAGTCCTGCCAACGAAACCTTGAAATTGATTGCTCAATGGTAAAAGCTGTTCTGCGTGTAACATAGGCAAATTGCATCAAACCACTCGTAAATGCATCCATTTGATATCAACTACCGACTCTGGTGTGACGTGTTTTAACACGAACATTTCTGCACTTCGAAGAACCTTAGCCCAAAGAGAATTAAGGTCATTTTCGCGTAATCCATCCGTTGGAAATCTAGCCAGTGCTTAATCACAATTTGCGACCAGCATATGAGTGGCACTGCGTTCGAATAAAATCGTTCGAGGCCAAGCTGAACTTGTCAAAATATATCATATCAGTAGTTCTGTTTTGAATCGGGGTTTTTGGTTTGAAATGCGTCGGGGAAACGATGATAGGACTCCGGTGTACGTGGAAGGTAGGCTTAGATGTACTAAATGTTTTGATGATTATCGTTAATACTGTAATATGTACTGCTGTAATGATATGTATAGATTTATTTGCAAGTATCAATATTGTGTACATTCTTATTTATACATACATTTATGTAGGTTAATATATTAGAGATTTTGTAATGTTTAAATTTGCCTGAAAATTCGTTTTTTAATTTTTTTTTGTCTAAGTTTACTTCGAAACAGACGAATGGTTCCACAGGGAAAGAAGATTAGGTGTAGCCTGATATTTTTATCTCAATAATATTAAACATTCTTGACAAAAAATGTCGAAACACTAAAATAATAAAAAAATAAACATTTTTTTTTTTCGTTATCAATAACAAAATCAATTTTATACGGACAAAGACGCAGACGGAGACTCAATACTCTAATATCTATATATACAAAAGCGAATGGTCATTTACTCACTCATCACGAAATCTCAGAAACTACAAGTGTTACGAGTTTAAAATTTTGCATGGAAGTCCTTTTTAGGACGTAAATGCTCAATAAGACGGTATATTGCAAAATTCGACCCCTAATGGGATAAAACGGGGCTTGGAAGTATGTATAAAAGTCCTATGTTAAGCGCGAGTGAAACCGCAATATAAGCAATGTCTTTAAAATTTTTTTGTCCTACTTTCCCCTGTTTTATTACATTCATTGCCACTACATCAGTATCAAGTGCGATAGTATTTTACTCTGTTGTTATATCGCGACACGAATGCAATTACTGCGAGGCAGTTCACATTTCACACTTGCAGCGATATTCCGATTCTTGCTTCGTTTTATTCAGTTAAAATCAATTCCGTATCACCTTCTTTCAATAAAAGCATTCGGAATCGCAATAGTATCAGTGGAACTCGTACGGTGGAACCATTCGCATCTTGCACTTATCTACGCTTATCAATACGTGAATTCAGTTCATTAGCAACGTTGAACCTTATTGTTTTTTCTTTTTCTTCTGTTCTCGTTTTATTTTTTGGATTTATATGAAGTGAAGATACTTTTTCTGATTAGGTTAAAGTTATTGGAGATGTTTATGGATGTTTTTGAATACACTGTTTAATTTTATTTTGTTTCACGATTTCTCTTTATCTATACCTTTGTTTTATTATCATTTTTTTTATAATTTGCGTTATCAAGAGTAGTTTGCCTATTCTTCGAATAGTCATTAAGATTTTTAACAGAATATAAAGATGATACGAAAACAGGCTTTAGGTACATCGCAAGAAGAGATATATGGTGCGAAGCGATTTTTATATACGCTATTGGATTCATTTATATTTTAGCTAATAGTTTAAAAATTTAGTGTCGTTTAATATTTCTTCTAAGTTACATTCAAATTCGAAACTGAATTTAAATGTAACTTAGAAGAAATATTTTGATAACTTTCATAAACAGTAAGGTGGAATTAAAAAAAAAATTAAGGCTTCAATGCATACCTCAGCTTATACCTACATCATGTACCGTACAAAAAAAGAATATTTAAAATTTCTTTCACGAATTATGAATCAATTTCAATTAATTTTTATAAAAGAAAAGTAAACTTTTCTTTTATAAAAATTTAAAGAAAAGTCAGTGTAAGGCAAATAAATATAAAAAAAACTTAGCAGCTATATTCAGGAAGACCTTCACCTTTGATCTAAGCATTTGAATTTTGTTTTTTGTCAACAGAACGCGTGCTTTATGCCAGGAACCGTCAGCCGGGGTCAAAGCCAGCGGTCGTAGGTGGTAAACCGATCACCGAGGAATTGGCCATCGTGAGTATATATTGACCAGGTTTAAAATAGGAAGACGTTCTTGATGTTGTGTATATGGAAATATCTCTATTGATTGCGTTTCTATTGTTGTTTTTCGGAAAAACTGAAAGCTTTAACCTTAACAATTAAATTCAATTATTTCCAAATAATTTAATGTAATTGTTGTTTTGTGACGGCTTTTCTGAAGCCATAGAAAATGAAAATGACTTCTAATATCAATATTATCATGACAGACACGTTAGCGCAGTGGTCACTGCAACTGACTGAAGCGCTAACGGTCGCGGGTTCGATCCCCGCTCACGACAAACGTCTGTATTGGCCATACGGATGTTTGTCGTGGTCTGGGTGTCTGTGTTAGTGTTGTGTGTGTTTCCGGACTCCCGACACAAGACCATGAGATCTTAATGGGAGCCGTTGACTGTGATGCGTTTATTTTTATGTATCTTTTATTTATTTTTTTCCTTATCAATTACATTTTTAAATATATTTACAAATAAAATATAAAAACATTTAAAAATATAAAAAATAGAAATCCACTGGCAGCAGAGTAAGTTCCAGGCCACCAGCAGCTAGGGCTCCAGGCTGAGAAACCTCCTCACGATGCGTGCTGTTTCCAACAATACTGCCTTCTGTATCCGACCCTTGATCCAACTGCTTAGTGAGAGTTTCTTAAGGTGTTGATCGAAACTCTTCGCTAAGAGGCCATTGACCGATACGACAACAGGAACAATTATTGTTGAGTTCAGACTCCACATGGCGGTCATCTCGTGGGCAAGGTCTAAATATTTACTTAATTTTTCTTTTTCGGCCTTCACGAGATTATCATCATGTGGAATGGTGACATCAACAATAATTGCTTGGCACGCTGACCGGTCTACTATCACTATATCAGGTTTATTGGCTGTTATGTACCTGTCAGTGATAATTGATCGATCCCAGTAGAGCAGTGCATTACCATTTTCGAGAACCGCTGTAGGATTATACCTATAGTAAGGCACCTCGACATCCAAGAGACCGTATCGAAGAGCAAGTTGTTGATGAATTATCCTGGTTACTTGGTTATGTCTGTGCAAATACTCACCGTTAGCAAGATGACAACAACCGGAAATAATATGCCTAAGCGATTCACCAGGACGGTGACATGCACGGCACACATCTGGAGTTCCGTCTTTCATAATGTATTTCCGGTAGTTATTCGTCTTGATAACTTCGTCCATAATTGCACAGACAAAACCTTCAGTCTCCCCAAAGAGGTCCCCATATTGTAGCCAAGATATTGAGCTGGACAGATCTACATCTGAACTCATTAGGGCTCTGTAGAATCGTCCGTGTAGTTCCTTGCTCTTCCATACAGTCACGCGATCAAGTGTGTCTAATACTACAGGTTTACGCCAGTTCTCTTTGCCTAAGGATAACGGGGTAAAACCCTTGTCAATTGCCACAACATCCTTGTGCATACCCTCGTTAATACTGAGAAAGTACTCTCTGAGATTATACACCTCACGATTATGGAGACTCTTAGCATTTAAAAAGCCACGGCCACCACATTTTCGTGGAATGTATAATCTCATCACAGATGAACGAGGATGGTGCATTCGGTATGTTGTTAACAGTTTGCGAACTTGGCGATCCAGGTCGTCTAGTTCAGTTTGAGTCCATCTCAGAATGCCGAAGGTGTAGGTAAGTAAGGGCATAACCCAACCGTTGAAGGCACGCACCTTGTTTCCGCCAGATAAAAAGCTATTAAGGACTTTTTTCAGGCGACCAAAGAAACGTTCCTTCACCAGTTGTTTTATGGACCCGTCGTCGGTACCTAATGCCTCCGCCATTCCAAGATACTTGTAGGTTTCACCCTCGTTGAGGGATCGAAGGGATAAAGTAGTTGTTAATTGTACATCCGTAGACGTAACAACTTTACCTCTTTCTACATGGAGGACAGCGCATTTGTCCACACCAAATTCCATACCAATGCAACTACTAAAAGATTCTGTGATCTTCAGTAGTTCCACTAGTTCTGGTTGTTTTGATGCAAACAGCTTAAGATCATCCATGTAAAGAAGATGAGATATTTTTTTGCTCCCTCTACGAAGGCGATAGCCCAACCCTGAATCCTCTAGTAAAGAGCTAAGAGGGTTAAGGGCAAGGCAAAACCACAAAGGGCTCAAACTGTCACCCTGAAAGATACCCCTCATTATCCTTATCGGCTCGGTCGACCCGAAAGTCTCATTACTCTCTGGATGACGAAGAAATGTAATCCATTGCCCCATACATGACCTAAGAAAAGAGCATAGAGTTGTATCTATTTTATACAACTCCATGATCCTCATAAGCCACGTATGTGGTATTGAATCATAAGCCTTTTTATAGTCAATCCAGGCAGTTACAAGGTTTTTTCGATTTCGACGTACCTGTCGGCATATGGTCATGTCTATGAGGAGAAGTTCTTTTGTACCGCGACTTCCACCCCTACATCCATTCTGAGCCGGGGCTAAAATATTGTTACTGATAATATGTTTGGTGATTTTTGAGGCTAGAATCGATGTAAGGAGCTTATAGATGGTTGGTAAGCATGTTATCGGGCGGTAGTTTTTAGGGTCTGCGGTACAACCGGATTTGTATATCAGGATTGTGACGCCAGTTGTCATAAATGTGGGTAACGAGCCTGAAATGAGGGCATCTTGGAACCGTGATGCCAGGATAGAGTGTGAACTGCGGAACCATTTCAACCAAAAATTCTGCAATCTATCCGGGCCAGGACATTTCCAATTAGACGTCGAACGGATAGCAGAACTAACGTCATCCGGATTAATTGTGATAGAATCCATTGGTTTAAATGATTCACAAAGTCTCCTGACAACGCGCATCCAGTCACCCTCAGTGTGCTCAATGGGTGTCGACCAAATATCGCGCCAAAAATTGGTTAGTACACCCGGGGTCGGTAACACGCTATTAGCCACACTATCACCACGTGGCTCCCAATTCCTGTACACTTTCCGTTGGTCACTCTGGAACATGCTATTCTGACGATACCGATTTATGCGTTTTTTATACCGTTTAATGCGTTTTGCCCATGCATAATGTTATTATTATTATTATTATCATGCAGATACTTGGTATAAATTAATAGAAGACCATTAACCTATTTCTACAGGAACTTCGCATAACAGCGTTTGGTACAGCTTCGTGCCCACCACGAGGGGAATGGATCCATACTCCTCTCATCATGAGACCTTCGGACCAACCTCTTGGTTATGGTCTCGCTGCACCACGTAATGGGACCAGATCTCTGCTAGCTGGTCTTCAGGCGCACATCATTAAATGGCTGCTCTTCGATTCTCGTCCTCTGACCAAGGATAACAAGTCTATGGAACCACCTGATAGGTTTGTGTACATTGAAAGAATATTAAATGGATTTATAATCTGGTCGAATACTTATGACCATAATGGTTACTAAGTGTTCGAAACGTCAAGATAATTAAAGTCTATAATAATATTATAAGGAGGTAAAATTTATATATAAGTTTGTATGTAATCTCTGAAGGTTGGAAGGTTACAGGCTATATTACATCACGCTATGCTCATAGAGCAAAGCAGAAACCATAAAAGATAATGAAATCGAGGAGCAACTTGTTAATAATATACGCGATTTCAAATCCGTTCAAAATAGTTCGATTTCAAAGTAATAGAGAAAGTCTAAGAAAATACTTTGTAAAAGAACGATCTCCAAAACAATATCCTACATCAGTTACCATATGAAAATATAAAATCTTTTCTCTGCTTCGTCGTATGAAATATCAACAAAGTTTACACTTATATCGAGACTTCACCTTACCACAGGGATTTTGTTAAACAATATTCAAAGCTTAAGTACATTTTCACACGGTATACCAAACAATAATTCAGGAGGGGGTGGCTTTACTGATATCCGGACAACATTGTTGGACCAGGCGACAGAATAAAATTACGGGTATTTCCTTTCAAAAACAGGGAATGTTTACAACGTACGGGGTTGTTGTGGAATCAGGGTGGTTTTGTGAGGAACGAGAATCTTTTGTGAATATGTTATCTATAAAATATTTGTAAAAAAATATGTCGTGTTGATATTTCTAACTTGACTTGCTGCTGATGAAAAATGTATGTATTTATTTAGTTAACTTTTTCTAAATAAATCATTTTGTCGGATATACATTTTATATAAAATAAATTTATTAAAGATTTCTTGACGTTTGAAATTTTTCGTACTGCAGACGGGATTTTTAGGTTTTTTGATAACATTATTTTTGTGAAATGAACTTTAGGGCGCTTCAACAGTTTTAAATTCGTTACAAAATGTTACGCCGGCCTACAAAATAAACAAAAAGAAGGTTATAATGGCATAATTTGGCTACTTTTTAACCGACTTCGAATGTTTTAATGTTTGTTCACCAAATTCTTCGCTGATTGTGGACCAATTTTAATTTTTTTTTTAACGGCACACTTCCAAATTCGGTCCATTGTCATCAGGTGGGGGTCCGATAATGATATCTTGGGAAAATCGAGGAATCTTTTCAAATCTTACAGGCCCGCCTATTTCGATTTAGATATGTTTGATGGTAACTCGAATATTTTCTCTCGGAAGGCCACATTTGGTGAAATGAAACTGATGATGAAGACCACAGATGGTCACCGGGACTACTCAATAAAACGTACGGGCAGTATAATTAACAGTCCTGCATCGGGAAAGGCAATTATTTGGAAATGGTGATAAGCAGTTCACGTTTGGCTATTGTAACTTAGGTAAATACAAACTGTCTATTACTACTGCCTTAGTATATTCGTCACTTAAAAGTGTAAAATCGAAATTTTAAAAATAATAAATAGTAATGTAATATATAATAATAATAACGCCCAATAAGTTTTATTGTTTTACAATTGAAACCGGTGGTAAGTATTGGCACCAAAATTTACAATATATTAATTTTACACTTTTTAATTTTCTTGTTATGTTGTCGTAGTCGGTTTTTTAAAGTTTTTATTTATTGTATGTTCTGCGATATCCTCGTCAATTTTGAATTCATTTAAATCATTTTTATTATAATTGAATTAGTTACACCAATGATTAGTGCCTATTAAAATATATCAGTTCTAACAAAAACCTTATATTTGCAGTCGGTTATATGCTTCTCCAAAAAAATAATTATTTACTGTTTACTATTATGAATTCTACGACGCAATATTATCGTGTGAGAAGCTATAAAACTATATACGAATATTTATGGCATATTTGAAGATAAAGTGGGAAATATTAATTATTGAATAGTTTATTTCAAGCAATTTAACATAACATATATATAATTTACCTATATATATATATATATAAAGTGGTTATATTTCATATTTGCTATTAGCATATTATTATTATTAATATCGTAACAGTATCGTTCCTAAAAATAACCGCCAGACGGATGTACAAGGTACCTTCAAAATGCCGATCATAATTCTCCAGAATGCCACGTGCTCTAGCATAAATCCGAACGATGGCGAACGATATTTCACTAAAATGGAACATTATAGCATAACCAGCGAGGTTTTAAATTGACAGTATCTCATGGTTTAAATAGCACGTCAATGTAGGGACTGTTCGATGTGTGATTTAAATTTTCTATAAGAATACTTTTCGTAAAATATTTTTATAATATCAAATTTTAATCTTCATAAACTATATCATTTTACAATTGAAAGCGGTTAATATACAAGCTGTTTCCAAAGAAACGTTGGATTATATAGACTCGTACAGATATACGTAGGCAAACCATTTATGAAAACAAATTTAAAAAAAGTTTAGTTCATTTTTTTTACTTTTAAATTTCGATTCTGCTGAAGCTGTTAAAATAACCAACACATGCCAAGTTGACACCTTGTATATCAAAGAAAATCAATAACGAATTACAAATTATCTAGATAAACATATACATTTGAAAGTAAATATTATTCGGAACTACTATTTGATTCAGGCTTCGCTCATTTTAATTTAGATTTTATTGCACCGGGTTACCGTCCAACTATTTTTTTTTCTGGCCGATAATGCATGCGCTCCATCTATTGGTAGTTACTATAATCAATAATAATATAACGTATAAAATGCGAAAAAACAAACAGCTAATGATTTTTAAATATTAGACTACAGTTTATAGTTTTTGCTTTACTCCTATGAAGCCTTGCATATAATATAGCCTATTATGTACCTTCCTTAATAAACAGTTTATCAAATGCAAAAAGAATTATTCGAGTCGGATCCGTAGTATCAGATTCTACTACATACAAGCTTACAAACAAAATTTACCTCTAATAAATATTAGTATAGATATGGGATTGAAATATTTTCATTGTTAAGAGCTTAATTTAAATTGAATTTTTTTCCTTTATGCGTTACTTTTATTATGTCATCCGAAAAACTCCAGCCATGTTATGATGTACGGCATGTGGGCCGTCGTTTGCATGAATAAGGAATTTCAAATACCCTAAAACACTTCCTTGAGGTACTCTTCTTGATGGATTTTGCTTCAAGAACATTGAATATGAAAAAACAAATGTCGAATGTTATATTTAAACTTTTTTTACGAATATAAAAATATTTTACGTATAAATCGGAGATACAGGTAACCTTAATATAAACTAGATATGAATGATCTACCTTAATACTACATAAAAATTTATATTTGATATGTCATTTCGAAGATCATTTTTCGCTTTAATGGCGAAAACATTTATATTATAAATTTTTCATTAAAACTTTGGATTTGGATTGAATGGATTTTTATAGATATGTATTACGTTCGTACTATTTAACGTTAAAATCTGTATCCATTTCCAACTTTGACAGACAATTGTTTCGTTGACCCAAAAAACACTCGTATGTACTCATAAGCAGTCTCTGGCTAGTTGCTAGGCAACGTCGTCCAAAGTAATCGCCATTCTTGATCCATGATTTTATAACATACTTGCTGTCCCTCGCAGTTTCACTCGCGTTTATGGTTACTGCTTCGCTCCTGTGAGTCGTCGCATTCCTCAATAATCTAACACAAAAATAATTTTTCAATTCGATCCAGTAATTCCCGAGATAAGCGCGTTCAAACATACTAACAAACTCTTCAGCTTTATAATATTAGTATAGATACTTCTTATATGAAATTCTCGAGTTACAACGTTAGTTACATTACTCCTCAGAAACGACTTTACTGATTTTTACTAAATTTTATATGCATATTCAGTAAGTCCGAGAATCGGCTACAGTCTATTTTTATATCCCTAAGTGATAACCTTTGTTCACCCTAAACATTTTTTTTTAATTTTTGATGTTTTTATTTTTCTATAATGTGGCATTAAAAATACATACAGCCCTAAATTTTTACAATTTCACCAAGAATCATCAAGAAACAGGGGTTCTATTTCTTAATGTCCTTTTTAGTAGTTTAATCATTTTTACTCCCGCTCGATAACTCAACGGGTCAGCTAGTAGTTATATTATATCATTTGTCTAGTTTATGAACGAAGTTTATAGCGGTGCCAGTATTGACATAAGCCCTAGTTTTATATTATGTTATAAAGCGTATTGGTCCGATCGCCGATACCGATACAGAAGAAAATGGCGCTGTAAATTTACAGTGAAGTGAAGATGTGGCGAAAATGTTGCCTCTGGTTATATTTTCGAAATGGGTTATTACTTTGTTATAAACTGTTGAGATTATTTATAGTAACTCGTATGATGATAAAGTCATGCATTTTATGCATAATAAAAATAAGTGTACCATAAGTTTAGGTTAAGATCGAAGATAATAACATGAAATTGAAAATTTGAAAAAAACGCTCTCAAGATTATTATTTTTTTATTTAAAGCACACTTATTATAATATACATATTAACATTTACAACAAAAAATAAAATAGTATAACAATAATTTACCTAATATGCATGTCAATTACAAGTGTACATAGCATTCACTGTGATTCATAAAATTAAAAGTAACATTAAATTATTTTAATTATTGCAATTATCAAAACAATATTAAAAATAAAAATTAGAATTAAAAACATCATCTTCATAATCAGAAAAATTTTAAAATAAAATTAAAATTTACACAAAAAGTAGTTATGCATTTTATAGTAATTAAAAAGTTTATTTTTAAAGGCTGAGGAAGAATCGTAAAAAATAGTTAATTGAATAATGGGATCCTTGATGTAAGTGACACAACAGTATTCCTGGGAATAACCTTGGATACGAAGCTTCAGTGGAATTCCCATTTGTCATCTCTCACGGGAAGACTCAGCTCCGCAGCATACGCGGTTAGGAAAGTTCGTCAACTAACCGACGTTGATACAGCTCGATTAGTATATTTCGGTTATTTTCATAGTATCATCTCCTATGGTTTGATGCTATGGGGTAGCGCTTCAGATGTTAATACAGTTTTTATTTTGCAAAAAAGAGCTATTCGTAGTATTTATAATTTAGGAGCTCGGGAGTCCCTTCGAGATGTTTTTAGTAAAGTAGGTATACTAACGGTTGCGTCACAGTATATTTATAACAATATTATACATATTCATACCAATATTGATTGTTTTGAGAGAAATAGTGACTCGCATTGTATTAACACAAGAAGAAAGGATAAACTCATAACACCAAGCTTTCGACTTCGCAAAGTAAATGTTTCCTTTCTGGGGCAAGGTGTCCGTTTTTATAACAAAATACCAAAGAAATTTTTGCAGTTGTCAATCAATAAGTTTAAATTGTATATTAAAAATTCTTTAATAGCTAAAGCATATTATTCTGTACAAGATTATATAGATGATAATAATGCATGGATTTAGTATAGATGAATTTCATACAGGATGTTTAATATAAACATTTGTAATTTTAAAATGTATATACTTAATAACACAATTTTAAAAGAGTACCTATCGAGTTTCTTGCCGGTTCTTCTCGGTAGAATCTACATTCCGAACCGGTGGTAGCTTTTCCTTAATTTAAGTACTTTTTGTTTATTTTGACGATTCAAAAGTGCTTTTAAAAGCCTACTTGAATAAAGTATTTTTTTGATTTTGATTTTGATTTTGATATCAATGCCTGGTATTGATTTAATAATACTATTATATTCACTACACACTCTTACTAAGGGAGCTTGATTGCCGACGTGCGATCTCATACGAGGAGTGTGAAATATTCTATGATAGTATTTTAACGAGCTCCGTTACGAGACTTCTGCTGTCCTTCTTGGTGAGGAGTTGTGTATCCTGCTGATTTAAGACAATGCTGCAGCATAAAAACCATCCCGATCACATCAGCTTTCAAACAAAAAAAAACTGTATCTAAATCGGTCAACTCATTATACAGATGCCATAGATAGATATATACATAGACATAGATATGAGTACACGTGTCAAACTTATAACACTCCTCTTTTTGGTGGGGGTTAAAAAGAGCTTTAAGTGGACAAAACAACTTTGAGGATCTTTTTAAATCTGAAAGCAGGTTCTCTTTTTCCATATGCTGTTAAATTACTTACTAAGCAATAGGTATTAAAGATTTTTATTTTATCTGAAGTAAAAATGGTTTTTTGTTTAGCTATTTACGTCCTAACGAAGATCGTCAAGAAGAAGCGTTGTGGCGTGCTTGTAGTGAAGTTATCTGGCGATGTGGTGGTGGCTTCAACAATCAGGCTGATGTCAAAGTGACGGTAGCTCTGCCTACCACCAACGTGTATGTGCAGCACAGCTCAGCGTATTACCAAGATGGGATCACTGAAACGGTGAGTTTTTAAGTGAAGTTCAAATTAGGATGTTCAATAATGACAATTAGTATTTTTATCAATAGCGTCGAATATCGTCGGCAGCGTGAATTGTTACAAGTGTCTTTATTTGAATTTGAAATAACGCGGTAAATTAAATTGTTGTTGAGACATTATTTCCCTAACAATGTATTCCTTCAGCGTTGAATACGAAATGACTTTAAACAATAATGGTACTAAATTAATAACTTTAAGAAAACTTAGTGGTACTTATCTGATTTTGAATATCTATACATTAATACGTGAATCAAAAACGTTTCACCCCTTTTGACGAAAATTGCCCGGAGGAGTATACAATTTCTCACACTTATAATTTACATCGAGAGGGAAGGAGCTAATATATTTTTGTTATGCATAAAATAATAAATAAATAAATAAATAAATAAACGCATCACACTCAACGGCCCCCATTAAGATCTCATGACCTTGTGTCGGGGGTCCGGAAACACACACAACACTAACACAAACACCCAGACCACGACAAACATCTGTATGGTCAATACACACGTTTGCCATGAGTGGGGATCGAACCCACGACCGTTAGCGCTTTAGTCAGTTGCATTAACCATTGCGCCAACGTGTCTGTCTATAAAAATACATTAAACCAATAAAAAAATCAAAACACATACTACCCTATATTTGACACACACAAACGCTATACTCTTTTGTTTATTGTTAAAGTATGGTCAATTTGAGAATAGATTATCTGTGGTTCTTCTAGTAAACGTTTGAAAATTTAATTAATTATGGTCGATTTTCGATCGCTAGTCGACCACTAAGTCAGTAAAATATGAAACATTCAATAATGTAATCTTTATTTTGGGAGCTAGAAATTGATATTCTCGAGCCGAAATGGCCTAGTGGTTAGAACACGTTGATCCCAACCGATGATCGCGGGTTCAAACCCCGACTAGCACCGCTGTGTTTTTAAGTGTTAAATTTATATTTAAATTCAGCTTGAGCTCGGCAGTTGAAGGAAAACATAGTGAGGTAACCTGCATGTGCCGAAAGAAATTCTATCACACCATGTATATACCAACCTGCAGTGGAGCAACGTAGTGGATTAAGCTTTAAACCTTCTCCTCAATAGGAGAGGAGGCCTTTGCCCGGCAGTGGTATATTTACAGGCAGTTACTTTTTTTACTTTTACTTTTATAAATGGATAAAAAACATACTCTTGAAAAGCATTTTTTTACACAGCTATTGAATGTAATAATTTATTTTCACAGACTAATTTGGTTGTTGATGTTTCAAGCTGCACTCATTCGAGTTTAAGAGTTTGGAGGACCTGCAGATATTTTTGAAGAGATACTTGTACTTGGTTTGTATCATTTATAATTGTGTATTGCATTTTTGTAAATTTTATATTCAATAGTATTCTTAATAATACTGAAAGGTGTAACGTTTTTCAAAATAGCATATTACATCGATACAATAATTTCTTACATTGCTGTAGTAAAGATTTTACAGAACACTATTATTAAACAGTAATTAATCTAATTTTAACTACCAAAAGCCAACCAACCCATAGCAAAAGTATATTTCATTAAATTTTTATTGATTTCTAAATGTTGCTAAATTTGACTAATGGGTTTTTAGAACTTAAGCAATGAACTATTTGTTTCGTTATAATATTTACTTTCTATAAAGTATAATAAGGAATATTAATTGTTAAATATTTTGTCCAAAACAAAAGTAATCTGCTGTAACGTGTCATACACAAGAGTTTTATTCAGCTAACAAGTAACGTTAGGTCTTACCTTATTTTTAATATCAAATAAAACAACATAACATAACATTGTAGCTTAGAAGTAAACCAACATAAATTAGTAGACATGAATAAAACTGGACTGAGTCACTAGATTTTATGAAGAAAGCAAGAAATTTTGATTCAAATAAAACCAGATACAAAATATATTAAAAAATTAGCCGGTGCCCTGTGAAAAATTAAAATAAATAAAATTTCTAAAGAAAAGCAGCCCAAGTTACTCTTTATAACATTAGTAACTATCGAGTTTCTTGCTGATTCTTCTTGGTAGAATCTACATTCCGAACGGGTGGTTCTTAAAATTAATTTTTCGTTTTCTTTTTACGATTTTGACGATTCTTGAAAAGTGCTTGTAAGTTATCTTTGAAAACTGTTAATTTAAAAATATAAGCACATACTTTAATTTTATTTATCATTTTGGATATAGTAATCAAAATTATAATAGCCATAGAATGATTCACGTTACAGATAAATCCGAAAAATACAATAATGCGTAAAAAAAATTAAATAACTATTTTTTTTTGTTTCAATGTTCTCACTAAATACAAATTCCACGTCATAAGAGTTGTGAATATGAAAGACAATGTAATATACATTTTATGCTTTTAGAACATAAAACCTCAAATACTAAATTATTTCTAAGTATTCGAGGTTTAATGTTCGTATGACAACTAGGAGTCCACGGGAGCTTTTACCGTTATGGTACCTGCATTACAGTACCTGTATTGATACAATTTACGATCCATGGTGCATTGTGAAACATCAATACACAGAAAACAGTTCGACAATGTTGTTGATGTTTATAAACAACAGATTCGACTGCAGGCAAATTTCCAAAACCGAATTTAGATTGTTACATTACAGGCGAATACTTCTTGTAAGGGATGACACATGAAATACCGAATAAAAGAGCCTCTATTAAGTGTTAAAAAGTATACGATAAAACGGGAAGAGTGGATGGAACGTACTCACGTGGACGTTACTGGCTAAATTGCATGTCGTATTTTGTCCATCAAAAATTTTCAATTTATCATCTAGATGTGCCTTTGGATGTTTCAAATCAAAACTATTATATAAGCAGAACTTTGCAAAAAAGGGAACCGGCTTCAAAGGCAAAGTACATAATTTCATTTACTTAGATGACATATACTATAATCCGAATATTTTGAGCCAAACTACTGAACCAAAAAGAAAGGGAAAGGTATAACACTATACCATCTTATCAAACAAAAAAAAGAGTTAACCAAATCAGGCAAGTAATTTTTTGAGTAATCAGGAAACGTATAAGAAATAAAGAAAAGAAAAAAAAAATGCCGACAAATTGAGAATCTCCTACTTTTTGAAGAAATCTTTAGATAATTTATTTCATTTGCTGTATGTTGCATGTTCAAAGATGCTTACTATCAAATTTCCCGAAAAATTATATAAAGCCAGTCACAAAATCTCTCTCAAGCAGACTTAACTCCTAATACTTACAATGTCGGTCTGCTTAGAACTTTAATCGTTAAGGCGCGTTTAAACTGTTTGATAATAGCTTGTTTAATGACGTAATAATTTCGATTCCCAACGGAATTATTGTCGACCTTCTGACTTTGACAATAAATCTTATATTTGCATAGAAGGGTGTTACTATATCGTTATTAGTCATAAATGTCTGCCTGTTTAAGTCCGCTGGTGAGTTTAAGATTGTATGCTTAATCTGTGGACTATGTTCATTGTTACATGTACATATTTGACCTTGTAGAAGAATTATTTGAATTATCATCTGAATTGTCTAGAAGGGGCTATTGATGTTAGAATGGGTCGTAAAGACCTTGAACCTTTGAAATTGTGTATAAATGTATCAAGCCTTTATCTATTTGTAGTATTTTACCTTCCAAATCAATCTAGAAATTTTATGTATAAATCTTAAATATTTATCATCATTATCAAGATAAGAATCTGCTGTAAAAGCAACATCAACAATAAAGAACAATAAAGATTAACAATCTTCTCATATTTGGGTTAGGGTTCTGAGTCGTAAAATTCATTTCGACTGTAAGTTCGGTTGAAATTATTTCAATTATATGAGAATAAAAATTAAAATAAAACACGAAACCGTTGTATTATGCGCTTCATCGCTGCTTAATTATGCATTTGCAAATGACCGCTGTTTTACATTTTATCTGGATTATGCGCCGCGGAACGATCATTATACGTTGGTGTATTCGAAATTCATTCAATCGATTGTACGGACATTTTGCGTAAAATATAGCATATAATGTGAATCTATTTTTGGTGCGAAATCGCTCACTTGTAATTCTTATTTTATTTAAGAAAAATTGTGAATATAGAAGGCAAACGAACAGGCACCTGCCTGTCTGACCACCTGATGATAGTTGATCCCAGACGCCCATGAATATTTGCAGCAACAAAGGGTATAAGGAAGTACAAGAGGGGATGGATGAGGTGTCTCCTTCACTCACATAAATGCTAATGTATTAGCTACTTTCCGCCAATTTCCTAGGAGAATATAGTACCGCCTCGGTATCCTGTGTGCAACCTTAAGGCAATTAAATTGAATTAATTGTAATGTTTTTAAAGAATACCAGATTTGATAGCAGGACCTGGTTTTGTTTGACTTAGCCCTCTTTATACCTATTCTTACATTTTCTACGGTTTTAAAGATTCATGTTTTCCATCAACTGAATATTCTATGAAGGCTAACTGTTTATTGGTTATAAAATAATATAAAACATTCGTATTGTTATGGACGCCGCTTTACAATTCACCCGAATAACACCGCGGTCGACCTGTCGAAACTCGGCGGACTCTTTTGAAAGTTTTTTATAAATGCGCGGAACATCGCCACGCTCGCGTTCGGAGAGTGAGGCTTTAAATAAGTCTATGAAACTTTATTCGCTGGCCATTTCACGAATAAAATTGAACCATTTGAGATAGATTTAAAATCGTAGCTTAAGGTCGTATTATTAATAGTTAGTTCAAATGTTCTAAATATTCTTCTGTTATTTTATAATCTATTCCCGGTAGAGAGAAGAATATGATCTTTTATAATAATTACGAAGATACGGATATATAAGAATCTATTCCAAATATGGTGAGTACCACATAATCAAGATTTCTTATAATATTTTCTTTCAACCAAAAAGTTAAATTAACATAAATACTTGTCCTGCAGTTAAGATCCACGTAATTAACTTACTAGTCTGTCTCGTGTTATGTGTACTCATATATGGACGCTGATAAGCAATACTGTGTCAAGCCACACGGACTTCATTTTGAGAAAATGGCCTCTAAAGATGTCAAACCTATTCTTAACAAATATGTTCGAAGAAATATATATCCATCTGTTATTTTATTTTTTGATATAAGGTAAAATGAATTTAAATCAGACTTATACATTTAATATATTATCTAATAAAAAGTTACATATATATTTGTGATTATTGTATTGATTGCAAAAAATGGAACCCACTTGATATTTGAACCAATTAATTAAGACACTTTTTTCCGTACTTATTGAATTTATATGACTACATTTTTTTTGAATAATGTTAAATAGGTGATGTAGTATCAAAATACATCAATATCTCCGAATGTGAGTTCTTGTGGGTTGACACATTATTGCTTATCAGCAACTTTATGTACATACTTGCAGTTTTACGGTAAAACGAATGTCAATCATCTCTACCGATCTTAGAAACAAAGTTCATTGAAACAGCTTATAAAACAATAGAGAAATAGTATTTTTGAGGAATAGCTTGACTACAGCTCGTATATAGGCAGGCTTGACTTCACTCTCATAAAAGTGTGGTATGAAATAGCTAATACATTTACGTTTCGTACAGTGAATGAGAGAACCGGAAGTCTAAACCCCCTCCTCAATTTCTTTTCCCACTTCGTGTTTCCATTCATCTCTTGTTTATTTGTAAGCATTTATGGCTGCTTCCTCTAATGATGCAAATGTTCATGGATACCAATGATTACTGAAAATCAGTTAAACCTGCTCGTTTAGTTTTTTATGTATATAAAAAATAAATATTTTTTTAAATCAGTTTCAGTCTGAAGACGGTTCTGGGTCATTGCTGTTATTGTACGCCTGCATCTTATCAAGAGGATGTGAGAAGTAAGTAATACTTCTATTTAAAGGTTTAAAAAAACATATTCCAAATAAGATCTTGGTGTATTAGTAAAAAATAATTAAAGATTCAAGTCCACGTCTTATCGATTTAGTGAATGATTTTACTGGTGGCAGATCTCTTGCCTGATAATTCTATATATGATTTAGGCAATGCGACAATCAAGTATCTTTTTTGTCGCATATCGTATCAGTAATATTTAATTTTCATATAATTAATATGAAATCAACCACTTTCTGCGTAGACCACTATGTGTTTCCAGTTAAACGCACTTGAAACAAACAGATTGCTGGTTTAAAAGTATTCGGTGCTGGCGACGGGAATCACAAAGCTACGCGTACCGCCTTAAAGTACAAATGCTGCTAGTATTTTTATCATAATTCTACGCAGTAAATTTTAAGTTGCAATAGCTATTAAGTTGAGTTGTAAACTAAGAAAAATGTGAATGTGATTTTATGTATTTATTTTACTTGCGCTTTTAGCTTTCACGCATTAAATATTCAACCGATCATCATGAATTTTTAGACGTTGTCAATGATACAGAAAGGACATAGGGTCTTGTTATCGACAA
The DNA here is from genome assembly GCA_037950945.1 of Hypolimnas misippus. Lineage (NCBI taxonomy): Eukaryota > Metazoa > Arthropoda > Insecta > Lepidoptera > Nymphalidae > Hypolimnas > Hypolimnas misippus. The sequence continues at coordinate 14,817,827 of JBBEEQ010000032.1, forward strand.
AAAGTGTAGGTACTCTTCCCGAAACACGGAAAAATAGTTTTAAGACAATCCTCTGGTATAACTAAATACATAATATTAACTGAATACTAGCAGATATCGCACGTTTAGTAAAAAAGTGACCATATTAAAAATTTTACTGAACAGAGTTAAACTCTTACACCTACTACTAATACTGTCGCCTAGTTTCAAATAATTCTGTGGTTCATAACCGATGATTGTGAAAAAATAAATTTTTCATTCTATCAAAATCTTGTCACATCGACGTCCAAATAAACGACCAAGTGTCCCATGTGCAAAACGCTATTGTGATTTTCTAAAAATGACAACGTCTGCATTCACTCACTCACTCACTTCACTAACTTTAAAACTAAGCATGAGCATAAACTCATCACATTAAATAGCCTTATTAGGATCTTATGATCCTATGTCGGGGGTCCGGAAACACAGTCTCTATGTCTGTGTAATATATAAATAATTTTTCCTTCAGCGTCAAAAAAGATTTAGACGGTAAGCTGACCTACCTCGTGTCGACTCAAGTAGAGGGCTCTTTGAATGTAACGACTCTTCTGCTCTCCGGTCGCGCCACGCCTTATTTGCATAACGGAGTGCAATATGTCGGCGATGAAGACCATTACGTAAGGCACTATAAATGGACATTGATAAGCAATACTGTGTCAAGCCACAAGCACTTCATTTTGAGAAAAAGGCATCTAAATATGTCAACCTATTCTTAATTAAATTGGAGAAGTATATATCCATCTTTTTATTCGATTTTGATAATTAGTATTATAAATTAAAAGCAGATTGGTATAGTAAAGAGTTTTATTTAATTGTAAGTTTTTCAAATATATGAGATTTATGCATTGTCCAAAATATGGAACACACTTCAATATTCTAAACATTAGATTAAGAAACATTTTTCCGAACTTATATAATTCAGATGACTTGAAAATTTTTTGAATAATGTTGAATACGTGATGTATTATCAGAATACATCAATATCTGTAAATTTGACTTTTTGTGTATTGACACATTATTGCTTATCAGCATCCAAACATAACTAATAAATAAATATGGCCCTGAATGATTTACGAGTGATAATTGTTATCTGATGAGGAATTCCATTTTCCAGTTCGACGGGATAAAGAATCATGAAAATATTTTTAAAACTGGTGAAAATATCGCGTCATGTGACCCACGAAAACATTTTGCAATACACAATAGAAAATATATGTAACAATGTTTATACAACGAATTAGTTTGTTATGTAAAAAACTCACCTACTTAGTTAATTCATGTGACGTCCACTTTCAGGAATTATTTGTGAAAGAGTGTGTGATATCTACATTGCATTTGGGCCTAAAGATAATGATATTTTAAATGTATGTGTAACAAAAGTAGCCGAGATGGCCTAAGGAACGCATCGATATCAAACGATTATTGCGAGTTCAAACCTCGTTTAGCACCGCTGAGTTTTCAAATGCTAAATTTGTGATTCAATTCAATAAATTCATCTCGTTCTCGACGGTGAAGGAACACATTGTGAGGGAATCAGCATGTGCCGAGAGAAATTCTGACATGTATATCCGCCAACCAAGAACAACGCTGTGGATTCAGTTCTAAACCTTTTTCTTAGTAGGAAAAGAGGCCTTTGCCCAGTCGTGGGACACTTACAGACTGTTACTTTATGTAACATATGTATGTTATTTACGCTATTTTTATTTCAAGAGAGGTTGGATTGATTTTAAGTCTTTGCTTAGTTGGGTTTTTCTCTAAACCGAATAACAAAATAAATATTAAAACAAGTAAAAAAATCATACATTTATAATCTAATAAGTTACATTTATTGATACTAAGGCAAAGTTCTCTGGGTTACCTAATTTATAATACAATATAATTACATTCCAGGCTATGCCTCAATTCGGCGTGCTGTCACGGAGCTCTGTCGGTCTACTAGTCTGGTATGGAAATGATGACAACATTACCAAGAACATTTCCAAGCAGTACCCTGGCTCGAGGCTGAAAACCCCGGCCTTACCTATTTGGGTTCAGTACTAATATTTGTCTTTACTTACCCTCCGTCTGTATATCGGCTAATCTTGAATTGCTAATGGCTTTTAATCCGGCTTTCACTGTAAAATAGACCAAATACTATAGTTACATAGTTATATAGTTTGATAGCAAGAGAAATACAAATGCACCGCTTTTGCTATAGAATTTACTATCTCGTAGCTATGTATTCAATTTAATAAATAAATAAATAACGCATCACACTCAACGGCCCCCATTAAGATCTCATGACCTTGTGTCGGGGGTCCGGAAACACTCACAACACTAACACAAACACCCAGACCACGACAAACATCCGTATGGCCAATACACACGTTTGCCGTGAGCGGGGATCGAACCCGCGACCGTTAGCGCTTTAGTCAGTTGCAGTGACCATTGCGCCAACGCGTCTGTCATATTAATAATTTAGCATTTTATTAAATATTTAAACAATAATAAAATAACAATAAACAATACACTAAAGTCAATTAATACAAAAAAATGAATAATTTGTTACAAAAGATTGTAGACCTCACCCAAGCCACTGCATCTAGGTAAAGTTCCCAAACTACTGGCAGCATTGCCCCGTTGAATGGCCAAACTGATCCTATAACCGAGGTAGCTGCCAGCTTTTGGGTCCTCAGTTGCTTCCGAAAGTCTCTTTGAGAGGTTTTAAAAAGAGAACGAGTATTTAGTTCCCACTGACCAAGAGTTTTCATTCCAAACGGAGCAAAAAATAAATTTTTATCAGTATCATTTGAAATAACCTTAAATATCTGCAGGTCTTCTTAACATTTTTGAGTCAATTAGTAATCTATATAACTAACCTTACTATATATGTCTGTAAAATATTCATTATAATAAATTCGTTTTAAAATATAACCTTGACAAGTAGAAAACAGCTAAATAGAAAAATATCAGCTTATTGGAATATTTTGTTGGAATTGATTATTTCTTTGCGAATTTATGGATTGTCTCTAAAAACTGTCATCCCCTATTTTATCCCCTTTTAGTTTTGTTTTAGAAACAAAAGAGAAGCTCCAAGGTCAAACCTATACCTGTAGCAAAATTCATCAAACTTGGTCAACTGGTTTAAGCCTGTAAACGTAACAAACAGACAGACAGAGGTCCTTGTTCATATATATATATATAATATATATATTAATAATTTTCTCTCCTATAAAGCAGTTTTACCAATATCATTACCTTCATAGACCAAAATATAAATCACATACCACACGATTCCACCGTTATAAAGATTTTTTACAATTAAAACTCAATTTTAGAATTCACTTATACAAATGAGTATTTAAAATCCCCTGTAATTGGAGATCAACTGTGCTGTTTTGTGAAAGGGGCTCAAAGTGAAATTTTTAACGTAATTAACCAATTACATACATTGGTGGATTTATGTAATTAAATATTAGCTTTGGTTATTCCATTTGAAATGATTTTAAATACGAAATAAAGAGCATTAAAGCCTGAAACATATTATCTAACGTGACTTATTGTGACGACTTACCGATTATTGTGGCTTAGGTTCTAATACATCGTAAATAAAATTTAACAATTTTCCCCAAGAGTGAAAAAGTTGCATAATTTTATAAAAAGTTTTATGTGAATCGATTTTAATATGTTCATTGTCACTTCACAGAGTAAAAATTATACCACCAAAACTTTAAGTATAGAATACAATCAAATCAAGGAAAAACAAAAATATTTTGCAAATTTCGTCCAATTTTCTAGATACACCAACTGCATAAATAACTTTGCAATCCCATACAAATATATTGGATTACAAAGTTACATTTGCAATGTGCAATATATGTATAATATGAAGGAATAATAGTAGGCTTTAAGAATTTCCGTTTTTGGTATTCAAAAAGTAGAAGGTGACTAGTTTAAAAATGATAGATCGCTTGTTTGCAAGAATATCGTAGTAATTCAAAATTCTAACAAATAGAACTAAGTATGTCAAAATACCATAAATCTTTGATGTTTTATCATGAAAAGAGTTGCGATGATGAATTTTCTTTAAATCAATAAAGTTATAACATCAAGGGATCGTTTAAATTTTGCAGCTATGCACCAACACATTAATAAAGAAATTTAAAAACCCCATTCCCTAAAATTCATCATTTTTAGTTGCATCGATATTCTTGAAAAGCAGCGACATACGAACTAGACCTCTGTCATACACGTAAGTATATAATTAAGTCACCTCCAAAGTTCGTCACTGCAAGCGTTCGATAATATGTTTCAAGCTTATCAAGCTTAAAATTAAATTTAATTCATTTTGGTATTTCAAAAGCGGCATTTGCAACATAAATTCTAGTTATCAACGATGTTTTAACTGACTGATATAATTTTGCTCAAAGCACGTGTGCCATATATTATTTGTATATTGTTTTTGTAAATCATTATTCTAATAACTGGTAAAGCTTTATTGTATATTACCTTAAATTATAATGTAGCTACAAATATGGACACCACTTTCGACGACGTTGCTAAGCGACCTGCTGGGGATGAAAAAGGACAGGGGAATAAACTCTATATTTGGACTAAAAGTAAATTGATGAATTTTGGTATTAGATTTTCAACGTTAAATAAAAAAGAAAAAAAGAAGACATTTTTATATTTACACTAGCCGATACAGTAAAGGCACTCATACTCACATCTGTGTCGGCCTCATTATTTGAAGCAATTCCATTTTAATATTATTTTATTATTTTAGGTCACAAGCTGCTCTGGTCACTATGGTGTCTTATTTAACACTAATCGGGAACTTTTGAGAAACTATCACGCAGAGAGGAGGTATGTAGGAAAACAATGTTGAAAAAAAAACTATTCGGGAGGTCACTGAAAAGATATTTACATTTTTTTCCTTTTCTATTATTTATTCAAATTAGCAATTTTCATTCTCTTTTTCAACGTCAAGAAAATGAATCTACCACGATTTCGAAAAAGTTAAACCTCAGATCAGAAAAGTAACCGCGAAGGGAACTCTGCGGAACTTATATTTTTTCTTTGTTGTTTTATTTTAACAACGTCCATAATCCTCTAGCATACAAACATTTTTTTTATAATCTTCTTAAACTTTTGTATAGAAGAATTTGTTGTAAAATCTTATACATATCCCAACAAATATATAATACTAGAACTTTATTTCTATTGTAGATTCGATATTCACTACTACACATGTGGTGGCTGTCATGTCCTCTTGAACGTGGACACTCGGGCTCACGAAGACACTGTCGCCACGAGGAACGATGACATCAGTGCGACTCCGCTCGAGAAACTTATTCATACTAAGTAAACATACTTTAAATTACTTTCTGCACCTCGAACTTAACTGGTCCGAGCGGTTTTATCCGCGTTTAATTTAAATCTTCCCAGTTTGGTTTATGTCTAAACTTCATGGCTTTGAACCTTCTCTAATAAATAGTCTATAAATGAGGGTTTTATTTCTTGTACTTTGTGTGTTAAGGGTGTTCATACAAAATTAATAAATTTATATTATAAATATAGATAATATTTGAGAATTGTATTCATTTCGAAACTACGATGCTTAGACAACTCTTATATGGACGCTGATAAGCAATACTGTGTCAAGCCACACGGACTTCGTTTGAAGAAAATGGCGTCTAAAGATTTCAAACCTATTCTTAATAAATTAGTTTGAAGACGTATACATATATTCATCTTTTCTTCTATTTTGATAAAATGTATATTGAATCAAAAGCAGATAGATTTATTTAATATGTTATATAATAATAAGTTTTTAAATATTTGAGAATATTTTATAAATTGCAAAATATGGAACGCACCTGAAATACGAAACAATGAGTTAAGAAACTTTTTCCCATATCATATAAATAGGTGACGTAGTATCATACATCAATATCTTAAATTTGACTTTTTGTGGGTTGACATATTATTGCTTATCAGCATCCATATAAGCTTTCAATTTGCTAATATTTCTGAAGTCAAATAATAAATTACCTTGTATTAAAGATGCCGATTGACGACTCAAATTTCACATTTATTTTGCTTAAATGCTTTAATTAATGTAATACCTTAATCAGCTTTACGAAGCGTTTAATGTTTATAATTATTAAGTTTTAATTATTTGTGTTTATACCAACATGGTAGTTTTAATTTTCAGTTTTATTCAGATTAAAGACATTCAATATATGGATGCTGATGAGCAATAATGTGTCAACCCACAAAAAGACAAATTTAGAGATATTAATGTATTCTGATAATGCATTTCGTATTTAACATTATATAAAAAAATTTTCAAGTCATTTGAACTGAATTAGTACGGATGAAGTCCGTGTGGCTTGACACGGTATTGCTTATCAGCATCCATATGTATCTTGAGTATGTTTCAAAATACAATTCATCATGTTGCAAAGTAATTATGCGGAGTTATTGCTATTGAAACGGACACATTTCGACCATTGATTTCGTTTCGTTTTAGTGCAAATATCAGAAATCACCTATTAAAATATATGGTGCTTTAATAGCGGTAGTAAATCGTAATTAGACTAATGGGAAATTTATACTAGCTGATATTGTTTTAGAAAAATGTCAATTACATGTTAAAATACTAATAAGCAGTACGCGATATAACTTAAGCATCGATTGGACGCTGTTTGTTATTTGGATGCAGATAAGCAATAATGTGTCAACCCACAAAAAGACAAATTCACAATAATTGATGTATTTTGTCACCGCGTTACATATTTAACATGATTAAATATAAATAAGCCGTATAAACTAAATAACTACGAAAAAAAGTTTTTTTTTTATTTAATGTTTCGAATTACATGTGCGTTCCATATTTTGCAATTTATAAAATAATCTCAAATATTTGAAAAACTTTTTATTAAATAATACATTAAATATCTGCTTTTAATTCATTACACCTTTTTTAAATAGAAAAGAATAGATGAATATATACTCAAACAAATTTATTAAGAATAGGTTTAACGCCTTTAGACGCCATTTTCTGAAAATGAAGTTCGTGTGGCTTGACACAGTATTGCTTATCAGCGTCCATTTAGCGGCCAGTTAATGTCTTCATTGATGACGCTATTCAAACCTTTAGTAAGAAAACATTATAGCATGTTTTCCTAGAAATCTTTTTCTGACACCGTTTTTAGACACTCGTGACATTGCATTAATGACAGTGTTTTAACAGTCAGCAATTCTATGAAAATAAAACATTAGTAAACCCACAAAAGCTAGAACTCTACGTCCATACTCACTCACAAAAAATAGGCTTCAATGAAATGTTTCCATTTTATAATGTTTGCATTTTTATGAAACGAGTATCAAACAAGATGTCACTTCAGATTGCCCACTCACAAATCTTAACTCAGTTTAATTTTACCAATTGCGGAAATTATACGAGAAATTGTTGTAGTTATTCCGTAAAACTATCTTGCCAACTTAATGTGGCATTCGGCCAGAATAACTTGGCCTAGTCTTCTGCCCTTAGTTGAGAATTTAGGTAATGGATCTGCAAACTTCGTGTGGTATCTTACAAGTCTTGAAATATATTGTGTGTCTATTAATGTTATATTATTAATAATCGTCTCCATTATTTTTAACTTATATGATTTATTACTGACTTAAGAAGGAAGGACTTTTACAGTTTGGGATAGATATTTTTGTGTCTATGTTACGCGATATCTTTACCGATTGTGAACCGATTTTTTTTAATTTATGTGTTATATTTTAATACGTTAAAGGCACAATTAAAAAATAGATTAAATAAACTTACTAAAATCAGTTTTTATTTTTAAATTAAAACAAAATTGGCAATGCAATTCGAACATGATCTTGTAATTATTTCTAGTATACAAAATAATAAATTTCACTTTCCTAAAATTTAATTTCCTAAAATTTAACTACATTACACAATAATAGCACTCCTGGAATTTTAATCATTTTTGTAACATCAGAGGCCAAAAAGCAATTCCAAATAATAATTTATTCATAGCTGTTTTTTAAGTAATTGTATACGAGACGAATTTTAATTTTTGTCTTATTGTTTTAATAATCAACCGTCTATTTCCAATTTAAGCAATTAGGGCAACCTTTGTGACAGTATAATATACATAATTGAAATAAATAATATTTTGATAACTATTTTAGTAACTTTAATGTTTTCTTATGTATTTATATTAGTGATGTGCCGGATATCCGTATCCGTGGATATTCGAGGGAGAAGAAATATGAATATCCGTATTCATATCCGTTGCTTTTTATATACATATCACATTTTATATGTACGTATATTCATATTGTTATACTGAATTATCAAGAAAAAAAAAGAAAGACCTACGCAATGCAAGTCGTTATATGATCTACACATAAAGTATTAAGTTTCATTGAAATAAAACTATTTTAAACGGATTTAAATCGCGTATATTAACTATTTTTATCATCCCGACGTTTCGAGCAGTTTGCATTTTGAGCCAATTGTTGAGATCTATCAAGAGTAATATTCCTTTACAGACTGCGGGAGTATACAAACTCGAATGTGAGTCGTTCTTCAAAGTCTGCAGTTTTTGAACATGTTTTGGATAAACCTAACCATTGTATTCGATTTGATAAACCACAGATCCTCGCTAGAGAACACAGATTCATTCCTAGAATGATACGCGATGCTATTGAAATTCAAAAACATCCGAACTTCGACAGAGAAGATGGTTGGAGACTTTCAAACCACCCCAGGTGTTTGACAGTCTCCACTTATTAAAAATTTAAAATCCCAAGTCCAACAGACTGCAAGACCCAAAGATACAGTTAGTGCCTTCTGCGTGCAACCGGAACGTTATTCAAGATACCAACTAAGAAACCGTTGGCGGTAGTTGTAAATAATATTTTCTAAAACCTCAAATAGACAAATGTCACCTTAGTCTACCCGTGATGCTGAAAAGTGCTCGAAACGTCGGAATGATAAAAATAATTAATATACGCGATTTAAATCCGTTTAAATAGTTTTATTTCAATGAGTTATAATCGCGAAAATCTAAGACAACGATGTGTTAAGTTTCGTCAACTATTATTTCAAGTAAGAAAGTTAAGTTAGTAGTAAGTTTTTAAGTACGGCAGTTAAGATTCGTATCCGTATCCGCGGATCGTGAGAACAAATATCCGTATTCAAATCCGTATCTGCGGATATATTTGTAACAATCAAGCACAACACTAATTTATATTAAATACCTGTTGCCCGCGGCTTCGCAAATGTTATTACGGTTTGTTTGTATTTAATATTATGAGTATTTCCGGCTCCTAGTTATTGTAACGAGATAGAATACGTACTAATTTTTAAGTATGATCATAAACTTGATAGCATTTCAACATAAAATATTTCAGATACTTGAATTAATATAATGACAGTCTCAATTTAAATAGATAAATGATTAAAATATGTACTGCCTTACTACAAATAAATTAAACACACGTTAAACGCGTGTCTATAAAATCCTATACCACAAATCCGCATCTAACGATAGTTTTGAGTTAAACATGGTTTAAACATATTTTAATTATGTATTAACATACGCTTAGATATTTTTAATATATGCTTAAAACCTATTTTAGCTGTCAAATATAACGTGTGATACTTTATTTTTCTATAATTTTACACGCAGTGTAGCAGTTTGACAACATTATAAACAATGTCTAATTTTTAAACACTGTCTGCCTTACTACAAAAGATTTAAACAGACGTTAAACGCGCGTCTAAGACAGTTTTGAGTTAAACATGCTTTAGACATAGATTAATATACGTTTAAGTGAGTTTAATAGATGATTAAAACCTATTTTTGCTGTCAAATGTAACGTATAACATTTTATCAATAAGTTTTTTTATGAGTTTATTCGCTGTTAAGCAATTTAGATAATATTTTAAGCAATGTTTAAATCTTAAACACTGTTTAGCTAGACACGTGTTCAACATGGTTTTAATGCGTCTTTTGTAGTATGACAGTGTTTAGCTAGACACGTGTTGAACATGGTTTTATTTCATCTTTTGTAGTAAGACAGTTAATGATTACCAATTAAAAATAGTATTAATCACTTATGATTCAGGCTAGATGTACCCTAAATATACCATACTATCTGTCCTTTGCGGATTCATGGTTACTCTTTTCTCCTATGAGTCGTAGCGTGATGTAATATAGCCTATAGCCTTCCTTGATAAATAAACTATCTAACACAAAAATAACTTTTCAATTCCAACCAGTAGTTCCTGAGATTAGCGCATTCAAACAAACAAATTCTTTAGCTTTATAATATTAGTACGGATTTTAAGGATGATTTACTTTACCCTCTATCCTTTATGTAGATGGGGATAATCGAAATCGCGCGTCCGTTTAGCCACACCAGCCGTGGTGTATAAACGGAATTCCTATATTAATTTTTCTCGACTATATACAGTCAATAACACAATTGATTTAATTTTTTAATTTGTTAATATGACATTTGTTATAGTTCGTTAAATGAACTCGGTTTATTATGTTTTACGAAAAGCAATAATGTGTCAACCCACAAAAAGTAAAATCCGGAGATATTGATATATTCTGATAATACGTTTCGTATTTAACAATATTAAAAAAAAAATAAACTTATCTAAACTAAATAAGTATAAAAAAGTTCCTTAATTTATGTTACGAATATTGAAGAGCGTTTCATATTTTGCAATATTAAATAATCTTAAATATTGGAAAAATCTAAAAACTAGATACCATTCTAATTTTAATTCGTTATACCTTTTATCAAAATAGAAAAGAAAAAATGGATAATTACTTCTACAAACAATTAAAAATAGTTTCGACATCTTTAGATGCTATTTTCTCAAAATGAAGTCCGTGTGGCTTGACATATTATTGCTTATCAGCGTCCAATTAGGCTTCAGATTCATAAAATAATGTAACTGACCCAATCTCAACCAAACAAAACACTGAAGGATAACATCAATTCATCTAACACCAGTTATATAAGATCTTCAACAGTCCCACCATTTCCAAATGCAATACGTTGAAATACAATTGTTCATTGTTTCACAAACACTAAAATGTTTCAGGTGGCAGGACGCCAAGATCACATGGTCTGGCCCGGTGCCCTTTGCGGGAGACTCGCCGAACTAATGGCTTAGTGTCTAATTGCTCTAGCAATCCGCTTCGGTCTAGTGGGCTGAATCTGGCTGTTATAATTGCTTTACGATATCATTCAACTTAATTGTATGATATGTGATTTTGTTTTTGTGTGCATTTTTTTATTATATTATATATATTTGGGTTTTGCGATACACTGTACATGTTGTTTTAGTTTTAAATATTGAATAATAATTAGAATTCATGTATAGTGAGCTACTTAGGAATAGTATAGAAGAAATAATGATTTCATAAAAATGTTGTGTTTAGATCAGCATTGAATAAATAAAATGTTTTCTTTAGAAGGTCTGTGTTTATATTTTTAGTTACATTAATTACAGTAGTGGGTTGATAAATTTTATATGGTTTTATTACTTAACACTTCGCTTTAATTTGTTCTTACATAAATCTGAAGAATATATTAATGTTTTTCCATGTTTGTATAAATGACGACCGGTCTAGTGTAGTGGTGCTAAATGTAAATCTAACGCCGAGATTGTGGGTTCGATCCCCGCTTGGGACAGATATTTATATTTCTAGAAATATTTGTTCCTAGGCCTGGGTGTTTGTCCTTGCGGGTTTCCCCATCGTGCCTTGAAGAGCACGTAAAGCTGTCGGTGCCGGTTGTTAACACAATCACCTGATAATGATCGTTACTCGTAGTAGGGAAATTAATCTAGTCTAAATGGTTTATATAATATGGTAGTACTGGCTTTTAGAGGTTGCAGAGGTCAGATGGCAATCGCTCTGTGTAAAAATCAGCAACTCGTCAATATCTGGACTAGAATAGAAAACAGACGCTGGTATAACCGGGAAAAAATGCTAGGTAGATGATGAAATGTCTGTATAAATTTTAGCTTTTTTTTATAATATTAGCTGGCAAAGGAGCAGGCGGGATAGCTGATGCTAAGTAATCATCACCGCCCGTGGAAATTTGCAACATCAGAGGAGCCACAAACGCGTAGTCAGCTTAAAAGGAAAATAGGATAGAAAAAAGGGAATAGTAAGTAAGGAAAGGAATGGGAGAGCGGTTTAGGCTTTCAGCTCTCTCACCTCAGTCTCAGTCACCGTTAGAAATGCAGCTATGTTAGCAACATCATGCCGATCTTATGTAGGAGTGAGATACTACGCCGTTTGAGCCCTTATACGAGGTATAGTTTATATTACAGCTAGGCTCCATCTCAGTTAAAGATACTAACTTAATCATCTGCACTATTATTATAAAGATTTGATTATTTGTTTGTTTGCATTGAAAAGGCTCTAAAACTTGAAATATTTTGTGTTGCTTGCCCTAGTTGTTGAAGAAGATTACAGGTTATATAACATTACGCTACGTCCGCTACGATCATCACCCATAGAAACGAAGCAGTAATATTAAAAGTGAATGAAACCGTGAATTAAAATAAATAACAAATAAAAATGTGGGTGATTGAAGCAATACCCCATATATAACTTAACTTATATTTTCTTATATTATTATTTTAATTTCTCAAAACTTTAATTTTTATAATTTCATATAAAAGATTACCTTATCCTTAGAGGCAGTAGCTTCATACCTAAGAATTACTTTTAAAAAGTGCAGTATCCACTGAAATGTTAAAATGCGTAATTAAAACGTGTACCTTTTGAATAAATGGCAGACCCATCGTAGCCATTTGTTAAATAAACTAATCATTTCCCAAACAATTGAGTTAAAAGACATATCTCTTAAAATATATCAAATACGGTCGTAAAAAGTCCAATTCTAAAATATCGTTTAACTAACCATGATAAATGGGACCCTTGACGAATGTAATATAACATCATTTATCATAACTTGTGTCAATCGAAACGTTTCCTCACTTCCGACGTTTCTGGATGATATTTTTTCTGACGTATTATCCGCATTTAATCTCAAGGTATGATGGATTGCAACTCAATGTGTGCGAGGACGTTCGATAGCATAATAAATTGAAAAGAATATAAGCAAGATTTAACGATAATTTGATTTTATATATTAACTAGCTGATGCTCACGACTTTGTCTGTCTAGGATTAGTTTTAAAGATGATAGGTGTACAATTCGCTGGAACTTATCAAAATCCTTTCTCGGGGGATGCCTACGTAATAGTACTTTATGCATGCAAAGTCTCAGCCCGATCGGTTTAAAATTGACAAAGATTCATAAAAACTTTTATCCCCTATTTTATCCCCTTGGGGGTAGAATTAATCAAAATCCTTTCTTACGGAAACCTATGATATAACATCTACCTGTATGCCAAATTTCAGCCCGTCCAGAGGCTTGGGCTGTGCGTTGATAGATCACTATGTCAGGCAGTCAGTCAGTCACCTTTGAGTTATTTAGATTCTTCTATACTAGTGGTCACATAGCGGTCGGAATTTGACCGTGGTATATTAAATTACTTGAAATTATTTCAAGATTGACTTATTCTGTATATAGATATACATTTATACTCAATTTGGACACAGATTAACAATAAACAAAAGAGTATATATGAGCTGTGTCAAATACATGGTAGTGTGCGTAATGCTTTTAATAGATTTAATGTAGTTTTAAGTATAATTAAAAATATCTGTTAGTATACCTCTTTCCTTCTCTATATAAAATATAAGTGTGCGAAATTTAGTATCCTCCGTTGGCGCAATTTTCGTAAAAAGGGTAAAGTTTTTGCTTTACGTATTAATATATAGATTCTATATTCAGATTAAGGCTTGAAATTGTTAATCAATGAATGCCTTTTTATAAACACTATCTTGATTGCTAACTTCCTCTCTGTTACAAATTATTGCGTTTACATTTGCATTACTTTTTCAGTAAAAAATATTATTTTAGTATTATTTGGTAATCTTTCAGTAACATCTATACTAATATTATAAAGAGGAAAGATTTGTTTGTTTCTAATGAATAGACTCCGAAACCATTGGACCGATTTCAAAAATTCTTTCACCTGTGGAAAGCTACATTATCCCCGAGTAACATAGGCTATATTATATTAAAAAAAAATTAGGGATCTTTACTAAAACTCTAACAATGTAACCCAAGGTGTAAAAAAATGACCTGAAAAATTCCTTACGTCGCGTGCGCTGCGAAAACTATTGATGATAGAACAAAATCATTTACTACGACTTTGCAGAACTCATCATTATCTACAAAAAGTGTCGCGACAGCATATGTCTAAATATTATAGTTATGTCACAGTAAGCGGTTTTATGTTCTAAAAATTTAATTTATATGCCACCGCTTGAAAAGGCTCTTTATTTGTACCTTGGTATTAATCCTTATCAAAATAAATTAATTATATTCAGGACGGCTTCAATACCTTTTTATAACTTTTTGAATTATTCAATTCGGACATTTCATTCGGAAGATATCACGAGTTTAAAAATGCAAGTATAAGAAAAAAGTCGCGTGGTTGCCGCTCACCGCGCTCAGTTAGCCAGCATGCGATGTAGGCTCCATTTAATTGTCACTGGGGTACGGGGGGGAGTCAATGTAATAAAATAAAGGGCCACGAGTACATTACTCGTGGCCCTTTATTTTATTACATTGAAAGAAAAACTATGAATAAAAAAAAAATCATTAAAAAAATTCAAACTTCCTTTATAATTTTACTTTTTTTTGAAACCCGACGCAAAAAAGGGTATATGTGTGTATGTACCCGTGCGAAGCCGGGGCGGGCCGCTAGTTAGTAATAAACTAGTCAACATCGAATGAACTCATCGAACCATGAACGAAACAAACGTTGACGATTTTCACGAATCTTCGACCACATCAACGTTAAATTATGGACATTTTATTAAAAACTTCACCATTCACAAAATTTTGTCGAAAATCCTCAACTGACGTTTTTATCAGTTTATAACTTTTCATGTAAAATTTAACGTCAGCTTAATCGTAACGTTGATATGGGTAACTTCTCTGCATATATTAAACAAGTTTAATCATCGAATAAAATTTTATTGGCACCAATCTTGTCCGCTACGGCCGACCAGTCCGGGAGCAATTAGCGATTGTTATGGCTTTGTTACAGACTATCCATGAAGTAGATAGTACGATAAAATCCACGCCAATATTATAAAGAGGTAAAATTTGTTTGTAAGTTTATATGTAGAAGGTAATCTTTGAAACTACTGATCCGATTTGAATTTTTGTTTTGCGTTGGGTATCCCGTTTATTGAGGAACGTTATAGGCTATATTACATCACGCTACTATGTACATGATTAAAACAGTAACCATAGAGCGAGTGAAATCGAGATCCGTGGCTAGTTATTTATAAAATACTATAAGAATATAAATAATAATTAATAATCCAGATTATTTCGGAGATGAACCAAAAGCACAATTTAAGAAAGTTTGAAATGATTATGTAACTTTTCTGCGGGTAGAATTAAAACTATTGATATTTTCAAAATTTATTTGATTTTAGGTATCCCTGATATATTATAATTTTAATACGATTTTGATTATAATAATAATCAACATACTTTTGTGAAAACATTTGTAAAAAAGTAAAGTAGAGTAGCAGTCTGTAAATATCCCACCGCGGGAAAAACGCTTTTTCTCCTGTTAAGGAGAAGGTTTAGAGCTTAATCCACCACGCTACTGATGGAATCCAGAAGCGAAAAATTAGGTTCATAGTCCACGATTTTATTTTCTAACTCTTCTTACAATATGTCGCCATGTTCTTTGTCGGTATTAACAGTCTATTACTAGGCAACTATCCAATTCACGTGTATATTAGTTTCATTAACTTTTTTTTTTGTTAACATGACTACTATAAAGAACCTAGTACAGTTTGATAGAAAAAGCCATTTAATTTCAGTGGACCTCCACATAATTCACAAGGATTATAGCTAGCGGACAACCAAAACCACTGTGATGCATGGTCGTATAAACCTTTTATTCAATTCATTCTATTATATTTAATTATAATTATCTTAATTGATATTCATTAAATTCTATTTTTAATTTATCGTTATTATTGTTCCAATTTGATTCCATTTAATTATTTTGACGAGTGTATCTACAATACTAATTGAATTCGAAGTTACGATTATTCTGAGAAGTCTGGGTCGAGTAACAAGATAATTATCTAGAGATAAAATCATTTGTTTTGCAGATTGTAACATTAGAACTGTAGTTCATGTTTCTTATAGATTGGATTAAAACTATTTGTTCTCGCGACTTTATCTCTGTAGAAACTTTTATTTCTTATTTCACCTTATCAACGTTTTACTATCCCGACAAAAAGTCTATAAACCTTCTCCAAAGTACATTGAATGTCTATACCGACATTCATCAAAAACGATTCAGCTCTTTTGACATGAAAGCGTAATAAACAGACATACAAAGTTACTCTCGTATTTATGAAATTAGAATGCTTGAAACGGAATTAGATGTGACCATTTATTTATTGGTCTCTATTGAAATTCATATTATTTAATATATCAATGAAGATGCGAGGATTTATAAATGGCTCCGCGTCCTTCGCCAAAGTTTCGGAAGTGTGTCCTTCCCTTCCAATGCGCTTGGAGCGGAAGGAGCGCGAAAGAGCTCTCGTGACCTGGTACAACCATCTCCGCGAAGAGCGGTACGCGCACAAACGCGACGTGGCAGCGATCCTACCGGCCTCCAAGGCCTGGATGAGGAGGAAGAGACGAGTAACCTTCCGATTTACGCAGGTGTTTACGGGTCGCGGCTCCTTTAGAGAGTACCAGTGTAGGACCTGTGTAGGACAGGACACGAGGCGCCGCCAGTTTGCTACCATTGCGGGGAGGACCAAGACACTGCCCAGCATGTGCTGGAGGCGTGGGCCGCTGAGAGACAGGTCTTGATCCAGGATATCGGACGAGATCTGTCCCTGCGAGCATTCATGTCGGCGATGTTTCGCAGGGAATCGGCGTGAGAGGCCTTAATCTCTTTCTGTGAGACCGTCATGGTTCAAAAGGAGATAGACATCATCTTTCATTAAATAAGAACAAAATAGATTTTGATGCACCTCGCTGTTCCACTGCAAATTAATGGATACAAATACATCTATTATTACACCGCCCATGGACATTATATGCAGCACTAGAGGAGCCACATTTGCTTTGTCAGCTTAAAAAGGAATGAGTGATGAAGGGCGTTATGAAAGGAATGAGAGAAGGGGTAAAGCTGTTTTTAGCTCTCTCTCTCTCGTGACTGAGTCGGCTCGGTCGAGCCAGCCCGTATACAAGCTGTAGTCAGTAGGCTACAGCTAAGTTCTACTTCAATAATTTTTTTTCCACATATGTATTTATCGTTATTTCTTGTACGTCTTAATATACGTCTTAATATTAGTTGGGAAATGGGCTGTATAGATCTAACATTTTGCTTGATATTTAAATATTTATTTTTCATTACCCCAAGGCTCTGTATTAATGTTCGTCTGTGTACCACGTTTACCGACAAATTCCGTGAATGGTAGCACTTTGCTCGGACTATACTGATTTATGATAGGAGTCGGCCATTTGGCTATTGTTCCCGACAATTATTTGTGTGATTTGAACGTACGACATATCTTGGATCAAAGTTTGTCACCCTATGGAATAGTGCGTTTGTCGGAATACATGATCCTTTTATTGCTGAGTCGACAGCATTAAATCATTCATCGTTTTTAAATCAAGTGATGGAATATTGTAAAATATATAAAAGCTATTATTCAAACAATTTGACTTTTTTATTCGTTACTGACATTACAACAACTCTGGAACCTTATGTAAGTTGTGAGGTTTGAAGGTATATATAAGCCACTGATCGCATATTTTTAGGTCAAAAGCATAAACAATTCATGTTAATCTTATGTAAATCAGTAAGTCAAATTTACAAGTCTAATTTTCGTTTTAGACAAATGATTTAGACTAAATAGTTTTCATATAAATTTGAAGTGTTTGTCAGTTTATCAAAGAGACTACGTTGTAAAAACGTTTAATACAAATAGTATTGAAGATTTAGTTAAGTTATTGAAACTTGTACGTTTAGCACGTAGACGTTTAAGACGCCGCTGAAAAAGAAAACACAATATCAAACGATTTAAATTTAAAGTGTGCTTTATTTTAAAAGGTTTTTTAAATCACTTTCGAATCGTTATGTTATACGTCAATTGGTTTTAATTTTTTTAAGTTACCATCGCTTCGGAATGTAGCCTCTACTGACCGGTAAGATACTCGATAGGTACGCTTTAAAAATCATTCATACATAATGGATTTTTATTACAATTTTTTTATCTTATTACAAAATTAAAGTACATTAAACAATCTATGTCGTCAAAATAATCTTGTACAATGAAAAAATGCTTTGTCTATGTAATAAAGATTTTATTGATAGAGGCTTTAAAATTATTAAATGACATATGTAGAACTTTCGGGGTTATATTGCAGATGCGAATATTAGGGCCCAAAAACAATACACTAACTTTATGAAGACGAACACTAAGTGTTAAGAGTTTATTTTTGCTTCAAGTATTTACACAATGTTGATTACACAATCAAACAATAAAAAAACTAAAAAACAACACTACTAATAAATTATATTTAAAATTTCAACACTACTAATAAATTATATTCCACAATTACCATAAAATAAATTGTCCATTCAGAACATGTTTAAGCTAAATAATACTGCTTTCACTATAGATATTACGGTCCGATATTACTGAAAATACGACCTTTAATGCCGTCCAGGATAATTATCACGTACAATTTCACAATAACTTCGACCGTATAAATTTTAAAGTATCGTATCTTACCACTATGACAATAAAGTCTAAAATTCAACCGTAATAAATCTCTAAAACTGGATTTAGTAATGCTGATCGCAAGCTGTCGCCTTTGGACAATATGTGACAGTCTGATAGTGCTATTTTATTGCGAAATGGTCAACGCTAGGACATCAAATCTGAACTTGGGAGTTTGTTCGTATCGAATACAGCTCCAGTTTCTGAGTGTTCGCCATTCAATTTTACGTATATGTGGCTGGGTGTGTGTATAATTGGATATGGAATTTCATTTTAGAAGACTGTTACTACGTATAGAAAATTGCCTACGTCTGGTATCTTTGTATTGATTTTGAGCGTGTCGTGTCTGATTCTAGGTTATAAACGTAGATGGAGTAATTTCGAAGCGTTTCAAGTTTCAGCAATCATTTTTAGATTGATCTTTTTAGATGAGACTGTTGAAAGAACGTAAATTTATTGAAAACGGTCGCGATTGATTAATTATATTGAATACAATATAATATCTTGTAATAATAGTAAACTTTTACTTAAGACTTTTATAAGCTCTTAATTTATTCATATCAATAATTACATAAATTTTTTTTCAGCATATTATTTTCAGTGTCAATGGTTATTAATGCCTACCTAGTTAAAAGTAAATTATTAAATTTTAAAAGAATTTTAAATTTCTGATTCAGAACGGCTTAAATCTGCATTTTGTGGGTATCGTAACTAAACTCGGTTTGCTAATCAATAATGCATGAAACTGGTGGCAAATTTATTTCTTTTAAATTTACTTAAACGAATCTATAGTGAAATCTACACAGTTGTCCTAATTACTTGAAGATTCAATTGAAATAAATTCTTCGAAATATTTGCAGTAATTAAAAATCACCGACAGGGACATCTCCCAATTGTTAATAGGTAAAATGATGCTCTTTAAATTTCACATGGCGACTTAGTTCTCCGATGAGGGGATAATAAATTCACATGAATTGATTTACAGCGCGACCGGTGTGAGGACATGGGAGATTTAGGCCGGTTTCCTGCACACTACGTGGGCCAATGGCGGTACGATTTGTTATTATTTAGTGTATTTGTCGTTTAGAATTATTGGTATACTTGCAGTAGAAGCAATGGTTTTTTAATAGGAAAATGGTAAACTGACAATGTATTTCCATATTTTTAGAGAATTTCATTCACTTTGCTCTTACTTATTCTTAGCTATTATCAAGTTTACAACTAAATTAGCTTTGTTCAAAGTCTTCGAAATTTGATAGACACGTTGGCGCAGTGGTCACTGTAACTGACTCAAGCGCTAACGGTCGCGGGTTCGATCCCGAAATGTCTGTATATCTTAATGGGAGCCGTTGAGTATGATGCGTTCATTTATAAAAAAAAAAATTAAAGACTCTACGATCAGTGGTTTAGGCTGTACGTTGTTCTGTCGGTCAGTCAGAACAAAGCATTTTATACATAGACATCGTCTTATTGTCTTCAAATTTTAATAATACAGGTTTATTCTAGTTAGCGTTAAAGAAAGGCTTATAAGATTGTAACGTATAACAAATAATTATGTCGATAAGAAAATAAATGATATCCTACAAACAGATCTTCATAAATTATAACTAAGAACCATGTTAATGACATTAGCTTTCAAACAAAACCGCATCAAAATTGGTCCATTCGTTAAGGAGGTTCGATGCCACAGACAGACATACAAACATACAGTTACAATCACAAAGTTAAAATACAAGTTTTAGTCTCATGAGCGATATAAAACAACTTTGTAACCTAGTAACAGATACGTCGTAAGTAGCTACGAAAGCTGTAAATGTTAAAAATAAGACACTGACAGTAAAAGTGGAAAATAATAATAAACAACTTATGAAAATATTTATGAAAGTCTGAGATCAAAACTTATACGCGTAATTCTTGCCTTATAACTCTTCGTTCCTCCCTCTTTTGTGGTTTAAAAAGACAAATACGACCATCACGTACACTAATCGTCTACGTACACTCAAAACCACCGATAGGAAAAATTCAATTGGCATTACATTTTCACGAACGCTTACTTTTTTTCGATTAAAAAATTCGAATTTAAGCTTTAAGCTACCGAAACCGAACAGGGACCGTAAAAAATAAAAACCAAATATAACGCACGGTGACACAGATTTTAAAATTAAGTTTAAATTGTAAAAGCTCTTTATCTGGTCATGCAAAATGCAGCGTAAAAAATTATTCTCCAATTGAATTCGTAATTAAATCGTTCTTGATATTGTATTCGTTACGGGAGTAAAAATCATTTTGTTTTATCAGTACTAGTGGTCGCCCATTGGTCGAAATTCGGGCATAATTAATTAAAATCATATTTTTAACCCTTAATAGCCTAGAGTTTAAATTTTGATAACAATATTTTAAACCAAATGTTCACATTACTGTTAATTTTAGTCTGAGTATATCTTATTTCTTTATGGCCTTAATGCCAGAAGTATCAAAATTTATACCTGTTTTTTTTTTCTAAATAATTATGTAAAATTAATATAATGATGTTATTATTTTCCTTTCCTCTATATCACCAAGCAAACACAGTAATATTTAAAAATAAAACACTTTCGTAAATCAAGCTATTAAGGGTTAAAATTTGTTAAGGTCTAATTGATAATCTTTTCTAAGTTTGACCACAGACAATAAACGAAACAGTATATGCGCGTGTGTTTCAAATATATGGTAGTATGTGTAATGTGTATTTAATAGATGTAATGTATTTTCTATGCTTCATTTTAAGTGTGCAAAATCTTATACTCCTCCGTTCAATATTCATAAAAAGGAGTCTAAAGTTTTTTTTCATGTATTGATATATAGGTATGAATTTTGTTTTGAAATATTCAAATTGTCAATTATAAGTTCTGTGTTTTCGTCAATTTACGAATCAATCTTTGCTAGGTGTGCAGAGTTAATCGGAGTTTGGGATGTGTTTTTCTTTCGAGAAGAATTTGGTAAATGGTTTTAATATAGTACTAAATAATAATTACAGTATCAAATCGTTATAGGCGTTTACTATAAAGTACATACAAACATATACAAAATTCAGCCATTTCAGAGAAACTTATTTTAATAAAAAACGCTAACTTAACGTTATTCAAAGAATCACTAACTCATTATACATTATTGTACTGAAGGGGACGATGACTTCATATAATTTTACTCAAAGAAGAACTTTCGTAGAATGAACTAACAAAAAAGTAAAGAAAAATTTTAAATATTCATATGAATTGTCTTAGATTTTCGCGATTATTATTCATTGAAATAAAACTTTTTTGAGGTTTTAGAAAATATTATTTACAACTACCGCCAGCGGTTTCTCAGTTGGTATCTTGAATTACGTTCCGGTTGCACGCAGAACGCACGTCACGCACGCAGTCAATTAGACAAATGTCACCTTAGTCTACCCGTGACCACGAACGCTGCAAAGTGCTCGAAACGTCGGGATGATAAAAATAATTAATATACGCGATTTTAATCCGTTTAAAATAGTTTTCTTTCTATTTATATGAATTTTTCCGAGACTTTCTTAACTCCTTTAGAACTAGAGTTCGTGTGAATTTTAAAATAATTTGCGTTCGATTTTAAAGCGATAAGCGTACGTAAGTTAAGTCATTGAGGCGTAGTGAGTATATTCATTATTTTGTATATTAAACATAAACGAGCCTTCTAAATGAATATCCGAGAAATTTCTTGGGTTAACAGCGATAATATTACACAGTGCTTATTTCATTCTTTATTAGCCGTATACACCTCATTTTGAATGGACCTCGGTGTGTTTAAATTACATTTTCTGTACTTTTTTTATGAACGTCCATTACATAAATGTTGTATTTTGAAGTTTTTTTTTTGTTATGAAAATGTGCGATGATTTTTTTGGGGTGTCGAATTCATAATCTAGATAATGTTGGTGAATACGTTTTATGAGTAACGGAAAATCTAATTATATGATCTAGATAAATGAAAGTGAGTCTGTATTTCGAAATATTTATTTTAACTTATTATATTATTAGTTAAAAGTCGTTAGCTTTTTTAAATCTTTAAATCTTTATAACAATTTTATGCAGTTATAATTTGAAAAAATAATAATGTAACAATCAAAGGATCTGGGATTTGTCTCATATATGTTACCTTTACTTTTTACGTTAAGTTTCGAATATAATACAGATAATTAAGGTGAGTTATCGCTATCACACTAGACTTTTAAATAGGTAGAATTCAAAATCAAAATACGTAATTTCGTTTTGTTGAATGATATTCTTATTCAATTTATTAGTACCTACGAGTACTAACCCGATTTTGATGAAAATTCTATGGGACCAATTTGAAAGTGTTTAACGTATACATGCGTCAGAATTTCTCCCGGCATATGCACCCTCACAATATCCTTCAACGCCGAGCACGAGATGAATTTAAAAAATTTAACACTTGAAGACGTTGCAGTGCTAGTCGGGGTTTGAAACCGCAATCACCAGTTGAGATCGACATGTTCTAACCAGACCACCTCGGCTCTCAACTACCAACAAGAAGATACATAAAAAGACAATGTAGAATACAAAGCCCATGTTCAATCAAACCTTTTAAATGGAAACCACTTTGAAAGAAAATCTCACATGTAAAAAAATGAGTTATTATAATGGTACGTCATGTTAATGCCATGTCTATTAAGTCTTAAGGACTGAGCTGAATACGAGACTCGTAGGAGTAATATTTGTTCCATATTTGGTTCGTTTAGCTTATTCGACGCATAAAAGTATAAAGTGCGTTCTTATTATCTTAAGGATAAAATGATGTGTTTCTGGCATATGTATTACTTTTTGACTACTTTACTTTTTAAGGACTGGGTTTGGCAATGTGTGTTTGTATATTCTACCGTAGAGTTTAAACTACTGAACCGATGTTAATGATTCGTTATAATGGCTGACATGCTTATAATGGCTATATAAATGTTATATGACGGAATTAATTTTTTATGCCTTGTTTAGGGTTCCGTACCCAAAGGGACCATATTACTGTCCATCCGTCCTTCTATCAGTTAACTATATCTTAGCTAACAGTAAATTTTTTTTTTCAGGTGTAAAGCAATGAAAAACAACTTATACACTTTATGAAAGTCTGAGAGCAGAACTAACACATGTAATTCTCGCCTAACAATAAGCGTAAAATAAATTGCTAAACTAACTTTTTATATAACGTTTTATAAAACGTTCTAAAGTTAGTTTAGCAACGTTATAAAAAACCTTAAAATAATACCGAAATTCAAGAACATATAAAACGTAACACAACCAGCACCTAGCCGTGAGCTGCATTGTAAATTTTTAATACCCTCACAATGTAAGTCGGTAACGATTTTTACACGGTAAACGGATAAACGAAATTAGCCGACCGACCCAGATATTACCGAAATTCGCCGACCGTAAACCAACGGGATATTTCGCCGACGTGCGTCTGTAACAGAGAACGTACCCGTGGGATGGACGATAAAAAATTACGAGCCCACAAGGTCCCTGCCCTATTCGACTTTTATATTTCGTCGATGAACGCGAATTTTCGTATGCATGTTCGCTTTTTGTTTTAATTCGTTAGGATGTTCCATTTCTGTTCTGGTGCATTCGAAATTTTTTAGGTGAAGGTGCCTCGGCAAACGTTTGCCATGCTTGAAATATAAAAAAAAAACTTTTAAGCATTTAAAAGAAAAGTTTACAATCTATGCTCAGACTTACAGTAATATACTCAAAAAAGTTAATAAAAATTAGTCATGTCATTAGAGAATTTTGGTTACAAACTGTGATACGAGAATTATATACGAGTAATATATAGAACTAAACTGGCTATTATTATTATAATTATTTACCCACTTATAGCAGATTGAACGTAAATTTTGTTATGCCGGAAGACCGTCTAAAAGTTATTTTTCTATCTGTTGGACTAAAAAAGTTACCTTATAATATACTTTAGTCATATCTAAGTGACTGATAACTTCTACGAGTTCTAACCACTGTAGTACTAATAAATATAATCTGCATTGATATTACAAATGGTAAACCATATTTTCAAAATATTGCCAATAAGTTCAAATGTCGCTCATTCTTTAGATTTCTCCAATTCCGATTGGACCTTCCATGAGACAACCTCACCACTGACGTAAGCATCTTCAATTTTTAAAGAAAATAATAACATAATTTTTACCCTTAAACATTTAAAAATACGCATGGTTACATACACAAGGTTCCGGAGAAACGTGAGATTTTGTAGGCCTGTAAAGATTTACGTATAGATTTAATATTTATGAAAAACAAGTAAACAAAAATTACTTCAGTTTGCTCATGTTTAAATATCGATACTCATACCGAACTTAAAATATCCAACACATTGACACATTTTATATCTAAATGTATTTATATAGATTTTAGCTAACCACAATAGCGATAAATTATCATATTCCTATTTCAAATTTTAATTTTTGAGTTTTCATTAAGTCTTTGAAGAATTTACTATTTAATCTTTAATTAATGTATGAATTTAATAGCATTTTGTAAAAAATAATCTCGTGTATTCTGACCATTAGTGAATATATAATAATTGGATCCTGATAAGCAATAATGTGTCAACTCACAAAAAGTCAAATTCGGAGATATTGATTTATTTTGATACTGTTGAAATACTGATAAATAATGTTAAATACATGATGATCTATTTAACATTATTCAAAAAAATTGTATTTATATAAATTAATTAAGAAAGGAAAAAAGTTAATTATATGGTTCGAATTTCAAGTGCGTTCCATTTTTCGCAATTTATACAATCATCTCAAATATTTAAATAACTATTTATTAGACAATAAATTATTGTTTTAGTCTGATTTAAATTCATTATAGATATAATCAAAAAAAAAGATGGATATATACTTCTTCAAACATATTTTTTAAGAATATGTTTGACATCTTTAGACGCCATTTTCTCGAAATGAAGTCCGCGTGGCTTGACACAGTATTGCTTATCAGCGTCCAATTACCTTCCATTAAAACGTTATTTTCTAAACATTTTCAATAAATTAAATGAACATAGAGCAAGTGAATAGCAAACACGACGCCACAAAAGCGCGCTGGGGAATTGAATCGACACATTCTATTCTTTTTTCCAGTGCATACAGCGTAAAGCCAATTTGTAAAAAATGGTCAGAATTTTGAATAGTCCGGTCGATAGTGCTTCGATATTTGAATGGTTTCAAATTTGAGGATTTGGATTTTCAATAAATGTACGGATAGGCTGAAGATGAGTTAAGAGTTGTTTGGATTAATGGTCGCTAGTGAAATTGGTTGGCGTTTTGTGTGATGGGTATCCTATAATCGAATTTACTGAGGCAAGTATTGTGGTGTTCGGAATTTATTTATACAACAGAATTTTGACATTTTTGCGTATGTATATAAAATATATATTTTTATACAGAATATACTTTAAAATTCCTGTTATGGAATAGTGAATATATACTATAATATTATAAAAAGGTAAAATTTTTTTGTAAGTGTGTATGTAGGGAGTAATCATTCAAACTTCTAATCCAATTTAATTTTTTTTTTGCGTTGGATAGTCTATTTATTGAGAAAGGTTATATACTATATTAAATCAAGCTATAACTCATAGGAGCAAAACAGTACCCATTAATACGAGAAACCGCGAAGGGCAGCTTGAGAGTGATTTTAAAACAAGTCGATAGCATAATAAGTAGCACGTACAAACCTGCGTACGTGCACGAAGCGTGCGGTTAGCGTGCATCTTTGGACACATATGAGATCGAATAGCGAGCAATTCACGTGCAAGTGTATATTGTCCTCTCGCAAACACTTTGATTATTGTGGTGTGTGAGCATCTTATGAAGGTGATATAAAAACTTTTGGACATTTTTGCGTACAAAGACAGTGAGGTTATGCTCGGTAATTCGCAACACGAAAGCCAATCGAGACACGTAGGACGCTCGTGAACCACACGCTTTGTGTGTCACGGTGGTATGAACGTACTTTTGTATTATGTACATTAATTTAAAAAAAGTAATATTTTAAAAATAACCTTTTTAAAGAATCCCGAATACTAAATCATCTAATTATCCAATGAAGAAACAGGTGAACAGAAAAGAACAAATTTAATTCCTAAGACGAACCGTAAATTAACGTCCGAATAATCGTCCTAACGAGAATTTTTTTTCACGAAGTAACCGTATTTCATCCAAGTTGCAAAGCCGCGAAGGCATCTACATCAATTACAAAACGTCTGACACTAAATCGCGCGTTCCGCGAACATGGTTTTGTATTCCAACTTTAGCAATTACGTTAGTCAGGATTAAAGTTCAGTTGGAAACTTTCAAAACGGGATGGATGGCCAGCGCCGTGCCTACACATTGCTCCTCTGTGCATCCGACTTCGGTTAACTTACAGCAATTGCTGGAGCGACGAATACATTGTAAATAGAGAACTGGAAAAATTGGGTTTTCGGTTTAATATCTCGCTTAATTCTGCACGGAAGTTAATATTGGCTACGATATTTTGACGTTCATTTTTCGCCTTAAAGCGATTATTACATTTGTTAGTTTTACTCTTGTAAGTTATATAAAACAACTGTTTAATCTAACCTTACAAACAACTTTCGTAAGGTGGCCAACCTTACGAAAGTTGTTTGTAGAAATTGATACACTGACAGTAAATTCTTTCAGATTTAAAACGAAATTATATAATTTCCTTTCGAAGGTGGTTGCTTTTTTAAGTCTTAACTGTATATTATACATATATAGTGCTCCTCTTATTTATTTTGTAAAACTTATTATATATTATATACGGCATATTTTTCCTAACTTAAATTTAGCATCCTGCTTGTTTCGTTGTATCCGTGACTATTCTTTTTTTTTAATCAACACGAAGGCTGACAAATTAAGGTCTTACACCTAATAAGTTTTAAAAATATTACTTTCCGTAATGACATTTATGAACATCTTAACGATTTCAGTAAATAATTTTATAAATTCTACACTTTCAAAATAACCTCATTTCAATTTAAAGGATATTGTATCTTAACTCATTTGTAATAAGAGTCGAAATACCACGAAACTATAACATAGACAAATCGTGCAAAGCTACCAACTGCAGAAATTTTTTTTACCAACGGCTAAGAGCAGCAAAACCACCCCGAGAAGCGAAATCCTCTTTCAAGAGATATTGTTTAAACAGCGTTCCGTACAAAAACTTTAACTCTTGATAAAAACAGCATCACTTGGCCGGTGTTTTTAAAACTTTCGTATACAATCAGACAATTTATGCAGCTTTTTCCCTGCCACGGAACTTTGTACATTGTTTTCGCTTTAAGTTGCAACGTTTTTGTGAACATCCTGTCGGCCTTGTAATTTAAGATAGCTTGGTCATTGTTAATCAAGCGTCTGATATTGTAATATGGATATTTAAGATACACTGTAGTAGAGTCCACCTATAGTCCGATGACTACAGCTAGTATTCGGTTATCAGGGACACCACCCACCACACTCTCCCAGAAAATTCGGTGAGAAGTAATTAATTACTAATGCTCCATTGTGCGGTGAGCGAGTGAGCCAAAAGTCAAACTTTTCCCCCTTTACTTAGCTTAGTTCTTATCCCCTTTAATTCCTCATTTCTTTTTAAGCTTTAAACATATCTGTGGTTTCTTTGGTGCAGCAATACTTCATGAGGGTTTGTGATCACTTAACATCACCCGACTGCTCGTTTGCTTGCCATTTTTATGATAAAAAATACAATTTATCAAGTTAAGTTGACTATGATACTACGACTTACAAAAGTGGAGCAGTAGTAAAATATTATTTAATTGGTAAACCGTCTACGCAAAATTGAACAAATGGGTAAGATTTTTTCGTAAGAGCAACAACACTAGCCATAGGTCGTAAGCGTCATGGGACCCCCGAAATTAGTAATTTTCATATCTAGTAAATCCTTAAACTAAATGAAATTGGAAATCATCGAGGGCAAGACCAAAGGGCTTTAATTATGTGTCCACATACCCCCTCAATGGCGCAAGACCAAATATTACCGAGAAGGACCGAAATATGAAACTATTACTATAGGCTCCTAAACAATTTACGTATTTAGTTCACAATTTTATAAATAAAAAAATAATGCAAAGTGACATTTCAATTTATAAAAGATCGTTATTTCGTTTAATTATCCAAGACGGAAGTAAAAAAAAAAAAAAACAACAAAACGAAAATATTTTTTATTAATATTTTTATAACGAAATGACAGTCTTCAAAGCAAAACTTCCTTTATGTTTAATGTAATAAGGTCAATTAATTAAGATTACATCTGCCGCTAACATAAATTAGGCATGATTATTAGGTCGGGTCCCTTCCTTAGGGATTGTCCGGAGAAAGGAAACCTTGTGAAGATAAGGGTGATTACAGATATTGCTATTTTACTTCCTCGTGTAATGAAAGTATTCTAATCGGCAAAAAATTTTGATTTGCTCCGCATTTATCCATTAACGCTAAATGTCTTGCCGTGTCTTCTCAATACCATCCACTTTTATCCACAGACTGTTCCACATCAACCTTACTTATGGTATAGCTTAGTTGCATTGACTAGCTACATATATGAACTTGCTAGAATGGAGAAGCATTAAACTCTCATAGAAAATCAGAGTTTAATAGTTAACATAGCTGTACGTTGAGTGAGAGAGTTAGCAACTTGATTCACCCATCTTTTCCCTCCCTCTTCACTTACAGTCTTCCAAACCTATACCTTATTATGTATAGGTCATTAATACATTTATGACTCCTCTGCTGCGTCGACGGTGATCACTTTGCACTCTCCTGCCTTTGCCTATTACTTTTATATATAAAAAAAATCGGCACTTAATATAGCAGGCAGATGTAATCTTTATTAAAATATAATACATAATATAGCTAAATTTTGTATGATAAGTGAGTGAGCTGGAGGATTAGCGCATTTGTGGTTTCTTTGGTTAAAATTTGTAGCAGTGGTAACTCAACATGACTTGCATACTCAGTTGCTTTCTTTGAAAAAAAAAATATCTTAAAGCGGTATTTTCAAATAGAATCAACAAGACAGATTTGTGTAAGCAATTTTGAAGAAAGTAATTTGAATTGTTTTCCCCAGAGTTAAAGTACAAGTGAATGATTAAGCGACTTTTTTTCAATCGACTCGACACTTTCCTATCGATTCCCAATTGGGAACGCCTGAAAATGCTTTCGTAAATGTGTTCAGCCTCCCTTATCTGATTATCATGACACAGCTATCTCGTTCTTTATGTACGAGAGTGAAAAGGACAGAGATTATATAATTCGATAAATTATTCATAAGGCCAATCTTGATAGGCCGTTAATTAATCTTACATTCATTGGGTAGCGCTTAGCTACGCATTTGTAGAGGTTAAGGTTGTTAAGATTTTCAAGGTGAGCTGCTATTTTTGTTGGAATTTCATCTTCATTTCCTAACGATTTTGCAATTTTTTAACCAACTGATGAGATGGTCCCTGCGACTTCTCATAACCTATTTTCGCAACAGAAAGTAACCTATGTCATTCACGATCCAATTTATCTTCATATCGATTAAACAAAATTAATTCAGCAGTTCTATATAATAATATATAGTAATATTTAAATACAATAATATAATTATTTTTAATAATTTTTTTTGTTATAAAAAAACGGTTCTAATATTTATCTATTATGTAAACATTAAGTTGTTATATTTAATAAAAAAAATTGTTAGGGCTTTCATCTGTATAGAATTCATTAATCGCCACGAAGTAGGTACTCATCATAATTGCTTAAAATTAAAATATATGTTTTAAATATGTTACAAATTTTAAGTTGAATTATAATTGATTTTATATAGAGGCAACTTTATATACAAATTAATTATCTAAAATATTTATAATAACAAATTTATTTTTCGTTACAAAAAAAGTATTTTATTACTTTACCAACGCCATCTACAGTAATATACCAAAACTGTTTCTCGGACAGAATCAAAGCTTAGTTCGTCAAAATATCCGAACCACTGACTCGACAACCAGTAATTCCGAGTTAAAACAATAGATGGCGCTAAATTTGAAACAAACATTTTAGTCACTAAAATAAACAAGCGTGACTAAAATGTGCACAAGGATTTCATAATTATTTTGTTTCGTAAGTGCTTGTCTGTTAATAATGTTTTCGTCCTGATTTACATTTATGTTTCTTGTGTCATATATTATTATGTTCTTAATATAATATTATAATATAATACGGTTTATAATACGGTTTCTTAATATAATATTAATAATATAATATTATGTTCTTTAAATCGAATGAATTCAAGACTTATAAACGACGAATAAAATACTAAGGCGTCTACTTTGTTAGGACACCGGAGAATCCGTAGCATCGTAGGTATTTATTAATGAACCGACATACACGCGTATATTTATAAAAACAAACACTCTAAAAACTTAAAAACAAAAAAAAAGAAGCCAGCGCGGCACGCGGTGGGACTATCCCACCTATGTATAGTGGACCTGACGCGTCTGTCTAGCATCAACATCAATTGAGAATGGAGTGGAGAAGGCACTTTGCGCATGGATTTTATACCGAAAGCTGAATTGTACTACAGTGATAATTGTTTAAAAAGGAATCCTACCCAAGTTTTATTTTTCTTCTTATTACAAAAAAAGTATGCATTCTTCCTATGACCTGCTACGATTCCTCGCACTTAAGGTTCTAAATTGCATCTCTCTTTTCAGTTTTGTCGATGAGCAAATGATAGATATCTACATACCTTTACTCTTATATTATCTCTTAAATTATTCGAATTAACAGAACACCCGTTCGATTCAGGTTCTCATGCCTTGCGGTACAAGATCTCATACGCGGTGACGCGTGGTCATATCTACAAATTCGTGCGATGTCACTTGTTCAGAGTTAAGCGCGGTCATGCCTATTGCCTATACCACGTGATTGCTCTGGGAATCAATATGCAGTTAGCGGCCACGCGTTCGCTCGAACAGACGTAAGGTGCGCGGCGAAATTTTAGCGTGCTTTATTGTATATTCGACAGATATTTTAATTGTTTTGTAGTGTAATATTGACATTGTGACTTCTTTTGTATGATTCATTAATATTTTGACTGCAATTGAGTGTTTTACTATTATAATTAGTCAAGATGACAACATCTCGTGCGTTTTGCATCGTTGACGGTTGTCAGAATAAAAATCCAAATAAAGAGTTATCTTTTTTCAAATTACCTAAGGAAAACGAAAGGTAAATAATATATTATGGTTTTTGTATAATTTTTACTAAATCTAATTATTGTCATTTATTGTTTATTGTTGTTTAAAAATAGAAACCAAAAATGAAATTGTAATTGCTTAAGCCTTTTTTTATTACATAATTTGATGATTAGCGTTTCAGTGTTACATTGCGTTTTAAATAAAATTAAACAGATTCAAACTTTTTTCCAACAATGTCCATGCAAAGACCGATTATTCTAGTCTTCTTGACTTTTGTTTAAAAATTTCTTATTTCTTGCTTTTTGGACAAATTATCGTTACATTTTCGTACTCATTTTTCCTTTAAGCATATTTCGTTATTTTGTGCTAGAAGCTTCCAATCACTTTTTTTCTTTTCTTTTCAGACGAAAAAAATGGTTACAAGTCATTAACAGACCCGACCTGATGGAGCGACCCAACTTGAAGCCGGAGAGTCATGTTGTGTGTTCTGTACATTTTGAAAGACATATGATAATACACACACCACGTCTGAATCCAGATGCGATACCAACAAAAAACCTTCCTAAAATGTCAGCCACTTCTGACAATACACCCGTAACGAGTAAGCCAGATTCAGAAACCAATATGATAGAAGCTTCAACACAAACTCCAAACACATCCACGCAGGTCAATGAAAATCCAAATTCCAAAACAGTTTCAGTAGAACACAATCCAAAAGGTTTAAACAAAGAAACCCAGACATCTCCTAGTCTTCTGGATACATTAAAAAGAAGAAAAATTTGTGACAATTCAAGGGACTCTTATAACTCAAGAGACGCTGAAACACAAACATTGGCCAGTCCTCTAGATACAATAAAAAGAACAAAACTTTGTGACAATGCAAAGGACTCTGAAAAGGAACCGATTCAATTAACAGTCGAAGTAAAAGCGGAACCACTAGATGAAAACATTTTAATTTAGATTGTTCTAATTCAGCCGATAATGACAATGTAGGAATATTTAAGCATTCCGACAAAGTAACATAAACAAGAAACAATATGGAAATATAGAAATTTGAAATAATTCGTAAACCTTCCGAATGACGTCAGTCTTAAAGTATTTAAACTTCATATCGCATTTTAGATTGTTTGACGAACTTTAGATTATTTGACATCAAATATAAACCTATAATATGATGCTAAATGAATAATATAAAATTAAATTATTGGTCACATACTTTAAAATAAAATTATATATATATATATATATATATATATATATATATATATATATATATATATATATATATATATATATATATATATATATATATTGTTATCAATATATTGTTATTAAAGCCTATAAGAACTTCCAAATATACTACAGTAACATACCTACTAAGATATTGATTTCTTTAATACTTAAAAAATTAAAAATAACGAAACTTAATAACAACGAAACTCTTTTCAATAAAACCATTTCAACGAGCCCTAATAAAAATGATGGTGCAGGTCTATATAGTTGTGTAAACTCTAGTGGTCAACAGCAAAGTATACTCGAATCAGTAGGATACACAACTCCTCAACAACTTACAAGAGAAGTATTGTGTTGGGGATCTTTGAAATGGGGAGACTATTTCAAAGATTTATAAGTATATAGTATACTGTTTGTTGTGGTTACGAGATCATTTAAAAAACACAAATTAAAAATTAAAACTAAAGATTTTATATTATTCATTTTTGTTATTATAAAATAATAATAAATGTATTTCTACGGATTCGTTGAATTAAAAATTCACAAAACAGATATTTAATTCTACATAAGAAGCTTTTCAGAGCACACGGTAATACCGTGTAAAGTTTAAAGTGAATTATAGTTGAACCGGAGTTTAAGCCGCGGATGTGCATTAAACCTTTGTTCCTTTTCCATGTCACTATTTTCTTATTTCAGCGGACTTTATGCGGAGTTGCTTTTTTAGTCGACTATTTTTACGTAATTTTACGTCCAAATTAATTAACGTTAACTATATAATACGGTAATTGATTAACATTGTCTAATAACAATGTACAATATAACAAGAATATTCAAACTACAATTACTTCATTGAAAATCATCTGCAATGCATTTAAGCGAATCGAGAACTAATCTCAACGGATACTGAAATAAAAAGTAGGTGACATCAAGTCGCGGTCAACTAGACTCGCATAAATATTGCAATGACTATATTATTGTAAAATATAAAGAAACAGCATGTAAATCTCTCCAAATTAATAGTAAGATTGGTAATTTCGTGAGCTATTAGGGTGCTTTGACGGTTGGGTCAAGAGTCATATGAATATTGATATTGCACGTTGATGAGCCATATATGAGATATTACGGTAGAGCTTAGATACTGACTACAGCTTGTATACGGGCTGGTTAGACCGGGGCAGTACCTCACTCTCATAGAGGTTCAGCGTGAAGTAGCAAACATAACTGTGTTTTTGAGAGAGTCGGAAGACTAACCCCCTTTGTCTAGTTAAAAGGTTACCCATATTCTTGTCCTGTTTACATTTTTATGTTAATTATTTGCACAACGTCCTTTTTACTCCATTGAGTACAAAATGAATTGGGAATAATGCTAGTGGTGCTTGTCTGGGTTAATAAAAATCCAAATCAAAATATATTTTTTCAAGTAGACTTTCACAAGTACATATGAATTGCAAATATAGAAACAAAAATATTTGATTAAATGAAGCTACCACCGGTTTGGAATGTAGATTCGAGAAGAACCGGCGAGAAACAAGACATAGTTCGAAATAATGTGAAATCTTCATACAAAAATACGGCTTTTTTCGGCTACACTATCTAATTCTTATACTATATTAAGTTTTATTTAACACCATTTCTCGCAATTTAATATGAAGTAAAATTTATTATTTAAATAAAGTAAAATAAATCCAAGACCATTAGTTATAATTTCGTGTGTAATCTCAAAGCGGGGTGGAATAAAAATATTTCTCGGCGCATTCAGAAGCCGTTTGAGCCAGATCTCAATATAAAACTTTCTTTTAAGTCTAAAGCCGTCTTGACGCGACACTACTCGACGCCCTCGCGCGTGTAATACGTCTTACGATTTCTTCTGACAACGAGACGTAGAGTTTTTGCGTTTTTTTTTCTCTCGTGAGTGCAGGATAAATGGTAGATAAATTTTATGTATGGAGGAATTATTATCGGATGAGTCGTGTGAAGTTATATGGAGTTTAGTTGTGGAAATTTTTTGGTTTTATTTTTTAACTAGCTACCCTTGACGGCTTAGCTTATACACGTTTATGGTTATTGCGTCGCTTTCATGAGTCATAGCGTGATGTAATATAGCCTATACAATAGATGGGTTATCCAACGCAAAAAGATTTTTTTCAAATCGGATCAGTACTTTAATAAATCACCCCTATTAACAAATAAATTTTACCTCTTTGAAATATTTATAGTAATTCGAATAGACAATTATATGCAAGTTCACTTAGATATTATTTACTTACACTTATTATTATGAAAGCAAAATTATGGCACTGCGCAATTATAGACATTTTTTGTTTCTATTTGCCTACGTCTAACACATTTTAATCGGTAATTCTTTTGTGTCAAGTGAAAGCAACTGGACACAAAGCGTTTGTTTTCATATTGATTACATGAAAGTAAAATATTGACTAGTGTCATATATTTAATATAAAGGGTCAGTCAGCTCGTGACCACGACGAATGTAACTTCGTCGAAACATCGGGCAATAAAAAGATATTACTACCATTAGTTATCGCGATAAGACTCATTATATTAAATATGAATGGTATATATCACGAAAGTTTAAAAAAAAGACTTGTGTCTTGTATCCGACACTCGGCACAAAACTGTCTTAATTTGAATGGAGTCTACTATAATATGTAAAATATGGTTAAATACAGCTT
Source organism: Hypolimnas misippus (assembly GCA_037950945.1). Classification (NCBI taxonomy): domain Eukaryota; kingdom Metazoa; phylum Arthropoda; class Insecta; order Lepidoptera; family Nymphalidae; genus Hypolimnas; species Hypolimnas misippus. The sequence continues at coordinate 14,854,016 of JBBEEQ010000032.1, forward strand.
GCATTTAATCGAATCGAGAGTTAACCTCAACCAATAGTAGGTGATATTATTCAAATAGAACCACATGAATATTGTAATGATTATTTTTGTTAAGAGTAAAGTAAAGTAATAGCCTGTAAATATCCCAAGACTGGGCAAAGGATTCCTTTCCTATTAAGGAGAAGGTTTTTACATCCACCACGCTACTCCACTGCGGATTGGCGGATATATGTATATGTGTCAGAATTTGTTCTGGTTGATTTCCTCACGATGATTCCCTTCACCGCCGAGCATGAGATGATTTGAATACAAATTTAGCACTTGAAAATTCAGCAGTGCTAGCCGAGGTTTAGATCGATGTGTTGTAGCCACTAGCCCGTTTCGGCTCTATTTATATTTTTATTAGTTAAAACATATTTAAATCAAAGTGTAATAATATTTAATTTACACACAGTTTCAATCATGGGACTAATGAAGCAATAATCACCGATTCACTAAATCAATAAGCATATTTAATGATATTTTAATTAATGTAAAAACAAAACATATTTCAAACACAAATATTAAATTTTAATTATTCCCTATAATTCATATGTGACAGAGGTTTTATTTAAATATGTACTGTTATTTGAGTTTGACGAAATGTACGAGTATTTGTAATTAAATTTAGATAATTAATTTTATATAACTACGCCAAGCAACGGCTTCGCCCGGGCTACATTTTAATTTACAATTACTAATTCATACTCTTAAGAAAAAAAATATTGGATAAAAAACGCCGATATTTATTTGCATTTATTCTTAACCAGACGCAACCTTATTAAATTTCGTGTTACTTACTTTAAAAATTAAGAACTTCCATACAATCAATCACCCGCTATATTAACCCTTAGGAATGAAATTTACGAAAATTTCTATTGTCTAAATAATTTTTTATTTCAGAAATATATTGAGCAACGTTCTTCTAGTGTAACTTTCAAGTTAGTCAAAATGTTGTTATTTACCTTTTGTTCTGACTTAAATCCCAGAATTTAATTAAGAAAGCTTGGTTGAGACAAAGCATTGCAACATTGTGAACACTTCAAAAGAAGATCAAACGCCTTACTGAGGATTGCAGGGCAAAGTATTTTTTTATCAAATGTCAATTGGGGAAAGTGCGAGTACAAACGTAAGTACTCACTAAGACCGGATTTTGCAAAATTCGATCCCTAAAGGGGAATAAAGGGGGTTTGAAGTGTGAAAATCCTATGTTAGACGCGAGTGAAATCGCGAAGGGCTGCTAGTAGTACGTATGTATAGTACGTCGTGTCTTGCCATACATTATTTTCATCATTAAAGTATCAACATTAAAAATTGGTATACACCAGCTTGAACAATATCACTGAGTAACCTTCCCGACATTAGGGCACCTTAACTTTAGGGCACTTAACCTTCCCGACATTTTTTAGTTACTAAGACATCTATTTATTTTGTTGCATACAATGCTGTCTCTTATCAAACGCTTACCCCAAAACCGTGATGACAAAGCAATAACCAAGAAAATTCTTTCACGTAACAAGAATATATTAAAACTTTTACATCTGTCACCAAATTCACAATTGAAGTTTGGGTAAACTTAACAACTGTCATCAATAAAGTCAATAAATCACTAGAGTAAGGATTACTGATCCAGTATTTGGCAGGTCGAAAGTGCCACGGGATTGGCAACTGAGCCAAGTGACCTCGGTTCATGCCAACATTGTTATTCACTTCGATAACGTTAGCGATGATAAATGACTAAAAGCAATGGTAGGGATCTGTAATCTTTGGCTAGTGTTGGAGTTAGTTGGGTCCAGTGGATGGAACGTATGGTTCTTGGCGTTTACCCATGACCATAGATTAAAATTCGGTTAAGTCTCAGCTTCCACAGTTAATTTGGTTTCGACTCGTAAGTGACAATGTAGTTTGTCCAGAAAATGACGACTACGTGTTATTCTGCCAATCTGTATTCAAAACAAAGAAGTGAAGGAAAGTAACAGCCTGTAAATGTCCTACTGCTGGGCAACATAAAGTCTTTAGTCAACTTACGTAGTCATCTGTTAATTCTGTCTGTTTTCCTTAGCAGAACATCTTTTAAGTACAAGTCCATCAATGGGACTAATAATGGATCAAAAAAAGTTGGTGCCGTATAAATATGATGGCATATAGATAAAAACTTTCCACGATAAATATGTAGATTGTTTTCTTAAGATTTCCACTATTTTTATATGCAAAATGCATTTTTTTAACACGTTAGACCTGTAATATGAGCAAAAAATAGAAAAAGATATTTATTTTAAGTGAGACAAAGTAATTTTTAAGTGATTTTTTTAATGATATCTATAGCAAAACCTAGAAAATAATAAGAACCCAACCTGGTCCATGTTCTTAAGACTTCTTGCTCTTGGATTTTCAGCAGACTTAAATAAAAACGTGTGTTCACAGTCAACTGGAAATGTGTAAAGTATCTATTACTAAAATCAAAATACAGAATTAAGGCATGCTAAATGAAACCGTCTTTTTTTTTGTTTACGCAGGGGAAATCTTCGAAAAGATACCCGATTCCTGCGGGGGAGATCGGGTTATATGGCGATTTATACCCACTAAAACCTCTGCGATGGCCTTTCTCAGAAGAAATGGAGAGGCGTCGGGATCGTTTGTGCATGCGCATTCGCAAACCGTCTAATAATCCTTTTTTAGAAAGGGAAAACCGCTTTCAAAAGAAGTACGTAATTTCGTTTACTTTAACAACGTACGCATTTCACTTATCTTTATATTATAAATTCTACGAGGCCAATGGGAGAGTATACTCTTTCAAACAAAAACCTACTTAATTAAAGCGATCAAGCCGTTTTTGAGTAATCGGCGAACATACATAAGTCCCCAAATAATTGAGAACATTCTCCTGTTTTGGAAATGTTTTAAAAAAATATAGTTTTGATATAATTTTAAATAAAAAAATCACCTACTTACGGATACGGCCTCCTACAGTTTCATTTCACGTATCGGCGAAATACGGCGTCATATAATGGCTACCTTTCCAACAATGGTGTATTCACCCCTCTTAATATACAGGCTGTTCAGAGTACGACAGAATATTGCCGATGAGTAGTGGTTTCTATTGAAGGAGCTTTATACATGATGTTACAAAATGCCAATGCTTGAAAGGTGTTGAGCACAAAAGGTGTTTTTCTATGAAACGTTTTAATGACGTTCGACTTTTAAGAAAAAAATTTATTAAAAAAATAAATAAAAATATAGATCTTCGATCACAATCAATACATATATGTATAGTTATTTAAAAACAATAATGGACATAAAATTAAATTTAACAGTTAAAATCTGAACTTATAAATGCGAAATTTACTCTGTCTGTGTGTTACGCAATCACGCGTAAACTATTGAACTGATTTAAATAAAATTTAGTACAGATATAGTGTGGGGAGAGCAAGACCACACTTTACCCTCCTGAGACGAGCTCCACTAGCCACGAACAGAGCAACCTATGGGTGGGGCAGCAGTGCCGCATGCGCAAGCGATCCAGCGGCCTCTCCATTCACATGCAGAAGAAGTCCATCGCGAGGGTTTTAGTTGGTATAAGTCTACTCATAATTCGATCTCTCACAAGAATCGGGTACTGTCTCTTTTTTTGAAAGTCAGTTAAAAACAAACAGGTCGAATCAAAACCTAATCAAACGCAACGCAGTCCACGCAATTAGGACCCATAGCAATGGCCAAAAAATTAATTTGTCATTACTTTACACCTGAAAGAATTTACTCTTAGTACCTTTATTTTTGACAGCCACGGCTTTCGTAAGGTTACCTATGTAAGGTAAGTGTTATCAGGTTAGGTCAGGTAGAGTTATTCGTCTATTACTTGAGTTTTATTATAACTTCAATTCGATTTACAGCACAGTACTAATTATAATGAAAACTGCTGACCGCAATTGAAACTTTGAGTCAGTGAAAATAATTCTTGATAGATTTCATAAAGAATAGCGGTGGTCAGGCGTGATATTGGTTATATATAACGTTCTTTTTAACAGGATTCTAAAAGAGGGGTTGGTTCGAAATTCGATGATTATTTTATTTATATTCGACTTCATCGATTTGGTTGTTTTTTCGTTAATAGAATCGTTCCTTGGTCTCGCAGTTTTACCAAAATCAGTTCAGTAGTTCGGTTTTGAAATTGTAATTTAAATTATAAAATATATATTAATTAAATATAACTATATATTATTAAGTAATGTTTAACATCAATTACGAACGTAGACGTTCGTTAGTGAAGATTACAATTGATTATTATTATATAAATTTTAATCTCCACGGAATCTTTATTACTTATTATAAGTAATAAGAAAATACATTTTAAAATATTGAAATAAGTTCATCAATCGCTTATATAAGGACAATAGCGACTATAACCAAATAAAAAAACACAATCAAGTGCGAGCTGGATTCTTACACGAAGTGTACTATACCATAAGTCAAGTTATAACACTGTTTTTTAAAACAAATAGGAGAGATGCTAAATATAATATTAAAATTCATATAGTCCAACATGCATATAGACTTACCCGACTGCGTGATGCAAAGGAGGATAATGTGTTTATTAGTCTACATATGTATGTATATATCTGTTTGAGTTTGTACCATTGCATTGATAAATTATAAGCCATTTCATCCGTCATAACGGTGCTAATGTAAAAGAAAACATAAAAATTTAGATTTTGACATGTTCATCATTATGTTTTCTCCGAAACTTGTGTTGCCGTACAATAAAGTGCATTATTATTATAGTGTCAAAGGAAAACCTTGCTACCAATTTCAACTTTCTACCTATTAGAGACACAGTCCGCTGACTGTCAGACGGCAGAGACTTGCTAATAGAGTCCCATGACAGCCTTCAGATGCGGAACCCTAAAAAGAGCCAATTACAAACAAGTACAAAGGCATCCTTTGTCCCTTATTTCATTTTCGCGTCTGACAAAAGTAGGTCTTCGCAGTTACGAAATTACGTTCTTTGAAGTGACTACAAAATGTATATTGAATAACGTGTACTGCGAGTGTCACTTGAGTTTTTATTTAACAATTTTTAAATAAAAAGTCGAGGGGTCGCTTAATGAGTGCTCTGGACCTCCGAAACGAGTCTTCCTTAATTCTTCTCATTACGAATTATTGACCTTTTTGATCATTACCGCGATGAAAGGGCAAGATAAGAGGCTGAGAGCGTTCTTGACGTAATGCCTACATCATTTACTTAGGTGCCTGTATTTATATATAAAATTCAATTATATGAAGCGTCTGCACGTGATCCGTATTGTGAAGCTTAATTGTGTGATATATATTAGATCTTACGATGGAATACGTAGATATTAAGTGATGGTAGGGATTTCGAATTCGAGAAAGTACTGTCGACTTTTGAATAGCTAAATCGTTTTAAATTCACGCCGTACTTCTCAGTGCAGAACAATATTGTGTGCAAAACTAAAAAAAAATCTAAGACATGTGTAACATCCAGCTAAGTGGGGTAGTAACTTTTCTACGTGCCACCAGAGTGGAAGACTGCTCCCGGTACCCAGTAGCACTCTTTAGGCAATGTATGTCTGCAGAGGCGGGCCAGTCGAGGTATTACGGTAGTATGCGTAAACGATCCTGTGTTTCACTACTAAGACGATGCATCACTGGGTTTTAATGAGTAGCGTGGTCTATTCTCCGTTCCAAGAGTCCCACATACCCACTAAATCGACCACAGGCGGGATGCAATTTCATTTTCCAGCGATAAAAAAAGGGTGGAGTCTAGTTGTACCCTACTGACTACAGCTCGTAATTGGGCTGGCAGGAGCAGTACCTCACTTTCACAGAAGACCGGCTTGAAGTAGGAAATAGCTGCGTTTCGTACAGTGAGTGAAAGGGGCCGAAGCCTAAACCGCTCCCCGATTCCTTTCCATATTTCTTTTATATCTTCATTCCTTTTCGAGCTGGTGACGCATTTGTGGGTCTAGTTGCCATACATGTCCATGCACGGTGGTGATCACTTAGCCTATTCTCCATTTACAATATTTAAAAAAAATCTCCGAAGAATTGAGAACCTTTTAGAAGCCGGTTAAAAACAATTAGGATAAAGAATAATCCAGAAAGAACAGCTTTATAATGATCCAGCGTTCAATTTAATACGCTTATAACGTAAAAGGATCAAGAGAATTGTTTTAAAATATAAATAGTAATATAAATAATTAGAAAGTAGTCGAAAATTTTTAGCAAACACATTCGCAATAAATTACACAACATAGGCTATTTATAAAAGTTCGGAATCAAACAAAACTATTTGAAGGACCAATTACAGTTTTATTGATTGGCAACATTTGGCTGTTTGCATTTTTGCAGCGAAACGGTTTTGGCAACGGTCCAATAGGGGACAAACTTGCATTGCCCACATGTCAATGTCGGGTTCTGGAGGTTAGCGTTCTAACGCCGCGCTGCGCAACGAAATCTATGTTCACCTTGTGTTTCCTTAGTTTACAGATGGGAGTTCTTGGTACAGTGGTTTCAAGCTTAACAAAATTAAATTGATCCTCGCGTTTATGGTTAACGCTACGTTCTTGTGAGCAATAGCGTAATGTAATTAAGTTTCATAATAAACGAGCTATCTAACGCAAAAAATTATTTTTCTAATCAGATCATTAGTTTCATAAATGACCCCTGACAAACAAACAAATTTTACCTCCTAATATAATATTAGTATCGATTTATTCGCGTGTGATCACTTACTAAATTAGCATTTTTCACGGTAACACCAGAGTCTGCTTCTTATTCTAATCCAAATATAGACGTTTACTTAAAGCTACTGTCATCTGACTTCTATAACCACAGAATAACAAGGCAAGGCAAGCCAGTAAACATTGAGACTAGAATAATTTTCCTACTTAGAGTAACGATCATTATCAGGTGATAGTAATAACAATCAGGAGTGAGAGCTCAGTTCGAGGGATGTGGGGAGACCACAACACGGACACCAAGGAAGATATATTTATACAAATACAATGTCCCAAGCGGAATTTGAACCTGCAACTGTCAGGGTTAAAGGTACCACTACACCATAGTCGGTAATCCGGGCGTGAATAATTATATTTTAATTTTGAACGGTAGCTTTGTACAGATAACGTACATGTTAATGTATATATTATTAATTAACTTCCGGTATCTGAACTGCGTGGATGTTTATTAAGAATTAAAAGTAGCTGATATTTACGTTAAGTAGCTGATATTTACGTTAATCTTTATCGGAAATATCACTTTACGGTTGAAGTTTCATCGTCTATATATAAAAATCACTATTCTTTTGTCTTGCTAAGACTCGAGAATGTCCGCATCGATTTGACTAATTTTTAATCTTGAAATATTTGAGGAAGTTCAGGGATGGAGAAAAATAAATACTAAGTAAAGGCAAATATTAAAACCGACAACTTAATTTTCCAATAAGCTATGAAACATTTGACGTCAATAAAAAATAATTACTCGACGCAGTACCAAGTAGTATTTCATGTTATAATATATAAAATACTAGCTGTCTCTAGCAGGATTCACACGAGCGAAGCAGTAACCATAAACGCGTGTGAAATTGGGACAGGCAGTTGTAGTAAAATGATTATTTTACTGCATTAGATATCCAATGGACGTTCGACCTAAGCGCGAATCTACTGGATTGATATCGTTTTTTCGCTACTAACTATATTTTATTTGCTAAAAGCTTTGTAAAAGGCTTGGAATTTATTGAATCTGACGGTTTTTTAGTGCCGTCTGAGTCGCGTGATAAAATGGCGTTATAAATTTAAACATTCGGAATGGTTTTTTTAAGAATCGATATTACAACTAGAACATCTATTTGTAGTTGTATTTACTGTAGTACCATGACACATGGTATTTATATGGTGGTGTATGGTGAGAGGGCATCAAACTCGCGACTGTTGGTGCTCCAATGGTGACCACAGCACCTACCAGTCTCTTAAAGTTAATATTACTCCTCCTTCCAATTCCTTGCATCTTATCTCTTCTTCTGGACTCTTTTGTAAGCTGGAAACGCATTTGTGGGTCCTTTGGTGCTGTGAATGTTTAGGCCGTGGTGATCACTTAAAATTAAGTGACCTGCCTACTGCTTTGACTGTTATATTCATAAGAAATGATTTTAAATATTTGTATTAGCTAACTAAATTAAAATATAAAGACAAACCAATATGAGCCATATTATATATGACCTTGGACAAGAGTTACTTATTAAAGTTCCTAAACAATAATATCAATAGCTAGGTATTTTTCCCAAAAAAAAAAAAAACACGAAAAATTAATCACTTAGAAAACACACATCACTTAAAGACAATTCTCGTAAGAAATCGTTATCAAAGATAAACTCGTAGCTATGTACCACGCCACAGATGTTTGCTACACTTACTACTACAAATCTGCTTGGCACGCTACGCCACAAGATCGTTGTGTGGAAGATGACGTCGGGAACAGATAATAGATTTTGTGATGTCAGCTTACCTTCGTCGTATTAAGCTCGTAGCACTGCGCTACGCATGAACTAGTCGCGCTACAGTTACCTATTATCGGCTACGATACTACAACGTCGTGTTCTACAGTGTAACTCGCTATTTTAATATTGTATGACCACATGCCACACTGTAGCAATACAATGGCAAATGTCTACAAAGCTATGGTCTCAGCTGTAGTAATACAATATTACAATACAATAACAATTGTTTACAAAATTTCTATTCACCCAGTTAACGACGACGCAATTACAAGACAACAGATCGTCAAACTCTACTTTTTGGTTAATTATTAAACAATTTTTTAAGATTTGAGATATTTTGGTACCGACTTCGAAATGTAGTAGAAAATATTTTTTTTAGCCTTTAAGTTGTACCTATTACATTTTTTAACCTAAATTCATATATATATGGACTGTTTTCAGCAATATTTTTTCACTTTTCGGAAAGATTTTTCAAACATTTTCTTATATTAAATCATTGCCCTGACAATATAACAAGTAACACAAAAATAATAAGCTCAATAAGAGCAGGTGTTCTCAAGTGATGATTCTATAAATTCAGCGCATGCTTTTTATGTATATATTCATTTCACTTTAAAAATATATGATAAATTCAACAAGTAAAAAAACTATTCCACAAACGCTATCGTTTTAAAATTCGGAATAGTTCCGCGACAAAGACGTGTTGGTGCAAAGTTGCTCGGACTCCGGGCGTAATTTTTTCTAAACCTTACAAAACGAGACATCGTTTAGGAAATTCAAATAGAAACTTCTGAAAGGGAATGTTACGTTGAAGTTTTAATGTAACCTTTTGAGGAAAAAACTCATTCCACGGCTCTCCTTCATTCGCTTGAGAGATTAACTTGAATTTTTTTCTCTTTTAAGTTGATAACAAAATTGATTCTATCTACAATGAAACATTGTAATATGGGATTCATTTTTATATAACGGGACTTATCGCGATTACTAATGGAAGTTGCAGTAAACGAAGTAAACGAAGTTGCATCCGTCGTGGTCAGCTCGTGACCATGACGGATGCAATTTGATTGGATTATATAAATTGCAAAATATGGAACGCCTTTGAAATTGGAAAAATTAAATGAAGTACCTTTTTTCCGTGCCTATTTAGTTTAAATGACTTAAAAATTTGCATAATGTTAAATAGATGATGCAATGACAAAATAGATTAATATCTCTGAATCTGATCTTTTTGTGGCTTGACACGTTATTGCTTATCAGCATCCAGTTGTGCATCATGAGAGAAACAGCATGTAAGTATATTAGTGGTATTTTATAAATGTTCTTAATGGGACTGAAGTATACTTGGAGAGTTGCCTAGCAACGTTGTTATTAGTCAAGAGAGAGAATATGGCGATTTATAATTACAAGAGTTGGAAATGGAAAAAATAGACTATGAATCTAATGTCTTGTTATTATTTACTTCTGGATTCTTTAAAAGTATGTATAACTAGCATTCCGCTCGCGTAAATAGGAACAGGAAAACCCAGTTTTGGTAGTATCGGTATATCGAATGCGATGTGATGTTTTTATTAATAATTTTTTTTATCTATTCAAAAATACAAATCTTACCTCTTTAAAATAGATCGATTTAAGCGTCGAAGACACCTATCCGTCAAAGTAAGGTAACGCACCCGGAACGCCCCTGGTGTTGCAGATGTCCAAGGACGATGGTAACCACTTAAAATGAGGTGATACTATTTGCTCGTTTGCCTCTCTTTTTTATATAAAAAGTATAAATACGATTTTAAAAATCAAAGCTCTACGTGATTGCTAAATTACTACTTCACAAAAGTTTTAAAATATTTAAAATTTAAATATACATAAATTTCATGTTTCATTTTTATATTAATTAAATAAATTGCAGTTGTGAGAAACATTTATTAATATAACTTATTACAGTATTGAAACTGCCTGATTCTGAATAAAACCTATTCTGTGGTACCTCTTCAATTACAACGCTTGTACACGCAATTCCGTTAATTAAAGTATATAGTTTTTAATCAAAGGCCTCGAAAACACCGTCACCTTAATGTTTTTGGTCCATTTGTAGTGAATTCGTGTAATCAACAGTATCTAAAGATTTAGGTTAAATTGCGCTGAAAATTTCGATCGCAGCAAGAAGCGGAGAAGATATAAATATTTTTATATTATACGATTAACATTTCGGTTTTAAAAAAATACAAAAATATTAATAGCGAAGACTGCAATGCCATAAATGTATATACGGTCTAAAATTTAAAATTTTAAGACCCTCAACAATCTATTTATTTAGACGATTTCATCGAGCCCTAACACAAGGTTTCTGCTGTAAGTTGGTGAAGAGTTGTGTATCCTGCTGATTTGAGATGGTGCTTCAGCATCAGGTCAAGGTTACGTAACTATGTTATTTTTATAATATTGAAGTCATAGAATAGTAAATTTCAATTCGATCAGACCAGAAAAAGTTGCTCTTTCAGTAACCATAAAACATCTGACCTTAAAACGAACATCATCCTAAGTTATATTAAGACCAATCTCGATTATTTCAACTATGAAACAAAAACAGTTCATCAAAATCGATCAATTCGTAGGGGAGCTACGATGTCACAGACAGACGCACAGACACAGATACAAATGTCAAACTCATAATTCATTTTTTGGTTGGGGGCTTAAAAAGGAAAGTATTTAAGTTTTTATATTAAAAATAAGACAAGGAACTAAAATAGACCTTAGACAAGGACAAATGTTAATTTTGTTGCGAAAATAAAATTTGAAGGGGTAAAAAGGAGCATAACAGTTTATATATACATAGAACCCATCAATTTTTAAAGAATTGAGGGCACCATGTAGCTCGTAAAGTAAACCCTTTAACTGGTCCTATATCCCCTTCCTTATTACGACTAAGAATTTAAAAAACTATTAAACCATACGTAGCTGGAATCCTTTTGACGAATAGACTCGTAAATTTTTATGAATTTCTTCCGAAACAAGTTCTCTCGTGATGACTTTTTCCTTGATCTTGGAAAAAGGGATATTTCTGCGTGTTATTGACTATTTGAACTGCAATTAAAAATTATAGTTTTATAAATGGGATATTATTAGGTTGGGCTGTTGATGTTGCTTTAGTTACTAAGTCTTTGTAGCGTTAATGATACTTATCTCTTACTAGTGATCTGTTTTATCAAATGTTTGTTTAATTGTCTTAATAAAATATGGATGCTGATAAGCAATAATATGTCAAGCCACAAAAAGTCAAATTCGAAGATATTTATGTATTATGATACTGTGTCAAGTATTTAACATTATTTAAAAAAAATATCAAGTAATATAACCTAAATAAGTACGGAAAACATTACTTTATTTAATGTTTCGAATTTCAAGTGCGTTCCATATTTTACAAGTTATAAAGTAATCTCAAATATTTGAAAAACTTTTTATTAGATAAAACATTAAATATATCAATCTGCTTTTAATTCATTATACCTTTTATCAAAATAGAAAAGAAAAAATTGGAAAAAAATTTACGTCTTCAAAGGAATTTGTTAAGAATCGGTTTGACATGTTTAGATGACATTTTCTCAAAATTGAGTGCGTGTGGCTTGACACAGTATTACTTATCAGCGTCCATATATGTCCGAAACCAACTATACCCCATGCAGATAAATTTTCATCAAAAAATTTAAATTTATAATACAAAAAAAAAAAACAAAATTAAAATGCAATATTACCTCATCTCAGATGAAATACAAGTCAAGAGCAATTTCAGGCAGAACACGTTAAGCATACACGTCACTGAAGTGCCCGTCGCACTAACGAAAATAAATTACCAACGTTACATTTGTGACTCGAAACTCCATGTTTTTCACCCCAAATGTTCTCAAGCTTGAATGTATACGACAATTAGTGATCCCTGCGTTGACCTGATTCTGTATTTAGACTACTTTCATAAACCAATCAAAAAATTATCTTAACACAAAGATGGAAGATTGAATTCACCTCGATGAGCAGAATTGCGTCCGTGATGTACATTTTTACGTCACGAATGAACGAATCCTATGTCGATGGCAATAAAGTTCACACTTGTGACTCTTGGGAAATATATGAGATTCGCAATGGGCGAATTTGATTCGTTTTAAGTAAGGAATATGATTGATTTTCAATTGGTAGATGTTGATAGAGTTATTTCGATCAGAATTACAATTTAAATGCTGCTTCAAGTGTTGGCTTAAGCTCGAGAAATGATATTTGAAAAGTATACCCTCTTGGCAATGTTGTCGCGTAATCTTAACACTTTTTTATCTTCGTATGTTTACGATTTCACTGTAATTACATACTAACTGTTTCGTATTTGTTTTTATCATTAGATAATTTTAATTTCAATATAAAAAGGATCTTTTGATGTCCTAAGTAAATATTATTATTGCGAGTAATAAAAATATATTTTCTACTAATATTTGTTAAGAAGGATAATATTTAGAAGCCTGTCTTTTTCAATTAAATCCTTGCTGTTGTTCTCTCAATAACTCTCGAATCAATTTACTCAAGCGAATAAAATTTTAAAGTAAATAAATCTCGTGTTGTTCCACGATATAAAATTGGAGATACTTAATGAAATTGGTTAAAAAGTAGTTTATTTAGTTGGACGTTTAAACTGGTCAGCGAACTCAGTGTACGGGTAAACAATTCTATTTAACTGTGGCTTAATCTAAATTACTACTTCCCTAATAAATCCCAAAGTGCAATTTATCTTCGCTTTAAAGGTACCCGGTTACGGAAACATTATTAGATTTAATCTGGAAATTTTGAGGGATAGCACATTGTAGTTGTGTAAATATCTGTACATTAAGTTAGAAAATATATAGATTTGCATTTAAAATTTGAAAGAGTATAATCTGTTTATTTTGAATGGAATAAAAATGGAACGGACCGAAGTCTATATAAACAGTCAAAGGAATATAAAGTTGATCTGTTTTATGATTTATCAGTCTGAAAAAGCGAGATGTTTTTTTTTTATATATATAAGAAGGGGGCAAACGAGTAAATAGTACCACCTGATTTTAAGTGGTTACCATTGCCCATGGACATCTGCAACACCAAGGATTTTGCGGGTGCGTTGTTGGCCTTAATGTGATTTAAATTGATGTATAGAAATTGAGGTTAACTACAAAAAGATTTATGGAATCACCATACTAGCTTCTTCATAGATGGATTTCACTGGAGTAGAGCATAGCTGCAACACACAGTACCTCACTCACTCACAGAAATTTGGCTTGAAGTAGCTAATATAGCTGCATTACGTACGGAGAGGGAGAGTTTTAGAATTCTATATCCTTTGCCTTACATCCTATTCCCTATAGCTTCGTATTTCTTTGTAAGCTTGCAACGCATTTGTGTCTCCTCTGGTGCTGCAAATGTCCATGGACGACGATGATAACTTAACATCAGACGTCTCGCAGCTGTCTGACCGCTATATATAAAAATATGGATGGAAAGGATATGGAAACCACTAGCAAAAACTGGACATATGTAAATGAAACATTATTATTATTATCATCTTCATCTGTTATACAATTACTTTTTAAAAACTCTTAAAAAAGATAAGATCAAATTTACAAAAAAAAAGCATTTTAATAATCTGTTCAGTGGCGTTTTATACGCAATGTGATGCTTATGATGAATCACAATCTTTTCTCGCGGTAAACACTTGCTCTTTTGTAATCTTGGGCAAATCTAATGAAATGGTCTCTTGAAATTACTTCTTTTGTCAGACTTGTATGGACGAAAGATGAAATTATGTATGGCGCAATAACGTAAGATAAGGAAAAAAAAATTATGGAAAACCGAGTCCGGATGATACCAAGTAGTGTTACTTGTTAGACCAAGACCATATTAGATAGCTGCCTTTTAACACGAAATATCTAAAATATAAAAAAAGAACGATTTTGCAATAAATGGAATACCTATTTAATCATCTTTAATATGATATCTACAACAGTGGTGTCTATAAGCAATTAAACATCTTTTTTATAAATTCACTAGCGGCCCGCCCCGGCTTCGCACGAGTACACACACACACACACACACACACACACACACACACACACACACACACACACACACACACACACACACACACACACACACACACACACACACACACACACACACACACACACACACACACACACACACACACACACACACACACACACACACACACACACACACACACACACACACACACACACACACACACACACACACACACACACACACACACACACACACACACACACACACACACACACACACACACACACACACACACACACACACACACACACACACACACACACACACACACACACACACACACACACACACACACACACACACACACACACACACACACACACACACACACACACACACACACACACACACACACACACACACACACACACACACACACACACACACACACACACACACACACACACACACACACACACACACACACACACACACACACACACACACACACACACACACACACACACACACACACACACACACACACACACACACACACACACACACACACACACACACACACACACACACACACACACACACACACACACACACACACACACACACACACACACACACACACACACACACACACACACACACACACACACACACACACACACACACACACACACACACACACACACACACACACACACACACACACACACACACACACACACACACACACACACACACACACACACACACACACACACACACACACACACACACACACACACACACACACACACACACACACACACACACACACACACACACACACACACACACACACACACACACACACACACACACACACACACACACACACACACACACACACACACACACACACACACACACACACACACACACACACACACACACACACACACACACACACACACACACACACACACACACACACACACACACACACACACACACACACACACACACACACACACACACACACACACACACACACACACACACACACACACACACACACACACACACACACACACACACACACACACACACACACACACACACACACACACACACACACACACACACACACACACACACACACACACACACACACACACACACACACACACACACACACACACACACACACACACACACACACACACACACACACACACACACACCCTTCGGCGTCGGGTTTAAAAAAATGTAAAATTATAAAGGAAGTTTGAATTTTTTGTAATGAATTTTTTTTATTCATAGTTTTTATTAATTAAGGATTTTTTCAGGTCAATTTTTTCCACCTTACATTAGTTAGTTACATTAGTAGAGTTTTAGTAAGGATCCCTAATTATTTACAAAAAATATAATATAGCCTATGTTACTCGGGGATAATGTAGCTTTCTAAAGGTGAAAGAATTTTTGAAATCGGTCCAATAGTTTCGGAGCCTATTCATTACAAACAAACAAACCAATCTTTCCTCAAATATTAGTATAGATTAAAAAATTAGAGGTCAACAACTTTTTGACGCTTTTATGGATAACCAGCAGTTGCTTCGCCCGCGTATACAATTTGATACCTAAGAAGCTATCTACCCTCTTTTGAACCCCTTAGGGGATGGATTTTCAAAAATCCTTTCTCAGAACACACTTACGACATTTAAGGAACGGTTATGCAAAATTTCATGTTTTATATGTTGATCGATCAATCAGTGAATATGTCAGCCAGTCAGTTTTGATTTTTATATACATAAATAACACAAATATATTTATTTTAGGAAATATTACAAGGCTACATATTACTACTAATCAATTTCAAACGAAAAACAAACGTTTCAGATCTTAAATTCAATTAGCTATTCCAGCTAATTTTAAGTGACGGTAAAAAAAAGAAGAAAAATTTTTAACGTTAATTACAAGTGGAAAATGTACCAACTTTTAGAACAGCGAAGTTGGCTCTAACAGATTCGATGAAAAAAAACAAATCAGTCGGATACTTTGATTTAAATTGCCGAGGAAGTTGCACTTGACAGTAAAAAAGTCTAATTGAACACGTTCCATTGCAAACACTACTCCCAACTAGTTCTAGTGAAAAAAACTTTTAATCAACCATTTCAATTTATGATGCTATTTGAACCGTTGAAATAAAACCTCTTTTCCATTTCTGGATTTTTTTATATTGACTATTACTTGTCGGCATGTGTTATAATGCCAGCTAAAGTATATAGAATGTTTGGGCTAGGAACCCTTGTACATCCGCAGAACACTCCACCCAAGGTTCATTGTAATCCGAGCAATGGTTTCGAAGGTTTAAAGTCTGTTTGTAATATCAAATTAACAGCTTTTAACTAAATGCATATGGAAGTATACACGGTACTTACATCAAAAATACAATTTTCAAAATTTTTGTCTGTCTATTTATGCCAGCTAATCTCTGAAATGCCTAGACCGATAATAATGGGATATTACTTATGTTATTAGCAAAAACTTAACCTACTTTTATTTTAAAATTTTTATTTCTTTTATTTATAATAAATTAAAAAGACGCGGAAACATAGTTCAAGCCAATGAAATATTGAATGTTATACGATTCAAGTAGGGAAGGTAAGAATTATATACATATGTATTTTTTTTTAATTAACGCGATGGAAACCGCGGGGCACAACTAGTTTATTTATATCCATTTAGATGTGGGTAAAGGACTGCATCAAGAATACTTGAAAAAATATCAGTTTTAACGATTATTTTATTACTTACTTTTACTTTTGGGCTTAAGATTGTTTTATATCATATTGTTTCACGTTATCGAATCTTATTACTATATTTTATGATCTACTACACTTTTTTTTTCAATAAATGTATTCTTGTGTATCTTTGACCACCTGTCCAATTTGAAAATACATTTTTCGCATTCACAAAAACAAAAAACATACCATTGTAATTTATGTATTACTAAATACTACCATGTAAACGGAGTCGCGGGACTCAGTTTTAAATTTTAAAAGTATTATTACGATTAATTGTCCCGATAAGACCCTTTATGTAAACCAAAATTAGTTCAGCAAAAGCACGTAGAAACTTGCACATACATAATATTAGTATAGAAGTGTGGATAGCATGAATGACGAAATATGACAGTATTCGGCACCTAACCGTTATCCATTATAGCTATATTTCGCTTACTCAGTTCACTTTAGATTCGCAACTCAGAATGACTCAGCTAAATTCGGTTCACTTGGTTATAATCTCCTCGTGGAGTTGTAGCATAATCTGAATGATTTTAATAAATAAATAATATCAAGGTCAGTTGTGGTAAACAACTTCAAGGTTACGTGATTGATCAAATATCACGACGTGTCATGCCTCTGGAATGTTCTATGTTCGAGAGAGATTTGAATTTGAGAGATCTTTAATAGGGGTTTTAATGCTAAATCTGATATCAATTAATCAAAGATTGAATTTGCGGGAGAACGTTAGCAATGTGGATTAATTTGATAATCGTTTAGGTATTTACAATTTATATTGTAAAAGTTGTAAATTAATTAATAAAAGATTTACACGGAAGATAACAAAGAAGAATTTAAAGGGAAAATTATATGAAAAATCAAATTTACAATATAAATAGGCACATGATGACTATGCGACGCTGGCTTGCCTAGCAATGAAATACGATGCTTGTGCCGCGTGTTCGTTTATGAATTATTGTCAAATTAAATCAAAATATACTTTATTCAAGAACCCTTTTAAAAGCAGTTTTGAATGATTAAAACAAAATAAAAAGTACTTTAATTAGGGACACCTATCACCGGTTCGGATGTAGTTTCTACCGAGAAGAAACTTGAATTTTCCGCTAGAAATTCAGTATGTAATTGTTAAAAACATTTAAAAATCATATCAATCATATTTTCATGACAGACACGTTGGCACAGTGGTCACTGCAACTGACTCAAGCGCTAACGGTTGCAGATCCGGTCTCCGCTCACGGCAAACGTCTGTATTGGCCATGCGGAAGTTTGTCGTGGTCTTGGTGTTTGTGTTTGTGCGTTGTGTGTTTCCGGATCCCCGACACAGGATCATGAGACCCTAATAGGAGTAGTTGACTGTGATGTTTATTTTCTTCAGGTAATCGTTTACATTAAAGTACATAAGTACACAAATGAATTTATACATGCCTTTACACACATGTACACACATTTTTTAATCACGCCTTTTGTAGTCTAAGCCAAGTTCAAAACTTACATTTAGACACGATTGACAACAATATATGTACAATTGGTGTATTTATTTTACTACTCATAGATCATGTTGTCACAAGTGTGAAATACCATCACTGAATTGGGGTTAATGGCCTACGGATCACGTCTTAATAGCAAAACGCCAATTAGCACCAGCGATGTTGCATCGTCTGCATCTCAAAAGATACTTTGATGCAACACACGAACAACTAAATTTCCTTGATGAGAGATCGGTTAAGCTAAATGTAACAAATGTAAATGTAACAGGGAAAATTGGACTTTAGTACATCATATTAAGATTGGTTTTCGCTTGTTTTGTAATAAGGTGTAAATAAATAGTGCTTTGCTAGTAGAGAAATCTAGTGTTTGAGATAGTAAGCAATGTATAAGCGCAGAAAGGCTGGATAGTGTGGAAGTGGCGTTATACATTTCTGAAGAGCGGTGTTTATGAAGATGTTTTTTTTTTCACTCTTAAGTTGTTTAATTTTAAATTCATTCATTTTTTCTGTTTAGATGCAATTAAAGTAATTATGTCAGTTTGTAGTGGTCTTTTAATCTTTTCAATTTGATATTTTAATTACAGGATAAATAAGAATATAACTAGCTGATTGTGTTTATAAAGTAAGAAAGAAAATAAGTACTTCATTAATAAAAAATCTCGTATTATTTATTAGTGTGTTTATCGTGATATATATTTTATTCATAGTCTAGATCCACAGGTAACGTAATAATTTTATTGAGAAAATTTTATTTATTGGATTTAGATCGGATTATATATAAATTGAAATATCTGGAAAGTAATTTATCATAGAAATACCGCTAAAACGTATTATTGGAACAGCAAAATTAATATAGGGTTATGTAAAATATTTTACGAAATTTATTATAGATTTTCTCGTAGTCCATTTAAAATTATTCTTAAATTATTATGATATTTTAGACATTTATATTTGATGTAATTAAATTTATGATAATCGTTAAAAAGCTTTTTATCAACTTGCTATGTGTGTTTGTTCTCGACAAATTTTGCTAGATAAGAACCACTTCCTCTTATCCTATGGAGTTTAAATTTTACAAGCTAGTCTAGTTCTAATAATAATCCATTTTTATGGTAGACATGACCTAATGTGTATCCAGTATTGTCTCCAGACCTCAGACAGGCTCTAGAATTTTTTTATACACATTTATTTTATGATTGCCAGTTCAAAGTGTACTATACATGGTTGCTGTATTCAGGGTCTCCCGACGATGGAACTCCTCAACGGTTAACACCCCAGATACGATTTTTTGTATACGTATTCAATTATAATGGCTCGTACTAAGTGCCACTATTACATGGCCGCCACATTCAGCATTGGCGAGGGGACTTATCGGGAGTCAATGCTGAATGCGTTCTCAATCGTTGTATCTTGAATAAAAAAATAAACTGTAAAAACTCGCGACAAGCTTTTACGTCATATAAAATTATTTATATTAACTAAATGATAAGTTCGATACAATTCAAAGTTTATTTTCTTATTTTTAGAGCATTAAAATCTTTTAAGCTTGTCATGAAAAATATTTTTTACTATTAATTATATTACTAATATCAGTACCTCTCTTCCGTATATAGGCTAAAGAAATAAGTACTTAAATTTTAGCGTTTTATACTAATAATCGAAAGTGTATGTTTATTTGTTTATATGTCTTAATGCGATTATATTTTCATAAACACGTAAAGGAATATTTATTTATAAAACAACTTATGAGAAAGAACCTATCTGTTTAGGAATGTTGTAATGTATTAAATATTTCATTTTAATATTTTTGATATATCACTTCATATTTACTGATATTAAATAATTTTATTTTTAAATATTAAAGCGAAGATTATAAACCTGTAATAGTAGACGAATTAGTGCTATAAAGCACATTAGGAAAACCAACAAGTACAGATCCTCTAAAGAGATTTTCTGCGACTATGGTGGACACTATTCCTCTACTTATTATAGCAATTAAGTCTATCTGTAGCCTACTGATTATAGCTTGTGTATGGGCTGGCTCGACCGGGGTCGCTCTTACAGAAGATTGGCGTAAAATAGCTAGTATAAATGCGTTTCATACGGTGAGCGAGAGAGCTGGCAGCCTATATTCTTCCATATTTCATTCCTTACTTCCTATTACCTTTCATGAATTATTCCTTTTTAAGCTGGTAACTGTTATGTATATATGTATTTAAAAAATAAAGAGCGTGTATCAGGGGGCAGCATTGTCACCATAGTAAAGAGTGTTTTGTTTTTTTTTTTTTAAGTTAAAGAAAAATAATAAAACGTGTTACAAAAATATAAAGAGTGTATTAATTAATTATTTACATCTCAAATAATCAAATTATAATAGTAACGCTAATGCGGCTTCTCTAGTAATACCTTACACCGTCATATCTTATTTGACTTCACCTCCTTGATAATGATATCGGTAGACACCTATAATTTTTAATGACAAATTTAATTTTTTAACATTGATAGTTTTTGATATACCTACCTATTTTAATCCTAATTTCATACCGATTCTATTTTGATTTATATTGTATTATACATATGTATATCGTTTTCGAAACTTCGCAATTATTTTAAAGTCCAAATAGCCAGTGTCCATTAAGCCATTAAATAATTCTGTTTAACTTAGTTTATGTCTGTTCCTCCCTCTTTAATCCCGGAACGCAATTTGTCTCAACACTATTTAGGCAGGTTACCCGGACGTGACGGGGTTAATCTGGGTCACCTTAAGTGACTCGAAGATATTCCGGTTATGTATTCAAAATGTATCCATATATATCTTTGATTAATAATATATTTTATTATTATGTAGGTTCCTGTGATTGAAAATGGCTTAGGCTTTCAGCTGACTTCATCGTAATTTGATAGAAAGCTATTGATTTAGGTTCGTGCTTCATATGTACATCAGTTTTGCTTATGACGTCAATAGCAGGACTAATTTTCAAATGGTATAGTTTTTTATCTTCGCTGCAAAAAGAGGGGTCTTATAAGTTTGACCACTATGTGTGTCTATCTGCAACACCGTAGCTTCTAAACGAGTGACTGATTTGGATGTATATTTTTTTTTAAATGATGCGACGATGCTTCTTAGACATGTTCTACCAAAATTAGTCCAACCATTTCAAAATCATGATCTCTTTCTCTTAGCTGCGATAGGAATCTTAAATGCATAATAAGTATTTGTATTTACTTTCAAACCTATGTCTGACCTAAAATTTTAAACATCTATGCATTCAACCGAATCAGTAGAATACACAACTTGTCACTAATTTACAGCAGAGGTATGTTGGTGCTCGTTGAAATGGTCTTAATGAATGAATATTATGATTCGTAAATATCTTACATGGTACGGTAAGGCATACTTATGCATCTTCTTCTAGATTACATTACTTTAGACCAATATCTTCTATTACCATTAATCAATCAATAACAATTTCAACTATGTAATTAAAATCAACATTCTCCAACCATCCAAGCGAAAAGTACAATGGATAGCTTGATTCATTGAAGTTGTACTTGACAGTGAAAAAAAAACGTCTAATTGAAAACATTCCGGCACGAGAGAGTTTCGAGTGCAGTTCAACTGAATAAAAGTTTTAATTAACGCCTGTGATTTGCGGCGAAATTCCCCGCGTTAAGATCAGACGGTGCTGTTTTGTCTGACCGTTTTCGGTTACATTTCGAGACAGTTTTGTAAGGTTTTATCGCAGTTGTTGTCGTAGTTATCCGTTGGAAACAGTTTTTGGATTTTACCATTGGTTACTTTTTTTTTTAGATTTGTTGCGTTCTCCACGTGTTTTATTTTAAATAGTGTGATGTTTTATAACAGGTCATTGTCAAGAGCCGAGATGACCTATTGGTTAGAACACGTCGATCTCAACCAATAATCGCGGATTCAAATCCCGGCTAGTACCGCTGAGTTTTCAGGTGTTAAATTTATATTTAAATTGATTTTGAGTTTGAAGGAAAACATCGTCGGGAAACTTGCATGTGCCGGGACAAATTCTGACACATGTATATCCGCCAACCCGCAGTGTAGGAGCGTGATGGATTAAGCCCTAAATCTTCTCCTTAATAGGAAAAGAGGCCTTTGCCCAGCAATGGGACTTTAAATCAGTTACTTTATTTTAAATGTCATTGACGCGTGAATTTTGGCATCAAAAATGTCTTTCACATTTGAAATATCGCGCGAATATTCGATATTTTAGTTGTTTAAATTGGACATGGGTACAGACTTTTGATGTCAAATGGTGTAAACGTAACATAAGTATACTTACAAAATATAATTGATTTAAAAGATTTCTAAACGAAAGTGTTGGTACACGTTGCTTAGCTGATGTTCACAAAATTGGTTCACTGAACCGGCTTCTAAATGAATTTCGGTATATGTAAATGTGAGATGGGTTAGATGAGTAGAAAGAGAGGATATAGAAGATGACTTTTTCGGGCAAGTTGCCGGGAAAATTTTATTATATAAGGCTCGTAATTACCACAAACAAAAAAATAGCTATATTCAGAAATGCAACCTGAAAAATTATATTTGACGTCAATAGAAAATCTACTTCAAATTCATATTATAAATTTAAAAAAGCATTATACAAAGTAAACTCTTTATTACACAAAGACATGAGTATAATAGCATTAATGCATTGGTCAAAACACAAGTATCGTTTAGATCTTGTACTAGCGAATGCGGCCAGTGGTCTGTGGATTGTATCTTAATAGCAAAATGCCAATTAGAGCTAGTAATACCTTTTCGACTGCAATATAAAAAGGACTTTATTACCTTGCATTAAATACTTATTTCGCTTGATGGGTGTTTAAGAGAGACGTGAAATTATAGAAAACTAAATATGGTAATGTGTAGGTTTGGATTTGGTAGATAGTTCTAGATCAAAATCGTTATAAAACTGTAAAACATTTTCATGGTGCAAAGTGTTATTATTATTAGTATTATATTTTTACAAATAAAATTGAAAGTTATGAAAATCGAATGTCATTTAGTCTCTTAAACAAAATTAAAAAAGGACCTAAATAAAACGTTTTTGTGTTAGAGGTTGCTATGCCATTAAAGATGATAGCTTGGCAGGATGACACAGTATGGGAATAAGGCGCTACCAGGCTCTTTTAATAGTAAAGTTTGTAACCAGTTTTGATTTAAAAAGAAAATCAACAAAAGAAAAAAAAATCGCTGTTTTTTTACGCGGTTTTTCCGGTTTAGGGTTTATTTTCCAAAACCGTAGTATATTCATTCGCTTAATATTCAAAAAGAAAAAGTAAAATTCTAATTTGAAAAAAAAATACAAACACACACAGATTTAATACGTATAAATATAGTATCCTTTATCCTTTAAGTTTATTCGATTAAATAAACGAATTAATTCGAATACATTCGGAACGAAATTGTTACTTTTAATTGAATTACAAAGCTTTGTCTGTCGCGATCTATGTGATAACAGTTAGACGCTATGGGCTT
This sequence comes from Hypolimnas misippus, assembly GCA_037950945.1. Taxonomy (NCBI): domain Eukaryota; kingdom Metazoa; phylum Arthropoda; class Insecta; order Lepidoptera; family Nymphalidae; genus Hypolimnas; species Hypolimnas misippus. The sequence goes on from JBBEEQ010000032.1 coordinate 14,878,400, forward strand.
TGAAAACGACTCGTATTTTCAGGGATTTGCGAAAGATATATACGACAATTTATAGCGACAACGTTTGTATTATTGGGCTGATAAAGTTGAGCAAATGTTTACACAATATAATTATGATTACTAGAGTTCGTCTTAGAGGTCGAAATTTGATTATTTTCAATTATCAGTTCGAACATTATTAAAGCTTAATTGTCAAAGAACATACTTCAGATTGACACAGATAATATATTCTCAATTTGACTTTTAAAATAAACAAGAATATGTCTTGTGTATGTCCAGTATATGGTAGTGTGTGTATTTTTTTTAATTTATTGTAATTTTATGTATAATTAAAAAATATATATTGCATTGTGCAGTCCTCTATATAAACTATAAGTGTACGAAATTTTATACTCCTTCGTCCCCGGAATTTTCGTAAAAAGGGCCATAAAGTTTTTGCTTTATGTATTAATACATACAGTATTTTATTTGCCTCTTCTCTTGCGTTAAAGTAAACTTTGTTGTTGAATAATACCAATTATTTTATTCCTGATGATCATGGGTTTTATATACATTTTAAATTCGGCAAAATTTTAAAAATAGATTTAGTATACCAGAGTTTACAAAATGGCTCTTTTTATTTTGGTTTAGGTGTTTTTAAGGATTTTAGGCTATATAATAAAAAATATAACATATGTTCATTTATACAAACATACATATATGGACGCTTATAAGCAATACTGTGTCAAGCTACACTGTTTTCATATTGAGAAAATGGCATCTAAGCATTTAAAACCTATTCTTTATAATTTAGTTTGAAGACGTATATTACCATCTTTTCTTCTCTATTTTGATAAATGTTATAATTAATTAAATGCAGACAGGTATAATAATAAGTTTTATCTTATAATAAGTTTTTCAGATATATAAAACATGAATATCGTAAAAATTGTAACTCACTTCAATATCTTAAACATTAAATTAAGACACTTTTTTTCCGTATTCATTTAGTTTAAATTACTCGATTTTTATGGTGTTAATTATGTAACGCATTATCAAAATAAAATCTCTGGATTTGACTTTTTGTGAAACACATTACCTTCTATCTAGAACAGTCGGATAAATGTAGCATGCACTCCGAACACACAATCTCCATTAACGGATAAAGGCTTCTTGCCTTGAGAGTACATTTAGATTTATTTTCCCTTTTAAATTTGAAAGACCACTTTAATTCTATTTATTTACTAGTTAGCTGAGTCTCGCGGCTTTCTTCGCGTTAAAATTCTAATGATATAGAGCATAAATCCTACTCTATGAATATGCTCTTTGAATACAGAAAAAATATGTTAGCTGCTCCCTGCATTTAAACTTGCGTTTATGGTTACTGCTAAGCTCCTGTGAGACGTCGCGTGATGTAATATAGCCTATAACCTTTCTAATTGGATAAGAAGTTTCAAAGTAGCCCCTCCATACAAACTTACAAACAAATTTTGCTTGTTTATAATATTAGTCTAGATAATCGCGTACAAACAAACTTTGGCTTCAGTTCTAAAAGTAAGATTACAATATTTAACCTCAATAGAAAAATAGTGGCGTTAATTTGTTTAATAGGTTAACTCAATGGTGTCTTGCTTATTTATCTCGATATGTATTTCGAACCAGTAGCTTCAGATAAAACAAATATTAATATGTAAATTAACGATTCAAAAATACTTGATAAGGTATTTTTAATCTATGATAATATTATAAAATTAAATTTTAAAGGTGTACCAATCCCGATGCCTCTCTTCGGGATTTTGGGACCCCATAATTTGACAGATAAATTCGGAATAAATAGCTGTAAATAGTACTGCACAGTAACATAGTGTGAATATCCCATTGCTGGCATAGATCTTTTCTATTAAAAATAATGTTAGAAGCTTAATTCACCATGTTACTCCAATACGTTTTATAGTACTATTTTGATACGTTTCATTCTGTTTTTTTTTTTTTTTTTTTTTTTTAACATATCATGTGTTTTTTTTCTATTATGTTTTCTGAACCTGTTGCATAATTTTGGTTTCTAGTTTTATTTGTATTCGTTTTTAATAATTGCTTTCTAAAATATAGTGTATGCTGTGGTCTCCTATAATCGAAGGAGCACACAATCAATGTATACATCAAGTATAACAAATTTGTAAATAGTTAGTACCTTCTGCGTGCAACCGGAATGATATTCAAGATACCGACTAAAAAATCGTTGGCGGTAGTTGTAAATAATATTTTTTGCTAAAATCTCAAACAGACAAATGTCACCTTAGTCTACCCGCGACCACGAACGCTGTAAAGTGCTCGGAACGTCGGGATGATAAAAATAATTAATATACGCGATTTAAATCCGTTTAAAATAGTTTTATTTCAATGAGTAATAATCGCGAAAATCTAAGACAACGATTTGAGAATGTGTAGTGTGTATCTTTTGTTGGTGACTCATAAAATAAATAAATGCGGATTTCCGGATGTACATTTATGAGAATTTCTCGTAACATACATAAATTTTATCACATTGTTTTTCTTCAACGTCGACCACGAGATGAACTTGAGCTCATTGGTGCCAGAGCTTGGTGATCATCTGATGTAATTATCGTGTTGTAGCCACTCGGTACCTAGTAAATGCACATTAATTCAACCTGTCGAATATTTCATGTCGACTAGAAGAATTCAACAGTTCCGTGCATTTCTGAAATATGTTTTTAAAAGCACAATTTCGAATGTGAAATCTTTTCGCCGCTCCGCGTTTCAAACTAAATGCCATTTCAGTGTAATTCACTATGAAATATTCATTTTATTTTAGATACAGTGCTGCAAATGTATGTTTATATTTGTAGTTTAGTGCATAATTTTTGTATTTTTTTTTAAATAGTAGTAAAAAATAATAAAAGCTGACTGTTAAATTGAAGGAAAAAAACTTCTGTAGTTGCTAAATTAAATAATAATTTCAACTAAACATTTTAAATATTTTTAAACATTAAATTAAAAACAACACATTTATCTAGCGTTCCGCAATTTTTCTAAAGTCATCTGTTATATTATCTAAAACAATTACAATTATGATAATGTTACGAGCAATTGCATCAACATTTTCATAACATTCAAAGCTTAAGAATAAAACACATGTAGGGCATACATTAAATGCATTATTTCGTGTTGCTTGAATTTTACCTTAACGTAAAGTTTCATTACACGTGTAATTTAGGTTACAATGAGAGCATTTGTGTTAAACTCCGCGGCAAGCCATCATTTCAGTTTAAAATAATTCCACATTTTCTCTATTCATACATCCAGCACTGTCTGAAATGTCTATAATGCCTATGTTTAACAAACCTCGATTGTATTGCAGCTGGAATAGCTCTTGTGTGTATATTTTTAAGGTCGTATATCGCTTGAAGTCATGATATTTTAGTATAACGTCGTGTGTAGGTTCAAGTGATAATATTATAGCGATTTGAAATGTCAGTATTATATTATATATATTATATTTGTGGAATTAAAAAAATAATTATAGTTAGTAAAATATAATTTTAGGTTTTTATTTATGAATGCATGTGCCTAAAACAAGTACGTCTGTTTACTCGACAGATTTTTTTTGTCTTTGATTTATAACTGCTCAATGACCTAACTGGTTTTGATAAAAAAAATACGTCATTAGATTCGTTTCGATAGCGATAGTGACACTGGGTATATAGAATTATTAAAAACTAAATCGCAGATTTTTTAATATGAGGACTGAATTTTATTTCAAGAGCGTCAAATGGGTTATTCAAATAAAGCAACAATCAATATTATTTGACAGACACGTTGGCGCAATGGTCACTGCAACTGACTGTAGCGCTAACGGTCGCGGGTTCGATCCCCGCTCACGGCAAATGTCTGTATTGGCCATACGGATGTTTGTCGTGGTCTGGGTGTTTGTGTTAGTGTTGTGTGTGTTTCCGGACCCCCGACACAAGGTCACAAGATCTTAATGGGGGCCGTTGATTGTGATACGTTTATTTATTTATTTATTAATATGTACAGTTGGATTATTAATTAGTAATATTGCTTAAAATTGAATATAAACATCATAAAAGATTTTATGTGTGTAAAAATTGCATGTCATTATTTATAAAAATATATTAATGTAATCAGGTCATTTATTATGATAAGAATTATTGTAATACTGTGTGTTAAATGAACCGAAGTAAAACGCTATTAAGGTTGTTCCATTTTTTATTATTAAATGTGAAAACCGTGAATTGTTTGTAAAAGGTAAATGGATCTTTGTGATAACTTTTCGGTATTTATTATTAAAGTATATAAAACTCTATGGCTAACTTTTGGGGAACCTATTATAGTTTTGGCAGCATTCACCATAAAAGTTCCCGTAACAATAATTTCCTCTCTACGTTGACATATCACATAAGATATTCAATATGTTAACAAACTACATTTCTATATTTACTTTGAAACTATAAAATATTAGAAAACGAATTATCTCAATAAAGCTAGCAACATTTAAGTGAATCCGTAAAAAAGAAATTCTGACATTTTAATCACTGTATTTTATATGAAAAATTAAGTAGTTTATATTTATTTGTTGACTAGCTGTCCATTGCGGTTTTACTCGCATATATAGTTTCGGTTTTGCTTCTATGAATCGTAGTGTGATATATGTAAAATATAATCTTCCTGAATAAACGAGCTATACAACGCAAAAATGATTTTTCAAATCGACGATCATTAGTTTCAGAGATTACCTTATGCATTCAAACTTACGAGCAAATTTGCCTGTTTATAATATTAGTGTTGATAAAATGAAAACACCGTTCTGTATTTTATGCTTCCGCAGTCACAAATGACAATAATAATAATATCCATGTGAGCAAGATTGTATTCAAATGAGTCGCATGGTTACTGTCTATTTTTAGGAGGGTAAGAGTATTATGAACGAGAAAAAGAGAGACGGTAGATTATTTTGTGGAAGTTTCGTGGAAATGTAATGAAATATTTTTATGTGCTTGCTTGCATGTGCTTAATTATAATAAGAGTGTTATAAATATGAACTCTGTATCTATATTACTCTGTGTCTGTGTTTCTGTCTTTGGTATCTTAGCTCTGCAACAATTGTGCCAATTTGATGAGGTTTTTTATGGTTGTTTACCAGCTATAATTTACTAGATTTGAAGCTTATTAGCTCTTTTCTAGTTGTTGAAAGGATCTGAGCTTCTACAAGTCTTCTCGATACAGCGTAAATGATATCTAAATACCATAGCATATAATAACCTTGACCTGATGCTGAAGCATCATTTAGAGTCAGCAAGTTATACAATAATGTTAGATATTGCATATAGATGCCAGTAGTTTACGGTTAAAGGAAGTTCTAAATAACACTAATAGATGGCAGCACTGGGTAACAAAGAGGCATTAGTTGTCAATAGTTCTGTCAGTTGAAAGTTATAAATATGAAGACAAAATTACAAGGCGGGATTATTATTGAGAGAGACGTGAACGAAGAAGGATTGACGATTAAAGTAGTAGTTTGTTGTTTGAAGTATATTGTAGTTAATTGTAATTATAGCTAAAAGTCTTTATTTACATGTAAAGTATGATTAAAGGTAAATAAAAAGAAAAAGGAACAAGTGTTTTTATTAATAATATATATTATGTATAATTTTTCATTGGAAAGTACAAGTAATGAAGGTTATAAGGTATCAAATTTTAAAGTATACGCGAGCGAAGCCGCGGGAAAATGCTAGTAAAATATTAAATAAAAAAGTCCCCGACGAATTGCAAAACTCCTTCTTTTCGGAAGTCGGTTAAAAAACATAAATCGCTCACCGCTCGTGAATTGAACACGGCCATTACATCTCTCACATTCCTCGACAGCTCGGCTTTGTCCCAAAGGAGAGTCCTATCTTATTGTTGAACTTTGATTTACGGCGACGCTGAAAACTCGCTGATCTAAGATTATTTCGAGCGAAACATTTTTCAAAGTACTTCAAATAAGACAGCTTTTCGGATATTGTGTAAAAATAGATTTACGAAAAATTGATGGATTAGACCGTTCGAGCTGAATAATATCGCATAAGCTGTTTGGAGTATTTTTAAGTTCGGAATTCGGATTAAAATTTTGTATGCATTTATTCGTGTATTATTTTGGAAACAATGTTTATTTATAGATTTTTTTTATTTATTTATTTTTAAAAAGCTTAAATTTGGCCAATCATATTAGTCCTAAATACATACATACATTATACATTTTAGGTAAGACCTTTATAAATAAAATATTTTAATTATATTATTATTTTATATCTAAATGTTCTTATTGACAGTAAAAACCATTTAAAAACTAACAAAAAGAACGACAATCTACTCATCAAGACCATTCTACCGAGTCCCAACACGATACTTCTCCTGGAAGTTGGTGAAGAGTTGTATAACTTGCTGACTCCAAATGAAGCTTCAGCATCAGGTCAAGGTTATTATATGCTATGGTATTTGGATATCATTTACGCTATGTCGAGAAGACTTGTAGAAGCTCAGATCCTTTCAACAACTAGAAAAGAGCTGATAAGCTTCAAATCTCTCAACAGATCTTTATGAATTGTTGCTAGTAAACAACCATAAAAAACCTCATCAAATTTGAACAATTGTTGCGGAGCTACGATACCACAGACTAAAAAACACAGACACAGAGTAATATAGATACAGAGTTCATATTTATAACACTCTTATTTTTGGGTCGGAGGGTTAAAAAATAGAATACAATAGTTAACCAATTACCCTGGGCAACTACTGTGTTTTAAAACAAAATCCAAAACCGCCATGCAGTGATTAAGATCTGAGATTAGTATTCTAGGCTTATATAATAGGTTATATATTAACGCAAATTGTTATTTTTTAAACCTATTTTGAAATGATTCTGTGGATTTTTCAACTGTCTTCTAAAAAGAGCTTCTCAATTCGTAGTCTAAGATTCGTTACCTCAGAACTCCCTCACTTCTTAATCGATTTTGAAAATTATTATTTAAAAATTAGGGTATTGTTTCGAATTATTCTCATGACTATTTTATTAAATAGGAATAGTAGTATAGTTTTCAAATCGGAATAAGTGATACGTGTTTCGTCCAAGAAAACGAAACGTACCCAAATCCGTAGACGAAGAGTGCCAAAATCTTATTAACCCTCTACTGTCTGTCCGTACATCCGTCTGCGTCTGTCTGGGCCTCCGTCCGTGTGCCCGTCTGTGCGTCCGTCCGCCAGCCCATCCATCCATCCGTTTGTCTATCCGCCCGTCTATCAACGGGCTGTATGTAATAACCCGGTATAGCTATGTATATAGGTAGAATAAATAAATATTTATATAAAAAAATCCTTCTTTTACAACATAAAAACAATTGCTTTTCAAACTGTCTTAAAGGCAATTAAATAGCATTTAAAATAGGCTTTGTTGCAAGTCCTATTCTATGAAGTAGTGAAAGAATAAAATTAAACATTCAAACTCTTTTGCTGCGATTATTTGAATAAATGACTTCTAATCGTTTGAGTAAAGCTAAAATCTTTTCATCGTGTTATTTACTATTCAGACTTCTAACTAAGGGGGTTTACACACGCGGCGTATTTGAGCATCTTTTTACGCTTGTATGCTCACTTACGGCTGTCTTTTTATAATTACTTTACAAGTAAAATATATTTTATTCAATCAGGTTTTCACAAGCACTTTTGAATCGTCGATACAGACAGAAAAAAAATGACGTTACCACTGATTCGCAATGTAGATTCTACTGAGAAGAACCGGCGAGAAACTCGACAGTTACTATTTTAAAATGATTTACAACACTTACCTTTACGAATAACAAATATCTTAAATACACAAGCTATTCCAGCGTATACTAAATCTAAGCATCTTGAAATGAAACTATTTTAAACGGATTTAAATCGCGTATATTAATTATTTTTATCATCCCGACGTTTCGAGCACTTTGCAGCCTTCGTGGTCACGTCGTGATGATAAAAATAATTAATATACGCGATTTAAATCCGTTTAAAATAGTTTCATTTCAATGAATAATAATCGCGAAAATCTAAGCATCTTTATCAAATATATAATCTTGTTAAGAATTCCTTTGTAAAGAATTAAGAAAATCCTTCATATTATTATGAAGGATTTAACGACTTTTTAATATACATGTGCATTAAATTTGTTATTTGTGATCTGACTACTAGTAGTAGATACTCAATAACCTTAACTTAACAGACCTATGGTAAACTATGAACATCAAGTGATCGCATTAGTAGATTTGGATGCTGATAAGCAATAATGTGTCAACCCACAAAAAGTCAAATTCGGAGATATTGATGTATTTTGATACTGCATTACCTATTTAACATAATTAATAAACTTTTTAAGTCGTATAAACTAAATAAGTACGGAAAAAAGTTTCTTAATTATTTGTTTCGAATTTCAAATGCGTTCCGTATTTTGAAATTTATACAATAATTTCAAATATTTAAAGAACTCTGTATTAGATAGTATACTAAATATATCAATCTGCTTTCAATTCATTATAGATTTTATCAAAAAAGAAAAGAAAATATGGATATATACTTCTTCAAACATATTTGTTAAGAATAGGTTTGACATCTTTAGACGCCATTTTCTCAAAATGAAGTCCGTGTGGCTCGACACAGTATTGCTTATCAGCATCCATTTAATACTCACCCGTGGTTTATTAGTATACCATATTTATGATGGAAAGTTATCCTTACACTCGTTTTATTTGACCTTGATATAAATTACATACGTATAATATACATATCAGATATAAGTCTCAAAAATGCACACTGTCCAATAACCCTTACTTTCCATACGAACTGACTCAGCTGAACTGAGTGTCAGCTCGTGACCACGACGGATGCAACTTCATCAAAACGTAGGGTTATAAAAAAGGTATTATTACCATTAGTTATCGCGATAAGACCCGTTATATTAAATATTAATAGTATAAATCGCGAAAGTTTAAAATATAATCCTTACTTTCATTATGTCAAATACAAGTCTGAAAAATACCCAGTGTTTGATAACCCTTACTTTTATTATGTGATATATATATAGTCTATTTTTCTCTACTTGTCCTATTTGATAACAATACCCGAAACGATAATCACGAATTTTCGAACATTTTTTTTCATAATAATTTTTCATTATAAATTCAGTTCTAACTCGTATATGTGATGTAATATACGAATCGAATGCAAGTTTGAAAAACGACCAGTGTGCGAAAACCCTTACTTCAGTACTTATTAGTTTGCTTTGAAGCGCTTTCGTCTTTCTCTCGAACTAAAATAATTGGAGCTCTTTGAAAGTACAATGCATTAAACGGATGGTTCTTTGAATTGATTGTCGTTTTTAGGGTTGCGTAGGATGCTTTCATTTAGGTACCCTAAAGTATCCACTATAAGGAAGATTACCGGAATCGTGTGTCCGTCTCACGACCTTGGCCGGGGTTGATAAATGGAATTTCATTCAGATTGCTATTCCGATTTTTCACCACATGGTATAGTGAGGTATTAAATATATTTTACACTTTTGTTTAAGATAATAAACCAAAATAATTTTTATAACTAGCGTTTATAGCGTTTTATCATCATCGTGTTATTGACTGTCCATATGTATGTATATAGTCGAGGGGGATAATCAGATAAAAATGAATATACGAATTCCGTTTATCCATCCCCGGCCGGGAATGGAAGACGATCACGCGATTCCAAAAATCCTGCTCGGGGTAGATAAATGGAATCATCCGTTACGTAACCAAAAAGAACCCAATGGGATGTGTTTACTGAGCTTACGTCGTTTAGTGAGGTAGAGTCTATGTAGCTGTAGTCCACTGACTACCGCTCTTTTAACGGGTTATTACCATATTCTTATAGAAGATTAGCGTGTTAGCTACAAACATTCATTCAACATAGCTTCATTTCGTACGGTGAGTATGAGAGCCGAAAGCCAAACCCCTGTCAACCCACTGTCGAATTTCTTTTCTTACTTCTTATTCTCTTTCATCCTTTTTTTTTTTTTAAAAAAAAAAGTTCTCCATCTTTTTGTATGAGTGTGGACTTCCCCGGTCGAGCATGTGTAGTTGTGTCTAACACCGTAAACCGTAGTTACCCCAATACCGTAGTGGAGATATAAATTAAAATGTTTGCTAAAAATATACTTTGTCGTTTATTATGCAACGAATTTTATTAAAATGTTTTTGTTGTTTGTTGTTTTATTTTTATGTTATATTTTAAAAGAATAATTAAAAACACAAAGAAATCACTCTTCAGTCTTTCATAATTATTTCGTTTCCCACACACATCTGTATTTCTTGTTTTATATATAGACTACTAGTTGCCCGCGACTTCATTTGCCTATTCGCAGGATTTCTTTCGACTTACCTGACACTTTTGGCGCAGTTGAAGGACTTTGGTCCGATTATAAAATAAAACTATTATTGTGTTACGCGGTCCATTCACTCTCCGTTTTTGTTTTCATTCGTTCATCTGCGTTATGCGATTTAGTGTGCCTACAACAAATTTTACTTATGAATGATCCCTTAAAACCCTCTTTCCCCTTCCCCCGGCCGGGTTAGTCAAACGGTCACGCGTTTCTGATTATCTCCCTTAGAGTGGAGACTTTCGGGTGGGTAAATGTAATCACCCTTACTATTCCATTGCGGTAAAGTAAAAGATTTCTATGGGATTGAATCAGCGCCATCTCGTGTTAATAAAGAGGTATAAATTAGTGAGTATAGCGAATGTAAGTTTTTGGTGGATGATAACAAAAGGGCATGTGATTATTATATTTTGTGAGTGCAATATAAATATATAAATAAATGATAATTTTGATTGGATTAGTAAATTTTAACCAAAACTCCTTGAAGTATTTTTCGGCAAACTAATACTCCGCATAGTTTTACACGGTCTATTTCGACGGAAAAAAAGTACACCGAGAATTATTATCTGTCTGTGCAGACCTTTTTCATCATAATTTTGCCAAATTACTTAATATATTTGTGAATTTGATTATTATTAAGAATTACCCTATATGTTATTCTACTACATTGTAAAGTTTTTTTTAAAAACCATCCGTTTTATAAAAAAAAACTACCTTCTACACTTGGCACTTTTTAAAAGCAGATATTATATTAAAATCGATAACATGCGAAGCCCTAGATATATTAGAACTTAGCTCGTGAATATTACTTACCCCAAGTTCTTTATATAAATATGTCCATAACTACTAACCTCTCGTATCAAATTCCTTCACATACTTTTCCTCTCCATACATTTTTTCATTTTAATGTGCAACGCATTTATGGCTACTCTGTTGCTGCAAATGTTCATGGGCGTAATCACTTATGTCAAGTCAATCGCCTGAACGTTTGCCTGGTCTTTCCATAAAAGAATTTATGGCTGTTATTTAAAAAATAAAACAAACCAACAAAACTTTAATGTTATAATATTAAGTATATCTGAATGAATGCCCGAGGCTGTTTTGCATTTCTTTCATAAAGAATATAATCACGCAAAAACACCCACGTTTGACAGAGAAGGTCAAAGGTTAAAGGTCGAATAACTATAAGGTTAAAAAAATAAACCGACTTCAAAAGGAAAATACGCTATTTCTTTTGCTTGGATGACATACTTTCTCCAATATCAATTATTTTGATTTTAAAACTAAAGTTCCAACTCGATTTTGTAAAAAATTCTATGTGATCGATATGAAAGAAGTCTGTCGAATAAAAAATCATTTTAGTCGGTTAAGAAATTACAGAATTCCAAAGTAAGAACATTAAAATGAAAAAAAAAATACATATGATAAGAATTGCGAACATTCTCCTCATTTGAAGTCGGCAATTTTTTTAAGTTTTTTTCGTTTTGTTTTTTTAGATTTTTTCAGTTAGTACTATAATTAAACATATATTTTTTCATGTGATAGTTAGATTGAGATAAACATTTATTTAAAGCCCAATCTTTACCGCCTCAAAAATATGATTGGACTTCTAATGTTGACCATAATTTAATAATAACAAAAACGTTGAAAACATATTCTACGTCCTTATTTTTCAACTCTAGTTAATTAAATCTTAATTCCGTAGTCGGGTTACATTTTTTTATGTTTGTTATCTCAAAATTTGGCATTTATAAAATAATTTTTAAATTATAAAGACAAAAAAATACGAAATATCATTTTGATAAAAAACCGATTATTTAGCCCTTTTTACAGTTACAATACACTTTTTGGACACGTTAATATTTTTTCCTCCTCGACCCATTTTTTTGGTTTTTTTCGTTTCCACCGAACATTTTTTACTCTGTCATCTCCACGCGTCCCTTTAGCTCCTTTACAATTTTTAATACAGTATGTTGACTAATGATCGTTAGACTTTCGTAACGAGAAGATTTTCTTCGAGTAGAAACAAAGTTTCGCATTTGTTAGAGCATTTCTCGTTTCAAACTTTAACCTAACGACTTTAACTGATTGTGCTACCAACTTTGGATGTATTGTTTATTTTTATTGTAGCTGTAGGCGAGAATTACATTTATATGTTTTAATGTAATGCGAGAATTACGTTTGTAAGTTTTACTCTCATAATTGATATAAAACAGCTCTGTAATCTGGTAACAATTACCCAGGTAACCTTAGAAATCTTTTTGATAGCTACAACTTTTAATAAGTTAAAATTAAATAAGTAAATTCTATCAGATGTAATGCGATGACTATTAACATATGCAAATCAATATGAAAATCTGAGAGCAATACTAATAAGTGCGATTCCCGCCTAACAAGTATCTGAGTAGAATATTTACAGAGTGAAAAATTTGTGTCGGTAAGGCGAATATCCCAGCAAACAATAAAACTCCAAGACTGAGTTGGGTATGCCACTATAGGGTATGGCCAGAACTCAAATTTGCATTTGGATATCTTATAATTATTAAGTTGTATAATAAATTTTCTGAAAGAATCGTTTTTTTTGTCACATTTAATACAAAAAGTTGACAAAAAAGGAAAGGAATTGTAGTCGACTATCTCCGTTTGGTCCTAAAAATATATTTGCTTAGAGATTTTCCGCCTCAAGCGTTCCCTGCTGTGCATTTTATATTAAAATTAATTTATTATATTCCTTTACTGTTAAGAAACTTTGAAACGTATATTTCTATTATCTAGTAAAAAAATATCAGTTTGAACATTATTAAGGTCCCATTGTCAGACTTATACTCCAATTTGACCATAAATAATTTATTCTCAATTTGTTGACTTTAACAATAAACAAAACAGTATGCCTGTGTGTGTGTGTGAAATACATGGTAGTGTGTGTAATGTTTTTTGTTTTTGTTGAGTTATATATTTTTATGCCTAATTTTAAAAATATATTTATATTTTGCACTCCTTTTCTATATACACAATAAGTGTGTGAAATTTAATACTCCATCGTCCTCGCAACTCTCGTAAAAAGGGATACAAAGTTTTTGCCTCGTGTGTCAATAGATAAGTATAAGTATTGAGAATTATAAACACATTCTGCCTTACTACAAAAGATTTAAACAAACGTTAAACGCGCGTCTAAGGCAGTTTTGAGTTAAACATACTTTAGACATAGATTAATATACGTTTAAGTGAGTTTAATAGATGTTTAAAACCTATTTTTGCTGTCAAATGTAACGTATAACATTTTATCAATAAGTTTTTTTATGACTTTATTCGCTGTTAAGCAATTTAGATAATATTTTAAGCAATGTTTAAATCTTAAACACTGTTTAGCTAGACACGTGTTTAACATGGTTTTAATGCGTCTTTTGTAGTAAAATGAATTAAGTTTTAATCGTAAAAAGTATTCAAAAACATTAATGTTGCTTAAACATTAAATTTGATCCAAGTCGCTATATACATAGTCGTTTCCAATGAATGTATATTATATATACTAATATTATAAGGCTGAAGAGTTTGTTTGTTTGAACACACTAATCTCAGGAACTACTGGTTCGAATTGAAAAAATATTTTTGTGTTAGATAGTTTTTTTTTATTGAGGAAGGCTATAGGCTATCACATCACACTACGACTCATAGGACTCATACGGCTCAAAGGAGCGAAGCAATAACCATAAATGCGAGTGAAACTGCAAGTTACAGTTAGTGTAAATAATAGCTCGTTTAAACTGATAAGATTCCTGACAATAATTTATTCATGTAATTCCCAACATAAGTATAATAATAAAACACACGTACGTACGGTGTGAACGTCAGAAAGCGAATAAACGCGGATCTCTCGGCCGCGGCTTTTTTATGCGCTCCAATATATATACATATATATACGTACGTGAATATCATACAGGAACCGGAAAACGAAATAAGGGGAGGGGGGCTTATTTCGTTTTCTTGCAGGGCGATAAATTTATTTATTTTATAAAGTAATATAATAAATAATATAGTAAATAAAACTAATATAGTAAATTAATAAAACTATAAAAGGAAAAATACGTTTACAAGTAATGAAAACGAACTGTAAAATTTCCTTCAATATGTGCAAACTATAATTGGATACTAATAATGTGTTAACCCAAAAAAATGTCAAATTCTGAGATTGATCTATTTTGATACTCCATCGCCTACTTAATATTATTAAAAAAAAATAAAAGTCATCTAAACCAAATAAATACGGAAAAAGTTTCTTAATTTAATGTTTCGAATTTCAAGTGTGTTCCATATATTGCAATTTATACAATAATCTCAAATACTTGAAAAACTTATGATTATAGATTAACCACATTAAAAAGATCAATCTGCTCTTGATTAATTTATACCTTTTATCAAAATATAAGACAAAATATGGATATTTACGTCTTCAAACAAATTGATTAAGAATACGTCTGACATATTTAGACGCCATTTTTCCAAAATGGAGTCCCTGTGGCTTGACGCAGTATTGCTTATCAGCCTCCAATTACTCTTGTATTTACGTCCCATCATTATCTTGCCTACAATCTAATGAGAAATAATCACCTTACCATCTTGATAGTAGCAGTAGACGAAGCTAATCTCCGTGTATTGGCAAAGGAGAGCAAATACAAAGTCATTATACTGTGTGTAATTAAGATTATTATTATCTGATAGCTATTTGTATACTAAAACTTACAAATGTAATTTTCGCCTAAGGGATATAGGAATATAATAATGACTTTGTAACGTAACTATAAAAAAAATTACATAGTTACGTTACTGTAATGTTCGAAATGTTGAAATTTGATTTGTATTTTTTTTTGTAAATAATATTTTGATTTAATAGTAAATAAATAAAGTTAGCAGCAGTTTTTCATCACCGACAACACAGATTAAATGATATTTTAATAATACAAATGAAACCTCGATTTGTAGGCTTCGAAAATCCTATGCACATTATACATACATACATACATATTACTAGAATTGCTCGTTTCAAGGTAATTAAAGTATTCGATTAATTTAGTTATCTGTGTATGGATGTATTTATGTGATAACCAGCCTAACGAGCCTTGATATTGATAAAAACTTAAATTTGATATTTTTGTTTAAATAAACTAGGAACAATTAGAAAGTTGACTAAATCGAATCGCTCTCGAGTAAATATTATGCATATACCGTCGTATTCAAAGGGAAGTTTGAAATTGATTTGAGCTAGGTGTATTCAACACAAAGGCAGGGCGAAGCACAGCAAACTATACTTAGAATTGAAGTTACTAAACCTCTGTGACCCCAAAGGATGGATCGGAAACTGTTGATTTTAGCTTGTTTTAGTTGTACAGTTTTGGTTTGATTTTGAAGCTAAATTGACTGAAGGAAAGCTATTAGAGCGTTTATTCAAGAAAATGGTATTCAATAAATAGAGTGGACCGTAATGTTAGCTGGATTGTTGTTCTGTTCTATCTATATGAAGTAACGCATGTAGGTAACTTACAGTCTTCAAGGATGGGGCTAAGTTGGGACCAACAACCAACGACGTTGGCCCAAACCAGTACTTTATATATAAATAAATAAACCCATTACATTCGACGGCTCCCATTAGGATCTCATGATGATGTCGGGAATCGGAAACGACGCACAACACAAACACAAACACCCAGACCACAAAATCGGTATGGCCTATAAGCCGCGATCGTAAGCGCATCAGTGAATTGTAGTAGCCAAAGAGTATACCAAACCTAGGCCTTAGTTATTATCTCAGACTTAACCAAGGTTGAGCCAACATGGGTGTGCAATACTAGGCCAAGCTTAGGAAGGATTGGCGCTTGGGCTGACGCTGAGTAAGCTTTCTTGGCAATAATTTATGAATATTTGTTCTGACGTTTGAAGGTCATCAGCTATTTTATGGTGGTTGATAGGATCTAAGCAACTTCTATTGATTTGTTCGAACCGAAATTTACTATACTGTTACTTAAGTGATAGTAAATTACATAGTTACGTTACTTTGACCTGGTGCTGCAACATTTTTGGGAATTAGCAGAACGCACAACTCCTTATCAACTAACAGCAGAAGTATCGAGTTAGGGCTCGCGGAAATGATCACAATAATTAAATTCCAAATATCATTGAAATGAAACTATTTTAAACGGATTTAAATCGCGTATATTAATTATTTTTATCGTCCCGACGTTTCGAGCACTTTGCAGCGTTCGTGGTCACGGGTAGACTAAGGTGACATTTGTCTATTTGAGATTTTAGAAAATATTATTTACAACTACCGCCAACGGTTTCTTAAATGATATTTTGAATAACGTTCCGGTTGCACGCAGAAGGCACTAACTGTATCTTCTGATCTGGCAGTCTGTTGGACTTGGGATTTTAAATTTTTAATAAGTGGATCCCAGGTGTTCGAAAGTCAAATATCAGTTTTCAAATATGGATAACAGAAATACAAACGGGATTAATTATGAATTGTTTCTATAGAATTCTATATCAATATACATACTATACCAAAATAGAAATTTACGAGTATATTTCTACACCAAAATAGATATTTACGAGTATATTGATATACAATTATTAATCCTGTTTCTATTGGATTTTCGTTTGAAAATTCTCATTCGAAATAATCGGAATTTGTATTTTAAAAGGGATCGTTTTAACGAAAAAGGGTAAATAAATTCCTTTATAAGCTTAAGTAGCAGATGAAGGTTATAAAAGAGTCGAAAACGAAAAAATATATTTGGGAATTCCATCGAGGGCCATAAAACGCAATTAAGGAAACTGAGGAAGAAGGAAAAAGCGGAAAACAATATACTGGCAAAAGTACAGTTGAAGGCGTAATGAAATAATTCATTATGCAAAATAATTGAAATTTCAAACTGTCTTTACGACTGATCGAAAAGGACGGCGATGTTTTGGGTCGTATGCATTTTTTTACTAAAAAAATCTGGTGTGGTGTGGGTGTCTGATGTTATATGATTACCGCCGTCCATGGGCAATGCAAAGGAGTTACAAATGCTTTGCCAGCTTAAAAGGGGTTAAGCTCTCGGCTCTCTTACTCATCTTTCTTTCTTTCTTTGTCTTTCGTACAGGCTACCCAGATTTGGAACGCCCTGCCGCTTAACATAAGACAAATTCCAACTTTGGTATCAATCAAAAGACAGGTAAAAGAATACTATCTCGCTAAAACTATCTAGTTCTAATATATATATATACCTATTTTTACATATACATATATTATATACACGATATATTTTTATATATGACATATATGTATGTATAATATATATAGGTATATATTTATAAATTTTATTTATCATAATTTTTATGTATATCTTTTTATATAGTAAGTGACATTTATATATTTATTAACGCACCACCTAACTTTTCTTTGCACTTTCTCCCTAAACTAATGGTTGTCTGGTAGAAATCGCTACGTAGCGATAAGACCGCCTATTTTACATTAAATACTTAGTGTTAAATTTTACTTGTAAAATTTATTGATAGTGGTGTACAATAAAGTATATTCTCTCTCTCTCTCTCATCGCAAGAAACGAAGCTATATCAGCTACTTCACATCGATCTTATGTGGGAGTGAGGTATTACTACGTGCCAGCCCGAGTATGAGCTGTAGTCAGTGTGCTACAGCTAGGCTTTATCTGAGTAAAAGTGTATGTATGTGGATATTAGTATGTCCGAAACATTGTGACCTTCTGAAGACTAGTCATTAGATCGGTATTCTACCCCGTAGTGTTGTAGGCTATGAGACGTCGGCAAAAATCAAAATGGCGGACGTAAACTGTCAAAATTTGGAAAAATCGTATTAATAAAGTAAATGATCTTTCCCTTGAAATAAGTATCTTCGATTCATTCTTACGATTTTGTTTATTCAGAAAGTGCTCTTAAAGGATTACAATCACATTATTATTCATTCAACGACGTGACTCTAATTAATCTGCGAGTTTGACATTTATGACAACATAAGTCCTTGAATCAATGTATATACAGAAAAGCGATAGGTCACTCACTCATTACGAAATCTCAGAAACTAAGTGCTAGGAGTTTTAAATTTTACATGGGGGTTTTGCACAGGGCTTTTTAGACGTAGGTGCTCAATAAGATAGGATTTTTCAAAATTCGACCCCTAAGGAGGTAAAACCGCGAGGGGCCGCCAGTATTTATATAAAAACTATCAAGGCCTTTGTCAGCGTATCGACAAGAATTCAACTTATGGCCTACGCAAGTGGTTTTTATTTATTAACCCCCAATCAAAAAGTAGAGGTGTTACAAGTTTCACGTACGCGTCTGTTTGTTTGTCTGTAGTATTGTAGCTCCCTAACGAATGGACCGATTTCAATTCGTTTTTTTTTTCGTTTGAAAGCTGATGAAATCAAGATGGTTCTCAGCTGAAATTCTTTGAAGGGTACATGTAGATATTTTGATCCCAAACAACACCATATGCTTTTATTACTCCTAGCGTCATTTCCATTCTTCATATCCGTATTCAAAAATTATTTTTGTGGACTATGTGCGAAATTAAGGGTCATATGAATTTACGTTGATACTAGATAATTAAAGGTGACATTCACCGCGAATATTCACTTGTGATATTACAGTTCATATTCGTGTATTACTTCAGTGAGTAAGAACTGGGTATTGCAGTGTGCATTTATACATTTTATAATGTCAATGCAGGCGTCATCGTCAAAAGAAAAGTTTGGATAATTACTATACTAATGTGTTATATATACTAATATTGTAAAGCGATAAAATTTGTTTGCAAATTTGTTTGTAGGGGGTAATCTCTGAAACTACAGATCCGATTTTAAAAAATCTTTTTGCGTTGCATAGCTCGTTAATTGAAGAAGGTTATAGGCTATATTACATATCGCTACAACTCACAAGAGCGAAGCATTAACGATAAACACGAGTAACACCGCGAGGGACAGCTAGTGTGTTATATATACTATATTGTGAAGAGGTAAAAGAGATAATTTCTAAGTTTGTATATAAAAATTCTCTTTGCGTTATATAATCCGTTAATTGAAGTAGGCTATAGGCTGTATTACATAACGGTATAACACGCAAGAGCGAAGCAATAACCATAGACGCGAGTAACACCGCAAGGGCCAGTTCTAAATCAAACAACGATCAGAAAGAGAAATCATTTTCAACGGTAACACGAATGTTTGTTTCAGAAAACTGCAAGGCGAATTCTGAAAAGTTTATAACTTCCTGAATTTGAATAGAACAAGTTTAATGCAAGTCAAACATCGGCTTCCTGGTTTGATAAGATCAATAACCTTTGCTATGCTATAGTTTCAAAAGTATATGCAGCTATTGATTTCATATAGAGATTGATTATAAAGGAAGTTTTTTATATTACTAAATTGAGGCTGATAAGCAATGACGCGTCAACCCACAAAAAGTCTAATTCGGAGATGTTGATGTATTCTGATAATGCGTTAACTATTTAACATTAAAAAAATTTCTAGTCGTCTAATTGAGTACGGAATAATGTTTCTTAATTTTCAATACAATACAAATATACTTTATTGTACACAAAAAAAATGTTTCTTAATTTATTGTTTTGTAATTCACTTTTCTTTTTATGAAACTGGCAAAAGAAAAGATGCATATATACTTTTTCAAATTCAATTCAATTCTTTGTCTCGTGGCTTTTAGTATACTTCTTCAAACAAATATATTACGAATAGGTTTGACTTCTTTAGACGCCATTTTGTCGAAATGAAGTATTGCTTATTATCGTCCAAATATCTTAAGCCACAACACAAAAATTACACACTTATTTAGACTTTAATGTTGATAGAAAAATATTATAGATAGGTCACAAAATGTTTATAAAATAGTGGTTTATTCTTTTTAAATTCAAAGATTATGAACCTTAGAATTATATTAAACTAAATTTCAATTACTAACTTAGCTAATTTGCATCAGACAAATTTTGAATTCGTTCTCTTTAATATTAAACACGCAATATCACTGTTGTGGAAAGCGAGAAGTACACTTGTAAGTTTCGCTTTAGATTTTTATAAAGATTTACATAAATCATACCTAAAATAACTCAGGACTCGATATGATCCACACCACCTCAGGACTCGATGTCATCCACACCACCTGGATGCATGGTCATCTTCCACAGTGCGGGCTTCACGGTCCTTTTTCCCGCGTACTTGCAAGCTGTGGAATGATCTTCCTCCTGAGGTTTTCCCTGAGCGCTATAATTTGGGGGTTTTCAAGCGTCGAGTGTATAGACACCTTTTCATTAAAGGCCGGCAACGCACCCGCAACATCCCTGGTGTTGCAGATGTCCATGGGCGATAGTGACCACTTAACATCAGGTGGTACTATCTGCTCGTTTGCCCCCCTATTATATATATAAAAAAAATAATAATAATTTATTGCATAACAAGCATACAGATTACATAACTTTACCTAGACAAGTGTTACCAAGTAACAGAGTTATTTTGTATCAGTTGTGAGGATAACGCATACAAGTGTAATTCACGCCTAATAGTAGTTTTCCTGACAGTTCATTCGTTTAAAATTTATATGAAAAAGAAATCATTTGACTTAGTCTACACATATGTACCACTTGTGTCAACTGATTTATCACGCCTTTTTTTAATTGCTTTTATCAAATTCCAAAATATACGCGGGCGAAGCCGCGAACAATTGCTTGTTACCCATATTTTTAAATACACACAATGGGTACTTATCTGTTTTAACATGTATTCTATGTAATTTAATGTTTGACAATTAATATAATCTCATTTAATGAATACTACATTTCGTCGGGGATAGTGCAAAACCGCGTAACTACCTTTTGCTATAAGGTCCATCTTTGAATCAAATGTTAAATTTCATTATTGATAAGAAAACAAGTTAGCTAAAAATTATAATCGATATTTGTAAAATTAATATTTATCATAGATAAATTTTTACATGACATCGATGACACCACAAATACAATTCACTGCGTCATGGCAAATACTAATAAGGCTTTATTTTTATGAACAATGTTATTTAACATTGAATTCAAATTTAGACTTTATAGGAAAAGCTAGATACGCGGTTTTGCAGTATCCCCGGCGATTTGCTCACCAAATTGCCCAGAACGTTAAACCCAAATATCGTTACTCAACTTATTTTCATTATGTTAATAAACAGTTAAATTCCTACATAAAATACCTTTAATTAAATGACATCTATTCACTGACTCGAAGTAACGTTACTTAACTTTTCAATAACTCAACACAAGCACGTTCGATACAGATGTAACACTTACACACACTAATAGAAAACAATATTTGTCAACTTCAATTCAAAGAAAGTTCACTCCGAGCAGGGATCGCAAATAGCGCCATCTGTCCCCTTTTAAACGTATCAACATTGAAGGTTGCAATCCAGTCAAACCCGCCCTGTGAAATTAGGTTCGTATGTATATCGTATCACATTTCAGACTTCAGTTGCCGTCTGAAAGCGGACGCGAGCGGACGTGTTTTCAGTCGCTATCGTATTTGAATATTGAAAATTTTCGAGCTGTTACATACTAATAAATAAAAAAAACATTCCAAGACTTTCGTTTCGTAAACGTTTTTAGGAACTCTGTGTCCGTGAAATTGGATTGTTTGTGCACTGTGACGGGAAGAAAATAGATTTCCTGGGTCTTAAATCTTAAAGTGGCGCAAAATGTTAGGTGTTAAATGGATAAGTGAAACTTCGAAATGTTCCTTCAGAGGTAGGTGTTTTACATGTTTTTTAGATTAAGGAATTACTTGTGTACGGCTAAATTGCGCGCATTCACGTCCCCTCTGAAAGCAGCTGGAGTTTTTTAGATAGCTTTTATTCGAAGGCGAGTGCCTTTAGAAAATTTTAATTAGGTTGCTGACTTTTTAATTCGCGAAAACTAGAGTGGAAAGAGCAATGAATTTAAATCCTCTCCCGTGAAAAAGGGATTAGGGTGGAATTTTACAAAGAAATTCAACAGTTCGGAAAACTTCCTATTAAAACTATATAATGGTATTGTATAGAAAGTTTCATAAATATTATATTTTAATTTGTTTATCTGAAGCGTAAAATTGAACATAATTATATTTTACAAGATTGTGTCAATATATTCGCTATAGGTGATTTTTCAATTCATTAAAAAACTATTTTTTTATTTTATTATGTATAAATAAAGATTTTTTTTTTAGATTTAACGTCTATGATACTCCTCTACGTAGGGATAAAATTTAAAATAATCTTTCTAAAAAGGTTATTAGTAGTTAGAGTGAAGACTACGCGAAACATACATCATATCAAAAATAGTCAAAATGTATATATTTACATTGTGATCTGAATAGCATTTTTTCAATTCTCTATTTTAAATTATCTCAAAGAAGGGAAAAAGTACTACAAGTTATGAAATTGTATTGTCTTGCTAACGCATATGTATGTATTTATCCAAATGTTCTTGTTCTTTCATTTAGGTACTAGTATATCTAATTATATAATTTAGTGATAGAATTATTTAAGAAGAACATCTCAAGGTACAAATATTTAAATCTATTTAAAATCGAAATCAAAATATTATTTTATTAAGTAGGCTCCCACGAGCTTTTATGACCAGTAAAAACAAAAAAAAAATGATATTCATGAGAAACTACCACCGGTTCGGAATATAGATTCTACCGAGAAGAACCGGCAAGAATCTCTATCGTATAAGTAAAAATGTTCGGGTGATAAAAAAAGAATAGAACTTAAATAAATAAATATTATGTTACTTTTATTATAAATGCGAAAGTTTGAAAAGATAGATGGCATGTGATGCTCTTTCGCGCAAAAATTACAAAACAGATTTTTGTGAAAATTTTCAGTAACGTAGATTATACATCAAAATATCATTGAGGCTACTTTTTATCTATACACCACGCGAGTGAAGCCGTGATCGGACGCTAATCCTTTATAAGACATAAAATATTAGAACCAAAATTACATTTCTTCTATTACTAATAAAACCTCACAAGACCACATTAATTAATACTTATTAATTTTCATAGTACAGAATTTTTTGAAACAAAATGTGCTCACAAAGTCTAGTCGCTTGTTGAAGTCAAAAAAGCCCGTACAAAGAGATAGAGAGCTTATAAAAAAATTAAAACACACTGTTCTAATAAACACATGGATAATAAGAGCAGTATTAATTTTGTTATCCTAAACAAACAATTCACGATTTTATTGAGATTAAATGACAATTATGTATGCCCACAAAAATATTATATTAATAGTCAATATTTTGTTTTCATCAATTATTGCAAGTTTAAACAAAAATTTTTGTACAATTTTTTTTCGGTAGTGTAGTTTTAATCACGCATTTTATATCTATAATAACACGACTTAATTTAATTCCTTTATCACTTCGATAATATTAATTTGACAATGTAATGGGATACATGAAATTTGATTTTTTTTTAATTGCAAAAATAACGTGTTATAATAATGGGCCAAAAAGTGGGGGTGTTAGTTTCATACATAAGCATACATAAATTTTCAGGAAAACTAAGCATTCAGATTTTTTAAATTATTTTTTTATGATAGTATTATGTGTATCAATTACAATTACAATAACAAAAAAGCTTTTTACTGCATTTTATACTTTGTCAAATTAAGATTTAAATCCATTAAGCCATTTAGGCTACAGAATATGCCAAAGGAATGAACATACACACATACACATATTATATATCTTCGCTCAAACAAAACTTAAGTATATAAAAATTAAAAACCCCGCCAAAATAGTGATGAAATATTATACACTTATTATGTAACTTTCAATTGGTGGAAAAAAGTTTTAAAATCGGATAAGTAATATTGAAAATCGGTGTTTCCCGCGTAATTCCTGTTCCCGTGGAAATTTCTGGAAATACATGTTGCTTTAGGATTACCAGCTGGCCGGAAAATGTGGGATTGTCCCGGAATTTCGCATTTTGTCCCGTGTACTGGAAATCACACTTTCCCAGATTAAAAAAAAATTTTAGTCATTTTTCACTGAAATATATATGGCCTTTCGAAAAGTATTAAGACATTGTACGTTTTTGTTTCTTTATGTTGTATAGTAGTATATTATTAAATAGTAGAATTGTACCGGAAATTATGAACTTGTATGGGATGAACTTAATCACATTATTTGAAATCCTACAAACAGTTTAACTTTTAGAGCATGCCAAAGAATAAGACATACATAGTCTCGAAAAAAATATCCCTCCTTTGTTAGTCGGTAAGAACATTCTTCTAGTTGAAAAAACATAAACATCCAAACACACACAAAAAATTAAAACATCACCAAAAAACTCAAAACAGACCTGTGATAATTAATTAGAACATCATTACATCTAACAACTAATCTGACAAATGAAAACTCACTCACCTTTTATACAAAAAAGATCTTTGTTACTACAGATAATACAGGAGTTTTTAAAAATATAAAACAATTCAAAGCGTTGCTCCAGAGCACCTTTCATCAGCTTGTATTCATTGTGCGCGGCGCTTCTTCCAACAATACGAACATGCCTTACAATCTCGTAACGAGGTGCATGTGAAAAATAATATTCGTCTTTCATTCTGTGTTAAGGATTAGTATTCATTAGAATTTGGAGTAAACAAGCATAGTGGAACGTTGAGTATACACTCAGTATGGATATATGTACATATATTAAATAAAGACATTATTAAATAAAGTATTTAAAGCAAAATTAAAATATCAAACCAATTTGAATTAAAAACGATCTCGATTGTAATAGTATTGGAAATTAATTAAAACAAAATTTTTTCGTTAGTTATATTTTTACGACAAAATTACTGAACCGATTTTGATGAATTTGGAACTAAGAACACATTAGCTTCCTGTTGAATTAGACAATTAAATTTAGTTACAGGGATGTAGTATCAGGAAATAAATAGGTTATTTCAAATAATTCGGCACAAATAAATAAAGGATTTTTATCAAAGCAGTAATATTATTGGAGCAGTGCATTTAAGTTTTAGGAATAAGTGGAATTGATTTGCATTTAAAATCATCCAGATTGCGAGAATAGATTAATTAAATTTAGAATTGGTACAAAAACAAAAATATCTGATTTATTTAACAATATATTCACAGCATGAAAATGGAATACAAATATAAACAAAACTGATTTCAGAAGCATTAATAGATTGGCATAATTAAGTTAAAAAATTAAATTAAAAAAAATTCTAGCATTGACAATCATATTCAAATTGAAAACGATCCAGATTGCGAGGATATTTGAATAGAATAATTAAATAACGAACAAAATAAAAATATCGGGTTAATTGCCGAATAAACTCAGAATATCAGAATTTCCCAAATGACAATTGCTTAAATTAAAAACGTTCCTGCTGATTGAAACGATACAATGAACGAATAAAAACTTTTAATCAAAACAAACTTCAACTTTAATTGTGAAACTACCTTCCAAGGGCAATTTATTAAGCATATTCAAATTTAATGTAACGGGTCTTATCGCGATATCTAATGGCAGTAATACCTTTTTATTGCCCGACGTTTCGACGAAGTTGCATCCGTCGTGGTCCGACTGCCAGCTCGTGACCACAACGGATGAAAACCGCTACATTAAATTTAATATATTAAGCATACCTAAAATAAAATAATCGAAAAAATATATAATGTAAATATTAAAGACAATAACGATAATAATGAAGACAGGAAAAAAGTACAATGTTTAAAAATTAATGAAACAAGAAATTCAGAACAACATGATAAGCCAAAGATTTCATTGTTTCAATATTCTTGACAATAATTTTCGAATTTAGTTCGTTTAGTTCACACAAAAAGTTATACTATGATTAATTAATTTATTTGTAAAGATGTCAAAATGCATAGACATGGTGCAATTTGGGGAATCGATTAGTAATCTACGAAGTCTTAAATCTAATTTTAGAAAGGAAGTCTTTCACTATAAGTCTTTCAATAGGCTCACTGGTTTGAATAATTTGTCAATTTGGTATAATTACAATAAATGTACGCGTTAGCTTTTATAAGCCTATTAAGGACTTAGTTAATTACGAAGAATCCTTCGAAACCTATATTGCTTAAGCTTTTTAAATATATTTTCTTTTAGTAAAGGATGAGGAAAAACCATTGTTAAATATTAATCAGTTTATTGTTCAAGTTAATAAATATAATAAAACGCAGAGAAAGGATTATGTAATTATAAAATACACAGAAAAAGAAAATAAACGGAGTATTCTATAGCCAAGACTCTTAGTCTTGCTGAACAAAGACTATCGGGAATTGCTTCACTGATAAGATCGTAATGGCTCTCGAATTATAAATAGATACAGAGAAAGAAGTTTTAACCATTTCGTAATTAAATCGTTACGCGCGATAATTTTTTTCTGGTTAAATAATTTTACGAACTCACTTTTTATAAATATCTTTATTAAATGTATGTAATGCCTGTAAATATTTCATTACGGAGCATGAATCCTCTATATTAAGCAGAAATTTATAGAAGATGTGTTTGTTTGTTCTAATGCATGCATATTTTCCATTACCATTAATTCCATACCATTTAACACGTTAACGATGCCAACATTCGATCAAAACTAAAGTGTTCCATTCGTTAAGTTATCTAAAATCAAACAGTTTAAAACTATAAACCTAGACGGAGTCCGAACATTTGCATTTACAGAAGGAAATTCCTCAAAGAGAATTCAGTATAAATCAAACATCACAAGCTCAGCCCGAACTTGCTACAGTTGATCCCTTAAAATCTCTTAGACGCACCATAACCCTAAAAGGGGATAGTAATAAGGAAAAATGGTTCAAATGTCACTGGGTACATTAAGGAAGTTCGCGCACGTAACGTTGCTGAAAACGAAATGGGTTGAATTGTGATTAAATATATTTGTTAATACTGTTTGTTTATTTTTAACTATGTTCTGCCCGTTGCTTCGTGTGGGCTTCTGTTTCGTGTCCAAGAAAAGAGGTTATTCTACTTATATTTTAATGTTGATAAGTTTTTCAAAACACTGAATGTCTATTTATTTTATGTTATCTATATATTAATACGTGAAGCAAAGACTTTATGCACTTTTTTACGAAAATTATTCCCACTTACAGTTTATATAGAGAAGGAGTGCAGAATGGTAATATATTTTAAAATTACGTATAAAAATATATCAAATCAATAAAAAACCTAACAAACACTACCGTTTATTTGACACAAACACACACACGTAAACGTATAATTTCGTTTATTGTTAATGTCTGTGGTCACATTGAGCATAGACTATATTATTACGTAAAGCAAAAACAATATTAAAATCGAATTTCAAACACTGAGCGCCCACTAGTATTAAACAAATAATCCAATTAAATTCTTAGGTTTAATGGCTTTCAGTTATGACATATAAGCACGGATTATTTCGCCAATGTCGCGTGGAGAAGACACGAAGATTTTAAAAAAAAATGTATAATATATATCCTTTTACGTATTTAAGTTTATTTATTTATTTACTGTATTGCACAAGTATTTAAAATACATTGAGCAAAAGCAGAACTTAAGCTTAGATAATTACTTACACATAAAAACAAAAAATCTTCTAAAGTCTTAATAAAAACCACATCACAAACTGTTACGAGTAATTTATTCCGGCACTAGCTATGTGGAAGTTACATTTATTATTGGCAAATTGCTTGACCTACTTTTGTTAGGAAAAACGAAGGTTCAAATAAAAACTGGTCATTAATTTGTGATTAGGATAATAAACAACCAAATATTCCTTAATGTTATAATAGTATTAATATGTACGGCTTCTTCTAACAAGATTATTAGGGTGTTTTTTCTATCGAATTATTCGGGATTATAAAGATGTGTTGTTTTGGATACAATGTTACTGCTCATCTATACATATAAAATCACTTGTCCTGACTGATTCATCAACGCATAGCCTAAACTGTTGGAGCTACGAACTTGAAATTTTTGGCAGTAGATGGCTTTTAGGTTGTAGGCATTCACTAAGAAAGGGTTTTTTGATTATTCACCCCTAAGTAAAATTGTTTGTATGTAAAATCTTATTCCGTAGTCGTATTAACTTAAAACTTAATACATATATTTCTGACAGTAATGAAATATCAATTAGAAAACGGGTTACTATTATTCCACATTGGGGAGGAAGGGGGTAGTAAACTTTGTATGGATATAATGTATTTTTTTGACCGATTATCCTTAAATTCAGCACAAACATTACTTACGAAGAATAATTAAATATATGTATCCCAGAATTTCAAAATCATCCCTTATAATGACGCTAGGGAGTATTAATCATGGTAACAATTTCGCTGGTAGATTTATTTAGCTAAAATTCCAAAATATACGCGGGCAAAGCCGCGAGCAACTGGTAGTATTTTATATAACGGATCTTATCGCTATAACTAATCGGCCGCTTGGAATCTGGTGAAACATAAATTTAACAAAAGTGAAGTACCTCGAACAATGTTTGCGCGACCCGATTGTGTGTTGCTCCCAGCATTATTAAAACGGTAAAGACAATATTAATACTGTGAGAGTAGACGAAGAAAAGTTGCGCGCTCGCCGCCAGAAGGCGCGCGGTACACTCGTGGTTACGACGGATGCAACTTCATTGAAACGTCGAGCAATGAAAGGTATCATTACGACTAATTATCGCAATAAGACCTGTTATATAAAATATTAATGATATACATCGCGAAAGCTTAAAATATATAAAGTAACTGCTATGAGACAAAAATATGTTCCATATGTTGCTATTACGATAGAGGGGATTTTATTTGGTTTTTATACAATCTTAAAATGGTAACATAATCGTAGTATCTTAGTTATTAATTACTAGCTGCGCCTCGCAGTTTAATTCAGTGATATAGTTGCTGAGTTGCAGATGTAATATAGCCTTGCTTCATAAATTGGCTCCCTAAGGCAAAAATATTTTTTATAATCGGATCAGTAGTTTCTGAGATTACTCCTAAATGCAAAGAAATTTTACCTCTTTTTAATATTAGTATACGAATTGATTTAAAGTTTATTCTCAAATATTGCTTCAATGATCTCATAAAAAGCTTAAAAAGTAACACTGAGAAAAATTTAAATAAACTTAAGAATGAACTGAATGTATACTATGTGTATACATTAAATAGTTACTGCTTCGCTCCTATAAGTCGTAGCATGATCTAATATAGCCTTCCCGATTAAATGGGCTATCCAAAGCAAAAATAATTTTTCAAATCGGTCCAGTAGTTTCAGAGCATAGTCAATGCAAACAAACAATCAATTCCTCTTTACAATATTAAGTACACGAATCAATTCAAGGAAAATAAAAGAAATACGTCATTTAATACGATAAAATAAATACCTGTATTTTAATTTAAACTATAGAACGCTGATTAAGCTTCAGCTTTCAGTGACCTATTTTTTCATTTCGAATATAATTCACATATTCTTGCGAATACAGCTCCACAACATTAGGTCTATTTAAATAAATCTATTTAAGCACTGGCCTAGTTAAGCCGGTATATATCAAAGGATTCAGCTGGTTAAGCAAGCGAATGCGTGATTGATGTTGTAGATGGCTGTTGAACCTGTGTGCCCGATTATTTTCATTAGCATCCTGATAACCGTGTACGTTTTAGATGGTAAAGTTGAACGTATGTAGCTCTCAGTTGAAATGCGGCTGTTTTTTATGACTGAATTATAATTAGCATAAATGCACGTATGAGCATAATGACTAGGGTTGCTGGATTCATTGTTTTCAATTCTACGACTTAATTAGTATACTACTATACAATGTGAAGGAACCAAAAAATAATTTACAGTTGTTTAGTAAAGGCCTTTTATATTTTAGTAAAAATGATCAAAAAAAGAGGTAATTTTCCAAAAAAATGGCGACTTTTGGAACTATAGCTTTGGAACTATAGCTATAACTTTTTAATTTTCTCAGAAGGATTAATATTTAATTAGAAACCTTTTTCAAATATTATTTTAAAAATATTTCTTGTATACTGATTAACAATAAGTGAAAAAAATAACTACAAAAGCTTACTTGTTTTTCTACCCACATCAATGAAACAGCGAATATTAAAGAGAACCTTCCGCACGGGACGAGTTGCGAAATTCCGGAGCAATCCCGGATTTCCCAGTCATCCGCCAACCCTAACGACATAGCTACTTGATATGTATAATGAGTGTGCACTGTGCATAATTATTTTATTAATTATAAAATAGAATCACAATATCTGCTGAATTGATTTCACAAGAGATTATTGATTATCTCACCGGCCATTTTCTGTAGATACTATGTTCTGAACTGACAGTAACTTGATTTGCAATTTGAAGATTGGAATTTAAGTTTTTTTATTACCTTAAGGTATATAGAATGAACATCGCTGAAATTAACGTTGTAACAATTTCGAAAGATTTTTTTCACAGAAATGAAACAAAGATTAGTAAATGATCCAATTAGTCTACTCTTCTTTCACCCAAAACACGATTAATAAGACCTAAAAAAGGCCTTGTTTTTTGTTAAAGATCTATGTAATGTTTTTTACAACAAAACTCTTACTACAGGACTAGCTGCCTCTTGCGGTTTTACTCGCGTTTATAGTTGCTGTTTTTCTCCTATGAGTTTTAGCGTTATGTAATGTAGCCTATACTTTCCTCAATAAACAAGTTATCTAACTGTAAAAGATTTATTTTAATCGGATATGTAGTTCATTCATATAGGCTTATTAATAAATAATTAAACTATCTAACACAAAAACAATTATTCAATTCGAACCAGTAGTTCCAGAGATTAGCGCGTTCAAACAAACAAACTCTTCAGCTTTAAAATCTTATATAAAAAATTCTCGTGTCACAATGTTAGTTACCTTACTCCTCCAAAGCGGCTGTACCGATTTTATCTATATCTATTTCTATATTAATCGGCTACAATCTATTTTTCATACCCCTAAATGATAACGGTTATTCACACTAAATATATATTTTTTAATTTTTGGACAAAATTTTATATTTTTATTTTTCTATAATGTAGCATTAAAAATACATACAACCCTAATTTATTACCCTCTTATCACAAACCCCTATTTATTAATAACCATTTTAGTAATTTAACCATTTTTCATCCCGCTCGATAACTGACAACGTCAGCTAGTATTAGCATAGATAGTACAATCTATTAAGGTTATGAGCAACGGTTGAAAACAGGTAAGATTTTAGGAAGCGCATGACCTTGGCATTTCGAACATTAATTAAATTAACATGTCATTAGCCAATGTCGGTGAATTAAGCTCGAGGTACATCTGTGGTTATATACATACAGCGTTATTTAACAGGTGTTTACAAGAGTCAATTAAAGACGATTATTTATAATAAATAAACTGACTTCGAAAACGAAATAGTAAACTAAAAGGCAAAATAAAAAAAAATATATTACAATATTTTAAGTCGGCGCGAAGTAAATCCTTTTTAAGCGACTTCATACGTGTTGTTTACTGGCATAGTTTCTTCCATGATCCCAGCATCAGATCCTGACCTGATGACAATGGGACTGACTTGGAAGGACACCTTTTCAAAAAAAAAAAAACAAACCAACGACGAATAATTCGATAAAAAAAAACACACATAGCCAATATATATTTACATTATAACAAAAACCTTAGTTAACACGTTAAACGCCACGGGTTGATTGATTAATAATAAAGTCAGTACAAACCTGAATTTTTTTTTTTATTAAATACTCTAATGACATTTTAATCACAATTACCGTAAAAATCGAAATATAAAGATATTAACTTTGATAATGTATGAAAAATCGGAGTGCAAAGTTCCGTTTAATATATCGTCGGTTTCATAATTATTTCTCGACACTTGCTCGCAAGTATTTTCTAACTTATTTTGACAGTTCTCCAAAGTTTCCTACGGCACTAAATTTTCTTAGTGCACAATATTTACAGTGGAATATAGTAGAACAAAGTACTTCTGCCTTGCAAACTAACTCCTTTGTTTTGGAAACTCTCACTTCCCGAGTGCACGTGGGGTGAGTTTTATTACTGCAGTTCTAGAATATGTTATAGGGCTGTCTCATTTGTCTCTTAAAATGTTGAAAAAAATATGCCAAGTGCAATACTATTCTTTCAACCGACTAGCTGGAGGATAATGTATGGGAAAATGCTGTCAGTAAAATGTTACGGATCAACAATTTGTGGAGATCATCTCATATAAGTGCGTAATTATGCATAATGTAATGTAACTTTTTGCTTTTAAAGTATGCTATTAAAGTATTTCATTTAAGAATAAAAAATATCTTTTATTTAATAAATATCATTCTAAATGCGAAATATTGTTGAAATTTTTAAGGTAGATAGTTGCCTACAATACAGTGCATTTATTTTTTTAAACCAAAAATCAAAAAATAAATATAAATAAAAATTTAAGAATTATGTGGATTTTACGATCTGTAATTTTTTTTTAAATAACGCATATCTTTAGGTTGTTACCAAAACGTATTAATAAACATATTAACTCAAATATATTAGGCCATTTTTTTCCGATTACACGACGCAAAAGAGAGTAATGTGTTAATCAGCCTGTGTGGTTTTGTACTTTGTGACTATTTAGACCAAACGGGTGGACCGATTTTGATAATGACGCGTCGTTGAATTTGTTACAACGTCGCAAATGTCATAGAAAGTATAAAAATTTGAAAAAATCAACAACATGGCCGATTTTAGACGCCATTATATGAAAAATCAAAAAAAAAATAATCATCGGACTATATCGTTGAATAGTTATTTAAAAATCATTTTTAGGTTTCTCATATCGTTTTTCAATCAGATTTATCTTTAAGGATTTATAACGATTTAAAGTTGGTTACTAACGATTCTCTCTTGTAGGCTTTTAGACAGAACTCATATTGCTATTGCTGACTGCAGGTAGTCTTGTTATGCAGTCAGGTTTTTGATTTCTTTATTACTTCTATCGATCTTTCATTTAATTTGTTCAATAATACCGTAGTTAGACCAGGCACTGGCTTTAATTTTCTTAAATTTATATTTTTTTTATTTGAATATACGTAAAAATTGAAACAATTCAACGAATAATAAAATATAAGTAAGCTTTTAAAGTTACTATGTGAACGGTGGTGTGATTGAAAATTTCAATGGAGCGAAATTTCATTGTTCGCGTATTAAACTGCGTTTCGGATTATAATATACGGTAATGTTGGAATTGTTCTCTTATACAACAGAAATGGAAATAATGTACGTGCCCAAAATATAAGTGATTATATTAAACTATAGATATACGGTTGATGTGAATTACGTACTCGGTGAGGTATTATTTTTTGCGGGACGATAAATTCATCGGCATAATTAAGTCTTTCTCTGATTTAAATGAAGGCAATTGTAAATATTAACAATGGTTATTGTTGATATTGTGACTGAGGTAGAGTCTGGCTGACTTGTGAGTGAACTAGTGCAGCAGTGAAACATAGCTATATTAGTTAACATTGGCCTTTCGTAGAATGAGTGAGTGAGAGAGTCGGCTAAGCTGCTACCCACTTTTTTTTCCTCACTTTTATTCCTTTTTGGTGTAGTCTTTTCCTCTGGTGTTGCAAATGTCCATTATTTTCGGTGATAACTTAACATGGAGTATGGTGTCTTTTGCTAGCTATTTTTATGTAAAAATGTATGGTGATTTACATTTTTAAACAAGAATGTAAAAACACAAGTCTTATTGTTTACGAAGTTTAGATATCTAGTGTGACAGGTTACATTTAGTTATTAAATTTAGTTCAAAGATGGCGTGAGTTGTGAGTTAAATCGCGCTATCGTTGTGTTATTTTAGATTTATATGTTTCTTCGATGTTTTCATATTGACTATCCTCAGAAGAATAAAGTGATTTAATTTAAAGAATAAGAGTAGTGGTTTTATTATATAAGTTCACAGTTCGATCAGTAGTTCGGAGTACAGTGCGGTATTAAACACTTATATAGACTTTTCCATTTAGATTTTACCACGATCCGGAGTATATTGCAAGATATTCACGCTGCATTCTGTCTTCTAGGACGACTAACCGCTCGAGGAGTAAACGATCAGTTATTGTCTATTCCATCACTTGACCTTAATCAATACAACTCCCGAAGACACGTTGATAAGTATATTTTTTACCCGAAATTCATCATTTTTGTACGGATCATAAAAAAGACTAATGATTTAACTTATACTGCTTTGTAAGATTATTTACCATAAAAGAGGTGAGTTATAACGTGTGTTTCTGTGTGTCTATCTGTTGCACCGTAGCTCCATAACGAATTTACAGAATTTGATGCGGTTTTTTTTCTTTGAAAATTAATTTTATTCTTAGTTATAATTTAGGACGATTTCTTTGATTGACAGACACGTTGGCGCAGTGGTCTCTGCAGCTGACTGTAGCGCTAACAGTCGCGGGTTCGATCCCTGCTCATGGCAAATGTCTGTATTGTCCATAGGGATGTTTGTCGTGATCTGGGTGTTTCCGAACCCCGACACAAGGTCGCAAGATCTCAATAGGGGCCGTTGAGTGTGATGCGTTTATTTATTTATTATTTAAGCATTTGAAAACCATCAGCTCTTTTATTGTCGTTGAAAGGATCGAAGCAACTTCTAATGGTCTGATCGAATTGAAATTTACTATACCGTGACTGCAATAAGTCTAAAATGTCATAGTTGTGTAACCTAGACCTGACGTTGCGGCATCGTTTGGAATCAGCAGGATACACAACTCCTCACCAACTTACAACAGAAGTCTCGTGTTAGGATTTGAAATGTTCTCGATAAATACGTTGTCTGAGGTTCTATAAAATTTTCAATTCAAGGTTATTATTACTGGTTATATTCATTTGTGTTTAAATTCATCTCGAGCTCGGCGGTGAAGGAAAATATCGCGAGGAAACCTGCATGTGTCGAGAGAAATCCTGACATATGTATTTCCGCCAACCCGTAGTGGAGCAGCGTGGTGGATTAAGCTCTAAACCTTCTCTTTAATAGCAGAGGAGACCTTAGGCCAGCAAGTGGACATATACAGGTTGTGATTATATTCATGTCATCAGAATTCACCAATTAAATATACTGGTATCAAACTTTCGAAATATCTGATGTTGTTGTTTTTCTTTGTCACAGAAGTCTCCGTTTTCAAACACTACATTCTTATTTACTCTTATTTCCATTTTTATATGTGACAAATAGTACATAACCTAAAAAAAACACAAATAAATCTCGTAGCTGTTATCAAGTTGTATAGAATGTTATTTTAAGTCTTTTCCATATTCACAATAAGACACACCTGTTGCTTAAATTGCTAGCTACAGAGGCGTAACTGTCCATAGTCAACGATTTCCACTAGGATTTCTTGTGAGTCTAAACTCATATGTTATAACTAGCAGTTCCCCGCCGCTTTGCCCGCGTTCACTTAGGACCCTTTTTTTGACCCTTTAGGGAATGTATTTTCAAAAATTCCTTCTTAGTGGACATTTACGACATTTAATGAACGTTTGTCCAAAATTTCATCTTTCTAGGCTTTGCGTTTTTCGATTAGTCAGTGAATATGTCGGGCAGTCAATTTTAATTTATATATATATTTTTTTATGTATGACAGACACGTTGGCGCAGTAGTCACTGAAGTCTGAAGCGTTAACAGTCGCGGGTTCGATTTCCGCTCGCGGCAAACCTCTGTATTGGCCATACGTATGTTTGTCGTAATCTGGGTGTTTATGTTTGTGTTGTTTGTCTTCCCGGACCCCCGACACAAGATAATGAGATCTTAATGGAGGCTGTTGAGTGTGATGCGTTTATTTAATATTATTATTATTATTAAAATATTTGTAAATATATCATCTTGATAAAATTATAATTAAGGATGTTACATCTAATATTTGGCTTAATTCAAAGATAAAATGCACCTTAGTAACAACTTTCTGAACTGCTGATACAACAATATAGAACTACAAAATTTATTTGTAAACTGCCATTTCAAAACTGAGGTCTAATTATTAAAACTGTCACTACCAAATGGTACATTCTATTAATTGATATTGATACTTGATACTTGAGTTGATCTTAAAATACCTGTTTAGCTGTTAAAATGTGGTGCTTTGATAGCGATACTTTTACATAATTAGCCCCATGGTTATATTAGCCATTTTTATGCCCACATTATTTATTATATATGGTTATTGGTTTCAAGGTACACATTAAGATGCAGTTTCCAGCAACCCTAGTATAAAATGAATGAACGTGAATCCAAAGTAGGTAAATCACTTAAACTGAAAGTGTTATATGGTAAAAGTTTTTCGCCCGAACTATCTTTAAAATTTATTATGATTTTTTCTTAAAACTTTGCATTAATAATGAAAATGTAGGAGAATGAAATGAAAACTTTACGTAGTTTTAACAAAAATCTCGGTAAAATTTAGTGAAGGTTTCTGATAGTTTTTAGTTTTCAAATGGAGAAGTAAAATTTACACATAGTATTTAAATTAATAAAATATTCTAGGAAAGAATTTTTACATTCTCTGTAAGGCTGATAAAATTATATTTTAAATTTGAGAATTTTCTTATATCTTTCTTATTAATAACGGAAAAGTTACACTATTTTCTTAAATACTTTTTTATTTATAAAAGTAGCGGTCAATGAGTAGGTTGGCTTGGAGTTAGGTGATCACCACTGCTCAAAAACATTTTCAGCACCAGAAGTATGTAAAAAAATTGAAAATCAGTCCACAAAGTAATCGGTGATCATCCCTAAAAATATCCTCGACGAATTGAGAACCTCCTCATTTTTGGAAGCCGGTTAAAAATAAGAAGAATATACAGGAAGCGTAGGATTGGGGGTTGGACTTTTGTAAAAGTATGGTATTATCCAAAGAAATAGATACCAGATCATAACGTAATATAATAAAAAAAATATTCTTCGTATTAGTTAACAGTTAGCAAAGGTACAAGTCTCAAAAATTTCTCAACAAAACTTGAGGTATTGTTCACATAAATTAAGTACTCGAAAAATTCAGAAGTATTTTCCGCGAATTTAAGTCCAGAACCTTCACTCAAGATCCTACCTCTGGCTATTTCGAATTTTTTAACGTAATAGCCGCTCGACATTTTATGAATATAATTAGCCATTCTAGATTAAACCTTAATGCCAAAGATGAAATTCCTTCTCAATGTTATAACTGTGAGTCTTTTTGTTACGCTTTTATGTCTCAAGTACTCGACTTATCATTATGAAATTTTGCATATAAGTGGTCGTATGTGCAGTAAAGGACATATAGTACTTTTTATTAAAAAAAAGTGTTATTTCCAAGAGCTTTGTTGTTAGATAAGACCTTTTTTAAGTCAGCTAGTTTTACCAATCCATTAAGATCAATCAAAATCAAAATATTTTCATTCAATATAAAAAAATTAAATTCTCATTTTGAACTTCTAGCAAAGCCTCAGACCTGAGAAGAAACCGCGAAAGAAACTCAGCGGGACTCTTTATTTTCTTTTCTTGAAATATTACTATGTTTTCAACAGCGTCATTATTTATTACAAATTATTAAATTTATTTAGATAGCTTGGAAGCAATCGTCTTATTCCCATGGCGTGTCATCATTTACAAAATCTTTAATATCGTAATATCCTCTAACACACAAACGTTTCTTAATATTTCTGAACTTTGTTGTAGAAGAATTTTGAACGTTACTGGGATCCTCTAGTAAAATCTTATACATCTCCCAACAAAAGAATTACTAACTCGGCAAACTCGGGTAGCGGGTATAGCTAGATTGTTCCTGATTCTCGTATTAATTTCATGGATATCACATTTTTTTTACAAATATGTCTATATTTCTATGTATATATAATACATTTTCGAGGATGAATTGAGGTTTTACTTACGGGTAATTGTTTGTAAATTCCCTTTATCCTTTAATATCTAACCCTGAATTTCATAATAACTTGCACTTAATTAACTTTGTTTATTAAGCCGCAGACGTAAATGGATTGAGGCTTTTGGGTCATGTAACCAGGGTCGAACGGTAGGTCAGATGGGGAAGTTTAATTTAGATACCTATTTAGGTTGAATATTGCCACTCGTTACTTACTACTATTGTTACAAATTATGTTAGCAGTTTCGGACTACTTACTGGATATACCGCGAAATTGTTTCGAACAAGATACACAAGATTAACATTTATAAAATGCCTTTAAAAAGTGCCTTTTAATGCGAATTAATTTGATAGTTAAGCAAGTATGTAACTTCCTTTTTTTATATTTATACTCTATTATATTAAAATCAAAATATACTTTATTCAAGCAGGCTTTTACAAGCACTTTTAAATAATCGAAACCAACAGAAAATATTCAAATTAATGATACTGGTACGACCGTAAATTGTACCGACAAGAATCTCGATAGATTCTCCTTTAAGACTTCGTTAATACATACATTTATAAATTAAAAATATGTATGTTATACATATTTAATATAACGGGTCTTATCGCGATAACTAATGGTAGCAATACTTTTTTTTCTAAACAAAAGACTATTATATTAAATATGAATAGTATAAATCGCGAAAGTTTGAAATATATAATGTACATATATTAAACACACAGAAAAAAACCAGCTGTACTAATCGTCACAGCATCCCCACAATATCTATATTGAGCCCTGTTGAATTATTTCTGTCACGTGTTCTACGATAGTTAATTCACAGTGGTGTCGTTAGAAATAAAACAGGTTTTCCAACCTGCTTGTTGGGTACGTCGACGTTTATTGATTTGGTGCCCTATTCTTAATACCTGTATATGTTTAAAATGTCAGGTTTTTCGTAATGGCTTATTTATCTTCACATAGTATAAAACAAAGTCGCTTTCCTCTGACTGTACGCTTAGATCTTTTAAACTACGCGACGAATTTTAATGCGACTTTTATTGAGCAGATTAATTCAAAAGGAAGGTTCATACGTGTAACATATGAATATTATAATAGAGAAAGACAAAAATTTTAATGATTTACAATGCGATGTTGTAAGCAACCACATTGGACCTGGGCGAAGTCAGATCGAATCGCATGTAACTAAGAAAACATAATCCGCCTTACTACAAAAGGTTTAAACATATGTTAAACGGGTGTTTAAAAAAATCCGTGCTACAAATCCGTGTCTATGGACAGTTTTGAGTTTGACGTGCTTTAGACGTAGCTTAATATACGCTTGACAGATGTCCAAAACCTATATTAGCTGTCAAATGTAATGTGTGACATTATATTAATAAGTTTTTCATAATTTTACCGATGGCCGAATATGATTAATTTGTATTTAATGTGTTATATTCCTAACTAGCTTCCGCCCTCGACTTCGTCCGCGTGAAATAGTTACTTTGGGCTAATAATGCATTATATTAGAACAAATTTGGTTAGCATAAATAATGTTATAGTGAGCTAACCTTAAAAGTTAGACATATGCTGTCGCGGATTTTTTTAGAATTTTTAAAGGGGAACAATTCTGTCATACATGATTTTTGCGAAACTTTAACCGTTTCCGCAGCGCACGCAGCGTAAGCAATAGGAAAATATCCCCCGATTTTGAAACATTCTCCGTTGGTGCTCCGGTCGTATTGGTCTTAGGGTAATAATATACTATAGCCTTTCTCGATAAATGGGTTATCTAACACTGATATTTTTTTTCAAATCAGACCAGTAGTTCCTGAGATTAGCGCGTTCAAGCAAACAATCAAACAAACAAACTCTTAAGCTTTATATATTAGTATAGATTCATAGCTACAGTATAATTTATAGTTGTCAATATTCATATTATATTGATATATAAATAAAGATAAATCGAGAAAACGCTTTTTTACCGTATTTCAAAGCAATGCCAGGTACTCTGTAAAACATTGAATTAACATTGTTATATCTTTCATAAACGTCGATACCGTAACATCGATGCATTTATGAATGATGTTGCATCTCATTGCTTTGTTAGTTTGGTTACAAATGTAAATGTATTCCTTAGACTGCCCCGCGTTCGACTAAATATTTCTGCCTCCACCTTAACCTAATACCTAAAATGAACGCTTAGATGTTCACATCTACCAGTCGTCCCAAAGCGACCCACTGTTAGTTGTAGACTTACAAATTCACAATCGAACTTGTCTCATACGCCCACGGTCCCTCGCGAAGGGCCCTTTTAGTGTGAATAATATGTATGTCACTAGTGTATTTCGCAAGTGTCTAAACAAATGGAAATCATTTATCTTCCGAGGGGTTACTTCGGCAGATGTTATAGACGTATAGACTTTGTTGTCCTTGTTAATATTTTATAAATGATGACTTATGTTCTAGCTTAGTTTAGTATTACTCTTTCGAGAGCAAATATTCTCGCCTAAGTGCTTTCTGAGTTGAGTTTAGTATTTTTAAATGGTAATTGCGTTTTACGAAAATCAGTACCTAACAGATCTAACTAGAATAATAAACATAATGAATAAATCAAATAAATGATGTTACACGATATTTTTAATTGTATAGCCTTTAAATTTGTCGTAATAATGAGAACAATTGATACAAGATCAAATGTAAAGCATAAAGTGAAATTTTCTTAAATAAAAATAAAAAAACTAACCGAATTCTTAAACGTAGCAAGTAAACTAAAAGCAAAAAATTAATATTTTCTACAACATTTTAAAGTCGAATACTTTTTTGGCATAACGTAATTGTTAACTTATTAACTTTATTTTTTAATTTTTTATC
Organism: Hypolimnas misippus; assembly: GCA_037950945.1. NCBI lineage: Eukaryota > Metazoa > Arthropoda > Insecta > Lepidoptera > Nymphalidae > Hypolimnas > Hypolimnas misippus. The sequence continues at coordinate 14,919,728 of JBBEEQ010000032.1, forward strand.
TTACTAACTGACCCGGGTTCCTGAATCGAATAAGTATTAAAAAAAAATCAACTGTCAGGCGGTACGAAGTTCGCCGGGTTAGCTAGTATAATAATAAATCCCGTATAAGGTTTCAAAAGGATAATTAAAAAAACTCAATCTCATTGTCCCAATCCACCAAAGCGTAGTAACGACCAGATCTAAAAAAGTACATGACAATACCGTTATTGCGGGGAACGGAACGTACGGTCGTACCTGCGCCATATTGATTTCATTCGTTCGGATAAGTTTAAACATCAACAGGAATTCCTGAAATAGCGACGTCGTCTTGTCTCGTATCGATACGTTTTCGAATATTTTCACATACTGTTTCGTATTCCTTTAAAATGTATTCCATACACATGTTACAATTTAGAAAATGTCGCCAGATATTTTTAGATTTGTTACAGATTTTCTCGACGAGCACGATAGGTTTTGTTAACTTATTGAAAAAGAAGGAGGTTCTAAGTTCGGCTGTATATATTTTTATGTATAATTTTTGTTTTTGTTTTAAGTGTTCCTAATGTCATCAGATCAGGATCTAATGATGAGGGATCCTGAAGAAATTGAAGGAAATCTTAAAATATTATAAGCACGCCTATACCGATTTAGGTATTTTTAGTATTAATAACAAACAAACACTTTTTTCGTATTGTTTACAGGCAACAACTTCAAAATTTTGTAAAATATATTTATTTATTGCCTTTTAGTTTATTAGTACCCAATAAATTCGTTTTTGAAGTCGGTTCATTTTTATTTTAATTAAGTTTTACTTTTATTTACTTTTTCTGAATGAAAACCCTAATACATGGCGTTAGGATTTCTTATCTGTGCTTAGTTTAATTTAAACCGATCCGGCATTTGTCACGTACTGCGAGCAGATCGAGAATCCTCACAAATCCATTTATATTTCTGACTTACAATTTAAAAACTCGACTAGTTGTTACATACGTTGTAACTCTTGATTATGTTTACTCTGCCGTAACCATTGTAACGTGATGTTATACAGCCTGTTACTCTTAAAAAAAAAAGTTTTTGGTAAATTAGCGAGATCAGGAACAGATGGATCAGCTGAAGTGGTCAACGACGCTTATGAACTAGCAAGACCAAATAGGCCACAAATGTGCTGTCAGCTTAAAAAATAATGAAAGGCGAATGAATATAAAGTTAGAGAAGTGATGGATAGGAGAATAGATTTCGTCCTATCTAACAAAAAATATTTTTTTTAATTGCTATGGAACAATTTTTATCTGCTTAAATCTTTATCAAAACTTCGGCTATTTAACTCAAATATAAATAATATCTATATTATATATATGTTAATTCCTAATATTAGTCTTTAAGCAAATATTCTCCAAAGTTATATATTAGTATAGAATAGACGTCTAAGAGAATCTCTTTGATCGAAACTGAGTATTAAAATATTTTAGGCGCTCCTTAGAGGAGCCTACTATTCGGTTGATAAATATTTTGATGAAAAAGATTCTTGTAATAAATTTTTACTTTGATCCAATATGTAATAGCAAAATACAAAGATTCTTTTTTTTGATAACTCGATAGTTTTTCCTAATTTTGTCAATCGAAGCTTCGAATCAAAGTGATTGGATCTTTTGACTATTAAAAACGTTTTAGTAAATGGCACCGACTTCAATTATTATTTTTATACCTTTTTAAAATCGTTTTTTTAGTTGTTATTTCACACTTTTTAAGTAAGGCTTAGTAAGAGACAGTTTGTGATTTACCTTAATTAAAATATCTCATATCAACCGCTTTTCACCATTTATAATAAATTGCTTTTCCCGATGCAGAGTTGTTAATTATTGAATACTTGTCCTATTTCACTATAAGCTCGAATTTATGATATGCATTGTCACGGGTATGAATTGCTTAACAGTTTTATTAAAGTAATTGAACCGCAACCTGTGAAATATTGAGTTGTTTCGATGGCTATTTGTGGTCTTCATTGTCAGTTCCGCTTCACCAAAATGTGCCCTCTGAAAGTATATTAAGCTACTATAAAAATACTCAACTTGGTATAAGTAAAAGTAAAGTAACAGCCTGTAAATGTCCCACTGCTGGGCAAAGGCCTCCTCTCCTATTAAGAAGAAGCTTTAGAGCTTAATCACCACGCTGCTCCACTGCTGGTTGAGGTATATACATGTGACAGAATTTCTTCCGACACATGCAGGTTACCTCACGATGTTTTCCTTCACCGCCGAGCTCGAGATGAATTTAAACACAAATTTAGCACATGAATAATCAGCGGTGCTAGCCGGGGTTTGAACCCGCGATCATCGGTAAAGATCGACGTGTTCTACCCACTAGGCCATCTCGGCTCATACTCTCATCTCGGCTCAACTTGGTATACGTATGCCATAATATTTAAATAGTTCTATTAATTTCTCCAGGAACCTAGTATCAGATCCTGACCTGATGACAATAGGATTAACTATGATGTTTTTAACCCTTTTAAAAAAAAACAAAACATTCGGTCGAACATAAAACCTTTTATTTTATTAAGTAGGTTAAAAAATGACTTCTGATCTGTTTCAATAATATTTACGGCTTTTAATAATAGGGATTAATTTTTGACATAATTTATATGGAGGCTATGTCATAATTCTATCACTAGTAACACTCAGATACTATTTATCTTATATTATTTATCCGTTATTTTATTTCAAAACAATTCTTAAACGTGCTTGTTGAAACTTTTATGGAACCAAATTAAAAAAAAAAATCACTAAAAATAACGGAGTTCTGAGTTACGTTAAAAAATACCCTACAAATTGTGAACCTGCTCATTTTTTGAAGCCTAAAAAACATAAAATTTAAACTGTCAAAATATAAAACATTTTTATAGAGGATGTTTTTAAAAATCACCTCTTCTGTTAGAAGCTACAGCAAAACATAGCTAATAACTACTACAAACAGCACAAAATCGTATAACAGCATAAAATCATTTTAATAATGTTCGTTAACAACTAAACTGAATTACTGCAACTTTTACACGAGCAACTAACAGTTAATCAAAAATTCCGTATAAACTAATTCCAGTTTAGAGTTTGCTGTAAGCGGAGGTAGATCGTAATTGAATGTAGGCACGGAATATTCAGTCTATACTATGGTACTATGTACTGAGGTAGAGTCTAACTGTAGTATACTGACTATCTCGTATACAGGCTGGCTCACCGGTCACTTTTACAAAATTTCGGCGTTATGTAGCTAGAACAGCTGCATTTCGTACGGTAAGTGAGCCGGAAGCCAAATCCCCTCCACAAATCCTTTCCTTACGTCCTAACGTTGTACTCCACATTCCTTTTTAAGCTGGCAATGAATTTGTCTAACTGTAGTATACTGACTAGTTCGTATAACCGCTGGCTTGACCGGGTCAGTACCTCACTCTTACAAAAGATCGGCGTAATATAGGTAGAAAAGCTGCGTTTCGTACGGTGAGTGAGCCGGAAGCAAAATCCCCTCCCCAAATCCTTTCCTTACGTCCTAATGTTATACTCCACATTCCTTTTAAGCTGGCAATGCATTTGTAGCTTCTCCAGTGCTGCAAATGTCCATGGACGGCGGTGATTACTTAACACCAGGTATCCCGCTTGCTCGTTTACAAGCAATTAAAAAAATGCTTTATACTCTAATATAAGTATCCTAAAGCTGAATTTTATTTGTGTTTGAACCATGTTTGTACTCGGTAATCTCTAGAACTACTTTAATTTGAGTAGAGAAAGATTATGGATATATAAGTATCTATCCTATTGTTAGTTTAGAATTAGAATTGTAAGTTTTACCCTCGTAATTGACATAAAACAATTTTGTAATCTGGTAACAGTTACCTAACCTTACCAAAAAACTTTGCTTTAAAAAATAAAGGCACCAAGAGTTTTTTTTTTCAGATTTAAAGCAATGCATAGCAATAAAAATAAACAGCTTATGTAAATCTTTATAAAAATCTGATAGAAAAACTTATAAGTGTGTTTCTCCCCTTAAAAATGGGAAAGTTAGAAAATATGGATGGAAACACGTTTTTCCTCTTTCACGCATGAACTACTAAAGAGATTTTAATGGAACCTTAAAATAATATACATAAGAATAACACATACTTTACATAAATTACTTTTTAATAGCTTGTAAACTATTTACATAATAATAATTCTGGAAGGGAAAACACATTGACCACACAAATTATAGGATGTTATTACAGCTTAAATAGATAAAGAGTTCAGAATGTTAATATTTTTTATAAATTACGCACACAAAAGTACATTAAATCACAAAAAAAACGTTACACACATTACCAGACATTTGACACACACACGTACTCGTATATGTATTCTTTTGTTTATTGTTAGTCTTTGGTCAATCTTGAAATCGGTTGAAATGAACTACGGTCGAATTCTGACCGATAGGCGACCATTATTATTATTTATTGTGTACGATGTACAGTACATTGACGTCAGGTCTGCGCAAATACAACTTTTAGTTGACTCAAATTATACTTTAACCATGTAAAATACTCATAAGTCAGTTCACGATCGGTCACCAGCCGCACTACGTGCACTTAAACCAAAAACCAGTTCCCTTTTACTAAAATGTATTTTATTTAAAACCATAAACTTTATTATTTTAACCATATTAAGTTATTTTGTCGATTTACACCACAGAAATTTGGTCCTTCGAGCTGGATTGAACCAGTGACCGACGAATTGAAATATCCATATTCAATATCCATCCAAATTATACTGGATATAGATATTATTATTATAGGTCTTTTTATGTTCACTAGTGAAAATAACATAAATAAGTTTCCAGGCTTATATAAAATATATTTTTTAATTATTACCTGATTTCCATTGAATATATTTAATTTACACATTAAATTTCGTGTAAAAATGAGTGGTTTTTAAGTTGACCTCGCACGTTCTACATTACGGGTCGATACCTGCGATTAAATGAATTGCCTATATTTTATTACTCAGATTCTAACAAAAATTTTATTATATTATAAACGTGAACTTTATTATTTGTATATTAATTAGTGTCTGTGTTCTCAATTAAATCATAAATACAAAATAAACTTTATCTGTCTATTTGATGCGTTTTTACGCTAAAATGCTAAGCTGATTTTGATGAATTTATTTATAGAGGTAAATTGGACCACTGAAAATTATATAGGCTACTTTAAATCACGAAAATAAAATGTAAAGGAGATGAATAAAGGAGTGAAAGTTTTTACGCAGACATAGCTCCCGGGACCATTTAACGAAACTACTGCAAAAAAACAATCAAATCTTTAATCTTCCTCTTTATAACATTAGCATCGATAATTATTTCATTTTTAAATCCAAAATTAATTGAATAATATTCATGTTAACGATCTTAATTCAGTAAAACAATTATCCAAATTTCATAAAAAGGCCTTTCTAAGCTCCATGGGAAATCCACGCGTTATCCTAATGCATGCGGGATTTAGGTGGCAAGCCTTTCTAAAAACTAGGTCAGCTTTTATTGTGACTGTTTCAAGCCAACAGGTTTTCACTGACGCATGAGCGTGGTATAATGCGTTACATACAACATGCTTGGCTCGTTGGTTTGTTTACCATTACCAAAAAGAAGATACTAAATTTATCTTTGTTTCTATGTATATGTTGTTTGTGAAGCGATTTTTTTTATTTTATTATACCTATTAGTGACTAGCCCCTCGTTTCGTGCTGATGGTTATTGCTTATTAAATTTTGCTCCTAAATTTAAAATCGAATCAGTAATTTCAAACGAATTGTTGGTTGTAATAAAACTAAAAATACTAAAAGCTATACGTAAATCGCTAAAGTTTTTATTAATTTTTTGTTGTAATATATAGAAGATGCAAATTTTTAAAATAGGTTTTTCAAATAATGTCATTTTTAAAGACTTAATACTATTTTAAAAAGACGCTTTTTTCGTTTTGATAAAAACGTGAAAATGACTCTGTTTATCTGTTACTGTTTCACGCCTAAACCGTTGCATTAATTTTTATAAGTTTTGGTACAGATATAGATTAGACCTTGGAGAAAGACATAATAATAAGCTAAGGCTAATTTTTTTCGCGAATATAAAACTTGAAAGGAGTTAAATAAGGTATAACATTTTTATGCAGAGAAAATCTCGGAGACCAACTAGTATATTCAGTACAAATGAAAACCAAAAGACGGTGTCGATTATAGTTAAATTCTAAAAAACTCGATTTGTCCCAATATTTTGTGAACGTAAAAGCGCGACACGTATTCTCATTTATGAAAAAAAGTGCGTGACTGAGGTCAACGACACAGGTCATTGACTTCAACCACGCACTATTTTTCCTTGGAGTAAGTTATAAATCGCTTTCGTTATTCTTTTCTTTATTATTATCGATTACAAATTATTTTAGAACACCATATGGCCAAAGAGTGAACTGAGCTTTGATGAATTATTTTGAGTTTCCACTACGAAGTGAAGGTACTAGAAGAAAAAAAGTTTAAAGGGAAAAGTAATTAAATACTGAGTATTTGGTGAATAAAACTATTGAATTGGTGTATTTTTATTCTAGATATGAAATATTTTATCAAGCGATAACGAAATAGTAAAAAAAAACTTGATACGTTCGCTACTAAACAGAATCGCTTGCTGGGTTAATCTGAATCCCCAAAAAATTTATCAAAATCGCTACAGCGGTTTAGAAATGCGTACATATGTGCATCCATGCACACCGATTTATATATATATGTATAGATGAAACCTTTTTAATTAAATGAAGCAACATGCCTAGCTTAGCACCTGGTGTTGAGTGATCATTCCCGCTCAACAATAGCAGCATCAGGGGACTCACAAAGGTCGTGTCTAAGAATTGGAAGGAATAAATGGAGAGTAGTAGGTAAGGGAAGGATGGTAAGCTTCCGGCTATCTCTTTGTACACATATTTTCTTTATGAGTATGATGCGTTAATGCAATGTACGTGCAGGTATGTATGCGTCGGGACATCAATTTTTTTCTTTACTATTCTCTTATTTGTAAACTGTATTATATGGACGCTGATAAGCAATACTGTGTCAAGCCACGCGGACGCCATTCTGAGAAAATGGCGTCTAAATATATCAAACCTATTTTTAACAAATATATTTGATGTAGTCTATATTCATATTTTCTATTATTTTTTGATAAGAGGTATATTGAATTAAAATCAGACTGATATATTATTTATATTATCTATTAAAAGTTGGCCCTATCTTCGTATTACAATATTATATTAACATCAAAATTCTCAAACGTTAGTTTTTAATTCGGATTGACTCGTTTAATTTAAAATTAAGTTACGTTAAAAATTAAATAATTAATTAGGTATCCAAAATTAAGCTATAAAGCATTTTACAAAATCAATAGCACCAAAACTTAAACACACGACACCGAATCCTTCGTCTTTATAAACCCCAATTTGAAACTTTCAATCTAATTTAACCCATACATTTGTACTTAGTTCTGAAGTTATTACGAAGGTAACACATAAATTGTCGTGTGGATACATGTTGTTAAGCATTTACTTATGTTTATATATTCCTGTTAAGTGAATTAGCGTCGCAGTTTACCTTAAGATTTCATTATTGTGTGTTTATTTTGAATATTATAATGTTTGATCTTGTATGTAGTTGATAATGGCATGTTCCTTCCGATTCGGTTTATCAAGAAGATCTTAATTGTATGGTTTAAATCTGGATAGTATTAATAAATAAATAAATAAATAAACGCATCACACTCAATGGCCCCCATTAAAATCGCGTGACCTTGTGTCGGGGGTCCGGAAACACTCACAACACTAACACAAACACCCAGACCACGACAAACATCCGTATGGGCCCATACAGACGTTTGCCGTGAGCGGTGATCGAACCCGCGACCGTTAGCGCTTGAGTCAGTTGTAGTGACCACTGCGCCAACGTGTCTGTCATTATTATTATTGAGACTTTCGAGTTCTATGTTTGAATTCATTCCGTTTTTGGCGAGAAACATCTTGAGTAAATCTGGACCAATCAAAATAACAATTTAAAAAGTCAAAAACCAAAAAGTAAACCGTTATAGATCCTAAACGGTAATTCTGATTAAAAATCGATATGAGAAACGTTTAATGATTTTTAAATACCTATTCAAAGATACCACACTTCATATATCGTTTTTTTTTCTTTTTCACATTATGACACTTAAAATCGGCCATTTTGATTTTTCCAAATTTTTATGCTTTCTATGACATTTGCACCGTCATGACGAATCAAACCACGTATCATTTATCAAAGTAGTGTTACAAATGTACAAACCCACATACACGCATACATAGACTGATAAACACATAACCCTTTTTTGCGTCGCGCAGTAAAAAGTTGAAGATCATTAGCGTTCGTCATAAAAATCGATAGTGGATTATTTGCGTCATGCTCGTTTTTTAAAATAAGATTTATACGTAAATTATGGCCAAGCCACAGGGATTTCGTACAAAGTGTGTTACAATACCTCGCACGGTTTACTATTTCTGGAAATGTTACATGCAAGCATACATTCTTTGCAACAAATCCCTAAAGTCTTAATACTTTGCTCGAGCATACTGTGCTTTCGCCAGGCAATTTACAATCATGACAAGAAGTACTCGGAGCGATATATTTTCAGTTTTTGGTTTACAGTGAGTAGAAGTTTCGTAGAATAATGTAAATATACATAAAATTCGTCTTTATTAGTATAATATCGTTAAAATATAATATTATATGTTACTTTGGAGCAATTTGTACACTATTATATCATTAAAGTGGGTCGATACATATGCAAGGTTTTAAGTTATCAGTAAATGGCACGTCTTAGCCGTCAATTGCATTTAGACATGTATTTTAACATGCTATTTCACCTTACCACCACCCACACCCACACTATAATGTAATTTACTTGATATTTTGCCATGTAAATGGCATTGCCATGAAAGTGGCATTGCCATGAACATGGCATGGCGATAAAGATGATTTCGCCATATAGATGGTATTGCCATGTAGATGGCATTGCTGTGAAGTTGACATGCAAAGCACAAGAACGTGTTTTGCGATTTACACATTCAGTATTTGATGTAACGTACCTAAACATTTAATCGTAATAAACATCGATATTACGAAGAGGTTTCCACACGGTATAAATGGTAGTCAATAACGACACGAGGGTGCCGATTTTAATTAAAAACAAACAACGCAAAACGTCGGGCTCGTTTCTAATTATTGAAGCAGATGTTTTATGTGCCGATATCGAAATAGCTTGTTTAATTTTTGATTACAAATAAGTAAAGTTTAGTAAACAATAAATGGAATATTTCATTATATTTCACGAGGTGGTAAAATATTTACCTATTTCGTGTTCCAGGTTTATTTACGCAAAAAAAATTAGCCTGTCCTTTTCCCTGGTCCGACTTATATATGTATGTATTTTAGAACAATGTATTCATATTAGTTTAGGTACACAAATAGACAGACAGTTTTTAATAAAGCTACATTATATAGTATTAGTATGGACTATAGATTTTCGTAAATGATTGGTGATGTAATAAAGGCATTATTCTTTTTTTTTATGCAGTAAAATTTAGAGTGGAATTTTTTATACTTATGAAGTTGACTTGAAAACATTATACGCCCAATAAAATAATGTAACCCATAAAAATCTCTTTAAAAATGAATGATTTATAATGTACGAATAATATTTATTATGATGTGGGATATAGAATAGAAGTAAATTGATAATTGTATTTAAATAACTTTATATTGAACATCGACATTAATGCACATAAAAATGTCGATGACTTTTTCATCATACCTATGTCTAGATGTATGAGCAGTTTTATTTTAAATATAAAAACTACAATCCTTTTAAAACGATTGTTGTAAGGCTTAGTGAAATCGGCTTAACCGTAAAACCGATTCCCCTTTGAGCCTTGTGATTTATTTTAGACCATTAGGTAAAGGCTGGTTTTTAACCCCAAACCAAAAAGACAAGTGTTATAAGTTTGATATGTGTGTTGTGGCTGTCTGTGGTATCGTTGCTCCCAAAAGAATGAACCGATTTCGATGCATTTTTTTTTTGTTTCAAAGCTAACGTAATCGAAATGGTTCTTAGTTATTACCTAAAGTTAAAGTTCTTTATGATTGTTGAAAGAATTAGAGAAATTTCCTGTAATCTGTACCAAATGCTGCAGCACCATCTGAAATGAGCAGGATACACAACTCATCGGTGACTTATAGCAGGTTAATCGGGTTAGGGCTCGTGGAAATGGTCTTTATAAAAAAAAGGATTTTTTTTATATTTAATTTTAGATTACCTATTATTTTTTAATGGTCCTAACCCAGACAGAAATCACTTACGTTTGCTTATTCTACGTGTTTATTACTAAGTCAGAAGTACTAAGTCCTCTCTTACAAAACATCTATCCGTTCAAAACCTAATGACGAATTGGCGAATTTTTATATAGAATCGGCGAAATTGATCGAATACGTTGGCCAGTAATCGATAACCAACTTTATTCAAATATTAGAAGTGAGGAAGGGAGACCCGGGTGCAGTAGGACGCAGGATAAGAACACGACGAAAATCGAACATCACCAAAAACAGCCAATATTAGGCGAAACAAAATGGTGTAATATCGTTAGTACCTATTAAAATTCAAGACGAAATATTTCTTGAAAGAATATCCTATTTTTAATGGGTTGATCGTATCGGAAATTAGCATATAATAGCAGTATAGAGTGGCAACATCATATACCAGATCGTCAGTCATGACTTAGTGATTTCCTACTAGGGTTATAATATATGCAGGACACGGCTAATACGTTTGCAACCAGGAGAGTTAAGTTGTTATGTCCCTTGGGTCTGTAATTACATTAGCGCACTCAACCTTCACACAGTAATTGTATAATTGTAAGTTCGCGGCAGAATTTAAGACAGTTGGATGCTTATAAGCAATAATGTGTCAACCCACAAATAGTCGAATTCGGAGATATTGATGTATTCTGATAGTGCGTCATGTATTTAAGGTTATTAAAAAATTTATCAAAAAATTTTCAAGTCATCTAAGCTAAATAAGTACGGAAAATATTTCTTAATATAATCTTTCCCATATTGAATTTTGGTCGATCTACGATAATGTAATATATTTGAAAAACTTATTCTTAAATAAAAATTTTACTATACCAATCTGCTTTAAATTAATTAAATTTTTTATTAAAATAGTAGAGCGAAGATTGATATATACGTCTTCAAACAGATTAATTAAGAATAGGTTGGACATATGTATTTAAACGCCATTTTCTCAAAATGAAGTCAGTGTCACTTGACATAGTATTGCTTATCAGCGTCAAATTATAATATTACTACTGATTGTTCGTGGAACTTTATAAGCTTACTTTTGTTCGAGAAGAAAGTCTCATGTAAATTAAATGTTTAAGCAAATCGAACGCAGTTTTATGCAGTGAGTTTTTAAACGTTTATTTGTCGTACATTTTTAGTTAATAGCTATTAACAATCGAAAATTTTGTTAGTCGTGTCTGTCTGCATATGTCTCCGCAGCATTTAATGCTAAGTATTAAAAGTCTAGAAAAAATTTTTTTCAAAATACCTCTTCTGAACACATGTGCACTAAATCGCATTTAAAAATGCTCTATTTCAAAAGATATATATTTCCCGACTCATTCAAATATGCTAAGTGTATAGCCGTGTAAACGTTATAGATAGACAGGCAAATTGCTTTTCCATTTACTTTTTAAAAACACCAGCCGCTATTAGATAATTCTGATCTTAAAATCACGAAAAACGACCCATCCTTGTAATAATTATCCTAATGGAGAACAAAAGGTAAGTCACAATTACGTCCTAAACGTCGACAGCGTAATTAAAACCCGCAGCTGAAAAACCGCAAAGTAGCCTTAAAAAACCTTAAAGAAAATTAATATCACCAGAATAATCCACCTTATATTTTCTCATGTCATTTAGAGCCTAAAGGAAAGGTCGCATCTGGTAAAAAGGTTCAAGAAATAAGGCGTGAAGAAAATCCGCCTCCATATTCCGTGTTTTAATAAATTCGATGACAAGAACCAGGTGTTTCTCTAAGCCAAGAATATTTGTACGGCAGAACCAATTTTCCTTCACAACAGTGTCTTATGAAAAACAAAATAAGCATCTTTAGATGCTTGGTGTTTTATTTTATATCTATTTAAAACATTGTCGGGCGATATAGCGTGAGAGAATGTTTCAGAATTGCCTTTTTATTATAGAAACTAGCTATCAACAGATGCTTTGTTCGGTTTAAACGCTTGGAAATTCTTATTTTCTCAAGTCTTCGTCTTTAAGGTTAATTCTTTTTGAACGAGGTATGTGTTTAAGATATGTTGATCGTGCGAAATTGTTGTTGAATGTATCGTTTTTACTTTTTACCATTTTTCAAATACTATAAAGAAATTTTAATGAGTGTCTAATTCGATAAGTTTTCAGCTCTTTTGAAAAAGGTTTTTCGTTCTTTAAAGGAATTATTATGTCTTTTACCTGTTAAGGAATCGTTTGTTTCAGTTAATTGAGCCATTTCAATCAAATTTTATTTTGTTAATTGAAAAAAAAAAACTGAAATCTTTGTTCTTGTTTTTGGCAGTTTTTGAAAGATTTTTTTTGGATTTCTTACCAACATTTATATCTGATTGAGATGTACGAAAATCTGTTAAGTTATCGACGCGGAAAATTTAATTTCAAAGTTATGAGAATTGTCGAAGTTTTGAAACGAATTTGGAATTACTACTTCATTTGTCAAATTAAATTCTATGGATGACGATAACAGAACAATTTCCCATTTCAACAATTAATAAAGATGTTTATTAGGTTATTATCATTCAAATTGTGTACTCTTCCCTCCGTCACTTAAGGAATTTCTAAGGTCCATTCACTCAAATACTTCAACATCGATTAGGTATATAGAATATTTCTGGGATAGATATACACTGCTGAATTAGTTATGCCCAAATTATATACTAATGTTCGCAGCGAGCGATGTAATGTTAGAGAAATATTTTCTCATTCTAAAGGTAAGCTCGGGGGAAGCATAGTAACGCCGTCCTATTTTCTCATAATGGGCTCATCAGAAGTAATAATATAACAATGAGGGAAAAATTTCATTTCAGTAGCAATATTTCAATTAACCCGGTCTTACGCTTTTGTGATGGAGGACTATTATTATTGTAATTTGCGACTATTTAATGAAGTAGTTTTCGAATTTCCTGTCATTATAAATCCTTCGCCTGTGAAAGTTATTACATTAGAATTTTGAGTTTTATTATCGACGGTATTGTTTGTTGAAAATTAGTTTCACTTGGAAAATTGATTGTGATTTGGTAAAAAATGTTTAAAATGGCACGCGATAAGTTAGCACTGCGGTTATTGCAACTGACTGATGCGTTAATGGTCGCGGATTCGATCTTGCTAAAGACAAACACCTATATCAACCATACGGATGTTGGTCGTAGTCTGGGTGTTTGTGTTTGTGTGTTTCCGGACAACAACACAGAATTTGATGTTCCTACTGGAGGACGTTAAGTGTAAAACGTTTATTTATTTTTTATTTTTAATAGAATGAAGATTAGAATTTTGTTATGGTAAGATAATAATGTGTGAATGTTTTACCGTGGATGATCACAATAAAATATAACGAAAGAAAGATAATATAACAGAAAGTTTATTTGTTTTTCCCAGATTCACGTAAAAATATTATACGTATCCGAATAACCTCGAACTTTCATATCATAAAAGCTTATAGTTTTCAGACAGGTGTAGGTTACATAAATTTATATGAAGCAAAATATATAAACATGGTTTTGTTAAGTTCTAAGAAACGTTAATCTTGTTAACGTATCTAGAGCGAAAGTCGTATATTAGACGACTTTGTTATGATCATTTACTTAAAAGGAAACACAAGTCAAATCTGAATTAGTATCTACAGAATTTTAAGTAGTTTTTTAATATCGTGCTATTTAAGAATTTGGCTAAACATTGCCTTAACTTTATATCATCAGGATACAGATTATAAAAAAAATCCTACACTCACATTGAAAGAAATCTCCAAACACAAGCACCCATGCTACAGATTAATAAGCCATAATCACAGGTACATACGACGCTGACAGTTTAAGGGGCTTACAAAACAAAATTATTCGGGATTTAATATTTTTTCGCGGCACCAGGTGGAGCTGACGGCTGTCCCTGTCACGTGGGTTCACGACTTTTTTACTTCCCTCTACGGTTTTAGGGTAATTTATAAGGATTTATTTCTTAATGTTTTCGAATTTCGAATGAATCAGATTAATAAATAATGTTCAGTGGATATTTGAAAATAGAAGCGAAATTGGTTTTATTGGTCTGTCAAAAATATAGCTTTATCGTAATTTTATATTTATGTATTTACAATGTCACTTTTATTTGAAACAGATTGATCGTTAGTTACAATGTCGCGACAGCATGTTATCTGATGCTTAAATACGTGTCTAATATCTATTACGTGTCTATCTGTAAAATTAGGAAGTGGAAAATGTTGTATTTCAACTTTTTATACTAACAATGGTATTTTTATTGTCAATTAAATACCACCCTCTTTTTCAATTCAATTCAATTCTTAGGTTTAATGGCACTCTCTTTTTTTTAGTTTCAAAATCACTTCAGTGACGGGAACCATTTTTCAATCTACCCACTTTGAACTTTGAAAATATGCAAAATGCCAAGTCGTACGTTCTTTTATAAAAAAAAGTTCTTCAAAGAACTAAAAAGTTGTAAAGGCTGAACGCTTGACTTCAATACGGCCTTTTTCCCTGGATCTCGATCTGAGATGAAAATATGTGAAAAGTGAACGAACTTTCGTACTATGACCTTTTTGACACACTTTGCTGACTCAGCTAGACATTTACTGTGCTTCAGTCTTGATTACTATCACGTTAGTCCTATTCAAAGGTTTTATTTTACAAAAATCTTGTCTGGCACTATTTAATTATAATTTGAAATTGAAGAGACCCGAATAAGCTTTGATATTTTTATAAATCTAATTCCGGCGGAAATGTTCATACATAACTTTTAATGAGGTCGTTCGACTTCGTCCGTTTCGTTCAAACTTTGTGATTTTTAATAGATATGAAATAAAAAGTAAAGATGTGTTCATAAATGTGTATTCAAAAGCGAACAGTTTTTGATATTCATGTATAACTTCAAATGCTGCTTTATAAAATTTATTTTTGAATGTATTTATATTTAAGATAATGTACATTATACTATTCAATTCGTGTCTTTGATTTCTTATATTCTGACCTTTAAAATATTTCTTTTCTTTTATATGCTAAACTAGTTTAGTTTACGTTATTGACGCCCCACATTGGGTGCCAATTTTTTTTAGGGGAATACATTATATAGCGTACATATTATTATTATATTTATATTCTGAGCCACCAACTTTTATTCTAGTGATCTATATTAAATATAATACCTAGAACTCTTACATGTTAATTATATACTGAAAAAGAAGAAGAATTTTTATACTTTTTTTAATTCGGCTCATTTTACACGATATATAGTCCGATTATTAATAGACTTTAAA
The DNA here is from genome assembly GCA_037950945.1 of Hypolimnas misippus. Lineage (NCBI taxonomy): Eukaryota > Metazoa > Arthropoda > Insecta > Lepidoptera > Nymphalidae > Hypolimnas > Hypolimnas misippus. Next base: position 14,935,397 of record JBBEEQ010000032.1, read on the forward strand.
ATTTTGTTTTTCAATTTGATGAACACAGCAACAGAACTTACAGCTTGTTTATTTTCCACTACTGTTTCTCTTCTCCTGTGAAGAAGAGAGACAATGTAGCTCTTCCGTTACGTTACTTTACTGCAAATTAACAGATACTTCAATAGGTAAGCTTGTTAAAATATTCAGAAAGTGTATAACTTGAAGTCTTAAAGGTATTTAATTAAAAAAAATCAAATTAAACAATAGTTCTTGGAATAAAATATATTAAACCGTACATTCTCTCTCACGTCGTAAAATGTGCGCATATTTTATGGTCTCGCATACCAAACAATTGTGGTTAATGTTTTTAGCGTGACACTTCACGCATATTTATGTAAGCCCCTAACCTACTTTACTCGTTTACTGCTGAGTTAAAAATAATATTAACTTGGTTTACTCACAGTCAAGCAATTAAATTTAATATACACAATTACACATAGCTATGAAGCTTTTATGAAAGTTGTCGCCCAGTGGTCGATAGTCGACCACATATAATTTAAATTACATTTGACCACAGATAATGTATTTTCAATTTGACCACAGACTTTAATAATAAACAAAAGAAGATAGTATAGTGCTCTTTTAATTTATTTATTATTTAATGTATTTTCGTGCATAATAAAAAAATAACATCCTTCTATATATAAACTATAGGTATCTGAAATTTCATACTATATTATACCACATACTGTCCGCGCAATTTTTGTAAAAAGGAGTACAGAGTTTATACTCCACGTTTTAATATATAGATAATAGGTAAACGAGTTGGCAGGCCACCTGATGTCAAGTGGTCACTGTGTTGCGGATGCGTTGCCGGCCTTTGACGAAGGTGTCTATACACTCGACGCTTGAAAACTCCAAAATTGTTTATTACACACATTGCATTAATTTTACTTAAATGAAGCATTTTTTATCTTTATAACAAATATTATAAATGAGATTATTTGTTACAATTTCACGCCTTAACTACTTAGCCAATTATCATGAAATTTTTCGTACACGTTATCAAGGGAACAGAAAAAGACATACCCCTGTTTTCCAGACATAAAAAACTGTTCTCCTGGGATAAAAATAACTATGTATAATTCTTAAAAAGACAAAACAACATCTCCTGGGTCAGCCAGTCTATACTAGTCCATACTAATATTATAAATGAAAAACCTGTCTCTCTGTCTATTTATCTGCTTGTTATATTTCACACCTAAACCGCTAAACTAATATTGGATTTTAAAAGGCATTAGGTAAATTGAACTTCATAAAGGACAATAAATAAATACTTTAAAAATAATTCCTTTACACATTTAAGGTACATTTTAAAATATTATTATGAGTTCAAATAACATGAACCCTCTTCCAACCAATCATTATCGTTTAACATAACCGTACACCATTTTATCTCGTCCTGGCATTATGACTTAATTTATTTACCGCATATAAGTACACAAGTCGGCGCGTATAAGCCTGCTCCCTAATAAACTCATATTACAAAAGGACTGTATTAAAATATAGCTTGTAAGTGACTAGAATAAGGTACATATTCCATTTGCAAGCCATATGAGGGAAGATACCTGTATCTTCTGATTTAATAATGTAGAAATGATTTGTGAGCCGCGATAGGTGATAAGAATCCACACGGCGCGTATTTCATTTGAAAATTTCAGTGCTTTTGTTTGTATGTGGGTGTTATCTGACAATATATATGTATGTATGATAAATAAGGCAAGGGAATATTTCTATTATTCATCACTATCTATGCTATATCTTTGCGAATTTTTGAATTTTTCAACGAATGAAATAATACTGTATTTTAAACGACTCATAATTTTTACAACTATTATGTTTTTGAATTAAAAATTTGCGTGTGTTGTCTAATAGATGGTCCTCTACTTATCAATTAAAATCGATTCAATTGTGACATAGTTTGGCCTATTTAATTAAACCAAAGAATAAATAAACATGTTCAATATAAGCATATAAGATTTGCATACATTTGATTTTATAGCGCTCATACCTGAAGCAAAACATATGATTGATTTTAAATGAAAGACATTATTAGTACCATGCGACGTTAGATTTTTTACAATACACGTCGTAGATTTTCAAGACACGACTATTCAAGACGTCGCAAAGTGTCACGACGATACGTTCCAACGTGAGTATTTTGGTCCTTATGTTTAGACGGTTTCGAATGGTTTCAGGATATCCGCTGTATACTATATATTTAGGGAGAAACAGTAAATTATATAGATCCACCTTTAAAAGTCGCCTAACAAACTACTACTACGAGTTCACATAATTGAAAATATCAGTGATTCGCTGTGTTCGCACTAACTTTGGCAGTTTATAGTACACTTAATGGCAATATCCGTATCGTGTCCTTTTATAAAGGCCGATTTACATCAGGTATTCCGATATCTATAGTAATTGATGCAAAATGATAGTAATATAGATCGAGACATGCAAAATAGAATAAAGTCAGGATGAATGAAACTACAGATCAGAGGAATACCTTGTGATTCAGGCATACAGTTTAAATTAATGGATGTATGGATCTGACTGCTGGATAACTAAAGGAATGAAAAAGAGAGTATACGCGGCAAAGATACGAATGTTGAGATGGATGTATGGAAAGTCAAGAATGGTTAAGAAACAAAATAAGTATATTAGAGGAAGCTTGAAAGTGGCGCCAGTGACAGGCAAATTGAGGAGAACACCGCTAGCGCGGTATGGGGATGTTATGAGAAGAGATGTATACCATGTGACAAGAAGAGCGTTAGATATGCATATGGAATATGTTGGTCGAGATAGATCAAAGATATGGATGAATTGTGTGAAAGGAGATATAAGAAAGAAAAAATACTGTAAAGATGGCTGATGGATGAGAGTAGAAGAGAAGAATATGTTTTGCCGAGAACATGGCCTTTTTTCCACATTAGAGTGGGAACAAAGCAGGAATAAGGAAATTTACATCAGGAAAATGCTCATTCCCTCTTCCGTATCAAATTCGTTAAGTGTAAATTAATTTAGAGATCTTTCGCTATTTGCGTTTATAAAGATTCTATGAAATATTCGACTAATCCCGATGTAAATGGTACTGAAGCATGCGAACGGTTGCTTAGAGCGTTCTTGCGTATTCAGACGTGCTCGCTCCCTTGACCGGTCTCTTGAAAGCGTTCTTGTGTTTTAACGATTCATTCGGTTAATCCAAACATGTAAAGTGCAAGAATTCTAGCTTTGGTACTATTCTACATCGTTAAATTGAGTGTATATGCTGAAAACTAGCTTTCACTTACAATAATAAAATATCAAAAATAATACAAAGAAATCCTGTTCTAGCTCTTTATTCGTTTGGTTTAAACGCACCTTTACACAATCGTTAGTAGGCAATACGCGTTTCATGTTGTAAGTGGTTTATTTTTAACTCAATGCGTTTTAACATGGTTATTAAATATATGTTACTGTAATATGGTAGCGCGAGCTACGATCGTAGCGCTTTTCGTAGCAGCGTAGCAAGCTTAGTAGATTATTTTATGTGTAGACTTAGTAATTTAAAACCTATATAAATCTTTTTACTGGTATCTACATTAATATAATGACGCGTTGGCGCAATGGTCACTGCAACTGACTAAAGCGCTAACGGTCGCGGGTTCTATCCCCGCTCACGGCAAACGTGTGTATTGGCCATACGGATGTTTGTCGTGGTCTGGTTGTTTGTGTTAGTGTTGTGAGTGTTTCCGGCCCCCGACACAAGGTCATGAGATCTTAATGGGGGCCGTTGAGTGTGATGCGTTATTTATTTATTTATTTATTTATTATAATATTATAAAGAGGATATATTTTTTGTTTGTTTGCATTGAACAGCCTCCGAAACTTCTAGAACAATTCGAAAAAATATTTTTGCGTTGCTTAGCCCGTTTATTGAGCTATATTATATCACACTACGACTCATAGGAGTGAAGCATCAACCATAAACTTGAGTGAAACCACACACATTAGCGAGCATGAATATAAAAATAATAACAAGTACAGTACCACCTAACTGACAGCATGTATACCAGACTTGACCAGAGAAGAGCCACACTCTCACAAAAAATAGCCCTAATGTATCTTATATAGCTGAGTTTCGTAAAATGAAACCCGCATCCTTACAATCTGGTAACGTATTTCTGACTCCTCTAGTGTAGTGTAATAGCCAGCGGTGATCATTTAACATCTAGTGATCAGCCGGTTCCTAAGTCCGATATTTTCATTAAATAAAGTTTTATTATTAAAATTTAAACAGTAGAGCGTCAGAAGTGATAAAAGTTCAATTTAACTTAAAACTATGAAGCATTTAAAGTTATAAATACGCCAATATAACAATCATAGCCACTGATCTCACGTAGTATTAATAAATATGATTTATACCACTTCCACTTCACGTTGTTCTATAACTAACGATCGCGTAACATCGATTCCGATGTCCATTCCTTGTTTTAAAAGTAATAATAACAATTGTAACTAATAAACTAATAATATCAATGGAAATATGAGAATTTTTTATATACATTGTCAAAAGTACAGAAAAGGTCATAAGATTGTTTTGTGTGTGTGTGAGAAAATAACTTATTTTTATCGATCGTCCGGCATAGTTGCATTTACGTAATTGGAAACGAAAACGACATCAATGCAAAAGAAATATTTCAAGTCGCTCTCGTAGTATTGGAGATATGTACAGAAACAAACAAACAATCAAATTTTTCCTCATTGTCATATTAGTATATATGGATACCACTTCTAATTCACACTGTTCTGTGATACACGATCACGTAACATCGATTCGATTGTCCGGCTTAATTCAAAGTAATGTCGTGCCTAATGGAACATTTATATGTGTGTGTATGCCTACCCTTAAGTGACCTTTGTTAATCCGAAAAGTACAAGTACTCAGAATAGAAGAGAAAAATAGTTTGTCTTATGTATTTTCGTGTATATTTTCAGATTACTAATGTTTAGGATTTAATTCGATTGGGCGTAGAATTTATCGCGTGTCTGAGGGAATTAGTAATAAAAATTACTAACTTTTCAATCGGCGTAAAAGGAGTAGGTTTTTAATTCGAAGTGTATTTTTTATGTAATTACTTCTATTCGGTAAAATCTACATTCCGAACTTATGCTAGCTTTATATATTCCAGCAAAAGACTAATTTGTAAATTGACGATGCAAAAGTGCTTCAAAAGCCTACTTGAATAAAGTATATTTCGAATTTAAATGTTAGCTACGTCAGAACTCCGTCATTTCTTAAACGATTTTAAATATCGCTTTTTATTTATTCGGAATTATTAATACAATATTAATAATGATAAAAAAATTAAATGATTTTAGTGAAAAAGCATTTTATCGAAACTTTACTTACCACGATGTGTTAACTACAAAATATTTAAATTTTCAATGAAAATTAAAAAGGTGTTTATTAAAAAAATAAATGAATATAAAAGATAACATTTTTATGAAAAAAAAAAACAGATGAATTTGTAATGTTTAACTTAGTAATCTCTTTGACACACAGAATGAATGAATATTTTGAACTAAATTGAACTATAAAATTATTCAATTTTAAAGTTCGAACTATTCACAAGTTAAATGGCTTGACCAATTAATCTTATTAAGCTGGCCCTGTTTAACAAGTTCAATTTGACCTTCGCAAGCCATTTAACAGCTTAACTAGTAAACCATTCCTCATCAAGCCATGAGCTTAAGTTAATTGATTAAGTTAATTCCCATATTATGACTTTACGTACTGGTGTTAAGTATACTCAGAATTTGAATAGTAAGTTGTTAACTCATCTTTCATTGTTATGATAATTTTGAAGAGCTATTGTTTTAATGGATTGTTGAAATATAAATTTGTTTTCGAAATTCAAATAATTTTATTCAAATTAATAATAGAAGTGCTTCTGGATTGTTCTCAAAAATATGTATATAAACAAATATATTTATGTCAGCGCAATTTACCGGGTTCAATGTTAATCTAAACTATCAAGGGTGAGTCTCTCAAACATAAAGTTTCATAAAAATAGCTTTGAACCAATTTATAAGCGATGTTTAGCTGGGAGGCAAATTAGATCACCTTTAGCTTCACAACACAACATCCTTCGCCAACGATTCCGTTAACATTATTCCTGAAGCACAAGTAAAATTAAAAATAAGTGCATCTAAATAAAGCTCGTTATAAGTTGTTACGATCTAATGTTATTATATAATATTCGACAGACACGTTGGCGCAATGGTCACTGCAACTGACTCAAGCGCGAACGGTCGCGGGTTCGATCCACGCTCACGGCAAATGTATTGGCCATACGGATGTCTGGGTGTTTGTGTTTGTGTTGTCAGTGTTTCCGGACCCCCGCAAGGTCACGCGATCTTAATGGGAGCCGTTGAGTGTGATGTATTTATTTATGTTTATTAATGTGTCACTAATCATTATACCATCATCGATTCTTAATAAAAAATTACGACACCCTATCGCATGCTTCTTACCCGATCGCGATCAAAATGGCCAATTTTGGACGCCATAAATTTAAAAGAAAAAAAATTAAAATCGACGAACTACGTGAGGTATCGTTAAATAGGTATTTAAAAATCATTTTTAGGTTTCTCATACCGTTTTTTAAACAGAATTTCCGTTTAGGATCTATAACGATTTAAATATAGCTAGTAACGATTTTCACTTATAGGTTTTTAGACAGAACTGATATTGATACAATACGGATTGTGGTCTTGTTACGCAGTTGATTGATTTTTTTTGAAATTAGTAAATAGACATCATAAATTTTCACGACACGACTTTACATTGTGGTTATGTTAAGTATTGATACAAAAAAACGAACTAAAACAGTAATATATATTATATTTCTTCTATACTATCAGTTGCCTTCAGCTTTTCCCGCGTATAGTTTAGTATTTGACAGAAGCGGTTAAAAAAACTGGAAAATTTACAAAATTAGTTTTAAGTTTCTATCGTTCATAAATAATGTAATTTCTGTTCAAACTTTCAACCCCTATTTAAACCCCTTAAAGCACTTTATTCATATTAAAAAAAGCCTATATCCTTTTTCAGGCTCTAGGTTATCTCTGTACCAAATTTCATTCAAATCAGTTCAGTAGCTTAGACGTGATTGCGTAACACACAGACAAAATTACTTCCGCATTTATAATACTCGTAAAGATTTTTCATTCCACACATACGTACATTACCACAAACATATGAATCAGCGCCGCATTACGCACACGTCTTTATTTGACACCAACACATTGTGGTCAGCACACACACATACATGCGGTTTTCATTGTCCATTAAATCCAATTGTCCTGTATCGGATGACCGCGTAATTGTTCTGGGATCGTATTTATATTGGTTCTTGAGCTATATGAAAGTCATTAACAGTGAGAATAATATTTCAAGTAGGTCAAGGTTGTTTTGATATATTAATACTTCTATATAATAATTAAGTTTTATAAGCAATGCACGCAATTTCTTTTGCTTTGGTGACATATTTATTTCAGTTACAAAAATTTACAATAAGTAATTGTAACCCGCACGAAAGTTAAAGGCAATACAATTTTTCATTCCAACTTTCATTCAAATTATATGAGAAACCAAATAATGATTTTCAATAAAAAATCGTCATGAAAAATCTAACAACGTGCCTTTTTCAAAATCGGACCAAGCGTTTGATGTAAATAGCGCTACAAAGGTATAAACCTACATAAAAGGATTACTCTTCTTTGCATCGCGCAGGCAGGTAATAATGAGAAAAGATAGCACTTTACACGTTCTTATACCTCTCTCAATTCTATTGTCACTTCAAAACTATCGCCGAAAATTGATATCGAAACATCTGATAGGAATCCGTAAAAAAAGTACGTAATATAAAGTAAAGTGGGACACCCGAAGTGCCGAACGTTGTACGTTTGTCACTATGAATTACATCTCGACAGTTCCTCGTAAAATCCCTTATGTTTTATATAACACGAATTCACTATAAATCTTAGATTCACGTCTTTGTGTAAAATAGGGGAAGATTTTTAAGATTTTTTTTTTTTTGCGAACTAAATCTTTGTTTTGACGACAGGTTGGTGCAGTCAATTTCATATACTCAAAATTTTATTCGTCATGTACCTGACCACTTGTAATTTTAATGCTTGCTTTAAATTTGAATCCACAAGCATGGGTAAAGATGTATTTTTAAGTTCGTAAGAAAGCCATCCCCCTCCCTATCCTTAACTCAGACAGACCGTTGACGCAGTGGTCACTGTGATGATTAAAGCGCTAACTAACTAACTAAGTCGCGGGTTCGATTCCCGCTCACGGAAAATGTTTGTATCGGTTATACAAATGTTTTTGTGGTCTGGGTGTTTGTGTAGTGTGTTTGCGGTCATGAGAGCCTTACGGAGGCCATCGAGTGTGAAGCGTTTATATGTTTATATATGTATTTCAGCTATTTTACTTGTCTGTAACAGCTTGAAAATGACCCAATGCTGGACACTGAGCCAAAACCTATTGAGGAGACGAATCTTCACCACGTTAACCCAATACAGATTGGTACATAAATATGTATCACAATTTCAAATGCAGAGATTCATTAGATAAATTTTAAACAAAAGCACTTAAAAACTTAGCAGTGCTAATTCAGGTTTAAATCCGAGATCATCTGTTGAAAACGACGTCCCCTGACCATTAGAGCATCTTGGAGAATAGTATTTTAGTTGGATAAAAAATATTTTTCAAGTATACATTATTAGATGACGTTTATATTTACTAGTCCATTTCAATTGGTCGAAAGGTAATGCTATATGGATGCTGATAAGCAATAATGTGTTAACCCACAAAAAGTCAAATTCGTAGATATTGATGTATTCTGATACTACATCGCCTATTTAACATTATGCAAAAAAAAAATGTAAATAAGTACAGAAAAAAGTTTCTTAATTAATTGGTTCGAATTTCAAGTGTGTTCCATTTTTTGCAATTAATACAATAATCTCAAATATTTAAATAACTCTTAATTAGATAATATATTAAATGTATCAGTCTGATTTAAATTCATTATACCTATTATCAAAAAATAAAATAAAATATGGATACATACTCCTTTAAACATATTTGTAAAGAATAGGTTTGACATCTTTAGACGCCATTACCTCAAAATGAAGTCCTTGACTTGACACAGTCCTGTGGCTTGACACAGTAGTTCTTACCAGCGTTCATAAAGCCTGTAAACTTCCCTAACAAACAGGTCATTACTGCAAAAACTAAGTTCGAATCCGAATCAGTAGATCCCAAACGCGCTCACACAAACAATCCCATCAACTTTGTAATATCACGAGTAATTATTTCAAGATGATCACAATGGTTTCCATCAGTCATTTAAAAAAAAAATATTGAGAATTTTCTAATCCACAAATTATATCTAGCCTTACTTTGAATAGAACTAAGCAATTAATTTCATCGCTGCAAAGAAACGTGAGTGCAGTTTGCTTTAAACGATTAAAACCATAACGAGTTCCCTCACTTTAAAAATTTTCGTTCAGCGGAAAAATTCTGTGATGTTCCAGGCTTTTAGCCTCGTTTTGCTTTAAAATGTATATTCGTATCTATTCAAAAACGAAATATTATTTTATACGCTATCTCTCAAGTTAATATGGGTCTAGGAAAATATTTGAACGATGGAATTATTTTTTAGAATTCAAATATTCATGCTTATTATTATTCCGTTTTGCGTGATGGGAAAGAGCTGTTTAGTTAACTTTGGATTTTGTGCAGTCTATTTCATTATTTAATCCAGTATTAAATAATAATGATCTGGGCCTTGATTCTCTATGGCAATAATTAAGACTTAAAATCAAAAACTACCAACTTCAAAAGCAAAACACGTTTAGTTTTCTCTTAACATGACTAATTTGATAACAATACCGGAACGAAAATCACGAATTTTCGAACATTAGTTTTCGTTTCACAAATAATTCAGTTTAATCATTCGATCTATAATTCCTTATCACGTGTGTGTGTCTTATGTGTGTTAGAAGTACGCCATACATGTCTGCTAAATACGACAAGAAAAGAAAAATAGACCATAATTTCATTTACTTAGATATTATAATTATTCCAGCTATTTTCATTTCAAAACGTACCTACTGAACTGATTGTGATAAAATTTCTATCGGACCAATCTGAAAGTTATCCTTTTAAATAAACATTTTCAAAATCGGTCAAGGAATGACCGAGCTTTGAGTTAAAAAACATTTTAGAACACGCAGTTAAAAACATACTCCATTTTGAAGACGGTTTGATCGTGACGAGTGAAAATCGTTACTTTATAACACGGTAACGAAGTCAAATCGACATTCCACATTTTTCTAGCAAACAGAGCACAGATAACACGAAACACGTGAAATTAAACCTGAAACTCATGTACAGTTTCATATATATAATTTGAACAAACTCTTTACACTATCGTTTACGTGTTAAATGTTACAGATAATCAGGGCCTAGATTGTATAGTATAACAGAGGAAATCAGTATTAATAGTATAGAATAGACACTTAATGCCTAAGCATTACAAACAAAATAAAAACAATAAACAATATACAGAGGTAAAGTTTGTTTGTATATTTTTATTTGTGGGGGTGTCCCCCCCCCCCAATTTTAGGCTATATTTCATCACGCTACGACTTATAGGAGCGATGTACTAACCATAAACGCGATTACCATAAACACTAGCTGCGGCGAAATCGCCGATATAAGACAAAGGCATCTTTCCTATTAAGGAAAAAGTTAAAAACTTAATCCACCACACTGCTCCAAAGCAGATTTGTAAATGTATCAGAATTCTTCCCGAAACATGCAGGTTTTTCACACGATGTTTTTTTAACGCGAGCACGAGATAAAATACGTGGATGTAACACTTTCAATCTCGGAAGTTTTGGTTGGGATTTAAACCTGTAGTCATCCGAGACCAATGTTTTTGTAGTCTATCTCGAAAACTAAGACCTCTATTAAAAGGCAATTATATTTAATTATATTACAAAGGTTATAAGTTATAAATACATACCTTCAATATTCTAATAACTGTACGTATGAATGTAGTAAAAGTAAAACACTCACGCCCTATTAAGGAACCATTTGGGACCAATTATAAATAAAAAGTAGATAATTCCATTATCATCTAAAAACCGAAATAAAACACCACATTCGTTGAAGTAAATAAAGATACACAACATTCGAAATAAACGCAATATATAATATTTTTGACAGCCTTTATATCTTTTGACAGCTCTTTAATTTCCCCGCAATTTATCAGTAACAGAATATCACACAAACCTCCTCATAATTATTTAATTTATGTTTACAGCAAAATATCAAATAATAGCCATTAACGAAGAACGATATCTAATATCAAAGATATACATTTCCCAACAAATGAACGAGAGTTTCGTTTACAAAGAAAAAGCCTTAATTCTCTTAGGGCTAATAAAACGAATTCAACAGTCACTCGATTAAAAACGCAATAAACATGTTTAATTAAGATTACAGTTCAGAAAATTCCGCAAGCCATTTCAGTTGCAGTGCGAGTCGGGTCTCATGGTGCCCCTGGGGCTATTTCGCAAATTGACCCAAACGGTCTGGCCCCAAGTAAGGTTACTTTGACGGCTGACCTTAATTATAGAACCGTATCTCAGTTCCGTTTATTAGTTCCGTATCGATGTTTAGATTTAAGAGGGTTTTCGGTAATTAATTGCTAGTATAATATAATTATTTTGTAACTATGTTTTGTGTTTGTTGTTTGTTTATGTAACTACTAGCTTTTCCTCGCAGCTTCGGTCGCTTTAGGTATATTCGTATGGCGTTAATATAGATATATATATATATACATATTATTACATTTGCCATACTAAGGTGCCTTACTAGGGGATGAGCATAATATGTTACATACTGCAATATGATTTACAATTAAGGTATCTAATTTTTGGATTTTTCTCATGTTTCAAGCTATTTACATACTTTAAAGCCGTCCAGCAATTATTAGTCCAGCTGCAGAAAAATATTATACAAATACAGTTTCTTTCACCTGTATACTCGCATAATACCAATATATGATATAATATTCGTAAAAATTCTAAAGGAAGTTTCTAAAGGAAATTAAGAAAATTATTCAATTCAATATGAAAAGTATTCAAAGTCCACACTAACGTATACATCTCGTTGGAATAAAACATTTCCTGGAATTGGTTCTACAATTTTTAAATTCACTAAAAGATAAATCAAATATCACTTTATAAAAGTATCATTAAACGATATGGAAGTCCACAAAATGCTTCCTGAGTTGCCATGTGACGTTGCATCTAAAAGGAATACTGCATCGGAAGATCCAATCGGTTCGCAATGTGAATAAAATTTCAAAGGTTGTAGTGATTCGAATTTAAAGGGACCTATTCGATCGTTATAGAGACTACATTCGGAATGCATTTTTATAATAGCCTGCAATTTTTAAAGGTATGACGTATTCGATGTTCTGGAAATATTCTAGTAATGGAGCGAAGTGATCTAGATTCGGGTTAACATTATGGACATTCATTTTATTTTCTTCTGAGAAACAAAGGCATGATTTCTTTTAGTTTTTAATGCATTAAATTATTCCGAAAATTCGGAAGAAAATTGCATTCCAAAATTCCATTAATACATACATAATTGCTGTTCAAATTAATGAAACCTTTTAAAATCCTTCGACATTTTGTACAATGCTTAACTGTACATGAGTTTTCCCCGAAAATAATTTATTCATAATCTCAACTAAAGCTGGTTATGAAACTATTGTAGAATCAGGTCTCTTACCTAAATATTTTAGTTTGAACCTTTTCTATTACAATGGAATATTCTAGACCATTAATATTTTAGACAGAACAAATCCCGCGGGACAGCGTATACTTTACACACATCACATCAATCTACGTCGTTTTCACAGAAAACATGATAAAAACACCCACAAAATTTATAATATTTCTTACGGAGCAAAGGAGCTTTTAGTATTTTTCTGTTCTTGAAACGATTTATCATTTATACTTTTATACTAATAATAGCTTTTTCTAGCGGCTTCGCATGCATTAATGTAGTTTTTTTTTTAATAATATGCCTGTATACGTAAAATATAGCCAAGAACCATTGCGAATAATATACCTAAATACCGTCAATAGGCATAAAAAAGGTACCATTGAAAACCAGCATTAGGTGTCCATCTATGAATTGCTGAATGGTATACCTATTTGGGACACGTAATTCGGACATTTGTTTTCGTATCGTTACTTTTTTTTTATTGTTAATTTTATTTCTTTTTGTTTTTTTTTTTTTGTGTAAATGAAATATATAAAACCCAAAACTTTTTCAAATTTATGCTTATTTATGATCATCATCATCAGTGGCTATGTAGTCTGTGGCTCTTCGCCTAGTCCAATATTTTTCTTCAAAACTTTCTATTTAAATCCAATGTTCTTTAGCTGTTACCAATTATCTTTGCATCTTCCTCCACTCCATTCTTTTAGATGTTCTATACTCTCTTTACAAGTTTATTTAATTAAAAAATCATATACTTGATTTGATTGCGTAACATCTGCGATCAGCAGAACTGTATCAATATCAGTTCTGTCGAAAACTCTATGAGTGAGAATCGTTACTAACCAACTTTAAATTGTTATAGATTCTAAACGATGATTCTGATTGAAAAAACTATATAAGAATCATAATAATTTGACGATTCGCCGCATTTCACTTTTCTCATATTATGGCGCTCAAAATCAGTCATTTTAATTTTTCCAAATTTAATGCCATCATAATGAATCAAACTCCATATCATTTATCAAAACACAAACCCACATACAATCATACATACATATGTACATAGACTGATTAACACATTACCCTCTTTTCTGTCACGCAGTCGGATAAAACTTGCGTCACTAGCAGAAGTAAATTGAACTGAAATATTTTCAAAACGTCATTTGAAATTCAAATAAAAAAAACACCAGCGATTTCAATACCATAAAAAAGGACGGGCAATACCAAAGGGGTCAAAGCTTAAAGTAATTTCACGTACATTGATCCCGTTCAATGAAATCTAAATACACAGTTCGCTTTCGAATAGCCGCTGCGGACCATCTGTTGTTTCTTGTGTTATGCAGTTTACATATAAATGTTTGCTTTACTCGTTCACTGCGACCTACAATTGATATGCAGCGTACGAAATGTGTTAGGCGTCAATTCGATGCGGCGTCAAACTTGATATTATTATGGAGGCGTCTTCCAGTTCGATGGGGAAAGGAAATTGGTGATAGTTCGAACGTCAAGTAACAAATAGTTAAAAGTTTTCTCATTTTACTGACTACGCTTTCATTGTGCCGGCAATTTTTTGCTGCGTTGCTTTTTTGGTGACGGAATTGTTTTCTTAAATGGATTTCTATTTAGATGTATTAGATGTAGGACGACCGCTCTAGTGTAGTGCATTCAGCAAATGCACCTCTAACGCCGACGGTTGCGGGTTCGATCCCCGCTTGGGGCAGATATTTATGGTTGTATAAATATTTGTTCCTAGGTCTGGGTGTTTGTCCTTGTGGGTCTCCCCACCGTGCCTCGGAGAGCACGTAAAGCTGTCGGTACCGGTTGTTATCACAATCACCTGATAATGATCGTTACTCGTAGTAGGGAAATTATTCTAGTCTAAATGGTCACTGGCTTGCCTGAGGGGTTGCGGAGGTCAGATGGCAGTCGCTCTGTGTAAAAATCAGTAACTCGTCAATATCTGGACTAGAATAGAAAGCAGACCCTGGTATAACCGGGAAAATGCTAGGTAGATGATGATGATTTCTATATAGATGTAGAAAATTTTCACATATGTATGACATCGTCCGTATTGTATTTTGATAAGAAGCAGTCTTTATGTATTTTGTTCTCGTGTCGTCAGTGAAGTCCTAACAGTGCGTAAGTCAAAATTAGTAGCATTAAGGACGAGTGAAAAGAAAGTGTATTGCTTTACACAGACTACATTAGGAGTTAATAAAGATATATAAATCAAATTTAAATAGGGTCACGAATATATTTTATTTTTAATGTTTTTTTTGGTTCCTTAAAATTTAATTTATTATTCATAATGATGTCTGTGATGTCATAATGCCGTGTGTGAATCATTTTCATTCAGATTTTTCGCTCTTAATTTTTTACGCCCTAATAGAACTTTACGTGCGATACGCTGTACCCTAAAGTTTCATCAAAATCTGTTTCGTAGTAAAAGAGTGACGAACGCTCATCCATCCATCTCCACAAACTTTGTCATATTAGAATAATATCAAGTTCTTGACCACGCAACCGTAATATGATTCTTTCAAAGCAATAATGAAATCTGGAAGAAATTTTCACCTGCGCTTTATAGAAGCTAATATTAAAATCTCATTAGTCGATAAAGCAGATTATTCTCCACAATATAATAGAAGAGAATAAGTAAATGTTGGTTTTCATGCAGGGCTTTAAGGCTTTACTGTAGGTGGTTTTGTATTAAGGATTTTATGTATTAGAATAAATGTAGAAATCACGATATTTTTTTTCGTGTAAATTGTTTTCTAGGACGGCGAAAATGCGGAAATTAGATCTATACTTATATAATAACGAGGAAAAATTTGTTTGTAAGTTTGTATGTATCTATGAAACTACTCATCCGAATAGAAAAATTTATTTTGTGATGAAAAGCTTGCTTAAATAAAATGTTTAAAATTTAAAATTCAAATTATTGGTAAAAAAAAAAAAAAACATTGGGAGGAAACCATTTGTATTATTAGTATTTGTGGGAATAAATTCTGAAACATATATCTGCTAAGCAGTGGAGTAGAGATCTCCTAAACAAGAGACAAGACTTGCTCAACAATGGTATGTTTACGTAAAACATTTTACGCTATATTTTGGCAGATATAGGTAAGAAAGAATACAGGAAGTAAGAAAATATGTGCCTTAGAATTTTTACTATACATAATTGTTTCTTTATTCCATTGATGTGTTTCTCCACCTCACATTCGTATTAAAGATATTTATTTCAAATAGTATATTTTCATTAAAATCGCTCGTAACTCTTAATTATTCATCAGAGCATCTCTTACGATATGTGTATTTCCTAAAACTTGGTTATCTTATTAAATATTTACTTCAATTGATTCCCTGAAAAATATTTTTCTAAAACCAAAGACGCATTCAAGCCAAAGTGATAGAACGCTGGAATTACCCTCAATTCTTTCCCAACGTCCGCATTTTCCCAAGATCCATTCCGCCGTTTGCCGGAGCCAGCGTTCCTTCAGACCTAACGTTGAGTAAATGAGGGAACATTTTGGGCTATCCTTTCTTAGTGCTTTGGATGATTCCGATCGTCTACCGCATACATAGCTTCATAAAACGTTATAGATATTTTACGATTCAATTGAATAGATATGATAATCAATACTTATGACGTTCCCGAAAGAACAGGAAAGTTTTTAGTTTGTTTAAGATTGTATTCAGACTTTTTTCGGTAATATTTATAAATTCAAATAGGATAGTTTAATTGTGTTATAATATAGAAAACGTCATAATATATTAGTTTATTTTTCAAAAGTGATTTTGGAATTTGTCCTGATTTAACAGCCCAAAGATGTAACGCCTTTTTTTTAAAGATACAACAAGAAGAACAATAAAACTTTATTACTTATTATTAACAAGTATACGACTTAAAACTGATAACCATTACGTATAGAAACATTCAAATTACTTACGTGGTCTAACCGACATAAATGGCATTACAAAATTGGTTCGCTTTTTAACTCCTGATCAAATAAGCGGTGTTATAATTTTGAAACTTGTCTGTAACATGATAGCTCCCTAACGATGTTATGGACCGTAGTCAGCGCAGAATAAAAAAAAAACTATAAATAAACGCATCACACTCAACGGCCCCCGTTTTGCCGAGAGCGGGGATCGAACCCGCGACCGTTAGCGCCTTCTGCAGTGACCACTGCGCCAACGTGCCTGTCAAAAAAAAAAACAATGATTGCAAATAGTAATAATCGTTCCCAAAAATATTATTTTAAGACAATAAATGATGCTCGTTGTTAGAGCAGAGATTGAAACAGATATTATTTATGATAATGTATTGTATTTCTACAAATGCTTGCTTCGTTTAGAAACTATCAACTCTATTAAAAAAGAAATCTTGCATTATATAAATGTCAATCAGTTGGGCAAGAACCAATGCTTAAGGTACTAAAAACCAGAGGGCAGTTCTTGTAAATTAAACAGTAATGTTGTATACTTAAAAATTTGCGGTACAAGGTGTATAATCGTAGGATAAATAATAAATTTTTAATTTTTAACCTCGTAAAATCTCTGCTTGCGTGTTTATTTTTTAAGCTGTTATTTTTCCTTTGTAAATGTTGGGCCAACATTCTGTAGCGATAAATGAATATAAAAAGATTAAGTACGGGGTTGGTAATTTATTTTTTTGTAGTACCCATTAGACAAGCATTGTTGAGGATATTTTGAAAGCCTTTTCCTGCATGGAGGCATAATTTATCCTTTAAGA
This sequence comes from Hypolimnas misippus, assembly GCA_037950945.1. Classification (NCBI taxonomy): domain Eukaryota; kingdom Metazoa; phylum Arthropoda; class Insecta; order Lepidoptera; family Nymphalidae; genus Hypolimnas; species Hypolimnas misippus. The sequence goes on from JBBEEQ010000032.1 coordinate 14,953,045, forward strand.
TATACAAGAATAATTGTGAACAATGTACATTTTATTTGTAATAGAATTCGCTATTGTTAATGGTAAGAAATATTTCATTACACAAAATATATTAAAAATTAAAATAAATGTTGTGTTATTTAAAATCATCACATCAACTAACTTTCTAAAAATAATTTGTCATAATATATAGCCATTTTTAATTATTATATGAAAATGTTTTTTTAAGTTTTTTGACAACATTCCTTTATAATAGACATCAAAATATTCCAAAAAATACAATCACTAAACTCAAGTATTGTTTTCGAAGTGAAGAAAAAAGAATTTTTTTATTAAATATACACAGTCTAAATTGGGAAGACGTTAGAAAAGTCTCTGGGGCTCAGATTGTCTCATGAGACTGACGCTTTTGGCAACTAAACAATACTCTGTTTTTCATATTCGTACATGTATAGTTTCATATGTATTTCAAAAATACATTTTTAAGTTTTCATAACTTTCGAACGAAAAGTGTGGCTAAGACTTCCGAACATTTGAAGATCTTTATATTTAAATAATCACAGTTTTTTTACTATAATTATTAATAATTCCGTCTGTAATCAAGCAGCATGAGCACCGACCGTTCTCTCACATACGCAAACGCACATGCAGCACAAATAAGCGAGCACTGCCCGCCCTCCCACATACGCACACGCACATACAGCTCAAGTAAGCACCACCCGCCCTCCTACATACGTCACGCAAATGCAGCACAAGCAAGCAAACAAGGTCCGCCCTCTCGTATATACACTTTCACGTGCTACACAAACAGGCCAGTACGACATACCCTCCTACGTATATAAACGCACAAGCAAGCGAGTATTGAAACCCCAAGACACCATATAGACACTCTACGCTCATTTATTTCACTTCCACACCAAAGCATCCTCGGAAGATGTAGTTCAGAAATTTACGCCCATTCGCTTTTTTTCTGCCCATGTAAGTTTTAACCTGAAAGAATTAACTATCAGTAACATACTAGTCAGTAGTAGTTTAGAAATGTCACTGTAATATTTGACAAGCATCTTACGACAGATTTAGGATTAAATTACTCCTAAAATGAAAAGTAGGCTGTATTTGTAATAAATAATAAATAAACGTATCACACTCAATGGCCCCCATTAAGATCTTGTGACCTTGTGTCGGGGTACCGGAAACATACACAACATTAACAAACACCCAGACCACGACAAACATCCGTATGGCCAATACAGACATTTGCCGTGAGCGGGGATCGAACCCGCGACCGTTAACGCATTTTTACGTCAAGTAGTTGAGCAATTATGTTAGTTTATTATAATTGAAATCATAATATAGTAATTCCGGAATAAGACTAGTAGAAATTGTTCACATCCTGACAACGACTAGAAAAGAGCTGTTTTTTAAATAACTCCAAAAATCGTAATAAGTTATATTAACTAAAAACCAACACGATCACATTTCGAACAGAAAAAAACTACATCAAAATTGGGCTATTAGTTTGGATACTACAGCTCCAGAAAGACACTGGTACATACATACATTAAACAAAAATTAGGACTGTCGTATCACCCTATTCTTCCGTCGGCTATTAAAATTACTTTTTACAATGAATTCTTTATATAATTAAAAGTATATGTTAAAAAAAATACAAAACTTCTATTCAACAAAACATTTACTTTCATTATAATTAAAAGTATAAAAGAAGATTAAGTCATTAAAAATTTCCCTTGTCTTTTTAATATCGGTTGTAACTCGACGTTAGTGTCGCATAAAATAATTTTATTAGTTTAAAAGTGTAATAAAAGTTCTCAACCGTTATTATCACGATTCGAGTGTAATAATATTAAGTGGGAAAAAAATACAATAATCTTTTATGAATAATAAAAGATTATATTTCACAGGTACATGCATAAGCGCTTTTTAATTAATTAATAATTTTAGAGCATTTTATGATAGACTTTATGAAGAAGCTCTTAAATGTTCAGGCTTAAACTTGAAAATTAGTTTATTAAACAGTCTTCATAATTAATTTGATTAATCGTATTTGAAAATACTTGACGTATGTACCATCTCATCATCTACCTAGCCTTTTTCCCGGTTATACCAGGGTCTCTTTCTATTCTAGTCCAGATATTGAAGAGTTACTGATTTTTACACAGAGCGACTGCCATCTGACTTCTGCAACCTCCGAGGACAAGCCAGTAACGTAACCATTTTTTAGACTAGAATTATTTTCCTACTACGGGTAACGATCAGGTGATTGTGATAACAACCGGGACCGACAGCTTTACGTGCTCTCCGAGGCACCTAGGAACAAAAATTTATACAACTATAAATATCTGCCCCGAGCGGGATCGAACTCGCTACCGTTGGGGTTAGAGGTACACTCAGCACCACTGCACCAGAGCGGTTGACTTGACGTATGTACTAATAAAAATATATTATTTTATCAACCCTCACTCAGAGGGGTGTTATAAGTTTGTGTGTCTATATGTCTGTGTCATTATAATTAATTTAAATACATATATAAATAAACTACAAACAAATTCAGTAAGAATAAATTCGACAGGTTTAGACGTCATTTTCTTAAAATGAAGTCCACGTGGCTTAACATAATACTGCTTATCAGCGTCCGTATATCCAATAGTCACATAAAACAGAATAAATTTCCTCAATCGAAACATTTAACGCTACGTAATTCAATCCGGAGTCGTCGGAAGTTTTAGCGATGTGTACATTCGTACTGCAATTTGCTTCGGAAATACACTGACTGGAAAAGCGTAAGGTTTTTCAAACAATTTTTAATACGATTTACCGTGTTTCAAATTGAAATTAAATACGTTAACATAATTTTGCATTTATTAGAATTACGATTTCGTATTCAGTGTAATGTTTAATGTCTTTCTAAATTCGATTGAATGTGATAAAATACTGTAATTAATTCTTAAGGAATAGACCAATTTTGATGCTGGTTTTTTGTTTAAAAGCTGATATAATCGGGAAGATTATAGCTATAATTTATAAAGGTGTGTGAAGAAGTTTGAAGTTTGAAACTCTTGTGGTTGTGAAAGGACCAAAGCACCTACTGGTCTGATCGAATCGAAATTTACTATACAGTTACTTCAGTAAGACTAAAATAACACAGTTACATAACCTTGACTTGGAGCTGCAGCATCACCATAAATCAACAGGATACACAACTCCTCACCAAAAGCAGGAGTATCGTTAAGCTCGTTTAACAGTCTCACTGAAAAGATTGTCGGATTTTTTTTGTTTAATTTTCAATATTATGTCATTGTAAATAAATCTAGCTATAATGACCACTTTTTGCCGTTGCTTAAAATATGAAGAAGCTTAACATAACGTTTGGATTTTATTGTTTCCATAAAAACTTCGGTAAAAATACAGTTCTAATAAAATATTTATTTCTGATTTATGTGCTTCTTTCACTGCCGTCAGATGCAGCATATTTGCAAGATGTCATTTTTGATATTTGCCTTCTCCTTAAATAAATTAATAAAAATTGTGCACGCCTGTACATATATAAGCATGTATGCATGCTTGTACATGATTGTGGACATTATATGTCTACACGAATATTATAAAGAGGAAAAATTTGATTGTTTGTTTGTTTGTATTGATTAGGCTCCGAAAATACTAGACCGTTTTGAAAAAATATTTTTGTGTTGTTTAGCGCGTTTATTGAGGAAGGTTATAAGGATTACATCATATTACGACTCATAAGAGCGAAGCAATCAGCCTAAACACGAGTGTAACCGCGAGGAGAAGCTAGTGTATGTAAAATTATATATAATGTAGTCCTGCGTGTATGCCTCCGTTTTAAAAACTACTCAGTCAGTAAAATGATATTTCTAAACAATATTCGGAATATGAAACTTAATAATAATACAAGTAAAGTTAACTCCGCGGTACGCAGAGTTGATTTCCATAAATACATGCTCTGCTATTTCAATTCTGACATATTTCCCATTCGAGTTCCCGTTGGGAATTGGAAAAGTTTGTGATTACTGAAAACTGTTCGCAAATGTATTCACAATAATAATACGTACGAAGAAATTTTAAATAAAGATTTATGAACGACTAGCTGCCCTTTGCGAATTCACTCGCGTTTATGGTTACTGCTTCGCTGCTATGAGTCGTAGCGTGATGTACTATAGCCTATAAGCTTTCTCAATAAATAGGCTAATCAACCCAAAAAGATTATTTTAAATCAATCTAGTAGTTTTGGAGCCTATTCAATGCAAAGAAATAAATAATCAAATCTTTCATCCTTATAATATTATAGTGTAAATAAATGTTTACCAAAACCTTAACTGAAAATATGGATTTATATAACGAAAACACGATACAAATGGGAAAAGTAGTTTAAAAAAAAAAACGCGGCCATAATAATTTTTTTCGGTCTATTTTAGGCGTGATTTTAACACACAGACAGAATTACTTTCATATTTATTATATTAGCCTAGACAGCTATGTGATAGTAACAAAAAAAGTTAAATAAAATAATATTACATCAACTTATAAAATCTACTTAGAAAAAGAAAAGTATAAATTGTAATGGATAAAAAAAATTAACAGACTCTTAAAAGCAAAATATGAAATTTGATTTACTTAGATGACATACTTCTACCAGATTATTATAATTATATATTTAGATATTGATAAAAAATCTACAACACCAATTTGTAAGAATATACTTTCAAAAAAAAAAATAAGAATTTTCAAAAACAGGTAATTAATGAATTAGTCAAGTCCATATATTGTGATCACGCAACTGTACTGCACGTGGCTTACCACGCATATGACCGATTGTATTTCGCCACTTAAGTTCTAACACAACGTCAGTTTATAATTCGTAGCTTTGTAGGAGATCGAAAAGTGCAAATTTTATAAGTAGATCACTATAACACGAGATTTACACTAATAAGATTTTCTCTCAGACTTTCATAAATTTGCATAAGTCGTTTGTCATTGGTTTACACTTCAAAGAGTTTATTGTCTGTGCCTTATTTTTGACACACGCACCTTCCATAACGACATTTCTGTTACCTGTATTTTTATACTAGTATGTATAATATTTATATCTATTTTTGTGTTGTTCTAGGTTAAGGACTAATAATGAAATTCACACTATTTTAGGGTGTTTTCAAAATTTAGTTAAGGTTGGATTCTTGACCGCACTGATCAATCTCCATCCTGCGTGACATTGGCGAAATAGCATGTGTCTAATTGGCACAAATGAACCAAAGAATTGAATTGAATTGACATTTCTGTTACTAGGTTGCAAAGTTATTTTATATCAGTTACGAAAGAAATAAATTAAAACTTAACGAACTAAATTAATAATTTATTTATAATTAATTGTTTGTGTAAGTATGCAGCTTTTTCACTTACCTGTACCGTTGCTAATTTTAACGCTTTGTCAGAACTCAAGCGACGATTTATAGAATAGATTATACCTCGAGTGTGCCTCTTATAAATTTGATCAAGATTCGATTGAAACTGCCGATTCGGAAAACTTCTCAGCGGACGACAGAAAATCGTAGTAGACTAATGCAGTTTTAGAGAAAGTACATTTCAATAGATTAGATTGAAGTAGATTAAATTTCAAATAAAAAAGAGCAGGTTTTTCCTAAATCTTTTTAAACAAAAATCTGTACTAATATTTAAATTCAAGACTTTAAAAATGCGTTATTTCGTGAATTAAGATGACAATACTAAACTGATTTTAATAAAAATTCTATAAAGCCAATCTGAAAGTATAACTTTAAAAAAATATATATTTTAAAAAACGTTTAAGAAATGACGGTGTAAATGTAACAAATATTAAAAAAAAATAGAATCTATGCATTAAGAACCTGCTCCTTTATCGAACTCGTTTGATAAATATTAAGCTCTGTTTGTCCATGTGTTTGTTAAGTTTTCAGATTAAACCGCTGAATTTTGTTTAATTTTGGTATAAAGATTAATTGAATCTTGGAAAACGACAAAAGCTACTTTTGAGAGGGTGAAATAGAAGATGAAAGTTTGTAAGGGAAACCCATCATTCCTTAAATTGACTATTTAATATAACTTATTTACGCAGATGATGTCACAAGCATCAACAAGCACTATAGAAAAATTAAAAAAAAATGCGCAATTTCGTTAATTTGGATAAAATACTAATTCCAGTTTTTTTTTTTTTTTTATTTTATAATCCAATTTTTATGAGTATGGACGAATCTGAAAGTATATATTAACAAATAAAAAAGAATTTCCAAATCGTTTAAGAATAGACTGAATTATGCTGACTAATTACGGTGAGCTACTAAAATCGCAACGCAAAACATTTTGATAATTTATTTCTTATTTTTGATAATGTATGTGATGTATATAACCCTCCTTCAATACTATGAATTGAAAATCTTCTTTTTTAATTAGTAAAAAACAGACATTGATAAAATGAAGGTATTTAGGAATAAACAAAATAACTACGGAAACACAAATGAAAACAACGCGATAATTTTATGCATTCAATTATTTTCACCAGTCTGATTTTTAATTCCATTTATCTACAAAATGCTATTCATCTAGTAATTTTATTCGTTTCAATGCACTAAATTACGGCCATTGATCGCACGATTGAAGCCGACTCGGTAATTTTCGGTTTTCCATTATGTTTATTCATTTGAATTAGCACCGACCGCTTGAAACTGAATTGCTTTACGCAAAATGTATGAGTCTATTCAGTCATCTTTGTGAACAGTTAAATGTATGATGATGTTACATTTACTGTGATACTAGGTGTAGTCAACTGACTACTGTACGTATTTCTCGCAATCGTTTTTAGTCTAATATATCTATACATATAAAATATCTTGTCCTGACTGTTTCATAAACCACTGGGGCTACAAACTTGAAATTTTGGCAGTAGGTTCCTTTTAGGATGCAAGCGTCCAATAAGAACGGGTTTCTCGATATTCCACCCCTAGAAGGGTTAAAAGGGGTAAAAACGTTTGTATGGAAAATCTTATTCTGTGTAACTTAAAATTTGACACACATTCTTCTGGATGATAGTAATGAAATGTAAAACCTAAAATTTACGAATATCCCCTGTTAGACTGCAGGGGGTGGTAAAGTTTGTATAGAGATCGTTGTTTTCTGAATCGCTTCTACGAAATCCAAAAATATACGCGGGAAAACCGCGAGAAACTGCTAGTATTTATATAAAAGTGAAAGGTCACTCACACATTCATCACGAAATCTCAGAAACCATAAGAGTTAGGAGTGCTAAATTTTGCGTAGGGGTTATTTTTAAAACATAGGTGCTCACTAAAACGGAATTTTGCAAAATTTCATCCCTAAAGAGGTAAAACGGGGGTTGGAAATTTATATCAATTTCCTACCCCCGTACTTATATATCAGTATCTATATCTATATTAATACGTGAAGCAAAAACGTTGTACCCCTTTTTACGAAAATTTCGATAACGGATCTTCTATAAAAATGGAGGTGCATGAATTTTTATACACTTCCGTTTAATAGATGAAAGAAAATAGAAGGCGCGCAGAATGCTTATATTTTATACATGCATAAAAAATATATTAAATCAATAAAAAAACATTATATACACACTATTGCGTATTTAACACATAGATGCATATATAATCTTTTGTTTGGGAATAGATAATCTGTAGTCAATCTTGAAATGAGTTGAAAATGAATGTACTACGATCGATTTTAAATCGCTAAATGACCACTAGTAGTCATAATACTTTAATCCATTCCCATTTGAAGACGAAACATACAGTTGTACACATTAAGTACATAATTTGAAATGCTGTATTTTCGTAACCAGCTTGCAATTAGCTTGGAATTCCATCGCTTGGAGTGGCGGAACAAATTTGCTAGCTGTTAATTTATTTTGCTTCTCGGAACGAACGGTTTAGTGAACATGTCCCATTCATGTTTGAATAAGTTAAATGTCGTTTTACATGTATTAATGACTAGCAAATGAAATGGTATTAGTAGCTGAGGGCAAATCATAAATAGAAATAACTTTAAATATATGTATATAAATAATTTTAAATATAAACGTATCACGTAAACGTATCACACTCAACGGCCCCCAGTAAGATCTCATGACCTTGTGTCGGGGGTCCGGAAACAATCACAACACTAACACAAACACCCAGACCACGACAAACATCCGTATGGCCAATACACACGTTTGCCGTGAGCGGGAATCGAACCCGCGATCGTTAGCACTTGAGTCAGTTGCAGTGACCATTGTGCCAACGTGTCTGTAGTAAATATATATAAATAGCTTTAAATATATAAATATACTAGCTTCCGCTCGCGACTTCGTCCGCGTGAAATAGTTACTTTGGGCTAACGCTGACTTTAACTTAGTTAAGAAAGCCGACTGGAGAAGGTATCTTGCAGAGCTAACTGGAGCCACCGCCCTCATATACACACATTGTGCGCGCAGTATTCGATCATTATATTGCTGAGAAGTTATTTTAAAATTACAATATTTCCTAAGATACTCCTTTAAATCGAATTAGCTTCAGCTTTATATATAGGTATAGATATAAAAAAAAAAAACTATAAATAACTTTAAATATATATATGTTAAGATTTGCTCGCAGCTTTTAAACTGTACTATGTCCGGGCTATGTAACAAAACATATTATATTAAAATAAAAATAAACACGAAAATCTTTTCGTTGAGACCATTTCAACGATTAGTGAAGAGTTGTATATCCTGTAGACTCCTGGTGATGCTGTATAAGGTCACTGTACATTGCACAGCTTACTAAGGGTATGTAGATGTTCCAGGTTACGGAGTTGTTTTATATCAATTACGAGAATAAAACTTGAAAATGTTATTCTATTCTTTGTCTAAACCTATCATAAGAAGTTAATATAAATGCAAGAAGAAGTAATAAACCTAACAAAAAAAAAATATGTAAATAGTCTAATTATAAAATTAAAATATTTTCTCAAAAGACATGTTCAGTTGCTTAAGAGATTCGCACGTACAAAATTCGCTCTTCATTTATTATATTAGTATATATACGTGTGTTATCTATGTACAACGTAGATTAAAATGATAACACTCTAAGCATTTACGCTGAAATGATTATGTCGTCGCTCGAGTCGCTCTTGAGAGTAATTTAACCGAAAGAATGCATTAAAAATGTGAAACATTTTAGCCATGATATTAAATTTTCTAACTTCCTTAAAAACTTGTTAAGAAATTGCATTATCTTATTATATTCGGAACGAGGTTCTTTTCACGTTTTTACTCAAAAAGAATTCGATATATCTAAGAAGAATGTATACACTATACAATTAAATTTTAATGCAATACATAGCTTTTACCTTTATGATGCAACTAGCTGGTGCTCGCGACTTCGTCTGCGCAGTAATGGCAGGAGATTAAAATTGACAAATTTCATACAAACTTTCATTCCCAATTTTATCCCCTTGGGGGTAGAATTAATCAAAACCGTTTCTTAGCGGATGCCTACGTCATAACATTTACCTGCATGCCAAATTTCAGCCCGATCCGTCCAATGGTTTGGGCTGTGCGTTGATAGATGACTATGTCAGTCAGTCACTTTTGAGTTATATATGGATGCTGATAAGCAATAGTGTGTCAACCCAGAAAAAGTCAAATTTTAAGATATTGATGTATATTGATACTACGTCACCTATTTAACGTTATCCAAACAAATTTCAAGTCATCTAAACTAAATAAGTATGGAAAAAAGTTTCTTAACTCAATGTTTCGTATTTCAGGTGCGTTCCATATTTTGCAATTTATAAAATAATCTCAAATATTTAAAAACTTATTATTATATAACATATTAAATAAATCTATCTGCTTTTGATTCAATATATATTTTATCAAAATAGAAAAAAAAGATGAATATATAGGTGTTCAAACTAATTTATTAAGAATAGGTTTGACATCTTTAGACGCCATTTTCTCAAAACGAAGTCCGTGTGGCTTGACACAGTATTGCTTATCAGCGTCCATATATTTAGATAACACCATAATCGAATTTTGTTTGAAAGTAATAATCACAAAAAATGCGTCCTCACACAGATAACATTATGTTACTTTAATTCTCGTACCGACTTCGCTTATATAGCCATACTTTGCTATGTCGGACACGCGTGAAAGATTAAAGAGCCTTGTAAAGAAAGAAACGAATTTAAATGCAAGATTAAGATATGCACCATCCCTTCAAGTCCACAGGGATCATCCCGAATCATAATTGGGTAAAACTATAACTAACAACGTGCTTAATCCACACACTAAAAGCATTTTAGTACAAACATCGGAAATTAACTATCACAAAGTGTCTATGGCGACAGTTCTCAAAATTCAGGCTTCTGCCCTTCGTGTTAACGCATACCACAGCATACACCGCTAACATAACTTCACGCTTAATCATGCGTACAGTACGCGTCCTGTTTGACCAACGCATAAAAATATTAATACCCACAATGTTATAGATCACTTTCAAATTCAGTCAGCGCTATTTTTCCCAGTCCGTCCTATTCGCCGGAGATACGTAACGTTTTGGGATCTCACGATGAATAAATTTAGTCTCACCCTCACCCTATATTCGTAGCGGTTTTTGTCCCGGCATTTTTTCGCAAGAGTTTAATTCGAAACGAAACGGTCTTCGCAATAGCTGCGCGATGCAAATTTTTTTGGGTTAAGGATTTTTCATTGTATTTTCGGATAACAAGTTTTAATGAATGAAACTTTGTTACGTGGTTTTAGAAATAGGTTATCGATGTTTTTTCTGAGTTTGTCGTGGTCTGTTAGATAGAACTCGTATATTTAAAAACACATACTAACAATTAAGTTACGATATCATTCAACGAAATCAATCTATATCGAAAAATTCATGACTCAACGTCCACGTGCTATGATGATTGTTCATTATAACTATACGGGAAGTAATTCCTCCCTTGTAAGTTTTATTCTCGTAATTGATATAAAACAACTCTGTAATTTGGTAACAATTATCTAACAAAAGGAATAAGTATTTAATATAACGGGTCTTAACGCGACAACTAGTGGTAGGTGTACTGTACTGGTGTACCGTAGGCGAAGAAAACTCGCGCACTCGCCGGAGGGCGCGCGGTTCACCAGTCACCTCGTGACCTCGACGAATGCAACTACGTCGAAACGTCGGGCGATAAAAAGGTATTACTACCATTAGTTATCGCGATAAGACCCGTTATATTAAATATGATAAAGAAATGACGAACAAGTTATGTAAATTACGAAAGTCTGAGAGTAAAACTTATAAGTTTAATAATCACCTAAGTGTCAAGTTAATCGAAATTCGATCATCGTATCATTTACAAAAATAAGTTTTTTTAAGTTCGAATAATAGAAAACCAACTGGGAAATATATTTTTTCGTGCTGACTTTGCAGAAAACGTTGAGATCTTGCGCAAACCTCGTTAAATTTGCATACAAATATGAATATTCTTTGGTGTATATGTAGATGTATTCTTGTAACTTTTTTACCAATAATTTTGAGTTCTCTGCACTTTAGGTCAGAATCAGTTAATTGTCAATATCTGGAATCGAGAAATAAGCAGACCTTGGAATAAAAAGGAAAAATGGTGGGTATATGATGACATTGAAGTTCCTTGATTCTCAAAGTGTTGAATTTGGATAAATTTTGTCACTTTAGTACTAAGCTTGGGATATACATAATAACAAAAAATTTATAGGAAGATCGCGTACATAGCGTATTAAAATCCCATATCCCATTCCTATTGGCTTTAAACCCATTTTGAGAGATTTGCAAGCTTCCATACATTTTATCTTCATTTAATAAACGTATTTAAATATGATTAAAAAGGAAAGTAAAGTAACAGCCTGCAAATGTCCCACAGCTTGGCAAAGGCCTGTTCTCCTATTAAGGAAAAGGTTTAGAGCTTAAACCACCACGCTGCTCCACTGCGGGTTGGCGGATAAACATGTGTCAGAATTTCTTCCGGCACATGCAGGTTTCCTCACGATGTTTTCCTTCACCGCCGAGAAATCAGCGGTGCTAGCCGGGGTTTGAACCCACGATCATCGGTTGAGATCGACGTGTTCCAACCACTACGCCATTTCAGCTCGAATATAATAAATTTGATGAATTAATAAATATCGTAATCTAGATTACCAATTACCAACCAAGAAGAAACACAACGAAAATTTTTTTAGAAAACGAACGGGCGGGTCACTATACGAAACGCCGCTTAGGTATTTCAGGTTTATCCCTGAGAGTGTGGTACTACCCAGATCGAGGCAGCCAAAACTATGACCTAAAGCAATATGGTTACAACTAGGCTTTATATAACACAAGCTGCCCCTCGCTATTTCACTCGTTTTATAGTCACTGCTTTCTCCTTTAAACTTGGATGTAATACAGCCTATAACCTTCCTAATAAACGAGCTATCCCATGCAAAAAAATATTTGAAATCGGATCAGTCGTTTAAGAGATTTCCGCGTACATACAAAGTTACAAACACACAAAAAAATTTACTTCTTTATAATATTAGCATAGACAATAACAGTACTAAAGATCTGTTTTTACCAGCAAAATTTCTTACAACAAAATCAATAGAATCAAATCATAAATATTCAAATGAGTTTATTCATTCGTTAAATTGTCTGCTTAAACAGAAAGACTAACTTATCGAGTATTCTCTCGTTTTAATAATGATATCTCTCGGCCATCGTAAGTGCCGCGTTACGTTTTATATTTCTTTTAACGACATAATGGCTGTTCTCGACCGTTATTTACACGATTATTATTCTCAAATGTCTCTATTATGGTCTAGAAGGTACGTTTATATTGTCCATGGGTTTTGCGCGTGTCTTTGTTCGTTATTTCAAATTCATTTTGCCCGCGACTCCATACGCGTTAATGTAGACTTTATTGTGCTGTTAATTTATTTTTTCTATTCCTCGGGAACAGTGTTTTTTTTTGTGAATGAATGGTGGATACCAAATATCCCTATCTGTATTCATGACAATTTGTGTGCAGGTTTTTGTATCTATTTGGACAGATTTTTGCATGTTAAAAGGGCCGAATTAAAAATATAATTTAAAATAATATTATAAAGAAGTAAAGTTTGTTTTGTAAGTTTCAATGTAGGGAGTAATCTCGGAAATTACTGATCAATTTGTAATTCTTTTTGCGTTGGCTAGCCTATTTATTGAGGATTATTATATATTTATATTACACACAAACCAACAAACCATGAAACCAAAAAATCATAAAAATTTAACAAGGACAAACAGTAAAAGTATTTTATTAAAATATAAATACACTTTGCGTTACATACTAAATGTTAGCGTTTAATTTCATTAACCTAATTTAATGGGTTACGAAGTTGGCAGCAACTATCGATTTAGCTATTGAAGCTTCAATTTTAGCTGATGCTTAATTGTGTAAAACTATCGATAAAATATGCTATATTTTGATGTTCTTGCTTTAATGAATCACTACATTTGAAAAAGACTTCATGTTTACTAAAAGATAAATTTGAAGAGTTTTGTTTAAACACCCTATTCTAAGGACCTTCCATTTAAATATAATTTTGTTACGATTGGTAACCCATTTTAAAATATATATCGTATTAGCTATCAAACTTATACAAGAAAACTAATTAACTAATTATAAACATAAAAAAAAACTTGAACATTACGATAACATGTTAACAACAAGTACAAAAACATAGAAAAAGAAAGATAAGGTAAGATTTAACGAAAACTTCAAAAGTTAACAGATTTCATTGAGTTAATAGATCCCTTTAATTTACTCGAACTTATTAATCGCATTTGTTACTTCATAATTTTAAGAAATCACCAGACATTGTACAATGTGTACAAAATTAGACTTTAAAAAGTAAAATTCAAAAAAGAAATTCCATGATGAGTCCAGTTGGTCCCCTGGTAATTGGTACTATTTCAAATGTCTCAGATTCATCATTGATCATTAGTATAATTACATTGATTTTCTAGGTAGTCTGAATATCTCTTAAGATTGTTTTCAGACGTTTATTTATTAAGTTTTTTGCTAAATTTATATTAACAATGAAAGTGTCAGGAACGAGACTAAAAGACGTCAATTTTTTACCAATATATTATTCTACATGAACATTGGAGAATGCAATAGTATTTTGGCTATAACAGAGTCGAACTCTGCAAAAAAACTGTATAAATTAACCAACCAAAACGAAGCTCTAGAATTAAGAAGATAATTTGTTAAGAAGTGTATCACGTTTGTGCATTAACAGAGCGACATCGTCGCTTTAGCGACAAAGCTCTAAAAATAAAGAAAAAAAAAAAAACATTAGCAATGGTACTAATTTTATGTAGAACAACCAATTCAAAGTGGTTATAGAAACTAATTAATATTTGGATAGATATTGTCTAAAAGACCTTAAGTCAATATTCGCAAATCCATCAGCAAATCGAAATCGATAAAAAGAAAAATTCTTCTCTTTTCAACTTAAATTTGCTTTAAAATCTCGCAAAAGGTCAATCGAGATCCACTTTAAAATGTACTTTACTTCAATTTCATTAAGTTGATTAATCCTTTTGCGTATCAGAACAAGCAGTTTCTATCTCAACGACCGGTTAGGTGGAAACTTGGGAAGTGGACTTGATCAATATTACATCGCAAACATTTACTCCGGTAATATAAACACGCTGGAGGTAACTCGTTTCGCCGAAAGCACAAATACGAAATGACTATATCTGTTTCGTAATATTGTTGCAGGAAATTACATTTTGGTACAATTGATGCAACGAAACAATGGCTGATTTGTACTTTAGATAGTCGTTTAAGGTTTACCTTTGAACGTTTCACTGCTGGGTAAAGATCTTATCTTGTGATAAGGAATATGGTACAAAGTTTTTCCTTGATTTTAGTACATCTATTATTTTAAAACTGACATATCAAGGTATTCTTGTGATGTTCTGTTATATCTACCACGTACGGAATGAATACTGAATCAAAATTCAGTACAATAGACTTAGTGGTATTTACATTGAATTTAAAACGCGACCTTCAATTAAAATCCACGTCTATCTAGTATACCTTGTTTCACTGCTTTGAAACTGAAGAGAAATGAATGCACGAATTTCAGATTTTTGCGAATAAGTAAATTGAAAAGGTTGCACTAGCAACTGAAATTGAAACACTTTACCAGCCAAGTACAATAGTAATTGGGGCAAAACTGTACAGTGAATGACTGGTGTGTACCGATATATGGATGGGTCTATTGAATGGAGCGCGTTAGAGCGTTAGCCGTATAAATGGAGCTAACGCCATGAAACCAACGTAACTGGAGCTAACATTCTAAACAATTTGGGTGGCTTTAGAATTTCTATTGGACAATATTGAATCGATATATTTTTATTCGCTCTGGATTAGATACAGTAAAACTCGTTCCATGTTCTATATTTGAATAAAAATTTGAAAAATCGTGATTTAATACTAATATAAAAAAGCTGAAGAGTATGTTTGTTTATTTTAATGAATTAATCTAAAAAGTATCATTTAGAAAATCTAGAATTAAAAACTGAAATTGAAAGCGTCGCTTGCTTAATCACGTGAAGTAGCTAGTTCTTTCAAGCTAAGTTATCCATTATATCTAAAGCTGATATTAAAACTGCATTCAAAATGTTTCATTTAATTTTAATCATATTTCCTATACAACAGACGTTGTATCTTGTCATTGTCGGTAATGGACTTCCTGTTACTTTGTGCGTCCATTTTCACATTTCACAAAAGAATGAATGCAGCATCAGGCATTAAATTACTTTTATGGTTCCATTGTTCGAAAGAAATCATAATCTATATCTTTCCAATGCTCTATAATACTATCGGTTATTCTTATTTTTATACAAAAATTATTCGTACGTATCTTCGATAAAAGGAAAAGTAAGAAGTGAAATTTTCGTAGCATCAATAATTTAATTTCGTTATTGGTTCAGTAGAAGACATTTGCATAAAGTTTTCAATAAAACTCCCGCTGATCAAGAATTTCAATTTCTTTTAATGGAATATATCCGAGATCAGTTTTAGCATGAAAATGTGCAGATTTTACATTTCTATTTCATTTGCCAATTGCGCCACCGGCGGGCTGATTTTAATAACATTAGCATAAATTTTAATCACGTAAAAAATATTTTGTTATTTCATACTTTTATTTTATTTTCTATCCTTTGGCAGTACATTATCATAACAATCTACTGCTAGACAAAGGCTGGCTGGCTTTTTATCGACATGCATTTAAGTTTTCACCGACCCTTGCAGGTTTTTTCGCAATTTTATAAATAGGCGCTGAAAAGCAATACTGTGTCAAACAACACAGACTTCATTCAGAGAAAATGGCGTCTAATGATGTCATACCTATTCTTAATAAATTTGTTTGAAGAAGTACTCTGCTATTTTGATAAAAAGTTTAATGAATTAAAACCAGATTGGTTATGAAGAGTTTTATGTAATAATAAGTTTTTAAAATATCTGAGATTATTGCATAATCCACAATATGGAACACACTTCAATATTCTGAACATTAAATTAAGACACTTTTCTCCGTACTTATTACTCAGTTAAATATGTAAAGCATGATGAAAGTACATCAAGACCTTCGAATTTGACTTTTTGTTGGTTAACACATTATTGCTTATCAGAAAATATACCAAACCAAACTGTAGCATACATGACTAAAAACAAATTTCAAACTTAAGAACAGAGGAGAGAGAGAGCATTTCAATTTAGATACACACTGTTAAGGTCAGCGTGATGCATTTGTTTTGTCTAAGCAAATGATTTATTGCCTTGCAGTCTTGATAATAACGGCTATTATTGCATCATATCTTTGATATACGAGTATCTTGGTGATAAAGGAAATCTACAATGTTAATCATGATATCTGATGTCAGCAATTCGTTGTCTTGGCTCGGACTACAATAAATGGCACTGTGCCAATATCTTGAGGAATTTGAATCACAATATTACAAGAGCGATCGTAACTTACAGCTGATAGCTTATCATTACAATCTTATTAGGAATCGTAAAATATAATATCGTGGTATCGATTTCCAAAAACGGATGATTTAGAATCTTCCTATTTGGTTTTTATTTGTTATTGATTTAGAAAGTAAAAGAAAGTTATCTATTTTGAATTCCTGTGATTATTTTATTTATTTCTTATATTAAAATTAATATTAGAATTGTTCTTATTTTTAACTAATATCCTCATATTACATATGTTTACGATTAAGTGTATTTTTCAAAGAGTATATACGTTTGCCGAATTAATTATTTACAGCCTATATGCTGATTCTAATAATTTAATCTTCATTGATATATAATGCGTTTCATATAGTTAAAGTTATAAAATTAGTTAACGCTAGGATAGGGTACATTAGTCATATGAGGTCAAAACACCTATGGCTCTAAGTGTTGTTTGAACAAAGCTTAGTTTCACTATAGTCGAAAACTTTTAGTCATATAGTAGTAGTTATAAAAAACTAAGTGTTATTTGAACAAAGTTTAATTCACTATAGTTGAAAATGGTTAGTCATATAGTAGTAGTTATAAAAAGATTCACTGTTATTAATTTTTAGGGTTCCGTACCTTAAAAGGAAAAACGGAACCCTTATAGGATCACTTTGTTGTCCGTCTGTCTGTCTGTCTGTCTGTCTGTCTGTCTGTCTGTCTGTCGGGATGTCAACCCTTTTTTCTCAGAAATGCATAGACGTATCATATTGAAATTAATATCATATACTCAAGTCTACGATGGCATGCGGCCGTGAAAATATTAAAGTTCTAAGTCAACGAAATCAAAAGATAATGGAAAATATGTCGTATATTTTGACCATTTTAGCGTTTTCCCAAGGGAATCAAAACCTATAGGGTACTTCCCATTGACCTAGCACGATGAAATTTGGCAAGAAGTAAGATCTTATGGTACAAATAAAGGAAAAAATCTGAAAACTGTAAATTTTTGTATGTATGTTTGTCTGTTTGTAAGTTTGTCTTTCAACCTTTTTCTCAGAAACGCGTGAAGGTAACAAATTTTTATCAACGTCAAGTACTCAGAGTTGTAATTACTAAGAGCTGTGAAAAAATCAAACTTCTAAGTTAACGCAATCAAAAGATACGGTCATTTATATCACATATTTTAAGTATGATAGCGTTTTTGACGTTTTCGCAAGGGAATCAAAACCTATAGGGTACTTCCCATTGACCAAGCATTATGAAATTTGGCCAGGAGCAAGGTCCTTTAGTATACATAAAGGAAAAAATCCGAAAACTGTAAATTTCTGTTCGTGTGTCTGTCAGTCTGTACGTCTGTCTTTCAACCTTTTTCTCAGGAACGCGTAAATGTATCACGTTGTAAATTGATCAAGCGGAAAATATATTAATCTTAGAATTAAAATTATATGTACTTGTAACAAGTTAACATAGAAGTTGACCATGGTCAAAAAAATAATTTTACAAACACTGAGAAGAAATTTGTATCAATACGAAAACATTAAAAAGCAGCAAACCTTTATAAACAACGCAATGCAATCTATATATCGCAGCTAACAAAATGATAGCGCGATGCAGCGTACAGCTAATGCCATCTATTACCACATTATGACATTAACTGTGATATAATTCTGCTCGATTAATATATTTTTTTATTTTAATTATTATTTAAACGCGCTAAAAATTATAAAATAAACTTTTCATTTAAAGTTTTATCGTCGATTTATAACGTCATTACGTAATTTACATTCAATATAAGAGCTTCACGCGATTTGATTTAAGTACTCGTATTGACTTAGTACGAAAATTTTAAAATTAAATTCAAACAGATCGAGTTATTTAATTTACTTATTTATCTACACATATAAGTCTTCTGGTTATTAGTAATATAATTAGTTATTTATAAATAAACAATTAGTTTTGTTCGAATTTAGGACTAATTATTTTCGTCTTGGCAACACTAATATATATTTCGATATTTTGATTGATAATGTAAATCTAAATATTTTACGAACGTAGTGCAGGGGTAGTGGAGTGTAGTAGAATATAAATAAAAATAAAACGAGAATAAAATATAATATAATTATGTTGTTAATGTCAAAGTCAACAAGTTAGTTCATTGAAATTGTCAAGAGAAGGCGCTAGGTGTATCCTGAATCGCGCTATAACTTTTTTTTTTGAAAGTATAAGGTGTATTAGTACTTAAAATAAAATTTTGGGTTTCCATGGATTGCATCCATGATCGTGTTTTAAATTAAAGTGCTCCTAAGTAGTTTCAAAATAGTTTTTGGGACGTGATCCATATTTACATAATATTTGATTATATTTAAGCGACTTCTAAAAAGGAGTGTTTTCAATTCGACCTTGTATTTAATTTTTTTTTTATGTTTGTTCGCCGATTACGCCGCCATTTGGGTACCGATTTTCAAAATATTTTTTTTGTTTGAAATGGTATACTTCCAAGGTGGTCCCATTGTCTTCAGGTCAGGATCAGATGATGGGATCCTGGAGAAATTGAGGGAACTCCTTAAATATTATAGGCAAGCGTATACCGATTTAGGTATTTTTGATAGTAACTTATGTTGGAACTGATGATGAAGACCCCAAATGGCGTAGATGGGTTAGTCTTATATAGATTTCTATAAGTTTGTACGGAACCCTCGGTGCGCGAGTCCTACTCGCACTTGACCAGTTATTTTTTCATTATTTGCACGTGACCTATGAAGTTCGGTTTAATATTGTGTTGTACCAGACGTCCGTCAAATGTTATTCGTCACTATGGCTGGTACGACACACGCGTTATCAACTAGAAGGTGATCTCGCCATGCCTATACATTCCATAAAATACATACAATAAATTGTCAAAGTTTTATCCCAATGCGATAAGCGGTATAATAACGTATAAGATACCAAAAAACAAACATTGATGTTTCTATATATTTGATTATATACTTAACTAGCAGATCATCGCAGCATTGCTCGCGTGTACTTAAATCCCCCCTAGCGCAAACTCAAACTCAAACTCAAAATATACTTTATTCAAATGAGCTTTAACAGCACTTTCGAATCGTCAAGTTACATGTCATATTTTCATTTTTGATTTTTATAAAGCTACCACCGGTTCGGAATGTAGTATCTATCGAGAAGAACCGGCAAGAAACTCGATAGTAACTCTTTTAAAATCATTTATACATAATGTATTTTTATTACATTTTAATTATGTTATCCGGATAGAAAATCAACGCTTATCAAATCCACGCCTCTTTGTCGTCAAAATATTCTTGTATGGTATAATATGCTTAATTTATTAAAAAATTTTTAACGTAGGCTTTAAACTTATTAAGTGGCAAATGTAAAACTGTTTGCGGGATTTTATTATAGATGCGAATACCAAACCCCAGAAACGATGAACTGACTTTATGAAGACGAAAATTATGTATGAAAAGTTTATTTTTTCTTCTAGTGTTTACACAATGTCTGTCACTGTTCTTAGGAAAACCGCAACTATAAGGGATGATTTTTTAATTCGAGGATATAGATATTTATTTATTCCGCTAAGAAATATGTATCCTAAGCTTTCAGGATAATCGGCCAAAAACATAAATTTTGTCCATTCAAATTATACCACCCCCTTGCAGTTCAATAGGGGATGATACTCGTGCGTTTTATGGTTCACATTGCATTACTATCATCCAGAAGTATGTGTATTCAATTTTAAGTTAATACCATCACGGAATAAGATTTTCCATACAAATGTTTTTACCCCTTTTAACCTATTAGGGGTGGAAAATTGCAAAACACTATCCTAGTAGATGCTTACACCCTAAAAGGCACCTACAGCCAAAATTTCAAGTTTGTAACCCCAGCGGTTTAGGCTCTGCATTGATGAATCAGTCAGGACAAGTAATTTTATATATATAGATAATAAAATTTATTAAGTATTAAAATACGTAAAAAAATCGTCCAAATATTACAATATAAACGTTTCCCGCTGTCTTTCAAAAAGGATCTGAGATCTTTCTTCATCCCTCATGATGTATGACCATTCATACGAGCCTCTTTGATCTGTTCAGTGGTTTGTGAAGATAACCGGCTGTAATCATTTGTCAGGGGGCAGTCGAGCGTGTCATATAACATATTCTACAGCCAGAAACATGTGTTATGATACGAGATCTGCTTCACAGTTTTAACCGCTTATTGTGTTTGCTAAATGGTTTCAGGTTTATGGTTATGTAATTGCTTTTATATATTGTCTTGAGATTATGTTAATATTTTTCTTCCTCTCTAAATATTGACTTATTTATACAAATAAATAAAATTGAAGAGTCTGTTTGTAATTTCAAATTTATGACTTTCAACTAAATGCATATGTAAGTATACACGGTACTTATATTAAAAACATTTTTTTTCTGTCTGTCTTTCTGTCTGTTTGTATCGGCTAATTTCTGAAACGGTTAGATCGATTTATGCAACGCGAATATATTGCTCATGTTATACAGAGTAGCTCAGGCTGATTTTATTTAAAAATATTTATTTTAAGTAATAAAAAAGGTTACACGAAAACAATATTGATTCCAATTAAATAGTGAACAATAACCGAGTCAATTAGGGAAGGTAACTATTACATATATAAAATCAAAAAATAAAAATAAAAATATACTTTATTCGAGTAGGCTTTAAAAAGTACTTTTGAATCGTCAAAACAAACAAAAAGTACTTAAATCAAGGAAAAGCTACCACCGGTTCAGAATGTAGATTCTACCGAGGAGAGCCGGTAATCTCGGTAAATATAATTGTTCCTCAAATTACCGCGAGTGAAACCACAAACACCACTACTTCATAAAAAAATTTGTAAGAAGCTTTTGCTCGTGTTAATGTAGATATTGTTATTCAGGACGACCATCTGAAACTGATTTTTATATATAACTTGGTCAGCACGCGCCCTACTTAATGGAAATTGAATGTACTCTGTCTATAACATTTTCGTAACAACAAACAATAATTTGACCGAGTTTTATCGCGATCAGATGAACGGTGTGTCATTTTATAAGATACGAGCAAGTTCTCGGTTTCGTTCGCGTTTATGGTTACTGTTTCACTCCTATGAGTCGTATCCCGATGTAATATAACCTTCCTCAATAAATAGGTTATCCAGCGCAAAAAAAAAAATCAAATTTTATAGCTATTTTCAGAGATACAAACTGACAAACTTACAAACATACAAACAAACTTTACCTTTTTATAATATTAGTATAGACGTAGAAACAATTTAAAAATTAAATTTTTATATATCAGATTAGATAGGTATATGTAGATTGAAATTTGTACTAAGCCATATGTATACATTAAATCGATAACATCTAGAACGGGCGTAAATTATTAATAACTGGTGAATAGTCAAAGCCATAGTGATTGAATTTCGCGAAATGTCAAACTAAAATTTGAATACGTATCAAATATTAAACAACGTTAGAATACGAAGGTATATAATTAGCACAGCAATAGTTATATAATTAAAGTTCTCGAGACGGAGTTGATAAGTATACAATTGTAACATGTAGCAACAAAGGCGACGGAACCAATTGTTTCGAACAGTTCAACTTTAACATTGGTGTATTCATCCGCAACATATAACGAGAATCACAAAGTGCCCTAAAACTTATCTTCGCTTGCCTTTGATATCACATTCTTTGTTAGATTTGCCAGAGGAATCTAATTTATAATACAATGTAATTAAGACGGGTTTTCCTTTGAACGTGTCGGATATTCGAGACACGTATAGCTAAAGATTGTATACCGTGACGGGAATGCTTGCTTGCAATTCGATCACATTCTACCATCCGCTAGACCGTATCATAGATCGCTTACGTATCCTAACGTTCAGTAATTTCTTGATCAACGTTTGTAGTATTTTTGATTTAAAACTTAAAATGCCATCAATTGTGATGTTATTGAGAGAATTAGACGAAACTATTTAGGTGATAATTTAGATGTTTTAAGGAATTGTCTTGGAGGTATTTAGAAAACGTATTTGTTTCTACAAGTATAGGTTTCGTTTCCAATCGAAAACCACATTAAAGTGATTACAATAGCATTTCACAATGATTTATTTTAAACCCTAAAACTATTAGTGTCCCACATGTGGGCAAAGAACTCTCTTAAGATAGACAATCTACTACGCCATTTCACATCCCCCAACTATACTCGTACATGTCTCAGAATTTCTCTCACTAATGCAAGTGCTTTTAACGCGGAGCACGAGATGAATTTTAAACACAGATATAGCTCTTGAGAAATCAGTGATGCTAGGCCAGATTTTAACTCGCGATTTGTTAAGACTACCATCCATACAAATATTAGAATGTACTAGCTGTGCTTCGCGGTTACACTTGCATTTATAGTTACTGTTTCGCTCCTGTGAGTGATAGAGTGATATAGTTTAGAGCATTCTAACTAACACATAAAGATATTTTTAAATCGGCTTAGTAGTTTCAGAGATTACTACCTACATTTCATGTCAAAACTGCTAATTTTAATACATTTTCGTATATAGATAAATCGGATTCTGTAGAAAAATATGGGTCCTTTTTGTAATGAAAATAAAACATACAGTGGTGAAAAAGTGTATACAGACTTAAGTCGTGTGAACCAATCGTTGTTCTATATACTGAACTATCATCGCTATAAGTCCTTTGTTGTTCTCCTTTGTAGTTGGTTTAACCAACTTCGAAAAAGGAGGAGAGTCTTAACTCGACAGTTTTTTTGTGTGAACATTACGCGATTTCGATACTATTTTTAAACGAGTTGATTGTATAAGAAATATGTAATACATATTCCACTATTAAAGGCAGAAAATTCAGCCATAAAACATACAATTTGTAAAACAACAGTTTTATTTAAAGTCACCTATATTTTTATACAAAAGCGTAATAAAAAAATCAACCATAATTGGACTAAATTTGAAAATTTGAAAAAAATCTGACATTCTTTTCATTAAGATCTTTTTATCTCAATGTTAATTTATGGCATAATCTATATATAATTATATATGTATGATTATATGTATGTATTTAAGTATTTGTTTAAACTGTTATTATTTCTTTTATGTGGAAACCTGACTATCTACCTATTACTGTTTCTGTCTACATTTATTCTTTCTGGGTTGTACTGGAAGAAATCTCTCTAGGGATAAGTATACCTTTTAAACTTTCTTTTCCTGTGACATATATGTATCGTGTAATGTTTCTGGCATGTTTAATAAACTGTTAAATAAGATCACAAAAGAGCTGATAACCTTTAAACGTTATTTTAATTTGTTCTTAGTTTATTTTATTTCGTTTTATTAATATATATTTATAATAATAATACTTGTAAAAAGTAAATCCAAAACAAAATTAATATTTTATGCAAAGAAACAATGTTTTTATTTCATTTGTAATTAGTAGAAATGAAGGCTATTTTTAGTTTTATTTATTTTATTTATTTTATTTAACCTTCAAATTCCTGAACAGATCTTCAATAATAATGGCTAAGGAGCCATCCCGAATATATAAGCTGTAAATAAAAAAAAAGTTAGGGAGCTACGATGCTACAACTGTGGGTTGCAAAAACACACGTCAAACTTATAAAATAATTGCCAAAAAATAAAAACGTGAAAAGGAAACCTCAAGTATTTTGCATTTTCCGTTATACAGAATAGAAAATTATATGGCGCATCAAATCAAAATTATTTCGTTATATTGGATAAGGGATGGCCTTGAATATATACATCGACCTTTATACCGGGGTCGTATTATCCGGGCCTTCTAATACCGCAATACCGTAGACAAAACACGGCTCCTTTATTCGAAATCTGTTGGTATATTTTTATTATTAACCGACCAATGTAGGTAGGTATTATAAGTGTAGCTCTCTAACGAGTGGACCGATTTGGATGTAGGTTTTTGTTTGAAAGCTGACTCAGTTGTGATGGTTTTTAGCTATATGTAATTATTTGAATTGAAAGAATTGAATTATATGTAATTATTGAAGATCCGTTGAGACATTTCAAACTTTTTTTGTTTTTGTTGAAAATACAGGTTAATTAGGAATTTAACAGGAAAGTTTTGTTCTTTAATTAAGTAGACAAAGTCCCAGGAATCAACTACTCCTTACTTTGTGAAAGTAATTATATATGTGTGTTACACAATCACGCCCAAAGTACTGAATCGATTTAAATGAAACTTGTTACGGAGATAGTCTAGAAAGGATAAAGGCTTTTTAATGCGAAATAAGGCCTGTAAGTATTTAGAATTGGGGTAAAAAATAATAAAAAATTGGAGTAAATAGTCCGGCGAAGACAGTCACTGGCACCGCTGAATATTCAAGTGCTAAATTTAAATTTAAATTCATCTCGAGCTCGAATTCTGATACATGTATATCCGCAGTGGAACAGTGTGTGATTGTGGATTGGTGGATTAAACTCTAAACCTCAATTGGAGAGGAGTCCTTTGCCCAGCAGTGGGACATTTACAGTCTGTTACTTTACTTTATCCAATTAATGCTATGTAATTATTAAAAAAAATATCTTTTAAATATTTGCGAAGTGATTCAGCTGTTACATTTATTTAATAGGTTGTGAAAAAACCCGAAGCGACAATTCCATAGGTTGTTCCGGAGTTGTTTCGGATAGTATAAAATGAAAATCCTTCATAATAAACCGTTCGACGGTGTTCGACTTATTTGTGTTTGAATTTATTGCTTATTACATAACAATTTTTGACATTATATTTATGTTTATGAAGGATTTTTAAAGTATTTCACTCACGAGTTTCATGCATTTAACAAAACACTTTAACACAGATTTAAACATATGTTAAACGCGTGTTTAAAAAAATCCGCAATACAAATCCGTGTCTAAGGACAGTTTCGAGTTTGACGTGCTTTAGTCGTAGCTTAACAGATGTTCAAAACCTATATTAGCTGTCAAAAGTAACGTGTGACATTATATAAATAATTTTTTCGTGATTTTATTATCTGTTAAGCAATTTTTAAACACTGTTTAGCTCAACGCTGTGAAGCCAAAATGAAAGGTAATTATTTTGTCTATGCATGTATATTCATTTTTAATGAATGAGGTGTTATTAGATTTGTTATAATGGCCCGGATGACACAGATTATGTAAATTTTATCAAAATTTTATATGACGAATATTATTTACGTAATCATGTCAGTGAAATAAATTGAATTGAATGTACAATTGAATATTTTTTGTTATCAGAGCCATAAACGAAAAATTGACCACAGATAATCTATTGTCAATTTGAGTACAGAATTTATTTTTTTATAGTTAAATTCTGTGGTTAAACTGTGGCAACAGAAGTTTTGGCAAAAATTTAATTAAAATATTTCAGTAAATATAGGACCAAATTTATATTAAATTATATAATTATTCATAGGTAATAGATAGGAACGACTATTGTTCACACCGCTGCAATAATCCGTCTATCGCCAGCTTCTGTTTTAACAAACTAATTTGTCAATGCTTGCGCAGACGAGGAATGAAAATTCAATTGGTGCATCAAACATAAGTGATGCAGTATTAAGACAGAAATTTATTTATTGATAAAGGACAGTGATTTGAGTTAATACATTTAGTAGATAAATTATTAAAGACTTATACAATTTCAAACACTTTATAGGAATTTAGAGTATTATTAACTTTGATTATCCTCCAATAACGATTTAAAAGTTTAACTAATTAATGGTAATATAATATAATAATAATAATAATAGAGGAGGTCTCCTATTAAGAAGAAAGTATGCATGTGTCAGAATTTCTCCCAATACATGCAGGTTTCTTCATGATGTTTTTCTTTACCGCCGAGCTCGAGGTGAATTTAAACTAACACTTGAAAATTCAGCGGTGGTAGCCGAGGTTTGAACATCGGTTGAGATAAACGTGTTCTTACCATCTCGGCATGTTTTCTATACGATACTGTTAATTATTTATTAAGAGCCAAAAAATTACATCAAAAGTCCCTCGTCTGTACACGTCCTAATTGAAACTGATTCGGAAAATACTAATTCCGCACACATTTAGCGCTAAAATCCGCATTGACTTCCGGCAATCACGTGAACTGTATTAAAGCATTAATCCAATAACAATGGCGTCATATCCGATACTAAACGCACGCAATTCCGGTGCAAAATTGCATTATTCCGTTACGAATAAACAGGAAACATGGAACTATTCTGCGTTAGGTTATACAATAACGATGTTTATTTTTCTGAGTAAAATCGGTCAAGTTCGAGTTAGATAAGCACATGAGCAGTTTCGTTTCATCGTGAGAGATGTAAAATTTTGTAAAAAAAGTTTAATTAATTTAAAAAATCTAATACCCGATTGCGTAAAAAATTCAGCAGTCAGCAGTACCGTATCAATATCAGTTCTGTTCAAAAGCATTTCAGTGGGAATCGTTACTAACTAAACTAAATTAAAATAGTTAGAGATGCCAAACGATAATTCGGATTGAAAAACGGTTTGAGAAACCTAAAAATTATTTTTAAATACTTATTTAAAGATACCCCACTTGACATAGTTCGTCGATTTTTTTCTTCTCCACATGATGGCGTCCAAAATCGGCCATATTGATTTTTATAATCTTTTATGCTTTCTGTGACGTTGGCCGTGTCATTACGTATAAGCCGCGTATATCTTAATACAAGATGGATACAAATAATTCCAAGACAGTACAAAATAGACACAATTTTTATATAAGAAATTTACTAACGATAAAGTCGTAACACGTTTTTATCTATATTAATATAATAAATAGAATACGATTATTGTGTGTGTGTGTGAAGTAAACTCCGGAATCACTCGAAAATTTAAAAGTATTAAGGTACATTATATATTTTGAACTTTCGCGATTAATACTATTCATATTTATGTACACTTTTTTTTTAATAATCAATAAATATAACCAATGACCATCTAGAATAATGTTAAATTCATATTTAATATGACGGGCCTTATTACGATACCTAACGGTAGTAATGTCTTTTTGCTGCCCGACATTTCGACAAAGTTGCATTTTGATTGTCTATTTCAATTCAATTCAATTCCTTGGTTTATTGCATTTGTCTATTTGAAGTTTTAGGGAAATATTATTAAACCGTTGGCGGTTATTGTGAATAATATTTCTCTAAAACCTCAAATAGACAAATGTCACCTTAGTCTACCCGTGATCACGAACGCTGTAAAGTGCTCGAAACGTCGGGATGATAAAAACAATTAATATACGCGATTTAAATCCGTTTAAAATAGTTTTATTTCAATGAGCTTATTTTTAATTTTTTTTTCATTTTTACTTCATTTGATATAGACGGTGGTGTACAATTGTGCGATGTAGATTGCTCTCACATCGATAGTTTGATGTCCGACAAATGAACACCGCCCACGTTAGATTCGATACTTAACCCGTGTAGGTGGTCAGGCTGTCCTTATTATCTTCCGACCATTATAAAGGTTAAGCCAAGTCATTAAGGTTATGTCAAACTTAACTTTCAATTGTAATATGTTTTTAAAAATTCACTACCGAAATTGAAATTTCAAATATAAACGTTTTAACAGTTAAACCAGGATCTGCTTAGTGCTCTAGCCAAAATATTGATAAGCTACTGAATAAAAATTATTTATAGGAATTTCGAAAGGGAAAACCTTTCGAAATTCCTTAAAAACCTTATGACAGATCCGTTGGCGTAGTGGTCACTGCGTTTGACTGAAGTGCTAACGTTTGCGGGTTCGATCCACGCTCACTACGTCTGTATTAGTAATACAGATGTTTGTTGTGTGTGTGTGTGTTTCCGAACCCCCGACACAAGGCCATGAAATCATAATGGGGGATAATAATGACACATTGAGTGTGATGCGTTTATTATTATTTATTATTACATGTAAAAATCCATTTAGCCACAGGACGTACTAAATGTCTACATATGATTAAATAAATGCTGTCCTTTAGGAGTAAAAATCACATTAAATCGAACACTTTTATTATATCTACATAAATATCAAAGTCAACTTCATAAATCTATCGTCTATCAGATCTGTCTGTCCGTATTGCAAGTTCTTTTTATCTCGTGAGACGTGCTCGCGAGGCGGATACATGGGAAGCTGTCATTACCAGAGAGTTTCTAACGCCATCCATGTCTGGATATCGATGGACTATTATTAAACTACAATAATGTCTAATGTATTGTATCTTTTTCTTTTTATGTGCATTCTATATGTTGAATTAGCTTCTGATTATATGGATGTTGATTAGCAATAATGTGTCAAACCACCAAAAGTCGAATTTGGAGATTTTGATGTATACTGATAATTCGTCATGTATTTATTATAATTGGACGCTGATAAGCAATACTGTGTCAAGCCACACGAACTTCATTTTGAGAAAATGGCGTCTAAAGATGTCAACCTATTCTTAATCAATTTGTTTTAATAAGAAATTGTCCATATTTTCTTTCATTTTTTGATAAAAGGTATAATGTATTAAAAGCACGTTGATATTTTCCATATATTATCTAAGAAATAGTCTTTTAAATATATGAGAAAATTGTATAAATTACAAAATAAAGAACGACCTTGAAATTCGAAACAATTAATTAAGAAACTTTTTCCTACTTATTTAGTTTATATTATTTAGTTTATATGACTTTATTATTTATTGAATAATGTTAAGTAGGTGATGCAGTATCTAAATACATCAATATCTCTGAATTTCACTTTTTGTGGGTTAACACATTATTGCTTATCAGCATCCAATTTTAAATATATAGTCATCTAAACTAATTTAGGATGGGATAACGTTGCTTAGTTTAATGTTTCGAATATTGAAGTTTTGAACACATTTACAAATTTTTCAATTTGCAATAATCTAATATAGTTATATGATAAAATATTCGTAGATAAAACTATTTATTTTACCGATTTACTTTTAATTCTTGATACCTTTTATCAAAATAGAAAAGTGAAGATGGATATATACGTCTCCAATCAAATTTGTCAAGAGTAGTAGAGCTGATATTTTGTGGCCGCCATGCCACGTCGCAGGTAGATAATATATATATATATATATATATATATATATATATATATATATATATATATATATATATATATATATGCAATACTGTGTCAAACCACACGGACTTGATTTTGAGAAAATGGCGTCTAAAAATTTTGAACCTATTCTTAACACATCTGTTTGAAGAAGCATATATCCATCTTTTCTTTTCTATTTTGAAAAAAAGTATAATTAATTTATAGCAGATAGGCTAATAAAGATTTTTATGTAATAATAAGTTTTTCAAATATATTAAATTATTGCATAATCCAAAATATGGAACTTACTTCAATATTCTAAGCATTTGATTAAGAAACTTTTTTCCGTACTTATTTAGTTTAAATGACTTTTTGTATAATGTTAAATACGAAATGCACTATCAGAATACATCAATATCTCTAAATTTGACTCTATGTGGGTTAACACATTATTGCGTATCAGCATCCATATATAAACCAGCCTGAAACCATCGACTCCCTGCTACTCTCTTGATGTCCACCTGGTGGGGGGGGGGGGTCTGCCAACACTGCGCCTTCCGATGTGGGGCCGAACGGGTTATACAGAATTATAATTCAGACTTGAAACTCTTGGGAGTGGAATGTAAAAAACGCCGATACATGTGTAGTTATTACTAACCAGAAGTTGGCATTTTGCAGTTGAAAATGACGGACTCCCATTCAAACATTTATCTCTTATTTTACTCCCTTAGAAAAAAAAATCAAAAATTCTTGCATGTTCTTGTATCCTTACTTATTATGCTTACAATATTAAAGGCATCAACAGCCAAAATTTCAAATTTATAGCCCCAGTGGTTTGTAATTGGAGGAGGAATTTGAGGAGACTTTTACTGCAAAAAGCTTTCCTTACACCTAACAATACTAACCGTATATGTAAATAAAAAAAAACAATACTATCAAATAATAGCATTTAAAAAGTGTATGTAATGAGTAGAAATAAGTTTAATAACAATAATATAAAAACCTCGGTGGTTTAGGCTCTGCGTTGATGAATCAGTCGATCAAGACAGGTGATAATATATGTTTAGATTTTATAGAAAAATCAATCATTAT
Source organism: Hypolimnas misippus (assembly GCA_037950945.1). NCBI lineage: Eukaryota > Metazoa > Arthropoda > Insecta > Lepidoptera > Nymphalidae > Hypolimnas > Hypolimnas misippus. The sequence goes on from JBBEEQ010000032.1 coordinate 14,984,315, forward strand.
TGTTAGCAAACAGCGGTATTTTACTAAAAGAAATAAAACAACTCGGGGTTTCCTAATAAATAAAATTATAAACAACAAAATCAATATTAAGGGAAAGTATAAAAGATAACAATTAAATAAAGGTCTCGTCAACGTCCGTCAGTTCTGAGTGCTCAAGCAAAAGTGCCCCCATCTACGTTTGTGTTGCTCTTTTTATAATGTCATGATACTATGACACGTGACTATAGCTCCTACAACTTTTTACCGCTAACATCATATTATTTTTAACCAGATAATAACATTACTGTTATCATTATTTCATGATCACAATACATTGATAAAAAAGGAGACGACAGTAAAACCTCGATAGAAAGATATTGATGAAACATATAAAATTTATGCGGCATATAAAAAACTTCGGCGGGATCAATCTGTGACGTCGATCATGTCAAATGAACCGTAAAAGTTACGACGGTTGTTATATATAAAACTATTCAACTTTCGTCTACTTTGGTCATATTCGGTTTCACGTACAACCTCACTGACCTTGATTATAAACTCAAACTCAAAATATACTTTATTCAAATTGATTTAAATAATAGTTTTGCTCTTAGACTGTCATAAAGATTTACATAATTCGTTTGTCATTGCATTATACCGGAAAGAATTAATTGTTAGTTATTTTTGACCGACTCGCAGTTCATCTAAGCGACTGTCCCAAGGTTATGGAGTTTGTTTATTATTTTGTAATCTATTACGAGAGTAAAACATAGACTTGATTCTTGATTCCGCCTTACAATATAATATACCTTCTCCTGTAAGTAAATCTAAGTTAGATGTTCGATGGATCTTTCAAATGGGAAGATCGAACTCTAAGGAACGCTGATCGTAGCAAGACACGGTATGCCCTCGCGAGTCGTTTGAATTGAGACTTATAGGAATATTATTATAAGAATTACATTTTTAAATTCGTAACTTACAACAATTCTGTTATCTAGTAACAGATATATCATAAGTAGTTACAAAAGTTGTTAATGTGAAAAATAAAGTGTTGACAATAAATTATTTCAGAAGTAAACCAATGACAAACCGCTTCTGTAAATCATTATGAAAGTCTGAGAGCAAAACTTATAAGTGAACTTGCCTCATAAGCGTTGTAGTAATCAAAAAAGTCAATCAATTTTACAAAAATTTAAATTGAGCGAGTCCCTGGTCTCTTTATAAAGTTAAATCAAAAAGCTTTACTAAGCTTACTTTGTGGTCTCGAATAAATGCTAAATAAAGTTTCTCTTTCTCGTATTGAATATCTCAAAATAAATTTGTTATTTAAAACAAAGTCTATTGAGCTGAAAACGAATTCAGATTTTACGAAATTAGAATTTGTTTACGTGTTTTAATAAGTCCATTTAATGTTAAAGATTTAATTGACTTTTTTTGTAATATAACGCAATTCAGTTACGCAACCACAATTTCCGCTTCCTATATCTACATATACCTTTCTCTCTCCCTGAATTCGTCTCAGGGCGAAAAGGACGCCACGCTATTCTAGGCTCTAGAACCGACGCCAGCGCCGAATAGTTACAGTTACAAAAAACTTCGAAAATTAACGCGACACGAGTCGGCGCCACTCCCGCTGAATAATTGCTAAACCCGGGTTTAAAAAATAAGGAACCGAAAACAAGTGATAAACCAGTGCAGTGCAGTTTATGTATCATCAGGAATACCGAGAACTGTTAAATCAAGAATTCTATAATTTGCAAGCCGCTAAGACCTATGGAGGAAAACCTTTTCAGTTGTTACGAGACGCATTCTATTTTCCTTTATATGTAAAACCGCCTCGCACCCCATACGATTAACGCACCAAAATTTGTAAGACTCTTAAAAACAAAGACACCAACAGACATTTAAAAAGTATAAAACGTGTTTTCTTTTACTTTTATGACATCCTTGTTATAGAAATAAAACCAATTTTTAACCGGATTTAAATCGCGTATATTAACTATTTTTATCATCTCGACGTTTCGAGCACTTTGCAGCGTTCGTGGTCACCGGTAGACTAAGGTGACATTTGTCTATTTGAGGTTTTAGAGAAATATTATTTACAACTACTGCCAACGGTTTCTTAGTTGGCATCTTGAATAACGTTCCTTCTTCATTGTTATAATTATTTTGATTTTAAAATCAGACCACTGAACTGATTTTATGAAAAATCTATGTATATAACCAATCTAAAAGTATACCTTTTCTAAGAAAAAAATAATTAACCAAATTGATAAAGCCCTTTTCGAATAACCGGGTAACGTAAACGTTGAATAAAAAAAATTCCTCATTTTTTAAAGCCGCTTAAAAATTAAAGAATTCGAAGATATTTTTGTATTTCAATAGCTTCTTAGCAGTTCTATAAAAGCGAATGTCGTAATGACTTCAAAGGTTGTGATCGAAAAATACATGAGACACAATAGGGCTTGACTTAAGAGGGTAAGGGTTAAGTCCTTAAGTGTAGTGATTTATATAATTTTGAAATTTATTGTTTTCCTAAGAGCGTAAGGTGAGAATTACATTTGAGAGCGACATTAAACAAATCTGTAACCTTGTAACAGGTACGTCATTAGTTACTAACAATTGAATACGTCATTAGTTAATAATAATTGAATAAATAAATAATGCATCACATTTAGCGGCCCCCAATAAGATCTCACGGCTTTGTTTTGGGGGTCCGGAAAACCACACAACACTAACACAGACACTCAGACCATGACAAACATCCGTATGGCCAATACAGACGTTTGCCGTGAGCGGGGATTGAACTCGCGACAGTTAGCGCTTTAGATACTTGCAGTGACAACTGAGCCAACGTGTCTGTGAAAATGAATGTCATAAAGACTAAAAAAAAAACAAACCGACTTTAAAAATTGAAACAAGTAAAAAAAAAATTTAAAAAAATAATGCTTTTAACAATATTATGAAGTAGGTGCCAAGAAAAGCATTCGAAATCGGCGCCAATTAATACTTTTAACGTAATATTTATGACTTCAAAATGTTGTAGAAAACATTTATTTTTCGCTTTTTAGTTTACTTATTTCGTTTTCGAAGTCTTTTTATTTTTTTAAAAACTTTTTATACAATTAATATTTCGTTCATTTAAAAAATGTTTCAATACAAAATACAATTAATATTTCACTTTTGCCACGTATATCGTGACGGTCAGTTTTATTAATAATACGCAGTAAAAACATAATTGTATTTTGTATTTATGCAATATATATTAAACACTAACTTTTTCTTGCGGGTTCTCTCGCGTTAATCTACACTTTTAATTAATATTAAGTAAACTTCTAGTACACAGTGAGATTTTACAACTATAGAGATGTTACGTTCATTCTATTTGAATCTGTACCCATTTCCAACCTTTAAAATTCGTAACTTGACTAGTTCGCTAAAGATATTCTTCGTCCAGAGGCGTACCTATGGGCTGGCAAAAGCCACGAGCCCCAGACCCGAGAGGGCCCAGGCCTAAAAGAATTTTATTAATAAAATTTTATCAATAAAAATCTAATAATTAAAAGTAAATTTTAAATCATTTAATTAAAAATTTGTATAAACCTATAACTTGAAAATAAAACTTATAAGATATTTAACTAAAATACACACAATATTATTAATAGTTTTGGGTAACTTCTTAAGTGGTTCATTAAAATTAAGTTATAACGATTTTTACTACCCCATCCAAAGAATGGTAATGCCTCAGATGGTATAGTTACGCCTCTGTCTTCGTCCCTAATACACTAGCTAATTGATAGGCAACGTCGCCCAAAACCGATATTCAGGGTCCTAAAGACCATATCTATACTAATAATAAAATTCTAGCGGGTCGCTGTCTGTACATGGAAGATATATGAAAAAAAATCTTACTGGGGGCCTTTACCAACGCAATAGAACCCTGAACAAAGATTTTTAGAATTCTTATCTGTTTGTCTGTTTCTCTGTTTGTCTATTTATCTGTGCGTTTGTACACGCTAATATCAGAAACGGCTTATCCGATTTAGATACGATTTTCACTAATATATTGTAGTAGGCTTCACTTAACATTTAGGGTTTGTTTCATGCCAATCGGTTCATAAATAAAATAGTTATGTCAATTTAAAGGTCCACGTCGAACATTATTTTGTACTTTTCACTAAATGCATGAAAGTATATACAGTACTTACATCAAAAAATCCATTTTTTTTTTTTGTCTGTCAGTCTGTTTCTTACGACTAATCTCTGAAACAGCTAAATCAAATTTGATGGGACTTTCACTTGCAGTTAGGGGATGTCCATTAATCACGTGAGGCCCAGAGGAGAGGGGGGGATGGAAGAAAAAAATCACGAAATATCACAAAGTCTAAAAAGTTCTTGCGTAATCGCGATAACAAAATATTGTAGAACCCAATAATATAGTGAACAATTTCTGATTTAAGAAGGGAAATTATACAAATAAATAAAATTGATGTGTCTGTTTGTAATTGCAATAAATAAATGCATATGAAAGTATACACGGTACTGACAACAAAATTACCACCATTAAAATTTTTGTCTGTCTATCTGTCACTCAGTTTGTTTCGGCTAATATCTAAAACAGCTGGACCGATTTTGACGAAACTTTCACTGAACAGAAAGCCAATGTAATAAGGAACAAAATTTAAACCAATGAAATAGTGAAAAACGTCTAATTCAAATAGGGAAGATATATATTATATAAATATAATTATTTGAAAAACGTTAATAGCGGGTGATTACAATAGCCGAGTCCAGTGAAATGTAGATTCTCAATAAATTGATTCATCTTTTTAAGAATTATCTAAACCTACTTAGGTAACGGAAAAGGTGACGGGGACCAAAACAAACGTCACATTCTATCAACTTTGTATTGCTCACATAGAAAAAATAGATAGACATAAAAGAAGTTACTATGAGTTATTCATTTTATATATTTTCGATTGTATTGTTCACACTGTTCCTTACTTTAGTAGGTGACTAGCATTTTGATGCAACCTATAAACAAATCGCTCGAAGAAATGCAGACTTTTTTCGAAACTTATCGGGAGCCATGATTTACCCCACATATTTGATTATGTATATTTTATATATATAGAATCGATTACTTAACTTTTAATTCATGTATAGATTTAATGTTATTTTGTAAAAAAAATAATCTTTTCCTTTAATTTGTCGCTTACTATTACTTTCCAAAAGTTGATTCTTACGAGTGACACTATTAGGTGGTGCAATAATACAGAATGTATTTTATTTTTTCAAAATTACCGGGTTCAATTCCTGGCCAGGAGAATCATAAAGTCACAAAAAAAACTTATGATGCAGTTTTAGATTTCTCAAAATCGAACACAAGACTCCTTTAAGTATTTTTCGCGATTCCATAAAATCAAGTCCAGTTAAAAAGTCACCCGATATATAATACAAGGATAACCTCGGCGGGAACATACTGTTATACAGTCGAAATTTTAAAAACTAGCACAAAACACTTTTCTTCAACATTTATAGCAAATACCGTTGAGGAATACCGTATCTGAGTTAGCGTCTGCTTATAAATACGACCAGACGTTCCCAAATCCAAAGTAAAAAGCTCATTTCTTGAGCAGCACCGCAGACTATTATAACCTTGCTTTGCAGGAGACATGCAAAGCATTCCGTAATCCACGCGAACGAAGTCGCGGGCACAGCTAGTAACATAATAATATGATTCATAATTAATTTAAATCATTGTTAGTATAAATTATTATGTTATAATTTATTTTTAAATTACTCTATCGTCATTCATAAAATACCCTCAATAATTTGCCGTTTTATATTTCCGTTAATGCATATGATACATTTAATAATAAATTACAGAGTTCATTCCGTGTAATTACTATTTCAATTTGATAGTTTAATTATTATTGTTTGTGTAATATCTTCTGGTTTAAGCGTTATTCATTGGCAGTTAATGCAGTTTCAGGTTATTTGTGGTTTGTCATTTTGTATTCTCAGTTATTTCAATATGTTATATAAATTAAAATTGGTGTGAATATTCGATTTATTTGGTGGCTGATACGGTTCAGCGGATAGGTCGTGTGGAGCAAAACAGGAAAAGGTACACATGAAATTGCTTCACATTTAAATCAATACTAAGTTATACATAAACTGTTTTACTATGGAAGATAGATTTAATGTTTAACACGTGTCTAGCTGAAGAGTGTTTTAAAATTAAACATTGTTTAAAATGTTGTCTAAATTGCTATACTGCGTGTGATATTAAAAAACTTATTAATAAAATATTACACATTATATTAGATAGCTAAAATAGATTTTATATGTTTTATAGATAGCATCTATTAAAACACCTTAGCGTAAGTTAAGTAACAATGTCAAGCCACACGGACTTCATTTTGAGAAAATGGCGTCTAAATTTGTCAAACCTACTCTTAAAAAATTTGTTTGAAGAATTATATGTCCTTCCTTTCTATTTTAATAAAAGAATAAAAAGTAGATTGGTATCATAAAAATAAATATCTAAAAATAAGTTTTTTAAATATGTTAGATAAGTGTATATTGCAAAACATTGAGCACAATTCAATTTTCGAAACATTACATTAAGATTTTTTTCCGTACTTATTTAGTTTAGAACACTTTTTTTTTAATAATGTTAGACACACGACACATTCAGAATACATCAATATCTCCGAATTCGACTTTTTATGGGTTGACACATTATTGCTTATCAGCATTCAATTAAACTATGTCTAAACCATGCTTAATTCGAAATTGTTTTTAGACGCGGATTTGTGGTACAGGATTTTAAAGACACGTATTTAACGTGTGTTTAAAATTTTCGTAGTAAGGCAGAAATAGGAGGAAGTTCTCAATTCGCCGGGGACTTTTTTCGAATGTTTACCGATTGCTTGAAAACCGCTTGACTTATTTCTTTCATTTTCATCAAAATCGGTTAAGTAGCTTGGTTTTAAAATCAAAATAAATAATGTAAGTCCGTATTTTGCTTTTGAAGTAAACTCCTTTTTTAACAGGCTTGTTAAATATTGCATACAATTGTCAGAGGTACAGAAAAGGACTTTTTTTCTAATTATATTATTTAATATGAGTTCAATTTGTTTGAATTGTGTTAAATAGGTGATGCAGTATCAAAATACATCAATATCTCTGAATTTGACTCTTTGTGGGTTGACACATTATTGCTTATCAGCATCCAATTATAATGTAAAGTTAATACCCGTGAACGATAAAATGATTTTTAATTTCAGAAACAATAACGAATAGGCTTAACATCATCCGGCTTATTTCGCCGTAACAACGAATTGATCATCGCCGTTAATTACTGCGCTGTATAAATAATTCGATTTGTAATTGGACATCGTACGTCATTCACTTCGCTAATTGCGTTTCAGAGATAACTACTGCGGTAATATAGTGACGGGTTAATCTGATTCGGTGTAATGATCTGGAGTTATGTTTTTCAACGGTAATTATAGAGTGTGTTGTATAATGAAAACTGTATTTTTTTTAATATATCGTCGATTAAACGTAGTTGTCAATGTAAAATTCATTATTTTGTGTTTACATTTATTTTACTCTAGTACTCGTGATATCACTCGCGTTTATAGTTACTGCTTTGGTCCTATGACTCGTAGCGTGATGTAATATAGCCTATAATTATTACATAAAACAAACTTTTCCGGGTCGGAGTAGCTAAATAGGTTAGTCCTTACTTACACCTATTTAGGAAGGTTATAGGCTATATTACATCACGCTACGAGTTGAGACCGAAGCAGTGACTATAAATGCGAATGGCCGCTAGTATTCAATGTACAGCTTAATCCTTGTTTGAAATTCTTCTCTTTCTATAGTAAAGGGGGCACGCTGAGATAACGTCATAAGAGATATTTCTCTATCACGAATGGACATCTCTCTATAAAAGGACAGAACATTTTATACTTTACGCTGGGTTATGTTGAACGTTTATACATTTTTAAGTCTATATTTTTATTGTCTAAGTTATTTCTGTCTTATTTAAATATTATTTAATCATAATTGCACACTTGTGATAAATTGCTTACTAAAATTAATTAAGACAGTAAAACTTATTACAATTTTTTATTCATACACTCATTTATTACACAAAAAATGTAAGCTGAATGAGTCAGATGCAGTCGTTTGAAAAAAGTTCTCAAAATACTGATTACCCCGTTGATTGGCCAAACTGATCCTTTTTAGACACAGTTGACTCCCAAAGTCTCTTTGAAAGGTATTAAAAAGAAAGCGAACTTTTAAAACCCCATGGACCGAGTTTTTAAATTAATATTTTTAATATCAAAATCAAAATATTTTTATTCAAAATTTACATTATATAGTACTGTGTTACCTGACAATTTAACTGACAAACTATAAAATTTATTTTCATTTCTAAAATGTAGCATCGTTTAAACAAAACAAAAAACTTAAAATGTAAAATTCTTATAAAATATAAAGCAAAAAGATACATCAAATAGAAATTTATTTTATTCATACTATCCCATCGTACTCTACATTATCATGAGAAAAATGTGAAACATTTTTAATTACGTAAACAGAAACGCATTTACTCTAGATATAAAATTTCAATAGCCTTCGCGAGAATATTTTCTATATTAAAAGCCCACTAAAACGTTTAAGCACCGTTCCGTCATAAAAATAAAATTTGATTATACAAATAAAATACGAAGCTCATTCATTGAATCATCCTGTATTTTCAGTAAAAAAATGTGTATTACGGCGTTTAAAAAAAAAAAACATTTTACAATTTTATCATTTTTTTATGGTAAGTGCGTTATCTGTGAACCTGAAATTGGTTTTTTTATTTTTTTATGTGTATGTATTTTTTTATTGGGTAGGTCTACAAACGACTTTCTTGCACGATTCTGGCTTGGGGGACTGAAAATGGATGTATCGTCTACGTAAAAAAAAATTGCGAATTTTGGTTGGGAAGTCGGCTACTTTTTTACCCGACTGCGCGATGCAAAGTATGTGGTAGTATGTACCTTTGTGGCACTATTTACACCAAACGTGTGGGTTTATTTTGATAAATAGAACGTCGTTTAATTTGTCATGATGGCGCAAATGTCATAAAAAGCATAAAGTACTACAATGGTATTACGACCGTACTGCGATCATACTGCACTTACACTAAGATCGTATTGCGATCCTACTACAATCGTACTGCGATCTTAGTACGATTAAACTGCGTTCGTACTACGATCGAAATGCGACCGTACTACGATCGAACTGCGATCGTACTACTATCGAACTGCGATCGTACTATGATCGTACTAAAGTCGTGCGTGTGGGGTGCGAAAGTCGTACTCTAGACCTGCTGAATAAAATTTGTTTTGTTAAGCAAAAGTTTTGACAACATTATAGTGAAACTTCCTACTTTCAACGAGCATTTTTGTTTATTATTTTATGAATAATTCATCATAAAATTTGTTTTAAATGCGCTTATTTTAAAAGTTTTATTACTGTGCTATAAATTTCATTTCATAAAAGAATTTATGAATATTTTATGTATTTCAAACTATGTTACGAGTAAAAAAATGTACAAGAACTTTTATATAATTTTGATATAATTGTATAATTTTGGTATAATTTTGATATAATAGCTTGAGCTTTGGACAATATCACAAATCACTTTAAAATGAATGAGTGGTGTTAAGTTTTTTTTGTAAATAGCTCTCTCACTAATATTTACTACTTCACCCCGATATTACGTGAGAAGCGATACTACCCCGATCGAGCCAGCCCGTATATGAGTTTTACTCAGTGGATTACAGCTAGGTTCTATATCAGTAAATAGTATTTCATGGTCATAAAAAATACATAATTCATAATATCGTTTATCGCCAATAAAAGCAGCAAGTTAATTATGATGATCTATCGATATCGCAACGGGATATATTTTGATAACGGATTCCTGATTTTTGTATTAAAGCGAATCAAATGTCAATTTGTATCGCGTAGTGATAGCGGATATCATGTTGTTGAGGAGTATCGAAATTTAGTACAAGCTAATAAAGCAAGTGAAACCGTGATATATAACTAGTGTGCCTCTAAAATTATTGCGCTTTTAGCTTTCGCAGTATCGCGGCTTCGATACCGATTTGATAAATGTTTGTGTGGCGCAAATGGTATTTGTCGTACTCTGAGTTGTGTGTTACTAAGTCCTCGATACGGAAATTCTGTAGGTATTCCGAAATAAAATCCAGGATATTGGCAAGGCGTAATATTAATGGAAATAAATCGAATATAATCAACACCCCCATTCTTTTCGTACTTTCTACACAACTCATTCGTTTTTAAGCTGGAATCGCATTTGTGGCACTCTGGTGATGCAATGTCTATAGGCGGCGGTGATCACTTAATACCAGTCGAGCCGCCTACTCAATTGCCCGATATTTTTATTAATATATCTGACTTCAAATATAACAAATTTGTTATCAAACTGTATTCGTTATCCTTTAATTTTTAGGGTTCCGTACCTTAAAAGGAAAAACGGAACCCTTATAGGATCACTTTGTTGTCCGTCTGTCTGTCTGTCTGTCTGTCTGTCTGTCGGGATGTCAACCCTTTTTTCTCAGAAATGCATAGACGTATCATGTTGAAATTAATATCATATACTCAAGTCTACGATGACATGCGGCCGTGAAAATATTAAAGTTCTAAGTCAACGCAATCAAAAGATAATGGAAAATAAGTCGTATATTTTGACCATTTTAGCGTTTTCGCAAGAGAATCAAAACCTATAGGGTACTTCCCATTGACCTAGCACGATGAAATTTGGCAAGAAGTAAGATCTTATGGTACAAATAAAGGAAAAAATCTGAAAACTGTAAATTTTTGTATGTATGTTTGTCTGTTTGTAAGTTTGTCTTTCAACCTTTTTCTCAGAAACGCGTGAAGGTAACAAATTTTTATCAACGTCAAGTACTCAGAGTTGTTACTACTAAGAGCTGTGAAAAAATCAAACTTCTAAGTTAACGCAATCAAAAGATACGGTCATTTATATCACATATTTTAAGTATGATAGCGTTTTTAACGTTTTCGCAAGGGAATCAAAACCTATAGGGTATTTCCCATAGACCAAGCATTATGAAATTTGGCCAGGAGCAAGGTCCTTTAGTATACATAAAGGAAAAAATCCGAAAACTGTAAATTTCTGTTCGTGTGTCTGTCAGTCTGTACGTCTGTCTTTCAACCTTTTTCTCAGGAACGCGTAAATGTATCAAGTTGTAAATTGATCAAGCGGAAAATTTATTAATCTTAGAATTAAAATTATATGTACTTGTAATAAATTAACATAGAAGTTGACTATGGTCAAAAAAACAATTTTACAAACACTGAGAAGAAATTTGTATCAATACGAAAACATTAAAAAGCAGCAAACCTTTATAAACAACGCAATCCAATCTATATATCGCAGCCAACAAAATGATAGCGCGATGCAGCGTATAGCTAATGCCATCTATTACAACATTATGACATTAATTGTCATATAATTCTGCTCGATTAATAAAATTTTTTATTTTAATTATTATTTAAACGCGCTAAAAATAATAAAATAAACTTTTCATTTAAAAGTTTTATCGTCGATTTATAACGTCATTACGTAATTAACATTCAATATAAGAGCTTCACGCGATTTGATTTAAGTACTCGTATTGACTTAGTACGAAATTTTTAAAATTAAATTCAAACAGATCGAGTTATTTAATTTACTTATTTATCTACACATATAAGTCTTCTGGTTATTAGTAATATAATTAGTTATTTATAAATAAACAATTAGTTTTGTTCGAATTAAGGACTAATTATTTTCGTCTTGGCAACACTAATATATATTTCGATATTTTGATTGATAATGTAACTCTAAATATTTTACGAACGTAGTGCAGGGGTAGTGGAGTGTAGTAGAATATAAAAAAAAAATAAAACGAGAATAAAATATAATATAATTATGTTGTTAATGTCAAAGTCAACAAGTTAGTTCATTGAAATTGTCAAGAGATGGCGCTAGGTGTATCCTGAATCGCGCTTTAACTTTTTTTTTATGAAAGTATAAGATGTATTAGTACTTAAAATAAAATTTTGTGTTTCCATGGATTGCATCCATGATCGTGTTTTAAATTAAAGTGCTCCTAAGTAGTTTCAAAATAGTTTTTGGGACGTGATCCATATTTATATCATATTTGATTATATTTAAGCGACTTCTAAAAAGGAGTGTTTTCAATTCGACCTTGTATTTAATTTTTTTTTATGTTTGTTCGCCGATTACGCCGCCATTTGGGTACCGATTTTCAAAATTTTTTTTTTGTTTGAAAAGGTATACTTCCAAGGAGGTCCCATTGTCTTCAGGTCAGGATCAGATGATGGGATCCTGGAGAAATTGAGGGAACTCCTCAAATATTATAGGCAAGCGTATACCGATTTAGGTATTTTTGATAGTAACTTATGTTGGAACTGATGATGAAGACCACAAATGGCGTAGATGGGTTAGTCTTATATAGATTTCTATAAGTTTGTACGGAACCCTCGGTGCGCGAGTCCTACTCGCACTTGACCAGTTATTTTTCATCTATAGCTTTAGTTTAGTGTATTTACGTACAATGTTTATATAGTGTCGAAGATTCTAAGGTTTATCCTCTTTTAAATTATCGAATACTAGCTGACGCTCGCGAGTTCGTCTGCGATATCTGTGATGACAACGTCATAGTAGCTTTATACATGCAAAGTTTTAGCCCGATCGGTTTGAAATTGACAATGTTATATACAAACTTTCATTCCCTTGGGGGAAAAATTAATATTTTCTTAGCGGATGCTTACGTCATAACACGTACCTGCATGCCAAATTTCAGCCCGATCCGTGCAGTGGTTTGGGTTGTGCGTTGATAGATCACTATGTCGGTCAGTCAGTCATTTACCTTCGAATGATATAAATATTGAGATGTCATCAATGTAACCAAATATATGTCTAATTTAAAGAGTTATGAAATAGGAATATTATTTGATTTCGAAATTCTTGCAGTCAGAATCACTTTCGATTGAAAGACAATTGTATTTAAAGTTAAAAGAATAGCTGATTCTCAAAATCTTATTTCTTTCTCTTTCTCTTATTATCTCTTTTCATGATTTGGTTACAGACACGTTTTTAATAAAAAATAAACTTTTATGATTAAAATGGCAATGACTGATATTTCTACACGTGTATCATGAAAAATAAATATACTCATTTCTATGAAATGAAATACAACAAAGCAACTTCATTACTAATGAATACTAATAGCATTGAAAAATATGAGAAACGTTTATGCAAAGTTTCTATTGTACAATGAAATATCAAACAATATAAAATTAATTTCTCCTTTGTTTCAGATGCCGCGCGAAATTTTTGACGGACACACGAACATAGTGATAGATTCAATAAAAAAAAAATGATAACATGACGAAATATGTTTTCAGTTGGACAGTTTCATAAAGCGCAGACTAAAAACGAGGCGATGCCTCAAAATGACGAACGTAAAACTGATAGTGGAAACGGCAAAATATTTGCTAACAAACTAGTCTGTTTCAATTTATATTCATTTTTATTGATATTTTTTCTATCTCTACAAAAAGCCAATTCGAACACGACAAATATGAATCAAAACAGTGATAAAGTTAATAAAATAAGTGATAATAACAATTATAACGTCAACAGTGTACAGAACGATTCACCGAATGAAGAGTATGATGAAAACGATGAAGTACACGAAGAGAAATATACTAATGTCAATTTTGATAAGAATCCCTATTATAATAATGAAAATTTTGCACAGCATAGTGATCTATATGGTCACGAACGAAACGGCTATAGCGATTACGGTGACTACAAGAGATACTATCTGAATCCATCTAATCCATTACCTAAATCTAGTGTTAAATTCAAAATAAGTAGTAGGATAATTCAGACGAAATATGGAAAATTACAGGGGATAGTTCTGGCTATGGACGAACACAGATATCTGAGTCCGCTCGAAGTTTTTTTAGGTGTGCCCTACGCTACGCCTCCCGTGGGGTCGAATAGGTGAGATAAAACAAAAAGTTGGATTAAAACCCATTCCTTTTTATTACACTAAATAAGATGTAAATGAAACAATTCAAACTTCGTTCAACTAAAATTCAAGTATGCTTATTTAGACTTCATTTAAACTTTTAAACTTTGTGTGATAATTTTCTAACAATGGTATCAAAATAGTCGTTTTAATATTCTATTTTAGGTTTAGCCCTACAAGAACGCCTTCACCCTGGGATGGTGTGAGGGTGTCCGATCGTCCAGGTCCAGCCTGTCCCCAAAAACTTCCGGATCTTGATGACGAGCGGATTCTATTAGAGAAAATGCCTAAGGGTAGACTAGATTACATAAAAAGACTGATACCTTATCTTAAGAATCAAAGCGAAGATTGTCTTTATTTAAACATATTTGCGCCTTTGCAAAGTAAGTTTTTTATTTTAATTACTAGCAATATGTGTTTCAAGATATCAATATTTCTAATTACTTCCTAACTAAATTTATGCCAGAAAGTAGACCTTCAGGAATTACCTTAATATTTAAATCACATATGTTTAACAAATTCTTAGTTTTCTGACATCATATTTTAAAAGTTATTATGCTTAAAAGAAAGGTTGAATTCCATAACTTTTATTAGCATTATTAAAGCCAATTTCACATAATGATTCTTCATTTTAGTGGACGAAACAAAATTAGCACTCCCCGTACTAGTGTACATTCATGGCGACAGTTACTCTATGAGCTCAGGGAATCCTTATGATGGTGCAGTGCTCGCGAGCTACACGGATCTAATTGTTGTAACATTAAACTTCAGACTTGGTGTATTAGGTAAGATGTATGTAATTACTGAGCTAAACTATACGTGGTTTTGTTTACTGGTGATTATAAGTTTGCTATAGAAACGTATGTTGGAAACAATAGGAATCAAGTTTGCCGGACAAGTAATGCTTTTGAAGGGTTAATTTGAAGTTAAAATTGGTTCCTTTTTTTATTTAAACTTCATTGCAAACAAATGATAAATATAAAAAAAAGAAAAGATATACGCACACAGAAAATGCAAAGGTAGTCTTATTTAAAGGTAGTAAAAGTAGTATTGCTATAAGCAATCTCTTACAGACAACGATATAGAAAATTTAATAATTGAGAAACACATAAAGGAATTGAATTATTGAGTGCGGCGATGTACAAAATAATAATAAAAAAACTTATTTATTAAAAATAAATTAAACCTACATAAATATAACACATTAATATAATTAAAATAAATATACAAAGATATATAATACATAAATACGTGAGTACTTATTACTCTTATAATTTCCTTCTTTATTTCTTAAGAGAAACATCATTAAACGCTGAATGTACTTGAGAAAGTCTTACATAAATCCAAGCTTCAGTGAAAGCGAAATGGAACAGCTACATGTGCCCTTTATCGGGTAAATATACTTTTGATAGAAGTTAGACAGAAATCTTATATGTTGACTGTTCATAATACGAAAAAATCTTTAATAAATTGACTTTTCGTGAGCAGGCTTCCGAAAATATTCATCAAGACTAAGTAATATGAAAAATTGAAAAAAAAATCCGACTGACCAAACAAATTATTATAAATATCATACATTTATTATGTAACTTTCGGTGGAATAAGTTTTGAAATCAGATAAGTGGTCCGCGGAATTCTCGTTCCCACGGAAAATCCACGAAATATGTCTTCCACTTATCTCTTATATCCTGAAATCTTTCAAACAGTTTAGGCTAGGTAGAACGTGCCATACATACACTCGGATAAAACCAAGAAAAAAGGTAAATACAAGAAACCTAAAGACAAAAATAGTATTGTAACACTCCTCAGTAATTCTTTTAGAACAGCATTGTCCAAAATGTATACTATATTTTAGACATTAACTTATCCATGGGATACTAAACTAGAAGCGACCAATAAAATGTACCTAAATTGCTCTAATTAAGATAATTTTCTGGCAAACGTACAAACTCATTAGTCGTGACTTGGAACTCGTTGAGAAATATTGGCAAAAGGCAACAATCTTTAGAAGAGTTATTTCTTCCAAGCTGTTACCGCGTAATTCTTTTAATGAATAAACATACTTACAAACAACTTTCTTTTTGGATTTTGTAGGCATTTCATGAATCCAAAAATACTACTTTAATTTTCATGGGGTAATTTCCAATAATATTATTATCAGTTTATGAAGACTTTTAGTATAATGATAAGGCACGCTTAATAAAGAGATCAAAAATTCATAATTTTGGGACACAAAACGAACGTTGTCTTGGAAATTCGGATGTTTATTTAGATTTTAATGGCACAAGATTTTAGTAGAATTTTTTTCTAAATCATACAAATATTTATGAATCACAGAAGTTTATGAAACTAAATTTTAATTACTCACTTACTATATTATAATCGTAACTCGTTTTACACAGCTTTTATATTCGGTCACTTCAATATTAAACCTGCTATGTATGTAGTTCTGTAAAAAGTAGACTTTCACATATATGTAAATTATAACAATCATCTCTGTGATAATCATCTAAAAATTAATGATATATGCATAGACGTATCCTATCGGAAACTCTCTTATAATCCGAGATATGAAAGGTATGCTTTATGGTAATCCAGGGTGCATATAATAATAGAGCTGGGGTTCATTAAAATTCTGCCTGATTTTCGCATAACATGTGCACACACACACAAAAGCCCATTCTTTACTTTCACTTTCTTATTAATATTTAAAAATTAAATACATAAGACCACGTTCTAAATTAATTAAAAACGTATAATGGATTAGAAACAATGTAAAATAATTTGCACATATAAATGAATTCGATTTTTAACTTTTTGGTGTATTCCGAGAACGAACCGTCTGAACGAGTTATACGAGTACATTATAAATGCAAATAGGGGTGAAATTGAAAGGCAAATGCGGATACATTGATAAGAAACACGATTCGACTAAAATGTATTTTGTCTGGCTTCCTCCCATGAAATGAGATGGTTATTGAATGTTGTACTGCTAGTGAAATCAATGTTGCTTGTGATTCGATAAATAAATCGATGCGATTCTAAAATCGAATTTCGCTGTATCGGCGGTTTTCAGCTCGCTTGCGATAAAAAGAAATGCATCAGCTTTTTATCTTGTTGTGTTTCGATTGGAAATAAAGGTACAAGAGGAAGATTGCTGCATTTTCTTTTCAAACATCATTTTATATTCTTTTAACATTTCTCTTTCCTTCAATAAAGTTAGCTGAATATTCATTTAGTGATTTAGAATTTAGGCTTCGACCTTCTTCGAATAAGATAAAGTTCGCTCAACTCGATTTACATAT
Source organism: Hypolimnas misippus (assembly GCA_037950945.1). Taxonomy (NCBI): domain Eukaryota; kingdom Metazoa; phylum Arthropoda; class Insecta; order Lepidoptera; family Nymphalidae; genus Hypolimnas; species Hypolimnas misippus. Next base: position 15,001,770 of record JBBEEQ010000032.1, read on the forward strand.
ATGTTAAGAACGATTTTTTTTTCTATCCATATGTATTAAATGCTGAATTATGTATATGCTGGGAACGTTTTATCGCATTTGATATTCGATTCTAATACATAATAACGGATAAAGTAATATTTTCATACCGACTCACGCCAAATACGAAATCGAATTTCGGCAGCGTATTGGGAAGTGAAAAATTCGATCCCTGACCTCATAACTCACGCCACCCAACTCAAACTGGTGCATAAATTTCGCAGGTTTCCTAAACGCAAATCCGACTCCGCACTTGAAGGCTAGAGTGGCGAACTACGGTTTAATGGATCAAATAGCTGCATTGCATTGGGTTCAGCAAAATATAGCTCTGTTTGGAGGTGACCCGACGAATATCACATTAATGGGTCACGGATCTGGAGCCGCTTGCATTAATTTTTTAATGATATCGCCTACAGTTATGCCAGGTTAACATTGTTTAAGAACATGTTTTTATTTCTGTATAATTATTATCTTGTGTGCTTGTCTGAACGTAACATTATGTTATGTTTGAATTACGATATGTTGTACCTTGTTATTTTACTCGAATTAATTACGGAGTCGCAATTTACTTTAGTTAATTAATCTTGCGACTCACATTGAAACAAGAAATTGTTTATCAAATATAGAGAAGAGTGCTTAATCTTCTTAATTAAGTGATATAATTTGGCTGAATAACAGATATTTGTACCATTAATCTACCATAATTTAATTTACTCTACTACTTGCTAAAGATATTACGTTTCGTCTAATTTTAAAGGAAACTTCCTTTGACTGAAATATATATTGTATTATTTTTCAGGGCTTTTCCACAGAGCGATACTTTTATCGGGATCGGCTTTAAGTTCATGGGCAATAGTTGACGATCCAGTTTATTATTCTTTAAAATTAGCAAAACGTATGAATTGCACCATACCAGAAGACCTAGCAAAAGACCACGAAATAATAGTAGACTGCTTAAGAGATGCATCAATAGAAGAATTATTATCAATCGACATATCGCCTCCGAATTTTCTGACTGCATTCGGACCATCTGTAGATGGAGTTGTAATAAAGAATGATTTTGCTAAAGACTTTTTGACTCTTCATTCCACAGCTGATTTTCCTAGTTTTGGTCCTTTAAATAATATGAATCAGAATACCTATCATATAAAGAGAAGTGATAGTGGTAGACGGTTGTTTCAAAATAAATATGATTTGCTCTTTGGAGTTGTGACCTGTGAATCTCTTTGGAAGTTTTCAGCTCATGATGTCCAGAACGGTATTGAACCTGAAAAACGAGACCGAATGCTAAGGTGTGTTTTATTGGTCTGATTGTCTGTTATGATATTTTTTATTTAATGTTTACTTAAAGGCGTATTATGTGATACTTAAAACTAAAAAATCTTCTAAGACAGATTTAACACAAACAAAATTAATCAGCGTGTTTCCTCTTAAAATAATTGGTTATGAAATATTTTAGTACTTAAAATTGTGTAAAGGTTGCTCCTACATAAATGTCCTCTAAAGAATACGCTCAAGCATAACGCTTTTTAAAGCACATGTTTATATTGCAATGTGGAACTTTTATAATACAATAAGACAATAATAATACGATAACAAATTAATTATCACTATTGAAATAAAGGACATTATTTACTATGATTTAAAAGTACTATAACATAACATGTTCGTTTCAGAACCTACGTTAGAAATTCCTACACATACCATTTGAGCGAGATATTTTACACGATCGTCAACGAATACACCGACTGGGAAAGAACGGTAGAGGTTTGTTTAATTATCTAGTTAGTCCGACATAATTGCTAGATGCTCGTTTGTTGGCTAAAATTCAGTAATTAGACAAGACCTTTTTGGTCTATTACAAATAATTAATGCTCTTTGTTTTTAGACGTCGAGCTAAAGACATCGTTAAGTTCTTTGTTATTTTAAATTTTACGACTTGCACAAGCATAATTGAGATCATCTCGAGACGAACGTCTCTCAAATTTCTTCTTCACTCGAGATATTTAATGAACGCTTCTTTATAGCTATTTTTTTAATCCACAAAAAATACAGCATTCGTAAAACGTGTCGACTTCTATTCTTAAAATTATGATTCGCAATTTTTCTTTTTTATTTTCACAAGTTTTACTTTCTTTGTTGTACGTAAATTAAACTACTTAAAATTTCGTATAAAATATAGGTACTTTATTTGATGTAGCAATTTATCTCGTTCTTTTATATTTACTCGACGCGTTTACAAGAAATTTATCGAGAGGAGTGTTTTTTTTTTCATCAAACACGATACAAAATCGTTACCATTTGTTATCACTCGTAAGTTTATATTGGAGCAGTTCTTTATCAAAGCGTCAGGTGCTGAATTACAGTTATTTATTGTAGCTATCAACATCTATCTGCCTTCGTATTCGGACGTGGAGTAACTCGAGGGCTACATTTTACTTGGGATAGATTTAGTAGATGCAATTTAGTTTGATATTGATTGTGACTTTGAATTACATTTAATTTGTAAGAAATACCAGTAAGAAATAGAATTGCTCGTTTAATGGATGGAGATAACTAGTGAATGGGAGCTGAACTGAATAAGCTTGATCGAACATGTTGCATTTGATCTATAGCTTTCTCTCCCAACTATTTTGGGTTTAAAATCTATTTCGTAAAGTGTATTTGATAAAAAAACATATGTATCGGAAAAGCTTTAAGTGATATCTCTAGTGAAGTAACTAGATTTTGATTTATTTTAGTATGAGATATATTCTTTAAAATATTAATAAAAACTTTATAAACTTTATTCAATAAACGGGCTATCTAATGCAAAAATTGGACTAATAGATTCTAAAATTAAAGTATACCAAAAACATACGAAATCGGAAACATTATATGGACGCTGATAAACAAGACTGTGTCTAGCCACACGGACTTCGTTTTGAGAAAATGGCGTTTAAACATGTCAAACCTATTCTTAATAAATTTGTTTGAAGACGTATATATTCATCTTTTCTTTTATATTTTGATAAAATGTATATTGAATCAGAGGTGTATTTGAGATTATTTTATAAATTGCAAAATATAGAACGCACCTGAAATTTGAAACATTAGAGTTAAGAAATTTTTTCCATACTTATTTAGTTTAGATGACTTGATTTTTTTTTGAATAATGTTAAATAGGTGATGCTGTATCAAAATACATCAATATCTCCGAATTTGACTTTTTGTGGGTTGACACATTATTGCTTATCAGCATCCATATATTACCAGAAAATAGTACAGATAGAGAAGTTAAATCATGGCCATAATAGAAATGGTCCCAAACACAATGTTATCATTCGACACATTCCTTTGCAGAATCCAATAAATACCAGAGATGCGACTATATCTGCCTTATCCGATGCCCAATATATAGCGCCTTTGATACAAAGCGGAGACTTGTTAAGCGGAGGACCAAAGATTGTATCAACAGACGAAGATTCCCCTGCACGACCAACTAAAACGTTCTTTTACGTATTCGATTATCAAACAAGAGATGGATATTACCCGCAGGTAATTTATGAACTTAGTAAAATTATGTCACAAATACATCATATAAAGTTAATAATTGGGATATTACGTTTAATGTATTACTTTTAGACTTTTATTTCTTGATCATCTCTTACCATGAAATGATCTATTGCGTTAGGATTGTGTGAACGAACGTTAGACTATTCGTCAGTATAAAAAAATATCATTTCAATCTATAACGTTGGCGTAGTGGTCACAGCAACTAACGTTCGCGGGTACGATCCACGCTCACGGCAAACATCTGTATTGGCCATACAGATATTGGTCGTGGGTGTTTGTGTTAGTCTTGTCTGTGTTACCGGACCCCCGACACAAGACCATGTGATCTTAATGGGGGCCGTTGATTGTGATGAGTTTATTTATTTAATCTATATATAATGATGGTTCTTCTATTTCTTATGTGTATATATTTTTTCACTTCATAGCATACACGTTTGAATAAGTCGTTTATTTTTCAAGCATTTATGTAATATGTAGATATTTTGTGTAATAAGGATAAGCGATTAAACTGAACACCCGATAAAAGCACGTATACTGACGATAACAATAATTTTCAACATTTAAGTACATATTTTTTATAAGTACGAATTGTTTCATAAAGTCACATGTTTTCCCAAAGGACTTTATGATACAGCGTGTGCAAAACAAGAACGTTAATTTTCAACAAAATAAAATTATTCATACAGTAAACCAGAAATATGCGTATAGGGATTCATTCGATGTAATGAGATAATTCTGTTCTGCAAACTGGCTTTTAATATTCCACAGTCGGGTGAGCGGCTGTTGTTAAATTTTGTAATTGCCCCTAAAGTTTTATGGTTACACAGAATTTGTATAATTATATTTTAATATAATCAAGACAATATTCTGCATTGGAGTGAGGACTTATTAGATTTCAGCTTGATTCATTAAAATGTACGTTTCGGTTACTTTGTATTCATGTAATAGTTTTTTTACTCTTTTTTTCTCTACACTTAAGACTGTCTGGGAGTCTTTTTCGTTTTTCTCCTAAGATTGTCTGAAACTTTTTTCTTTTATTTTCAAGTAGTATAGTTCTAAGAAATTTAGTATTTTATTCATTAAAAATAAAAAGTATTTAATGTTCAACGGACTACGTCTTTATTTTTCTAGGTTCAAAACCTTTGTCTACCAATGTATTTAGATTTCAAATGACGTTTTCAATGCCGTTGTTTTATTTAATAATAATTTACTCGTAAATCTTTCTCAGCTATCTTTGACAATAAGCCTTCAACAGTTTCATATTTGTTAAAAAAAATTTCCTAGTTAGTTTAGACTAGTTATTTTATTATTTATATTTTCCTAATTAGTTAGTTTATGTACAAAATATTTATTTATTTATATTTATTTTTAATTTTTAACTTTAGTTTTATCACATTTAAAGGTGTTATTTATGTAATGTGTTAAATATTAATATGTTGTTTATTTGAAGAGAATGGGCGCTGTACACGGCGAGGAGCTTCCATATATCTTCGGAGCTCCATTAGCCGAAGGTTTCGGACATTTCCCAGAGAACTACACCAAGTTTGAGACAGCTCTATCTGAGTCTATAATGCTCTTCGTGGCCAACTTCGCGAAAACCGGGTAAACAACCTTTATCTAACCTATTTGCTTTTATTGTTCAAACTTTTCCTTTGAAACGTGGACATTTTTGTGCCGTTTGAACATCAGATTTATTAAATGTTTTTCGATTTTTTAGTTTTATAATATTTCCGTCAAAGGTTCGTTTTTCATGTATTTTGGCTGTAGTTTTTTAAGGATTATTTAAACTATTTCTGCTCGTGTTTTACATTCAGGTTTTATAATATTTTTTTACTGAATTCATTGTTATATTTATCGAAACTTTATCTTTTGTTTCAACTATGTTGAATGCAATTGCATATTTTGGTTTATTGTTATTTATTTCCACTTGAATAGAAAAATACTCCATAAAGGTAGATCACGTATAGATAATTGATAAGAGAAATGAAATAATGGACTGTGTTAATTTCTTTTCTTAAATCGTTCTTAATTTAAAATAACTAAATCTTTTCAAAAAAAATACACCAATTTCAAGGACGTCGGCGGATTAACTTTGTTGTTTGTTTAAGTACTTTAATCATAAATTCTCTTCAGGAACCCAAATGACAATACTCGTCAAGAAGCCTTTCTGCCCGCATCAAGGGAAAGAAATAAGTTTCGCGGCATAAATTGGGAAGAATATGACTCGACACACCAGAAGTATCTCGAAATAGGTCAGTACACTTCAAAGGATGAAAAAGAAATGCTATTTTCAAAGCAACATTTTTTTCTGAAGTCATGTCTTATCGCAATAAGACTGACTGTTCATACTATCTTTCATTAAGTAAACTAAAGTAAACTTCTCATTTAAATAAAGTGATTTCTGTTTTTTTTTTTTCATATGCAAATTCGATTTTAATCAGTATACCTAACTTTTCACGACAGCATGGTGTACTAATTTCTATGCAAAGTTATTTCAGACCAAAACCTCGTTGCTATTAAAATGTAAATTTATTTTAAGCAGCCACGACATTTGGCTGATACGAAAAATATTTGCGCTCAGTGAATATAGTGTGATGAATTTATTTGTTGGCAGGTATCAAGCCGCGAATGAAGAATCATTATCGTGCACACCAACTGTCTGTATGGCTTCGACTCGTCCCCGAACTCCACAGAACGGGTATGGAAGATGTCGCGGCGCGCCACAATTTATTCAGGAATCATAACGAGCAAGATCTCTATGAAGGCATCGTTAGACCTGATCCTTTGGCACGAAATATCGATAATGATCAGATAAGGCGCAATGGCTCAGCTTATTCCGATACAGCGTTAACCACGGTCGATACGATATTAGCTACGTGCGTGACTATGATGCCAAACGGGAGAGATTTGCAGAGTTTCAACGCCACGGATAATACTTTAGCCAATTTAGAGGCCGCAGGCTATGCGGCGTATTCGACCGCTCTGAGCGTCACTATAGCTATAGGTTGCTCTTTGCTCATATTGAACGTTTTGATATTCGCCGGTGTCTATTACCAGAGAGATAAATCAAGGTCCCGTGGGAAACAGCAACGGTTCAATGAAAAACACTTTGAAACGATATCTGGAAAGCACTCCCATTATCATATCGACCCTAACCTCGCCCCTAGCTTGGTAGTGGACATTGAGCGGCAAAATAGAAAGAAAATAATGGCGGATCCGAGTTTAGCAAATCTCAACTTTAAGGGACCGTTAGATGGTCCGAAATCGCCGAGCCCGACTCTCAGCATAGATAATATGATGTTGCCAAGTAAATTGGGCAGTCGTAACAGCAGTTTCAGATTGCCAAATGTTAGCTATCCTCAAGTGGGAGGGTATGCAACATTGCCAAAAAATTTGAATCAATTTAGTAATTCGCCACCCTTGCAAGATTTAAGGCATAAATATCCTCCAAATGGTTCCGCGGACTCACCTGGCAGAGAAGAATCTTCTAGAGCACATCACGCGACTCTGAGGCGAGGAAAATCCCTCCATTCCACGAATCTTCCACAGGCCGCTATCGATGAAATGCGTGTGTGACAGTTGCAGTAAATATTTGTGATTTGTGAATTGTAAATAATTGTATGAAATTGATGATGTTTTTTTAGGGAAGGACGTTATGAATTCATTCAGTCGCTGTATTGATGATTATTGATTAAAGAATCGAATGTATTATATTGTTTTATTACATCATAAATATCTATCATAAAAGTACCGAAAGCTATCATTTGCACGACACTAAAAACTATATTTTATCACTCAATACACGACTTCCTTCGGAGAAATATTTTGGGGTAACACGAGATATTTTGAAGCAATAACCCATTTATTACTTACTGTATTAGAGTTCATGATATATTACTAGCTTCGAAAACGTCGTAAGTACCACATCATTGCAATACAATGTCGTTCGTATGTGCAAATCATACTTGATCTCAAGGATACTACTGGGACGGGGCTTAAACGAACATTTTGCTGGAAATGCTTGCGGTCGACGATAAACAAGGCTATAAAGACCCTTTGTTTGGTTCCCGGCATACATAATAAGAAAAAGTGATGTCAAAGTGAACTATCGAGGTAAGCACAAGTTTATCGAATCGATAGATGTCGTAAACTGCGATTGACGTCAACTTTTACGGTCGCGATAAAACTATTTATAGGAGTCGTACTTGTACCACCATAACCTAAACATTGTATTGGCCATATAAACTTCTCCTTTACAACAAAGTTCACGATGGTTAATATTTCATGTTTCGGTATAGATTTATAGAGGCTTTTCTTCGTAACAATTTTTTTTTCTATTTTCATCCGTTTCCATTTTCGTTTAATAGAAACAGATATTCTAAATTTGGTACAAGTTTTATGGTGGTCATAGGTGGTACACTGTTATCTGATAAAGATCTTTAGCCACAGATAATAAAAAGAAATTTATTTTAAATGAAAACCCAACATATTATTTGATCATCGTCAATATTATATATTCTACTTGTATTTTAGTATTTTTCATACATGACAATAAACAAAATTAATTTAAAAATATATGCTATAATATTTTTTTGTACTATATTTATCGATAAGTATACATAATAAGGGCATCACTAACACAACCGATGCTGTCATCTTCATAGAAGTTTCAAGTTTATCTCAGACGTGACGTGAGGGACGCTAAACTAGGAAGGCTGTTACAATATCATATTGTTTGTATTCCAGTTGAATTATATGAGGTTTTGGAATGTCGTGTCAACCATTAATATACCAGGGTCCACATGAATACAGGGTCTAATTATGTATTATGTGGCATTGTGTTACGTTAGGAATTTCAATGTCTGAGGAGTAAATATGTCACTACAGTTAGGTTCAGTTCCTATTAATAACTTAACGTAACAGTTTGTAAATGTCCCTTTATTAGACAAAGACTTTTACTGATAAGGTGATGGATATGCATCTTTACACTCCACTCTCTTTCGAATCAGATCGGTGGATCAGATGTTTCTAAATTTTATAAACTCATACTGCCTTACTACAAAATATTTAAACAGACGTTAAACGCGTGTTTAAAAAAATCCGTACTACAAATCCGCGTCTAAGTACAGTTTGTGATGAACATGCTTTAGATGTAGATTAACATACGCTTAAGTGAGTTTAATAGATGTCTAAAACCTATTTCAGCTGTCAAATGTAACGTATAACATTTTATCAATAAGTTTTTTTATGAGTTTATTCGCTGTTAAGCAATTTAGATAATATTTTAAGCAATGTTTAATTTTTAAACACTGTTTAGCTAGACACGTGTTCATCGTGGTTTTTTATGCGTCTTTTGTAGTATGACAGATAATGTTTTTCATCATGTAAATTTAAAATTTTATCTCTTAAAATTTTAATGCTTGCTTTGATTTGAATCCACGACCATAAGTAAAGATCTATTTAAAAGTCCTACAGAAGCAAAAGCCTCTCCCCGTCCCCAAAGGATGGTGCAGTAGTCACTGCAAATGACTGAAGCGCTAATGGTCGCGGGTTCGATCCCCGCTCACGACAAGCGTCTGTATTGGTCATACGGATATTTGTCGTGGTCTGGGTTTTTGTGTTTGTGTTGTGTGTTTCCGGACCCTCAACACAGAATCATGAGATCCTAATGGGGACCGTTGAGTGTGATGCGCTTATTCTTATTATTATTATTATTCCTTTCCTTAGTTCCTATTCCATTTCATTCCTTATTATTTTATTACTTTTTTTTAAGCTGGACGCATTTGTTTCTCCTCTGGTGTAAATGTCCATGGCCGGTGGTGATTACTTCTCATCACGCGTCCCGTATGCTCGTTTGCCAGCTGTTTTTATATAAAAAATATAGGATCTGCAGTATATGTACTGTATATTTTTCTTAAAACTATGACTGAGATATTAGACTTGTGTACTTCCATTTACGTAATAGCGTCTGGTTTTGGTGAAATCAATAAGACGAAAATATTCATAACTGATCTAAAAAAATGTTTATTTATAACTAGAGTTCAATTTATTTTAAGTAATTGGTTGTTATAATTGAGTATATCAAAGGTTTTTAAAAATATTTATAGATTATTATTCTTATATAAATATTATCTTAATCATAGCTAAAATCTATATCGTATAAATAAATAGATGACCAGTGCGAATAAATCATTAGTATATAGATACGAAATAATTTTAAACTGTATTTTAATGAAATTTTGATTTTGAGATACTTGTATACTTCATTTTTTCATAAGAGGGAAATTTACCTTCAAAATTTCGTACCATGCCATTCGTGTTTAAGGGCATATGTATATGTTAAAGGGCATATATACATACAATACCAACCGACAAAAATTACATTTTTAAGGAAAAATAGACTACTTAAATTTATATTGTAGTAAAATTGAATATTGTTCCATAATATATGTATATCTATGCTATGGTTTCTCAGACCTGTGTAAAATTTTTTTACAAAATATAAAAATATTTCAAGAAAATTTCAAAACGAGTAAAGTTGTCTAGATAAAAGAAAAAATCCTTACGGAGTAAATAATTAAAAAAAAATACCAAGCTTAGTCCCGAGTTCACCCAGCTAGTAATAGCTTATTCATGAAATAAAAACCTTTATAAATGCAGCTCTTTCTAAGTCCTGGTCTCCTGGTACAGAGTATCCATTGTATTTAATTCCTCAACGTTTAAAAAAAATTGCTACCTACAAATGTTTACGAGACAATATTTCTATGCTGTTTTCATTACAAGGATGTTGCCATCGCATTCTCCATTAAAGTCTGCTTGAGGGCTTAAGCTTGCCTCAGAAGCATAACAGCCGGGAATCTTGTTGAAAATTAAAAGAGCCCGTGAACTGAGTATTGTTACCCGTACGCTTTCAAGAAAACTCGCGTTGTTATAACATTTCATAGCAATTTAGATCTTATATCACATACAATAAAGGTCGCGTTTCAGTAAATAGCCATATAGTTAATATATGCAATGTAGTTCGCTTTTGCTCTTAGAAGTTATTTCCCGACATCACTAGTGTGATGCGTACAAATTTAGCTCTTAAATGTATTGGTGTAAATATAATTTTCCTTTGTAACGATTCGATGTTTCTTTATAAGTCCGTGAAGAAAGTTTTCTATAGTGTTTATTTTGAATCTTATATGAAACTTTAGTTCGATACATTTGTTATAAATGGTAAAGTGAAATTGGTAGCTAAATGTTTGTGATAAGTCTTTTTGTTCTATCTGTATTTTCATTCGTGTTTAATTAGATTCAACAATATTCAATATATTGATAGAACATGAAGATCTATTCCATTCAGATTACACTTTACAGGAATATAGTTTACATCCTTTGAAATGACTGCTGCTTATCCCGAATAAAATGCACGGTTTCTGTAGGAGTTCTATGTAACAGGACGAAATCGCAGGCGAATGCTAGAAGAAAATAAAAGCGAGCATATGATGCAGATAAGCAATAATGTGTCAATCCACAAAAATTTAAATTCGGAGATATTGATGTATTCTGATAATCATTACGTATTTAACATTATTCAAAAAAATTTTCAAGTCATCTGAACTAAATGAGTACAAAAGTTTTTAAATCTAATGTTTAGAATATTGGAGCGTGTTCCATATTTTGAATTATGCAAATTTATTATTAGATAAAACTGTTCACTAGCTAATCTGCTTTTAAATCATTTTACATTTCACCAAAATAAAGAAAAGATGAATATATAACTTCTTTAAACAGATTTATTAAGAATAGATAGATAGATGACATCTTTAGACTTCGTTTTCTCAAAATGAAGTCCGCGTGCCTTAACACAGTATTGCTTATCAGCGTCCATTTGACATTTAAGATTACCGTTAAATGCTATTATACTACGTTACAATTTCCATTAAGATCAAGTTAAACGAATTACATTTTTGAAATTCTCCTCATGAATAAAAACGTTGTATTTCAAAAGACGAAACGGCAAAAAGTCCCAACTGCTTAATTATTACACTGCTTCGTAATTCTATAAGAGTGTCGTTTTGACGCGATATAGACAGCTGTCACGATTTTTTTCTTGTAACATTTAAATAATATCAGCTAAATTGAAAATTATGAGCGTAAAAGAGATCCCGTTATAATACGTTTTGAAAGCGTTTTAATTTTGTTTTAACGGTGTTTTAAAGATCTTTTAAAAAAAGGTTTTTATACTAGAATTGATATAGAATTGCTAGTGCAAACACTGGCCTTAAATTCTTCTCGTGCTTGGTGGTTAAGGAAATGCGAGGGCACCTATGCCGGGCGATATTCCGTCACATGTATATCCGCAAAACCAGTGGAGCAGGATGGTGGATTAAGCTCTAAACCTTCTCCTTAATAGAAAAGGTGGCCTCTGGCCAGCACTGGGACATTTACAAAAAAATTCTTAATTTTGTACTAGAATTGGCACGTTTTTTATACACTTTGTGAACGCATTTCCAAATAGGCTTTAAATTCAAATTGTTATTTTTTATTGTGGAATCTAAGTGTTCTTAAAATAGCAGTTGATTTGTATATTTTCATTCAGTTTCGTTAATACAATCTATTTACCAATGCTTGTGCTTACAACGATATATCTTTACATAAATACATGAATTAAAAAATTTGTAACCCTTTTTACGAAAATTAACGAACAGACGTATATGAAATTTCGCACACGTATAGTTAATATAGAGAAAGAGTACAGAATGCTAATATTTTTTTTAATTAGGAAAAAAATACATTAAATCAAAACAAAAAAAATCCCACACTACCATGTATTTGATCGAAACACACATATGTACATATATACTCTTTTGTTAAACGTTAAAATCGGTTTACAAATTGAGAATAGATTATCTTACAACGATTGAAAATTTAATGAACTACGATCGACTTCCGACCGCTGGGTGACTAGTAAAAATAAATGAAAAAGATAGATGAATGTATGAATGTTTGTTGCTCTTTTACGCAAAAACTATAGATTTTGATAAAACTTTACACTTATATATGAATGCTGATAAGCAATAATGTGTCAACCCACAAAAAGTCAAATTTTGAAATATTGATGTATTTGAATACTACGTAACCTATTTAATACTATTCAAAAAAAATTCAAGCCATCTAAACTAAATAAGTATGGAAAAAAGTTTCTTAACTCAATGTTTCGAATTTCAGGTGCGTTCCATATTTTGCAATTTATAAAAGAATCTCAAATATTTAAAAACTTATTATTAGATTACATAATAAATAAATCTATCTGCTATTGATTCATTATACATTTTATCAAAATTGAAAAGAAAAGATGAATATATACGTCTTCAAACAAATTTATTAAGTATGGGTTTGACATGTTTAGACGCCATTTTCTCAAAACTAAGTCCGTGTGGCTTGACACAGTATTGCTTATCAGCGTCCATATATTCATCAGAATTTATTAACATAACAAGCGGACAAAGCCACGGCTGAAGGCTAGTCTAATATTCTAGGTATTTTGCTAGCTTTATCACTAAGCGTATGATATATAGATAGTATACTAAATATATAAGTATCATTGTCGAGAGATGCAAATAATTAACAAAAATACTTTTGCTTTTAGTCTTAATATAGTATTAATTAAAATGAAATAAACGATTAAAATTGTTTTAACTTTAGCTCCCAATACAATGATTTCACAAATTGTTCCAACTAAATTCAACTCTGTATCTTGAGTCCAATGAAAACTAATTTAACTTGACCCTCATCTTGTATATCCTATTCCTTTCTTAGATCAACAAATGTTTTAAACTAAGATCTAAGTTACTGTTGCCAATGGTCTTAGTTTTCTATATAAAAGGTTCCATTCGTGATACGACGATTGCAATACGTTACGTCTTGAAATCTGCTTGCCCGCAGTAGTGGACCTAGTAATATAGTGGAGGAGCGTGGTGGATTAAGCTCTAAACTTTCTCCTTAATAGAAGAGGAGGTCCAGCAGTGGGATGATTACAAGATGTAACTGAATTACTATTCTTAAACCCTATCTAGTCTAATAGAGTCTACACTTATATAATAATGATAGAGCGATTTTTGTATGTGTGATGTAATCTCATAACCTTTTCTCATTTTAAAAATAATAGTACCATTTGAAACTTACATTATTCTAGACGGCCATGTAAAGCCATGGGCAAAATCTATACTAATATTATGAAGAGGTAAAATTTGTTTGTAATAATAATAATAATAACGCATCACACTCAACGGCCCCCATTAAGATCTCATGACCTTTTGTCGGGGGTACGGAAACACTCACAACACTAACACAAACACCCAGACCACGATAAACATCCGTATGGCCAATACACACGTTTTGCCGTGAGCGGGGATCGAACCCGCGACCGGTTAGCGCTGTAGTCAGTTGCAGTGACCATTGCGCCAACGCGTCTGTTTGTAAGTTTGTATTGATCTGATTTCAAAAACTCTTTTTGCTTTGGACATCCTGTTTATTGAGAATGGCTACCAGGAGCCAATCAGTAACCACAAACGCGAGCGAAACCGCAAGTATAAGCTAGTCTAGAATAAAATAAATAAGACTATAATAAAATAAGAGAAACGAAGTTTTGTGAAAGACGAATATCCGTTTAAATTTGAATTTTTTTTATTACAAATTTATCTATCTAAATCAATAAAAAAAAGGTTGCATATACATTAACAATACTTACCATGACTACCAGCGGAGCAGTCGTGCCTCAGTTAAACGACTGTCTTGTCTTGAATGGAGCCGTTAAGGAACCGAGGCTTGCTGAAACTCAATGTTGATTCGACTAGTACTGGACATTTCTTGATTGGATAGTATTGCCATATTATATGTATAAGATTGCTGTACATAGTAAGGATTCTGTGAACAATTTCTTTTTATTTATATTGTATTTATTGTAATGAGTCGTATATATATCTATGATTAAAATCACCAATTCACAATCACACACTAAATTTATTGCCAAAATTCGGTTATTACAGTTTGTTGAGGAGAGTTTCGCATTAAAGGCACCCTATCACACCTAGTGCGGCTAGTCGCCGGAGATGGGATTCTTATAATTTCTCCGTAACAAATTTTGAGTTACGTTAGTGTGGTCAAAAGAAATATAACCAGTTTAAAATCTTTAATTATTGACTTTCAACTACGTCTAATCTAAATCAAAATGATAATAAGAATCTTTCTTTCTTCTTACCTTTTTGTTATTTACTTTTAAACGTAAACTAAACGAAATGACTAGTATTCTAATAACCTTAAATGCAATTATTTGTATTGGTATATTATTTCTCAAAGGTTTTTTATTGTTGGAATGAAATATCACCATTACTTACTGTACTACAACAAAATTAATATTAGATCCTGCATCTTTAAAATAATAATTCTGTTCGAATGATGAAAAGTAAGTAATCATCGCAAAATGTTTTCATAAAAAAATTAAGAAAAAATTACATTGTTGTTTAAGTCTTGTAATTGATATAAAATAACTCTTTAATCTTATAACAATTACAATGGTCATCTAACTTAAGCACTGGCTAAAAATAAATGTCAAAAGATAAAGGCACTGACATTAAATTTTTTTAGATGTAAAGCAATCACCATGACTGAGGGCAATAGCTAATTATAAGTATAATTATCGCCTATAATTAATAATTAAGTAATGAATCATTACAGTTTTATAAAATAATGATTACAGAAACGATAAATTTATTTTAAAAAATTATTGAGATAACGATTATTCGCGTTATTATAAATCTTTAAATCATAATATGACGCAATAAAAAAACATCTTAATTGCTCTTTAAATACGTAAAATCTATTATAATATTCAATGATTATGTACAAAATTAAATGACTTAATTCTCAACGAAATTCAGAACTATTCGAAATATCGTACGATTTCATACAATCAATTCGAATAGTAGCATCAGATTCCATCTATCGATACTATGATGTGAAAATGATACAAGTTAACAAGGCTATACAAGCTTTGAGGATTTCTCGATATCGTTGATTCGAATGTTATCGACACGATTGGAGAGTCACATCGGTATCTATAGTATCGATATTGCACATCTCGCTACGTTTGAATCGATTCTGTACAGTTGAATACAAATCACTAAACTGGGAATGAAATGTACTTTTTGATTTGGACTTTCCGTTTTGCACGTTTTTTTTTTAATACTGGATCCGATTTCGTAAATCTCATATGTTATTGGTAATGTATTAAAATGTGAAAATTTATAAAATTAACCAAAATATTTCCTTCTTATGAATTAACCAGTTATTTTATTTATTTTTTGAAAATAAAAACTTTGTAGTTTAGGTATTTTGTAACAACTTTGGACACACCTTGATGCATATGTATTAAAAAAGGGAAACAAATCTTAAAATTAAATACATTCAATTCTATTTACATTTTTTTAACCTTAAATTTTGATTAAAAAAAAATTAGAACCTTCTGTTTTTGAATTTGGTTAAAATATATATGAACATGTGAGTCAGTTATATATTTATTTTATGTACCTGCCTTGACGAATGAACCTTTATTAGGAAGGCCCGCGGAGCTTTATCCTCTCTATAACATAATGGAGGACCCCAAAAAAGTTTATACGATATTTAACTTCATAAGTGCGGGTATAGTTGGATGTTGATAAACAATACTAAGTCAAGCCACGTGGACTTTTGCCATTTTGAGAAAATAGCGTTTAAGACGTCAAATGTTTTCTTCTCTATTTTAACAAAAGGTATAATAAATTAACTAAGTAATAACTTTTTCAAATATAAAAGAATATTGCATTTTACTCTAGTTTAATTAATTTTAAAAAATCAAAAACCTGACTGCGTAAGAGCCCCCTGCAGTCAGCAGTAGCGTATTAATATTAATTCTGTCTAAAAGCCTATAAGTGAGAATCGTTACTAACCAATTTTAAATCGTTACAGATTGTAAACGGTATTCTGTGTGTGTATTCTGATTCAAAAACGATTTAAGAAACCTAAATATGATTTTTAAATACCTTTTCAAATAACCCCACTTGACATAGATCGTCGATTTTCATTTTCTTATTATACACATTAATGCATACAAAATCGGCCATTTTGATTTTTCAAAATTTTATGGTTTCTATAATATTTATACTGTCATGAAAAATTAAATGATGTGTTATTTTTAAAAATATATACATATGCGTTTAGTACGCTGAGTGAGACATCTTCAAGCCATCTCCCTCACCTGTTTCCTTTTGTAACATTTCTTATTTATTTTTAGGGTTCCGTACCTTAAAAGGAAAAACGGAACCCTTATAGGATCACTTTGTTGTCCGTCTGTCTGTCTGTCTGTCTGTCTGTCTGTCTGTCTGTCTGTCTGTCGGGATGTCAACCCTTTTTTCTCAGAAATGCATAGACGTATCATGTTGAAATTAATATCATATACTCAAGTCTACGATGACATGCGGCCGTGAAAATATTAAAGTTCTAAGTCAACGCAATAAAAAATTAATGGAAAATATGTAGTATATTTTGACCATTTTAGCGTTTTCGCAAGGAAATCAAAACCTATAGGGTACTTCTAATTGACCTAGCACGATGAAATTTGGCAAGAAGTAAGATCTTATGGTACAAATAAAGGAAAAAATCTGAAAACTGTAAATTTTTGTATGTATGTTTGTCTGTTTGTAAGTTTGTCTTTCAACCTTTTTCTCAGAAACGCGTGAACGTAACAAATTTTTATCAACGTCAAGTACTCAGAGTTGTAATTACTAAGAGCTGTGAAAAAATCAAACTTCTAAGTTAACGCAATCAAAAGATACGGTCATTTATATCACATATTTTAAGTATGATAGCGTTTTTAACGTTTTCGCAAGGGAATCGAAACCTATAGGGTACTTCCCATTGACTAAGCATTATGAAATTTGGCCAGGAGCAAGGTCCTTTAGTATACATAAAGGAAAAAATCCGAAAACTGTAAATTTCTGTTCGTGTGTCTGTCAGTCTGTACGTCTGTCTTTCAACCTTTTTCTCAGGAACGCGTAAATGAATAAAGTTGTAAAGTGATCAAGCGGAAAATATATTAATCTTAGAATTTAAATTATATGTACTTGTAACAAATTAACATAGAAGTTGACCATGGTAAAAAAAAAACAATTTTACAAACACTGAGAAGAAATTTGTATCAATACGAAAACATTAAAAAGCAGCAAACGCTTATAAACAACGCAATGCAATCTATATATCGCAGCTAACAAAATGATAGCGCGATGCAGCGTACAGCTAATGCCATCTATTACAACATTATGACATTATACAATAAAAATTTTTATTTTAATTATTATTGAAACGCGCTAAAAATTATAAAATAAACTTTTCATTTAAAAGTTTTATCGTCGATTTATAACGTCATTACGTAATTAACATTCAATATAAGAGCTTCACGCGATTTGATTTAAGTACTCGTATTGACTTAGTACGAAAATTTTAAAATTAAATTCAAACAGATCGAGTTATTTAATTTACTTATTTATCTACACATATAAGTCTTCTGGTTATTAGTAATATAATTAGTTATTTATAAATAAACAATTACTTTTGTTCGAATTAAGGACTAATTATTTTCGTCTTGGCAACACTAATATATATTTCGATATTTTGATTGATAATGTAAATCTAAATATTTTACGAACGTAGTGCAGGGGTAGTGGAGTGTAGTAGAATATAAATAAAAATAAAACGAGAATAAAATATAATATAATTGTTCTTAATGTCAAAGTCAACAAGTTAGTTCATTGAAATTGTCAAGAGATGGCGCTAGGTGTATCCTGTATCGCGCTATAACTTTTTTTTTTGAAAGTATAAGGTGTATTAGTACTTAAAATAAAATTTTATGTTTCCATGGATTGCATCCATGATTGTGTTTTAAATTAAAGTGCTCCTAAGTAGTTTCAAAATAGTTTTTGGGCCGTGATCCATATTTACATAATATTTGATTATATTTAAGCGACTTCTAAAAAGGAGTGTTTTCAATTCGACCTTGTATTTAATTTTTTTTTATGTTTATTCGCCGATTACGCCGCCATTTGGGTACCGATTTTCAAATTTTTTTTTTGTTTGAAAAGGTATACTTCCAAGGTGGTCCCATTGTCTTCAGGTCAGGATCAGATGATGGGATCCTGGAGAAATTGAGGGAACTCCTCAAATATTATAGGCAAGCGCATACCGATTTAGGTATTTTTGATAGTAACTTATGTTGGAACTGATGATGAAGACCACAAATGGCGTAGATGGGTTAGTCTTATATAGATTTCTATAAGTTTGTACGGAACCCTCGGTGCGCGAGTCCTACTCGCACTTGACCAGTTATTTAATCTAGAATATAATAGTTACTTCGGTTATATTGTTATTAGAAAAAATATATACAAATACCACTATCCCACGTAAAATAGGTGCACTAAACATATGAAAAAGTTATACCAAGCCCCATAAAAATAGTAGTTACGGAGATAGTACCATAATATAGACCAGAAGGACAACGAAGCCTTAAGTGAACCTTTTTATATTCAAATATAGAACCCTCCAAAAAAAACTCAAATGCCCCAACTACCGTTAGCGATTCTCCCAACAAAGGATCCTTTTATAGAAAACCACTGTTTCTTTATAGACCGTTGAATGAACTAAAGTGAATGTTTACTTGATAAAGCTGTATTCACACCCGTCTATTAAGCTTATAGAAGAAATAATTAAAATAGACAACTAATTTTAGTTATACATTTTTAACTTTCGCGATTTATACTACTCATATGTAATATAACGAGTCTTATTGCGATAACTAATGGTAGTAATACTATTGCCCGACGTTTCGGCTCGACGTTCTCTCCACACACTCAGATCGTGACCACGACGAATGCAACTTCGTATTACTACCATTAGTTATCGCGATAAGACCCGTTATATTAATTTTGGTTTACATGAATTGTGATGAACAAATAAATATGTGATACAATACATGAACAAATAAATACATAATAAATTGTAATGAAAAAAATTAAGAAGTAAAAATAGTTGTAATGTTAATAATAAATAATAACAAACATATTATGTTTGTAGCCTCTGTGGCGTCGAGCCCTGTGATGTTTACAGGAAGGGTAATGTAATATTTTTTTACTTGATTTTTTAATCAGATTCATTTTTAACTATTTATCCTATATATAAAATGTAGGATTTCACTCTCGTTTTACTGTTTTGCTCCTATGAGTCATAGCGTAATGTAATATAGCCTATAACGTTCATTTACATTTCGAACCAATAGTAGCTCTCCGTTAATTTAAATACTTTTTCAGTCAACCTAAATAAATGTATTTTCAGTTTTGTTGAATATATTGTAGCCTCGATTCAATTTCTAAGTATTTTTATTCGAATCACGCATCTTTTTTACTGATATTTGTTTGATAAGTGTGAATTAGACCCTTAGTCCGAATGTTGATTTTGTCTACATTTTATAGGATCACTTGAATTTATACGGAGTAAGATTCCTTTTGTCTGGCGTTGTTTTTAGTTTTCTTTCCATTCCTTTGGAAGGTCAAGGTCGAAAGATTTACATATAATAAACATTTTTCATCTCTGGTTGTGAAATATTTAAAAAAAAAAAACTTTTATATCTATTTAATCAAATCAAAAATAGGACTTAGATCAAATATATCCATATTTAAAATGCAATTTTTCAGTTTAATTTTAGTTTAAATCCTGAATTAATATCTGTTATGTTAGATGTTTAATATTATATTTTTATTGTATCCAGCAGCAGTGAATAGAAAAATGGTTAACATAATTGACTAAAATTGAAAATTAAAAAAAAAAAAAAACAATCTATTCATTGAGACCATTTCAATTTAGATTAATTTTGTTTTAAAAATTTTATTTATTTAAATTAAAGAATAAAAAACATACGCGAAAACAAAATTGTATTCAATGAAATATTGAACAATATTCAATTCAAGTAGAGAAGGTAAACATATAAATATAATTTTTCCTCAAATTAAACGTGGATGAAACCGTTATTAAAACCGCGGAGCACTTGAGTAACATAATAACAAGCAAATCTAAGTAAGAAGCATTTGATGAAACTTAACGTAAAATAATCAAAAATATTTATTCCTTTACACCAAAATACAATACAACACGAACAACCAAATTGATACTGAACAGTACACTTTTAATATCTAACAAATAACGTAATCGTAGAAGGCACGGCAAACAGCCTGCCTTCGAATAAAGTAGGGGGTACTATTAGTTCTTCCATTACGTAATGTTATCGGGGTTTCTGGCTCAAGGCCAATGTCCGGATCGACCCTTCCAAATTGGCAGACTCCGTGGATCTAAGCGTAAAGGGTACTTATGTATTTGGGTATATTATGCGATGATTTCGAGTACTGCAACTGTACGGTTAATTGTGAAATTAGTTTAATTAAAACATGTTTAGGTAGTTCGATTCTGAAAATGTGTTAAATTCTAATAATAATTGATAAGGTGTTTTGTTGTATGCGTTTATATATTAAATGGCCCTCGCGTTTTCACTCGCGTTTATGGTTACTGCTTCACACGTGTAGAGTGATGTAATATAGCCTATAGCCTTCCTCAATAAACAGGCTATCGCAAAAGTAATTTTTCTAATCGGATCTGTACGTTCAGAGATTACCCCCTACATATAAATTAATTTTAACTCTTTATAATATTGGTATATATATGAAAAGCAAAAATTTTAACCTTTACTTGACAGACACGTTAGCGCAGTGGTTACTGCAGCTGACTCAAGCGCTGACGGTCGCGGGTTCGGTCCCCGCTTGTCTTTATTGGCCATATGGATGTTTGTCATGGTCTGGGTGTTTGAGTTTGTGTTGTGAGTGTTTCCGGACCCCTGACACGAGGTCACGCGATCTTAATGGGGGCCGTTGAGTGTGATGTGTTTTACTACTAAAATAGTTCCATGACGATACATTAAGGCTGTACCATTGTATACGATATAATATTATGTAATTTTATAAACACTAATTATGAAAAATAAACTTTTTACTGGTTTTGTCATGGTCGGGTAAAAAACGAACAGGACTAGCTGAAAGAAGCCGTTTAAAATAATGTTGCATACATATTTCGAAATCAGACACTCGTTATTTTCACAAGAAGACTTTTTTTTTAAAAACAACCGACTTCAACAGCAGAATAGCAATTTTTTTTAACTTAGCTTACATACGTATTCCAGTTATTTTGATGTTAAAACTAAATTACTAAGCTGATTTTGATAATACTTATACGGAACCAATCTAAAAGTATACTCTTTCGATCAAAAAAATAATTTTGCAAATCCAACCAGCCTGTATAGTGTCCGATCATCAGTAAAAAATATATACAAGCGAATCGATAATCACCTTCTTTTTGAAGTCGGTTAAAATCATTGTCACGCGAAATCTAATAAACTGATTGTTATAAAACTCACCATAGTGGTATCATCCTAAGTAAACATACAGAATGTTTTCTAACACGCAGACTGAAATGGTTTCTGAGTAATGGAAGAAAAACTTCACCTCCTTATTTAAAACTCACGCTATGTGAACGATAAACTAAGTCGAGGCATTTAACTCTAGATGACGTCACACACGTGCATATATATGTATACGTGTGTGTATGCCCTATCTTATTTGACACAGTGACCTTATTTTCACTTTGCATTTATATATATCATACATCATAATCCATAATTAAAATAGTAAGAAGATGATGTTAAAGCATTGAATTAATATTCATATGTGTTCGTACATTAATTTACGTAGAGAATATTTTTTACTTTTAGTTGTATAGTATAGATGTGAAGACACGTGTCGTAAAAAGCTCTACTAGGGATCCGTGAATATACACTATCAGAATTCCTCTCGACTTATATATTTTTACTACGACGACTTCAAAAAAAGGAGTCTTCTCAATTCGACCGTAACGGTCGAATTATATACATATTTTTTATGCCTTTTAGTTTATTTGTATCTCTTAAGGTCGTTCTTGAAGTCGGTTTAATTTTTTGAAAAATTTTTTTGAAGCTACATTATACTTCGATAAATTAGTGACGTTGCGTCCTGTCAGATTACGGTGTCGTGAAATGTTGCAACGACGCGTCATGAAAAATTACGACGTGTATCGTAAAAAAATAATTTGACGTCGCATTGTGATTTTTTTTTTTGTTAAGGAACTCTGCTATGGTGATCCACCATGCTGCCTCACTGCAGATTGATGAATATACAGAGTTAGAATTCCTTTCGATGGATTTTTCGTAGCTACACATTATTATGCTATGACAGATTCGCAACGTCGCGTTCTGTCAGATTACTAAAATCTACGACGTGAATCGTAAAACATTAAGATGTGACGTCACTTTGTGATTTTTTATTAAGGAGCTCCAATAGAGGGATCCTACATGCATTTTTTTTTGCAAATTGAAGAATATACCGGTTTTAGAGATAGAAGGTCGTTGACATTACGATCCTTTTGTAGTATTATGTACATTTTCATGATATGACAGATTTGTATATCTCAAATCAACCGATTATCAAGAAACTTTGCATATACATAGTCAGGGGCTATATATCCTATGTTGTTGTTATTGTTTTTGTTTTTGTTTGTTTTAGATGGTCTGGCATAATTATGTTTTAAATAAAAATAGCTAAGTAAGTTTCCTTTTAATAAAAAAAAATCAAAACAAAAGGAAGCCTATTTCAACATAGAATTCCCGATTTCGTAATCTATTCAATCATTTTAAACCGTAATATATTAAAGTTACTCACGAAACGATGTAAGCACACTCCATCACGCAAGCTTAACCAAACGCAAACTCATTTACTTCACCATCCTTCCTCTCCTATTGTTTTTTTTTAAACAATACAAAAGAACACAAAGGAAAAGAAAATAAAAGGGAACATACAATATAATTCGCAGACTTAACAATCGTAGTTTTATTCCCATTGTTGCTGAAGACCCCTTTAAATCTTCAAAAGTTGGATAAAAAAATAACCTTCCAAATAGAAAAATAAAACTGGTTCAGAGCGATTTCGATTCGCGGATTTGGTTCTGTATTTCGTTATCACGAAAAAGGGGGGTTTTTCTAAGTTTGACTTGTGTATTTGTGTGTCTGTGTGTGGCATCGGGTCTTATCACGATAACTATAGCTGACACTGACGTTGTCAGCTTGTGACCACGACACGTCAGGCAATAAAAAGGTATGACTACCATTAGTTATTATTCATTTTAAAATAAAAGTAGCCTAAGATACTCCTTTCAGAGATAAGTCGGAACAAATGGACGGAATTTTTAAAAGTAAATACTTTCACATGCAAAATTACAAACAGACACTTCAATTATATTTATTTGTGTGAAATATTATTTGTTGTTTTTTTTTTTTTTTTTAAATGTAAAATCAAAATCAAAGTATACTTTATTCAAGTAGGCTTTTACAAGCACTTTTAAATCGTCAATACAGAAACAAAAGAAATATTATAAATTTACTTTATATTTAGGATTATAATCACGTCAATATTACCGATATATTCAACTCATATGCGAAACAGTAATGTTTTTTACTTTACTGTATTGTAATGTTATAATTACAATACAGTAAAGTAAAAAACATTACCTGTAAACGTCCCATTGTAAAGCAAAGACCTCCTGTCCTATTAACGAAACGCTTAGGAGTTTATTACACTAATTCTAACCCACATGTCAGAATTTCTCCCGACAAATACAGGTTACGAAATTTAATCAAAAATTGAGCACTTGAAAACTCAGCAGTACTAGTTGGGGCTTGAACCAGCGATCATCGAGACGGACGTCTTTTGTATTTTTCTAGCATCTATTAATTTATTTATATTAGCATAATAAAGCATACTAGTGGACGTATAGCAGTCGGAATTCGACCGTAGTTACATTACATTTTTTACCGATTTCAATATTGACCACAGACTAAAGAGCTATAATAATATAGCTATGTGTAATGATTTTGTTATTGATTTAATGTATTTTTATGCGTAATTAAAAATATATATAAGTGTGCAAAATTTCATACTCCTCCGTCAACGTCAAGTTACAGTTTTCGCTTCGCTTTATATTTTGAACCGTAATAAGTACGATTCAAAATATAAAACTTCTAAAGCTTAGTTCAGACAATTAGACGTATATATTAAGTAATACGACCCCTTAAGCCCTTTTGGTTACGAAACCCTAAAAATATATATACATCGTGGTAAAGCGGTATTCGCGGTTCTGTCGCTGAAAGCTTTACCATTCGGAATTTTCCGCCGATTTTTTTTCATCTATTGCTTCGGTTACAGATTCGTTTTGTTTTTAACCTAGCGATATAAACGAGGGTATATGTAAAATATGACTCACCGCTGGCCTTAGGGGGTGCTGTGTTGGCTTAGATTTTCTTTATTTTTAAAATCCTTCCTGATATTGAGTTTATTACCGCACTGTACTCCGAAATAATGAGCGAACTGTAACTGTATTCTATGTAATAAAACTGGAATTGTTCTTTAAATTTGACAGACGCGTTGGCGCAATGGTCACTGCAACTGACTAAAGCGCTAACGGTCGCGGGTTCGATCCCCGCTCACGGCAAACGTGTGTATTGGCCATACGGATGTTTGTCGTGGTCTGGGTGTTTGTGTTAGTGTTGTGGGTGTTTCCGGACTCCCGACACAAGGTCATGAGATCTTAATGTGATGTGTGTGTGTGATGCGTTATAAATAAAAATAAAAATTAATATCGCTTTTTATATATATAAAGGGGGGGGGGAGGTGGCAAACAACAGATAAAAGCCTGATGTTAAGTGGTTACCGTCGCCCATGGACATCTGCAACGCCCCTGGTTGCGGGTGCGTTGCCGGTCTTCGACGAAAAGGTGTCTATTCACGCTTGAAAACCACTAAAATTTCATAGAAAGTACAAAAATTTTCAAAAATCAAACGGCTGATTTTGGACGCCATAATGAGAAAAGGAAAAAAATAAAAATCAACAAACTGTATTCAGTAGAGCTATCATCGAATAGGTATATAAAAAATAATTTATATTTATATAGATGTTATATATTATTTTTCAATTAAAATTACCGTTTCGAATCTATAACAATTTAAAGTTGGTTAGTAACGATTCTCTATGGTCTTATTACGCAGTCGGGTTTTTGATTTTATCAATTCATTATTTAAATTTATGTAAGTAATAAACCTTTGTTTTCGCCATGTTACGCACACTTTTATTAATATTTCCCATCTCTCTCACCGTCTCATGTGTCCCCCATAGCCTCGGCATACAAATTTTCTTACACCCAGCCAACCCAATGACGTCACGATTGGTCCAAGTTAAACTCATACAAATAATTATTATCTAAATCTATGTTGAATTTATAAACATTTCTAAGGTCGTTGAATTAGTGAGGCGTAAAATAAAAATAAAATAATGACTTAAACATAAAACAAAAATCGGTTTATATAAAGAACTACATGTATTGTCTCTTCGTTTATTTAAAAGTTTGTGCTTTATTATTTACTATTATTATTATTACTATTTATTCGTTAGTCAATCAATCAATCATTTTTATTTGCAAGTTTATGTGTTACGATGTTGTTAGTATAATATTTTACATAGATTCATTCACAATCGGCCAATTAATGACATGCAAATGTAAAAATATCATTACAATTACAAGAAATTAATAAAAACGTATCTTATAAAATATGGCTCATTTAAGACAATAAAATAAATTTGATTACTACATTAAATTATATTAATATTACTTGATGAGTTACATATTATAGTTTTTTGGACATTATGTTATTAATAACATTTAAAGTAGTAGTGCTGTAAAAGTTATATTCGAACAGTTTTGAACAAAGCTTATATTTAAATACATTAAGCTTAATAAGCTTGGTATATTAAAAAAAAGTAGTTTCTAAAGATTATAAACCCACTTCCTGCCAGTCCGATCCTAAAACTGTAGGATAGACATTATTAATAGGAGGCTGATAAGCAATAATGTGTCAACCCACAATAAGTCGAATTCGGAGACATTAATGTATTCTGCTAGTGCGTCATGTAATTAATATTAAACAAAAATTTAAAAAGTCATATAAACTAAAGAAGTATGGAAAAAAGTTTCTTTATTTTATTTGATTTCGATTTTTGAATTGTGTTCGAAATTTTGAATTATACAATGTTCTAATATATTAGAAAAACTTATTATTACATATTTTTTATCATTACAATCTGATTTCGAGTCATTATACCTTGAATCAAAAAAAAAATAGAAAAGATAAATACATATATACTTCTTCAAAAAATACATTAAGAATAGGTTTGATTCTATAGACGCCATTTTCTCAAAATGAAGGCCATGTGGCTTAACACAGAATTGCTTATCAGGGTCCTATTCTGCATCATCAACCTCTACGAGACGCGTTGGTTCAAGCTGCGCTCCCTTCGATTGGAAGTGTGTGATCGGGAATCATCAGCAAATCATCAAATGTTGGAGTTAAGTGCGATTGGCGTACGTGCGCGACTTTATGTATGTTCGCGGGAACCTTTGTATCACGAACTCCTTTCCACCCCATTCTCTTTTTACCCCACAGTAGTGTATACGTTTTACTGATGTATATGCCATATTACAAGTTTCAATGAGTAATGAGTGAGGGAGTTAGGCTTTTGATTGAAGTCGGTTCATTTTTTTAATGTGTGTTTAGTATTTGTAGTCTATTTTTGTCGAATGTTTAGAGTTTAATGTGTAATTCATTTACAATATTTTAGTATGCTAACTGCGCCCGCGACATCTTTCGGGTGGATGCTTGGCATATTTTAAAGCAAGTCAATTAATAATTATAAGTTAAACCTATAAAATTAAACGTAGCCTAAGTTACTTCGTTTAACATTCTGCGAGTGAAAGTCCCGTCAAAATCGGTCCAGCCGTTTTAGAGATTAGTTGAACAAACGGATAGACAGATAGTTTTGATGTTATTACAAGAGACACTTTAATTTTATATATTAGTGTGGATTTGTTGATCATTAAAAATAGTAATTCGGTGCACAGACAGACAATACATTATGGATATATTCATATGAACATATACATAAAACGACTACAGTTTTGACCCGTTTTTTAATTCAATACATATTGATGCTTTATAAACATTTGATTTATCAGTATGCATTTATGTGGGTTTTGTTTAAAATTTGTATAGATTGAAAAATTGATGAAAATACTCTTTGATATTGCATATTTTGAAACTGTCTAAAAATATTATTATTTTTGCTCAATATTTATGTAATGAAATTTATAAAATTGTTTTATGAAAATAGAAATCTATATATATAAAATTAAAACATCGAAAACGAAATTTACACCTGCAAATCTGTAACCTGATTATGATTATCTAGCTTACGTAACTTGTAAGTGTCAATAGATATGCGGATGATTCCGTTTATCCACCCTAAATGAGATACTTGGAATCGCGTGTCCGTCTATCCACCCGTCGTGGTGGATAATAAACCGAAATTCTAATAAAATGTATTTAATTACTGTACCCGGGGGTCAATCAGAAGAGCATTCCGAATGAAATTCTGTTTAATAATCGGAATCATCCAATCTGTCACTGAAAATAAATTATTTAGTTATCGAAGCAATGATATATAATTTAAGTAAATATTATATAAGTCGATGAGTAACACTTAATTCTGTAATTCTCGCCTAATTACCATGGATAAGATGTTTATGTAACTGTTTCTTCTCCTGACGTTTTGACAGAAATGCATCCGTCGTGGTCTCGTACTAAACGTCAACATCTAATCCGTTATTTGATTGCGTTTTAGTAAAAACTAACTTAGCTCTAAAGCAAAGATTACACTTCTAACTTGTACTCTCGTAGTTGATATAAAACAACTCTGTAACCTGGTAACAGTTTATGTAAGCTGTGAGTATCAAAAACACCGACAGTAAATTCTTTCAGGTGTAAAATTCAATTTTATCATCATTCATATATGTATGTAAATCTTTGAGCAAAACTTACCAAGTCTGATTTTCTCGTAACAATTTTGTATTTTTTTATTTGCCAAAGTAACAGAAAATAACTATACTATAAAAGCACGATATTAAAGTTTTAGAAATCAATATAGCAAACAAAATTTAATAAAATTTTGTAAACCCCCATGTATATTTACATAATAACCCCATTGTATATTTTGAATAGTTTAAAATTACTTAAATTAAATAAATTTAAACGTAAGTCAAAGCAAGTTAGAGTTTATTTTAAATTAATTTAGCTATTTTTTTAGCGCGGTAATGGCGAGTTAAAAGATCTGTAGCTAAGTGGCGCCACTTGTGTCGCACGATGGAACTTCTCGCCGAGGAAATTGGGACTCGAAAAGGTATTAGAGGGAATGATTCTAAGAGCTTGAAAGATTCTTAATTTATTTTTTATTTAATATGAAAATAAAAACAATAAATAATGAAAAGGCTTCACATTATAGTTATAATGTAAAAACGGCTATTTCTATATAAATAAATAGACAAAACAGATAGACAATTTTTTTTATTGCTTTTTTAATGTAAGTATCGTTTATACTTTCGTATCCATTAAGTGAAAATCTGTTATTTTGAAAATACAAACAGCGACTTCAATTTTATTTATTAGTATAGATATATGTAGATGTTTCAGCAACAGTATAGTAAATTTCGATTCGATCAAACCAAACAACATTACAACACAAGTACAAATTGCTTAATTCTTTTCAACAATCACTAAAGAACTGGTAACCTCCAAACGTTTAAATGGATCTTCATATATTATAGTTACACGTAATAACCATTCAGATTTCCTAAGCTTTTAAACTATAATCATCTGTATGAACACACAGATATAAACATGAAACTTACAAAACTCCGAGGAGGTTAAAAAAATGCAGGCTTACTAATGGGCTCGTTGGCTTATGGATACGGAACCCTAATACTGGTCCAGTATATAAAAGGAAATCAAGAGTGGCGGAGCGTTTTAGCAGAGCATGTAAGGCGAATGAAATCCTGTCGCGTGTCGCTTTGCACGCTAAAACATAATTGTTGCTTTTAGGGAGAGTGGTCTTCGAGCTCGGATCCGCTTTTTTTTTTTAATTTTCGAATAATGCATTAATTCAAGCAGATGTTGGCTCAATTTAATTTTAGAAAAATAAAATTTGTTCATTCGTCTAATGCGCTACGATACCGTTTATCAATTTGCGTTTAAGGTATAGTAGAATTAATTACCAGTAGGTGGCGCGTGTCGAACCGGAAAGAAAAATAAATTTGAGGCGGTCATTCTATATAACAAAATATTTAACACTAGCGAAGCCGCGAGCAAAAGCAAAAAACAATGATCATTTTATTCTACATTTATAGTCAATAATAGTCTGGTTGCAGAATTCAGTTGGCTAGTCAAATTCCAATTAAAAGAAGAGAAATATTTATAACACTTATATATTTTGACCCCTGTTAGTAAAACATCAATTATATTATTAATATTACATTCTGACTACCCCTGGCGGTTATGGTGACCGCAAAGCTCTTGCAAGACGTAGCGTGATCCAATGTATCCTATGACCTTCCTACCTTCTTTTATTTAGTACAGATATACACAAACGTTATAAGGTCAGGGATATTGGCACCCAAAATGCTGACCAATTTAGACGACGTTGCTTAGTAACCGGATAATACCTGCGTATCAAAAGTGTGACTATTTTTACGACAACGAGTCCATTGACCTTGTCAAAGTAGGTCAAATAGTATGAATCATAAAATATCATTGTTAAGTATCATTGAAATACACTTTTCAATTTTTAAGCAACAATTAATATAAAATTAATTAAGGCATATTTTGTATAATAAATAAATCTTTTAAATTAATTTAGCCTCTTTGCTTTGAACCTTTGAAGTTTACTTAAAAAAAATATTCTATAGTATTGTTTTGAACGTAATTTAATCATTAATTTTAATTAACGTCCAGTGTTGTTAAGGTAGAATAAAATTTATAATCAAATATTAAAAAGCTATTAAAGTGTACATTTATTTAAAATAAATTCACCTCTATAACCATCATCTCTACCATCTTCTAACGAAGGTTGGCGATCATTAAGGCTACCTGAATTTTGTACACAATGGCTTTAAACAGTGACTTGGTATTTTTATTGTAACACTGATGGATATTTTGGAGCCAGGGTGTTGATGTCGACACTATGAGAGTAGGCGAAGAAAACTTGCGCATTCGCCGCGGGAGGGCGCGCGATACACCAGTCAGCTCGTGACCACGACGGATGCAACTTCGTCAAACGTCGGGAAATAAAAAGGTATTATTACCATTAATTATCACGATAAAACCCGTAATTTAAAACATGAATAATGTAAAACACAACAGTTTCAAATTCACTATAAGAAATTATCGAAATTATCTATATATCTGAAGCTTAATAAATTAATATTCACGAAATATCATTCCCGCTCAAAGCTTATACCTTAACAGAAATATAAAGGAAACCGCGCGAAACATTTCATAAACGTTATACGGGGAACGTCATAAATTATTTCCGAAGGACATAAAAGGCCAAAGGATTGCCGGAGCGACAAACTGGAATAATTCCTCTAAGAATAGTGATGTAACACTTTGATCTGAAAGGGTTTCTGAATGCCTCTGGAGGCGTAGAATGGAAATTATTGGTGAAAAGATTTGATGGAATAGAAAGTTGGCGATACGGAGAGTGAGCAAAGGTTTATGAAAATTATAATATACTTCATTCAAGTTCTCACGAGCACTTTTAAATTGGCAATCATAGATCAAGGAAGCTACCACCAGTTCAGCATGAAGATACAACGAAGAAGAATGGGCAAGAAACTCGCTAGTTACTCTTTTGAATATTATACGAATATACAATTTTTTATGTATTACAAATTTATTAAATGTTTTATGTATCTAATATCAATAATAATAAAATGAATGATGTTTCTTTATTGAGAGCTGAGAAACTTACTGAGGTTTTAACCTCTTGTTGTCAACTAATTGGAGCTCGTATTTTGGCTGGCTCGACCGATTCAGTACTCGCGCAGAAGATCGTCGTGAAGTATTTGTCCTGAATAGTAGGTTCATCTTTTATTAATCTGGCAACGCATTATCTAGCAACTCTCCTTTGGTGTTGGGAATGTCTATAAGCGGCGGTGATCACATAACATCGAGTTTTCCGCTAGATACTTTTATAAATAATCAATGGACCAGAGATTTTTCTACCCAACGGCCCCATTTTGATAGGCATCACTCCATGAATATGTTATTTTATACACATACATAATTCATAAAAATTGTATTTTTGATGATAAACAGTTGGACTCAAAAAAGTTCTGTGATGTAATGACGGCCAGTATTAAACATTAAATAATACTGTAGTCCTTAATTTACACATAAATATATATTTTATCTTATCAAGCGCGGGGAGGGGTCATGGGGGTCATGACCCCCTCCTCCTGGGCTGGGTTCAATACCTCAGTAGAGCACTAATTATAATTGTTAAACATGATTTTTATATTTTTGTCACAATATAGATTTTATGTAATTTGTACCCTTAATATTTAATTAATTTAATATAATTTATATGATTGAAGAATGTTTAACCGGACTGGGACTTCTCCGCGTCCATAGAAGCAGAAGTGATAACTTTTTACCTGTGTCGATTATTATCAAACTTAAATAATTACTTCTTGTGACTTGACCAAAACTATGTGACCCCTCTCCCCCCCCTCGATGGTGGCGAGGCTAGACCCGCCCTTGTATCTTATACACTGCTATACTTTACCAATTGCGATAAAACTTTGTTAAAATAATGTTTGCGATTGTGCGAAGGTTAAGGACATAGTACAATTAACTTCCAGTAGGTTACTATAAAAATTATTTTCCTAAAATTAACGTGTTTGAAAACGCGGGGCACATATGATACGTGAAGCAAAAACTTTCTATCACTCTTTACGAAAACTGCACTGAGGAATATGAAATTTCGCACACTTATAATTTATATGGAGAAGGAAAGAGGAATCCTATATTTTTTAATTATGCATAAAAATACATTAATTAAAGAACAAAAACATTACACACACTACCATTTATTTGAGACACACACGCATATATGGACGGTGATAAGCAATACTGTGTCAAGCCACACGAACTTAATTTTGAGAAAATGGCGCCTAAAGATGTCCAACCTTTCCTGAATCAATTTGTTTGAAGACGTACATATGTATATCTCCATCTTTTCTTTTCTATTTTTATAAAAGGTATAATGAATTAAAAGCAGATTGATATATTTAACGTGTTATCTAATAATAAGTTTTTCAAATATTTGACATTATTGTATAATTTGCAAAATATGGAACGCACTTGAAATTAGAGACATTAAATTAACAAACTTTTTTCCGTACTTATTTAGTTTAGATGACTTGAAATTACATTTCATAATGTTAAATAGCTGATGCATTATCAAAATACATCAATATCTCCAAATTTGACTTTTTGTGGGTTGACACATTATTGCTTATCAACGTCCATACTCTTTTGTTTAGCGTTAAAGTCTGTAGTCATATTGAGAATAGATTATCTGTGGTCAATCTTGAAATCGGTTGAAAATGTAATAAACTACGGCCGAATTCCAGTCGCTAAGCGTTCACTAGTACTTATAATTACTTGAAGCGTTAGCGACGGACACTTATCCGGTGAGTGAACGCGATACGATGCGGCGCGGCGAAAAAACAGAAAAGAGTAGATACCTACTGAAGTATCTGCCTCACGCTGCTTCATTTGCTTCACTTGCGGTTATTGCGTTGCAAATATAGCCTGACCTTCCTCAATAAACGGACTACCTAATTCAGGCAGAATTTTTCAAATTGGATTAGTAGTTTCAGCGCTTGCCATTATAATATTATTATAAATGGCAGTGAAAATATGTGACGATTCGCCCACGTTAGACAAATCACCGCGTCGGACCGCATCGCTTCGAATTCGTCAGTCATCGCTTCGCAATCGCGTTCACTTTAATTTGTCTAAGGAAGAAGTCGCCGTATCAAATAAAGTCACTCAAATCACTACGCATCAAATATTGCAATGAGATAATCTTGGTTATTACCCGTATTTGCATACCTGGGAACAAATATTTCATATTCTACCCATGCATTATATTCCTTAGAACAGTGATTATTGAAAATGGTAGAGAAATTAATTGTTTTCGTTGAAAAATAAAAAGTACTGTTGCGTTATATACGTTGACAAAGGCATATAATCGTACCTAACTCACGTCGTTAGCTGTTATTTATTGAAGCGTAACAACATATGTCTTCGGAGATCAGATCCTTGTATATATTAAAATTCTTGTTAAAAAAAAACCTTTGAATAATGAAAACCCCATTCAAATCGTAGGGCATACTAACATACATGCATACATGCTAAATATAGAACATTCTTATTTGAAATCGCTTAATATTGTACTAAATTGAATTTGTTTTTAGATTCGTGCCAATAATATATATTATTCAAAAATGTACGACATTGGCTGTATTCAGGATTGACTCACAACTAGGTAACTCTTCAATAGTCAAAAGCACAGATACGAAATTTTGTACACGCTTTGAATTATGACAATCCATTGAATGTAGGGATGGAGAACTCCCGATGAGGAAACTCTAAGGTCAGTAGTTACAGATACAAAGTTTTGTACTACGCATTCAATTCTGGTAATTTATTTTAAAGTCTGGCAAAACTTAGACAGTGTACCTTCGCTGCTGGGGAAGAATACGAGTATGACTTTAAATAGGATTAAGTCACTGAAAGGTGTTCATTAAAAAACGAATGTATAGTTATTTAATACTCAATCAACGGTGCAACAATGACGCACAATTAACATTAAAAAATACTGCAAAAAACTAAAATAAAATATTGTAGTAAAAAAAAAAAATCTTTTAAAAGTATCATCTGAGAATTGATCAGTATATAATTCTATATAACGTAAAATCTTGTCGTGAGAGTTTATATATTTCAACGCAAGAGTGACATAAATAATTCTAAGCAGAAATGGGTGTATTATAAATAAAAAATAAATACACAGATATAACTCCTGACATTCATGCACATACCAAAGAATGCAACTACAAAAAATTTGCATTGAATTCGCTCCACGAGTTTTCACGCATCATTACGTAACATATCCACGGCTCGCTGGTTCACATGTCATTTCCACGTTAGTTTCGGTTCCGTGGTTTTAACAAAACATTCATACCAACATGACGGTGTGAATTAATTTGAATTCCCAGTTGTTATGGAATTGCAATTTCGATGATTCGTAACAAGTATTCAATTGAGAATGTATTGACGATTTTGATTGGAATTAAAAAAAATGGTTGACATGTTACATAATTATGGAATTTTTTGACAAATATTTTACATCAACTTAAATGCTAACGCTGAAGAAACTAGAAAATATATACCAATAATATAATTTATACATAAAATTGTCAAAATTCTCACTTAAATTTCAATTTTCTATCTATTGTACGTCGTGAGACAGGTCACTGACAGACAGACAGATAGATGGACGGACTGGCGGATAGAAAGACAGATGAACAGCGGAGATTTAGTAATAGGGTCTCGTTACCCTTCGGATACTAAAGACGGGGAAATGAACAATGTGTAAACAAATAAAAAAAATCATACAAATCATCATCATTTAAATCAAATCATCAAATTATATTTGTGCCAATGGTATTCATGGTATTTGGATGTCAAAAATCTGTAACGATTTCCAACTTTGGTATAGTCGTCAATTAACTTTTTTGCCCTAAGATACCCTAGGGTATCAAACTCAGTTACTAAATGTTTATTAGGTACCGTCGTCCTAAATTTTCGGTATTCTGAATATATTCTAAATTCATGATCTCAATAAAGAATATTTATAAAATATCATCAATATATAACACAGTCCGTATTTCGTCCCAGTACCGGTCGCAACTAATACACTCTGATGAAGAAATTAAATTAAAATCCAAAGTACCATAACTTCACTTCATTCTTGGCAGGCGACTCGACCGTTTCAAGACGTCTTTACAATATAAAGGAATGTTGAAGCGCGCTTCGTTGAAATTTTGAAAGACTCCTTCCAACTATTCGTACCTGTTTCGAATAGAATCAGGATTGGCATCTGTCCAAGAATACTTATCGTGCTTTCACTTTTGATATCCTTATCTATGTAATATTGTTAATGCGAAAGGAATTCCACCAGTCTACCTTATTTCACAATCAAAATGACTTGATTTGAAAGTGACTGACAGGCTTATGACGTGACGTTATATGACAATAGCAAACAAAGAAACAGACCTCATGAATGAAATTCAGACTATCTTAAAGTGTTTCTAAAATTTAATTAAGGGTAGATTCTCCATCCCACCAATCAATCTCCTCCGTGTTTTCTCCGTTCTACGTGACATTGGCGGAATAGAATGTGTCTAATTGGCATAATTAAAAGTCTTTAACCAAATAATTGAATTGAATTGAATCATATCGCCTGATATAAAGTAATCACCGGCGCCTGTAAACCTTAGCATCACCAGAGCCACCAATGCCTTGCTAATGAATGACGATGAATAAGATGTAGGGAATGGTATAATTATGGTACTGCCCTGGTCGAGTCAGCCCGTATACGAGATGTAGTCAGTATCGTTACAGCTAAGCTGTACGATAAGAAAAACATCTTTTGTGATATCAAAAATATATATCTATACTAATATTATATAAAAGTATTTGTTTGTAAGTTTGCTTGGGTAATCTCGAAAACTACTAAAGCGATTTGTGAGGAATGTTGTAGGCTATATAACATCACGCTACAAATCATAGGAACGATGCAGTAACCATAAACGCGATGAAAACCGCGATGGGCGAGTCTTGAACAAAGAGTTTTAAATTAAGTATGTTTACATCGGTCAGGCTTCAATAACTCACTTTTTATCCCGCAAAGTGAGAGATAAGTTAAATAGAACAGATGTTCTCTCATATTCAATAAGTAAGCAACTTAAACCTCAAAATCCCAATATTCCCGGATAAATCACAAAAGCTCTTTTAAGATATTCTTTGGAAAAGTACAGAAACAGTTTCTCCGTAAATAATCTTATATATTATCTTCTTAAGATAAATACTAAAATTTTAAAACTTTAAATGTTTTTTGTATATATAAATTTAAAAGCTTTAAAAGGAAGAAAAAAACTTTGAAATAAATCAAACTGATCACTTTGTTACATTATACAATTTTATGTGACATTAGCTACTCGTCTCGGTTTATGGTTACTGCTTTGCTCCTAGCGTGATGTAATACAGCCTATACTTTCCTCAATAAACCGGCTATCAAACGTAAAACGACTTTTTCGAATCGGATCTGTAATTTCAGAGTTTACCCTCTACATACAAGCTTACAAACATACAAAAAAATTTTACCTTTCTAAAATATTAGTATGGATTTATTATTGAATGAAATGGACTTGGTAAAATCTAGTCACATGTCATTTTTAATTATGTTGTGAAAATATCTATAAAAATATAATTGTCTTCAATATTTTCAGTTATTTTAATTAATCATACTTTAAATAATTTAAATAAGTCTTTAAAACGCGACGTTATTCTAAAAACATTTACAATTTCATTTTATCAACAAGATTCATAAAGCAGGCAATAATACGCCAAGTCAAGCGACAATCAACTCTCTAAGTAACTGAGACTCAGTTAAGTTCTTTATCTGTCTTTAATTTCTAGAAAGATTACATAATCCGAACGAAGCTGCAAGAAGCAGCTAGTGCAGATAAAGAGGAGAGACTTGTTCGTAATTACAAGACAACTTTTAGTTTTATAAAGTTACAAGTCCCCTCAAACCCCGCTTTGCAAAATTAACTTGAATATCGAACTTGGCGACTTGAAGTGAAATCTTATCGAGTCGTTACGTTATGAGTTTTTCCATTATAACATTATACACTGTACGGGGTTTGATTATGTTGATTTTGTTATTTTTATTTATTTGTAGATTTTTATTAAATGTGAGAATGTTGTGTTTAGTTTAGTATTTGTTATTTAATATGATAGTTGTAAATGATGACGCTTTGAAAATAGAATGCAATTCGTGGAACAGGCATTTCATATTATAAGAGAGCATTTAATGTGTATTATATTCAGTATTTTAAACTGTGACTTTTTATAATATTAATATTTAGATTGTATAAAATCTTTTTTGAGCCATTCTTTCAATATATTATACGCACAAAAAAAAGAAAAGAAGAAAAAAAGAGAAGATTAAAAAATGTCCAGAATTGGATAACAATGAGACATTACATTCGGTGTTTGCAACTTTATTTACCAACAAGAATTACAAGAATAATATACCATCAAGTTCTCTCTTATTCTTGACATTAACTCTTTAAGTAATGTGTATATTAGATCCATTAATAATATATTTACACATAAGTAAAATTTTGGTAAATGAGACATGGTAATTTTTACCGATAGATGGCGCTGTTAGTCAATTAAATTATTTATGTAATTACTATTAATAATCGTGTATTTTTTTTTAGTTGATAACGCTTTCGTCAATAGATGACACTGAGTGATGATTAAATCGCGCTACGATTTGATTTATTGTAAAATTGATAGGCTTGTAAGTTTATTTTGTATTGAATGTAATTGTTTTCACTTTTAATGATAGATGGTAGTGTCAGTTAATTTGCGCTATCGTTTGGTTCTCTTGATTGCTTAAATTACTGAAATAATTGGAATGCATGATTTAATTTTATTTATATATTGGTAAATGTACTCAGATATTAGTCCATTTCACTGATAGTTTTATATTGACACTAGACGGAGACAGGGATACCCTAGACTCTAGGGTCACCTTAAACTCTAGTGGCTAGAGTTTAAATAGATCTTACTACTCGTAACAAGGTCTTTTTAGGTCTTCATGATTGTGATGCGTATTAATAAAACTATCATAATAAATGAATTAATTTTCTCTACAGTAGATACTTTATATATTTTTAGGCTTTTGTCTTATTATATGTAGGTTTTTGTACGTATGTATGTACGAATAAATGCATATGTGTATTTATTTATGTATAATTGTATTCATATTATGATATTTATTTATGCTGTTATACGTATTTCTAAAACTTAACAGTAGTATTTTAAATTTGTATTTATTATTTACAATATCCCGTTTCTGCTTTGGATATTCCTTTCACCAAAGGTTGTCTATCAAAGATAGAATAAGACCGCCTTCGCACGCTCTTCATTTTCTTATTATTCTTATTTCTTGTTTTATTTCATGTACTTTTCGTTAGTAAAATTAAATCGAGTATATATTTATTATAATATTTTCAATATTTTTCGAAAGTCATTGTCAGCAGTAAGGGACCTTGACCCAGTAAAGGGACATCAGCTATTACATACTACTTCACTTCAAGCGTAAAATCAAAATCAAACCGTATAATATCAATAAGTTCCAATCATAACGGAAACAAAATATCGAAGCATGAAAATGTTTATTTTATAAACATTGCATGACTAGTGAACCCTATTATTTTTGTTGGTGAAAACAAATTATTTATCGTCGTATTTTATTTAAAATCAACTCTATGTTATTAAGTTTAAGAGCTATTTTGTATTAATGTTATTTGGTTGTTAGGCAGGAATTAAACTTGTATACTATCAACAATTAGGTGATCTTGTAAAAGCTATGAGCGTGAAAATAGGACACTGAATAATAAAAGCAATAATAAATTTTAAGAAAATTTGTGAGCAAAACTTATAAGTGTCTTGCCTCATTATTATTGTTGTATCGCTTGTTAAATATTGTTAAAAACATTTTAAATTAAGTTTTTAATTATATAGCAAATTTTTAATATAAACATAGACGTACCATTTTACTGTAAAAAGTATTCTACAAGTATACACAATGTATTAATTATTTTAACAACGCAATTGAAAAGGTTTTGTCATTACCATTGAGTGAATATTCTTTGATTATGAAGATAGGGTTACTCTAGTCTTACTTAATAGTCATATACTTTGGATTGTGGTCGTCTATGAAGATGATTCGAACTAATATCTTAACGTGAATTGATTATTTAAATCAATATTATTTCACTTACTTTGGCCTTTGATAAGATCGTCAATACTATTTATTAAGTGCCTAACACTCAACGGTCTAAACTACATTACCATGTATCGAATATCCGGAAACACAAATCAAATAGACACCCACTCGCAAACGTTTATCCTACAAACATTTGTCGTGAATGCGATGCGATGCGATTAGTCGGCATACTACGTGAGCGAATGCGATGCGGCGCGGTGCGGATTGGAAGCAACAAACAGTTAACACCTATTCAAGTACGCCAATCTGTTTAACTATATTACAACTCCTCGCTCTCCTTTTCTCTCTCTCTCTCTCTCTCTTTACAACACAAGGTAGGGGTTACAATTTGTCAATCTCAACCGACGATCGCGAGTATTGAGTGAGTTTTAAAGTGAATATAACTTGCATAAGTCGGGAGAAAAGAGATTACGCTCTTAATGTAGTCATTGATGTATTTATCAGTAACTAAAGTACATTTCACTTTATTCAACTCACATCGCCATGGAGCGGAGACGATACACCAAAAATTTGACCTTCAAATGATCTAAACGCCTTTATAAAGCGATTCACGTCTTCTCAACGCCTCGAACGTTTTGGCTCCGCACTATTTCATTGAGAAGATATTGTAATAGGATCCCAAATTTCACGAGACGTGGTAGCAATGTAGGCGGGATAAGTAAGGTCAATTTTCCGAATTAACTTGGTTAAGGAACGGCGCTTTTTTTCTTTATTTTAGATATAAAATTTTGTTAGGTCTTTTATTTATAAGGCGTGGGGTCTTGAGTTTTAACCTCGGTTTTTGTTTTTATATTAATCTATACTAATATTATAAAGCTGAAGAGTTTGTTTGTTTGAACGCGCTAATCTCATAAACTACTGGTTCGAATTGAAAAATTATTTTTGTGTCCGATAGTTTATTTATTAAGGAAGGTACACGTTATATTACATCAAGCTACGACTGATAGGAGCGAAACAGTAACAATAAACGCGAGTGAAACCACAAAGGACAGCTAGTTACTTACATATGATAGAATAGGTTTACAAAAATTTATGAAAATATTATGTAAATAATGTAGAAAATAATAAAGACTTTGAATTCTTCGAAAATCTATCGCGAGATTAAAAGCAAACAATAAAATTAATGAATAAGTAAACGAAATGAAAGCTACAATATACAATAATTAATCTTAAAATACAATAAAAACAAAATATACATTTTATTGTTTTTTTTTAATTACTTAGGAATCAGGTCGTACGGAAAATTGTTTTGTAAATATTAAAATAAAGGTTTTATTGTAATATTTACAAAACAGATTTGTTGATAATCATTTCTATAGAACAAATGATTGTATATCATTGTTTAAAAATTTAAAGAATTGAAGCTGAAAATTTTATATTTTAAAAAGGGATTTTAAAAATCGAATTCTTAAATTTTTATATACGTATTTAGAGCTAGATATCATTTTTTGTGAAGAAATAAAACTATTACATGATTAAGTGTGATTCAGAT
This sequence comes from Hypolimnas misippus, assembly GCA_037950945.1. Taxonomy (NCBI): domain Eukaryota; kingdom Metazoa; phylum Arthropoda; class Insecta; order Lepidoptera; family Nymphalidae; genus Hypolimnas; species Hypolimnas misippus. The sequence continues at coordinate 15,043,131 of JBBEEQ010000032.1, forward strand.
TTATTTCCCGGTTTAATTTTGATAAGCGGGTTGACAGGCACGTTGGCGCTGTGCCACTGCAACTGACTGTAGTGCTAACAGTCGCGGGTTCGATCCCCGCTCACGGCAAATGTCTGTATTGGCCATACGGATGTTTGTCGTGGTTTGGGTGTTTGTGTTAGTGTTGTGTATGTTTCCGGACCCCGACACAAGGTCACAAGATCTTAATGGGGGGCGTTGAGTGTGATGCGTTTAGTTTAATTTAGTATAAAGGGAACGATTTTTTAAATCAAGAGGTTTCCTTGCCATAAAACGAAATCTACAATGTAAAAAAAGTAAGTAAACTCTTTTTAAAAAGAAGGTTATAGAGCTCAATCCACCACACTACTCTTAATTTCTCCCGGCACAAGGTTTCCTCACGATGTTTTCCTTCACCGCCGAGCTCGAGATGAATTTCAAACACAAATTTAGCACTTGATAAGTCAGCGGTGCTAGCTTCAATCTGTGATCATCGGTTGAGATCGACGAGTTCTAAATACTACGGCATTTCGGCTCTTTATGTATAACGTACATAAAAAATTCTAAAAGCTGCTTCTCACGGTTTCATCGCGTTTATGGTTACAGCTTCGCACTTATGTGTCGTAACGTGATATAAAATAGCCTATAAGGATTCTCAATAAACAGGCAATCCAACGCAAAAAGATTTTTAAAAATCGGATTAGTAGTTTCAGAGTTTACCCCTACTTACAAACTTATAAGCAAATTTAACCTCTTTATATATAGACAAACCAATATACACGTACATTTCGACGATGCGTCGTGACATGTTCGTCGTCGTGGAATATTACAAAAAGTAAATTACTAAAAACGATAACTCAATTTTCCTATAAAAACTGTTTTGTCACATGGTTCTCAAATTAATTGGTGCGTTCAGAAATTTATCTATTTAATAGCTGTAATAATAGTTCCGATCTCTGGTCTGTTTTGCTGGAAGACAACAGTTCAAATAAAAAAAAAAGAAGTTTTAACCACATTTTACACAAATTAAACACTCAATAAACAAGAAAAGTCGTATCAAACATCAGTTAATAATAAAATCGTCACATTCGCGACGCCGTGTAGACCTTTTAAGGGTGTCAGTGACCCAATTGCTGTTTTCCAGCAAAAGCGGGCGTGTACACGATTGTGTTGTTACGACCTACATTCTGAAGAGCTAGTGTACTTCGTGTTCACGCTTTGCATAATTGATCGAGAGGTGAATCAATATGCCAATTAAGTGAACGGCGGTGAGTGGGCTGCGAGCGGTTTTATTGACTTTTAATTTCTTTTTTTGTTGAAAAAATCAATATAATTGGTGTTGATTTGAGAATTAATGTTTAGTGATGTAAAGATTAGGTGAGTTGGTTTTATGGGAATAAAAAACAAAAAATATGTTTTGCTTAAACGAAAAACATGACAGTGTAAATTATATTCATTCAATTCAATTCTTTGGTTAAAGGCTTTTAGATGTGCCAATTAGACACATGTTATTTCGCCAATGTCACGTGGAATGGAGAAGACACGTTGGAGATTGATCGGTGGGGTCATGAATCCAATCTAAACTAAATTTTGATAACAACTTAAAATAGTATGAATTTCATTGTTAGTCCATAGCCTAGAACAACACAAAAATCATATTCATTGTACAATTAAAGGGCAACTTTTGGCAAAGATTTAATTTATTATACTACTATTTACTGATTTAGTTTTAGGGTACCCTTGTAGCTTGACTCTGGTCAATTCTTAGTTAAGGATAGACATAGTCAAGTCATTTTGGTTTGTCTGAGCCGAGATGGCCTAGTGGTTAGAACACGTCAATCTTTACAAGCGTTCAAGCCCCGGCTAGCAGCGCTAATTTTTCAAGTGCTAAATTTGTGTTTATATTCATCTCGAGCTCGGCGGTGAAGTAAGGAAACATCGTAAGGGAACCTACATTTGTTGGGAGAAATTCTGACACATGTACATCCATCAACCCGCAGTGGAGCAGCGTGGTGGATTAAGCTCTAAACCTTCTCCTTAATAGGAGAGGAGGCCTTTGCCCAGCCGTGGGATATTTACAGGCTGTTAGTATTGTCAAGTCAATTACATGTACGGATATTTAAATTAAAGATTAAAACTTTTTATTCCATCATCTTCACAACCAATATCTATGATACGTAAAGCGAGAATTTCACTTATCACTTACGTTCTAAGATGAATGTATTCGTACGAGTTTCCTGAATAACAGTTTTATATTGTGACGAACAAAAATCCATCGTCTGCTATAATAGATAGGGAGTTAATCATTGAATCATCGAAATCGAATGTCATAGAAAGCATGATTATATAGAAAAATCAAAATTACCGATTTTGGACGCCATAACGAAGATAAGAAAAAAATGAATATCAACGAACTATGTCAAATTGGGTATCGTTGAATAGGTATTTAATAATTACAATTATAAGGTTTCTCATATCGTTTTGCAATCAGAATTACCTTTAAGGGTCTATGGCGATTTAAATTTGGTTCGTAGCGTAAAATTATTTGATTACTTATATCAATTACGTAAAACTTACAAATGTAATTCTCGCATTATTTTATACACAAAATTAAAACTGAATAGTAACGCCTTCTGATAAATCTATACAAATTTTATAAAGCTGAAACATTTTTGTTTGTTTGAATGCGCTAATCTCAGGAACTACTAGTTCGAATTGAAAAATTATTTTTGTGTTAGATAGTTTATTTATTGAAGGCTATGGGTTTGACGGACACGTTGGCGCAGTGGTCACTGCAAATGACTGAAGCGCTAACGGTCGCGGGTTCGATCCCCGCTCACGGCAAACGTCTGTATTGGCCATACGGATGTTTGTCGTAGTCTGGGTGTTTGTGTTAGTGTTGTGAGTGTTTCCGGACCCCCGACACAAGGTCACGCGATCTTAATGGGGGCCGTTGAGTGTGATGCGTTTATGATTTATTATTATTATTTATAGGTTATATTACGTTACGTAACGACTCATAGGAGCGAAGCAGTAACCATAAACGCGAGGGAATCCGCAAGCAACAGCTAGTAAACAATATATTTCTGTCACGACGAATACAATTGTTGACGTGCCAATGAAAGCAACAAGAATAATATCTTCAAGAAGGAAAAAAAATATCCGCATCTCGAAACCCAATATTTGCCGCAAACGGATATTAAACCAGCTACGACTTTCTATCAATAAAACATTGGGGTTCCGTAACTGAAAGACCCTATGTCTCCGCTGTTTGTCTGTCAGCACACTGTTTCTTATGAACCAAAAGATCTGCGAAGACGAGGAACTATGTCAAGGGTAGTTTTTTTTCGTCGCAATGGAACGTTTTGACCTGTGTCGTAGGTATAATTAATTCTAAAATTTTATTCTGCGAAACATAGTATGTTATTAAAATATACAGTACACTTAAAACATATATTTATGAAAATAACAAAAAAATAGGCGAAGATATTTTTGTTTGTCAAATTTCTATGTTAAAAACATGGTAAATTCGCGTGCTATAGAAAATATCCTTAACAATATATACATAGTACAATATAGTACGGCTGACAACCAAAATCAAAAAAATCTAAATCAAAAAATACTTTATTCAAGTAGGCTCTTACGAGCACTTTTGAATCGTCATACTCGTACATGAAAATAACAAAAAAAAATACATAAATAATGAAGCTACCACCGGTTCGGAACGCAGATTCTACCGAGAGGAACCGGCAAGAAACTTGATAGTTACTCCTTTAAAATATTGTCAATACAACACAGTTTATGATTACAAATTAATTATTTATCCTGTACGAAATTCAGCATACACTAAGCCCACGCATCTTTATCGTCAACGTAATCTTGTATAGAGTAATATGCTTTAACCCTATGCATAACGCTCACGAGGGACTAAAAGTAACGCGTACAAGAGTCTCGCACATAACAGTTTTATTTTATGACAAACAAAAATCTCTCGTCTGCCCGGGCCATAATAGGTAGGGAGATAAAACTTTCACAGAGTCTGTGTTTCTATTACCACTATACTAACAAATAACATCTTTATAGTAATTTCTCTTTTTTCTTTCACGAAAGTATTCAAAAATTACGTAATGTTAAATATTGTACGATAGTACAGAACCTTTGTGTGCGAGGTCGATTCGACTTGACCGGTTTTTTACCAGAATAACAACCATTTCTCAAGAAGTGAGTTTGTTTGTAATATCTCATACTAAGTTTGTAATTTTTACTAGGTAACATACAATGTTGTTCTAAAATTACGTATAACTGATTTTTGTATGAAAATGTATCTGTTGTAGCAGAAGTATTTAATATATAAATATGTGTTATACGCTATTAAGGATATAAAATTTTATTTTTAGCGCTTGTTAGAAAATTATAGGCATAGAAAAATTAGCTACCAGTAGATAATGCTTTTCGTACTGACAAGAAAAATAAGTTTTAGACGGTAGTCCGCACGAGCAGATCTAGTGAAAAATTATATAAGCGTTGTTTCATGACAATGTACTACCAAAGATTTAAAGAGAACGTGTGTGCGTCAATGAAGTTCTAACACCGTGTAAATTAAAATAAGGAGAAGATGCCATTTAAAATCAATAATATATCATTCATTTGTTTACTTCGTGTAAATGTAAGAACAGGGCATAATATTTCTACTTTCTAACAAAGAAACGTTATTATTTCTATAGTCTTCAAAATGTAACCGTGATTGTATTCTCGACCGCACTGAACAATCTCCTTCGTATCTTCTCCGTCCTACGTGACACTGGCGAATTTATCTGTGCTCAAATCCACAACTAAAAGCCATTGAAACAAAAATGGAATTGAATTGTTTCTACTTTTCTTAATGTATAATAAATTAAATTCATAAATAATTGTAAACTAATTATTTGATTATGAAACCGTTTCGACATCGATATCAAAATAAATAAAACGAGCTAAAAACCGAAGGAGTATGTTAACAGACATAGAAAACATAAAAGGATAAAGTAAAACAACCACGTCGTTTGTGCAATAGGGAAGCGTGATTAAACTCGGGCCGTGTTTTATGGAGGTTGTATGGCCTCGTTGTAAATACACCTGTACAGTTATCTACAACAAAAGCTGGTCCTTATTTTGATTTTTTTTAAATCTATTTATATGTCCTCATTTTGCTGGACCTTTTATTATATGAATTCATAGTCAACAAGTAATTAATAACAATAATCAAAAACCTGACTGCGTAACAAGACCACAGAGAATTGTTACTAACCAACTTTAAATCGCTATAGATTCTAAACGAACTAAATAAGAAACCTAAAAATGTTTTTAAAATACATATTCAACGATACCCACAGACATACTACGCCGATTTTAATTTTTTTTTCTTTTTACATTATGGTGTCCATAATCGGCCATTTTGATTTTTCCAAATCGGCCCACGCGTTTGGTCTAAATAATGCCACGAAGGTACAAATTCACCTAGATAAATACATCGATTTATAAACACATTACCCTCCCTTGCGTCGCGCAGTCAAAAATGTACTGTTATCTACTAAGATTATGGATTTTTACCCGACCTCAAAAAAGGGGTTCTGACATTGATTGGTAAATTTGGTTCATTCTTTTTTTTGTTTAAAATGGTATAATCTCCAAATGGTCGTATAGAATTTTAATCAAAATCGCAATAGAAAGTGATTTGAAACTGAAAACCCGTTTTTTTTAAGCTAATTAATATTATAGATGTCGTCATGCATGAATACACGATTGTTATTCACAGTGAGTTATACTAGCCATGCAAAAATTCAAGCCTCAAATTCAAGTAGTCTGAGTTAGTTCTTGTAGTCAACACATTGACCGGTGTGTCGAGACTTTGCTTTTTTAGGAACTTGGCGGACACACTGCCGTATGTCTAGATCACGTATCGAATTTGTGAGGTTCATAAAATTAATTAATTAATATAGAACACAAAATTCAAAACTATATGAACTAATTCCATCTAAATCCTTTTGTTTGACATTCTATAAATTATATTCAATTATACAAATACTATTTATAAGCGCTCAATGCAATTAATTGTTCGTGCACGAAATTTAATTAACATAACAATTTCATTTCATTAGCGCTTAAAAGCATTCTAAAGGTATTCACAATATCACGGAATGTTGTATGAGCATTTCAAATTCATAGATATTGAATAATATAATTCTATTTATTATTGTAGATGTCAAAACAGTGTATCTACGGGTAAATACTAATTTGTCTTATATCCGTTTTGTCTTTAATTGAGGCTGATAAGCAATACTGTGTTATGCCATATGGACTTCTATAGATGTCAAACCCATTCTTAATAAATATGTTTGAAGAAATATATATCCACCTTTTCTTTTATTTTTTGATAAAAGGTATAATTAATTAAAAGCATATTAATATATTTAATATATTATGTACTAAATTTTTTTTAAATATTTGAGATTATTGTATAAATTGCAAAATATGGAACGGACTCGAAATTCGAAACAATTAATTAAGAAACTTTTTTTCATACTTATTTAGTTTAAACGATTCCAATTTTTTTTTGAATAATAAGCCCTCAATATTTCCGAATTAAACTTTTTGTGGGTTGACACATTATTGCTTATCATTATTTTATCCAATTAATACCTACCCTAGGCGAAGAAAGCTCGGTCACTCGCCACCAGAGGGCGCGCTGTGCCCCAGACAGCTCGTGACCACGATGGATGCAACTTCGTCGAAACGTCGAGCAATAAAAAAGTATTATAACGATTAGTTATCAAGATAAGATCTGCTATCTAAATATATATAATTCAAAGGTGACTGACTGACATAGTGATCTATCAAGGCACAGACCAAACCATTGGACGGATCGGGCTGAAATTCGGTATGCGGGTAGATGTAGCATCCGCTAAGAAAGGATTTTGATTAATTCAACCTCCAAGGGGATAAAATAGGGGATGAAAGTTTGTATGATACTTTGTCAATTTTAAACCGATCTGGCTGAGACTTTTTATGCATAAAGCTACTATGACGTAGGCATCCCCTAAGGAAGGATGTTGAAAATTTCCAGCAAATTGTACATCTATTCTCGTCAAAACTAACCCAGACAAAGTCGCGAGCACCAGCTAGTTTAATATATAACTGACTTGCACCAGGCCCGCGCCGTTCATACGTGCATAGTCGTGCGGCGCACGACGGCGCAGAGTCCGAAAGGCGCGCGGTCTAACCGATCCTTAAAGAAAAATTCCATATGAAAAAATACTTTAAGAAAAACCAATGTAACCTATTCAAAGATACATAACATACATACATACATAGACTGATAACCACATTACCCTCCTTTGCGTCGTGCAGTCGGATAAAAAAAGGCGCATATTAGACAGTCGCACGACGGCGCCGATTAGGCTTGGCGCGGGCCTGACTTGCACGCTAGTTCATTAGCGTTAATGTAGATTAAGAAAACAATCATGGACATACAATAAATGCATACATTAAAACTGGAAATGTAACTTTGAAGGTTTCCATTTTCATTTCGAACTCTAAAATAAATTTAAATATTTGAAATATCTTGTATCCTCAATTCTCGTAACTCAATTACTTTGATATGATTGCAATATGTTTTTACGTTTCTAATTATAGTGTTATGTTTTTCTTCCTTGTTAAGGTAATATGACTAAATTTATATTTGTGTGAATTTAACGGTTTTCATATTTTAGTAGCAATATTCATTTTGGTTACTAGTAAAGTCATTTTGACTAATTTGGGATTAAGTTTATTGTTTGTAGATATTATATGCACTAGCTGCGTCCCGCGGCTTCAGCCGCGTTAATTTAAAGAAAAAGATATATTAATGTAATATCTAACTTCTCTGTTTGAATCTCTTTATTTATTTATTATTTTTTAATATATGTACATATTTTTAATAAATCTAACCTAAGTTACTCCTCAAAACTATAGCTATCTTTGAAGTAAGTTTGAGTGAAAGTCTCCTCAAAATAATAAACGCATAATAAACGCATCACACTCAACGGCCCCCATTAAGATCGCGTGACCTTGTGTCGGGGATCCGGAAACACTCACAACACTAACACAAACACCCAGACCACGACAAACATCCGTATGGCCAATACAGACATTTGCCGTGAGCGGGGATCGAACCCGCGATCTTTAGCGCTTGAGTCAGTTGCAATGACCACTGCGCCAACGTGTCTCTCAAAAAATCCGTCCAGCCATTTCAGATTAGCCGGAATAAACAAAAATATCTGGTCAATAGTCTTAATGGATGGATTGTCGAGGGTTTCTTTCACATTTTTTAAATTGTCAATTTTAAAAATTTGTTATTTATTATATAGTAAAATGAAACTCATTACAATTTTCATTAATAAAATCGTCCGTAGGTCTGTTTAGCTGGCGATTTCGTTGGACGTAGAGTTACTGCGCTCGTTAAGTTATTTGCCGTTGGTTAATGTGGCCACTACGCCGTCCGTACGATAATACTAGTGGCTGTTACGATGTCAAGCATTCACTATTAACATACATAAAGCCTCGGGTTATAGTCCTTTTAGATTGAGACAAATACGGATGGAACTGAAATAGGATTTCTTTTAATGTTTCTTCTCGACTACTATATGTGTACATATATTACAGAGGAAACGTTTGTCTTCTGGATGTATTTTTGTAACGATTTAACTCAAAAATTACTCAATAAATTGCGATGAAATTTTACACGGTTTATATCTTTTGAAAGGAATATCCTTTTTAATCCCTTAAGGGATGAAGTTTAAAAAATCGATATCGTATCGTAAGGAACGTTGGTGCAAAATTTCATGTTTCTAGACCCAGTGGTTTCAGCTCTATTTTGATCGATCAGTAAGTATATTACGCAGTTTTATTTTTATATGTATAGATTCTAAAAAAATGCTTACTTTACTTTAGAATTTTGAAAAATCCTTTCTTAGCGGATACTTACATCATAATAATTAACTGGTTGCCAAATTTCAGCGCAATCCGTTGCTTTTTAAAACCTTAAAAGGCAACGGATTTTACCTGCCTTGAAACTTTCATTCTTTCTTCTCTCTTTCCTTTTATATATACAGACTAAAAATATATTACGTTCATAGACGATCATATTTGACGAAATCTTACAAACTTGACTAATAACTGAAATTTGACAATATATGGACTCTTTAATCAACTTCGAAAAAAGAGGGAGTTCTATGTTCGGTTGTATGTATTTTTTGAATGTTTGTTCGAACATTTTTCCACCGTTTGTGGACCGATTTTGATTTTTTTTTGTTTCAAAGGGTAAATCGAGGAAACCCTTCAGGGGACGTCAAAATGTTGTAGAAAATATTCATTTTTTACTTTTTACTTTGTAGTTGCTTGTTTCGTTTTCGGCGTCGATTTTTTTAATTTTTTAAATCAACCAATGAAACAAATTGTCATCCAAAATCAAAGACAAAGTATCTTTAATTATAGAACGCCAAATTTTACGCATAACATGTTAAGTTAATCTGTTAATAAGTTACCATTACTCCGCTCAATATATTGCCATAGACAAACGTATAGACGATGTTTACAGTATGCGTATAATTGCTGATACATCGGAATGCTGATAAAGTGCTCGTAATATTTGACGACTAATATGGTCAGTGTATGCCGGAGTTGCGAGTTAACATTATTTGTTGATGCGTGTAATCCAATTACCCCGCTTACTTGGGTATGTTTTAACGTTCGCTAATGTGTAGATATTTCATTTTATAAACGAGATTTTGCTGGAATTATCTATTTTGTACCGTGTTTCATGCGCGGGTTAGTGCACTGAAAATTTTATCCAATATTTCGACTTTTTAAACTACTTCAAAAGAAGGAGGCTCGTATTAAATCTGTGCTATGGACGCTTTTAAAAAAAAAAACACTAATCCGAAAGGCACACTTCAGTAACTAACAAAATATGACGATGCTCCGATCGTTTATATATGTATCTAACAACAATGATATATTCAGTCGGTTAACGTTTTCTAAGAAAACAATTTTTGAATGCGAGTGGAACCGCATTAACGGTTAATGCTTGACCCCTATGAGTCGTAGCGTGATGTAAATTATCCCAACCTTCTTGAGTAATTGAGGTATCCAACTCAAACTAATTTTTCAAATAACGAAGTTTACCTCTTTATAATTACTGAGTATTACTTCGATGTGCGTTAAAATAATTTAATAAAATAATTCCCTGCATCTTCCTATGTGTAAAAAATTTTCATCTCCTATTGCAGTTTTTTACGATTTATTTTTGCATCTAAACCAAAATTGATCAAAATTGGTTCAACGGTTAAGGTGTCAGTTTTTTAACTCGAAAGATTTTTCTATACTAATATTATAAAGAAGTAAAATTTATTTGTATTTTTTGGGACATTTAGCGGACAAAGTCGCGGGCACCAGCTAGTCCAATAAAAAAGTAGTCTAACGTGGTATTATTTATTCAACAGAATCATCAAAATCGTTTCCCAATCGGCGGAGATACACCCATAAAAAATTCAGGTACATTGGAATACTTTTTTTATGAAATGGAAATATCAAAGAATTTAGTGCGATATGAATTATGAATAACCAACGCTCGAATTATGAATAACCAACGCTCCTGGCGTTAGGGTTTGGTAACTGGTGCAAATTAAAATCACCTATCGCAAAATAGGGGTTAGTATTTTTGTATAACGTTCTACGAATCGGATACTGACTACTATACCAGGTATCAATGACTACATGAAATCACCTATCGCAAAATAGGGGCTAGTTTTTTGTACAACGTTCTATTCAATCCATACTCGGTCAATCTTCGGTCGAAGAAATCAGCCTATCCGACCAAATGGAAAGTGCGAGTTTCAATTTCAGCACACGGAACAGAACAAAAGTACTACTGATATGAATAACTGAGGTAGTGCCTAGCCTTAACCTTTTGAGGTACTTCGTATACGAGCTAGCCGGAACGAAGCATTATCTCATTCTTACAGAAGATTGGCCTGATGTAGATAATATAGCAGCGTTTCCTAAGCAAAAGAGAGAGAACCGGATGCCTAATCCCCTTTCCAATATCTATCCTTACTTCCTATTCGCTTTGATTCCTTTCTTTAAGCTGAAATGTTTATTTTGGATGGTGATATCCAAACATCAAGTATCCTCCCTGCTCCTTTGTTAGAAAAGCTTTGTGTGCTAAATTTTTAATAACTATCACGGAATATTAGTACAAAATATATTCGCATAATGGCAGCACGTTAAGCTGTCGATCTTTGGGACGTTGAGAAACTATGCTCGTTAAGCCGTTTGCTGGTGGCTAATGTTGGCACTGCGCTATCGGCACGAGTTATGTGCTACCAGGACATTATGAACGTTTGTCTGTGATACGTTACAAATTCATAGCATGTTACAGTGCCAAGCAATAGTAAACGAGTGTTTCGAAATTCAATCCATACTGACCATAGCTAATGATGTCTCGAATTGATATGTTTACCCGACTGCGTGATTAACCTTAAAGTGTATCTCGATGTATGTATGTGGGTTTGAACCTCAATGGGATTATTTAGGCCAAACGCGTGGGCCAATTATTATGGTATAAGACGCGTTGTTTCGTCATCTCATAAAAACTTGGAGAATCAAAATTCAACTTGCAGCTTTCATCACCATGCTTAAACTGTGAAATTCATAATGCGAATGTGCAATCTAGTACGTAACATGCATTTAATTCTACATGACGCTTGTTTCAAGCGGGCATAAATTAATTATATAGAGCGAAGCCGTTTTGTATGACGTTACTCGAAATCGGCTTATACCGTTGACGGAAAGTACTTAAGACTTGTTAACTCACTAACCTTTTGAAGTTTTTAAAGAAGATACTGTCAATTCTTAACTTACTAACAAATATAATATGGTTGGTAATTTGTTTTAGACAATCGATCTATGACTAATAAATGATAATTGGTCAATGGGGATTCATTTTTTTTTTACTTTTTTTCTTGTTTATAACCTTAGAAGTATTTTATTTCTTAACCGATTTTAATATTTTTTTTTGAAAGGGCTAAAGGAATAATTGTAATTTCTGATTGGTCTCATAAAATTTCTAACTAAATCATGTAGTAGCTCAAAAAAAATCTATAACCAATTCGATTGTAACTTGACGATTCGAAACTGCTTTAAAAAGCCTATTTGAATTTGTTATCCAAATAAACGAAATTACGTATTTTGCTTTAAAAGTTGGTTGGTTTTTTAAAAAGTCTGAACTATAAAGATAAATAAATATAGTTCGTTTCATAAAATAAACAAAATGAAACTCTGCTTTTGGATAGATGCTGAAAAAGAATTTTTTGGACAATAGTTTCGTAAAAGAACAACTGCTAATACAAATTTTTAGCAGGGAAAAATTTAATTACATTATAAAATTGTATTTTTTAAATTAAATCTACACATTATGAATAATTTTATCTTCTTAAAATAAATACATATTATTATTTTTTTTAAACAAATCATTAGGCAAAATTCCATTATAATTTTAACATAATAAAAAATTATTATTAATTCACTAACCCTTTGAGATTCATAGGAAGTCTACTAACTTGATCAGTATTCCGTCCTAAAGTCCCTCGAGGGCGAGGCACAATCCAGACTCGGTTTGTGTACCTTGTCTGACTCTAACCCTACATTGTCCACGACGGGTCGAAACGACCCAAGGTACTTGTTATAATTTAATTTGTCCATTATAAATAAATAAATAAATAACGCATCACACTCAATTGTCATTTTATTAAGTTTAAATAAAAAGATAAGTTACTTTTCGATTCTCGTGTAGCATAATAAATTTTATATAATAATAATATATTGACAGACAGGTTGGCGCAGTGGTTACTGCAACTGACTGAAGTGTTAACAGACGCGGATTCGATCTCTGTTCATGGCATACGTCTGTATGAGTGTGGTGATAGTGGTCTGAGTGTTTGTGTTGTGGGTGTATTTGGGTCCCCAATCCAGGATCATGAGATCTTAATGGTTATTGAGAGTGAGTTCCTTATTATTAAATATAAATGATATCCTATTGAAATATTTAAAAATCTTGTAGAAAAACAATAATATTACTGCTCGAAATTGACTAGACGTAAATCTAACCCAATGTTATATATTAATACAGATCGAAATCAAAGTGAGAATCATTGAGTTTTCTAGTACTTTTGTGTTTAAAATTCATCTCATGTTTAACAGTGAAAATAGATATCCTCAGGAAACATATGGGCCAGAATAGTAGTAAAATAAGCTTCTCTATAGGAAACACTTGGCACAGTAGTGGGACATTAACAGATATGAATATAAAAAGTACTATTAGTAAGTACTATATGCAGTACATATATAACATAAGATATTATTAAGTTGAACCTTCATTTATATGTAATATAATTTTATATATGTCAACATTAATATGAAAACAACAGGTTAAAGAACATTGTGTACACGGCTCGACATTATGCACATGGCTCGGCATTATTAGGACCTACTGAATTTACTATATGCCCTTTATAACTGTGTATTGTGCTACACAATGGAATTATTTATATATGGACGCTGATAAGCAATACTGTGTCAAGCCACACGGACTTCATTTTAAGAAAATGGCGTCAAAAGATGTCAAATCTATTCTTAATAAGTTTGAACAAGTATTTATCCATATTTTCTTTCCTTTTTTGATAAAAGGTATAACGAATTAAAAGCAGTTTGATATATGTAATTGATATATTATCTGATAAAAAGTTTTTTAAATATATGAGATTATTGTATAAATTACAAAATATAGAACAACCTAGATATTCGAAACAATTAATTAAGAAACTTTTTTCCGTACTTATTTAGTTTATATGACTTTATTTTTTATTGAATAACGTTAAATAGGTGATGCAGTATCAAAATACATCAATATCTCCGAATTTTACTTTTTGTGGGTTGACACATTATTGCTTATCACCAGCCATATATACATATATATGATTTATCTAAAAGTAATTAGCCCCTTTTAGTCCCAAGAGAATTATATATTTATCGAGAAACATAGCAGTATCAGTGTTAAATGTTTAAGTAGCCTCGACAGAGTCGTTTGTCCTGAAGAGGCTTTTGTGTTGTCTTCTCATTACATTTCAAGTGGTAAAGAGGTTGTGGACGATTGCTCTCAAGTATAAAAATATACTTTTTATAAATTAATAATTGGTATTAATTGTTTTCTTTTTTGTTTCTTAGTTGTTTGAATTTTGTTGTAGTTTCTTTAAGTGTAATTATTTTCTTTTCATTGTTATACATTATTGTTATAATAAGTGGTGTTTTTATTGCATTCAAAAATCCTTATTTTGTTTACAAAAATAATTTTAGAGTATATTTACGTGTCTTATCGTAGGTTTAATAATCGCAGAATATATAAAAAAGTTAAGTATAGTTTTTATTAATGTTTTATTAAATTTTTCGGATACAGATATGGAAAAAATTAATTCCTTCCAAACGGGAATTCTTTAGTAAAATCCTGAATACACCCTTCTTAAAATGTAATTTTGCAAGTATGATATATGATTTTAGTGGGTTTTATTTAAACCTAATCATTGGTATAAAATACACTCGTTAATACTTTGATAGCTTATTTATTTACATATAAATATAGACATTTTCTAAAACCTTCTTCTTACGCAACCGAAAATCAAAGCCGTTAAAACGGGGATTCAGAGACAATTCATATTTCAACTAGCCTATAATATTCGGCAAATATTACGTTACTAGGTCCGCTAGGCTGACCCCTATCTCCATTATGATTATTATTACCAATTACCCTCATCTGGTGCGGCAGCCGAGTAAAACACAATATTTTAGTCTGACCTCAGTTTTATCTTGAGACGTGTCTAGACCGAAATAACGAAGTTAGGACAAAATCAATTTTAATAACGAAAAATCTTTCAGACATTATTGAACAAGCTGACGCGACTTTATATTGTCTAAATATAAGATTGACGCGTAGTTATTTTTCTGTCTGAGCGTTACCTTTTCTGGATCAAAGGTATCTCCTTTTCATACAGAAATTGTATGCAATTTTTTTAGGTTGAGTAGTTCAGGCGTAAATTTTTTTATCTAAAATTACGCAAACAGGCAAGACACTTCATGTTATCTGATCAGCATGGATATTTGTAGCACTAGAGGAATCTTTTGTTTTCCCAGTTTGAATAGGAAATGAACAAAAAATCATGTAAATAAAGGAATGTTCCCACACATCGTACGAAATGCAATATTCGTTACTAGCCGATGTTCTGTAAGAATGAGGTACTGCCCCCGTCGAGCCAGTCCCTATACACGCTGTAATCAGTGGGTACAGCTAGGCTCTAACCCAAGAGCTCTTTACCTCTCACAAGAAAGTCAAACCATTAACAAATGTACACATGGACGCTGATAAGCAATACAGTGTCAAGCCACACGGACTCTATTTTGAGAAAATGGTATCTAAAGATGTCAAACCTACCTTAATTAATTTATTTGAAGAAGTATATATCCATCTTTTCTTTTCTATTTTGATAAAAGGTATAATTAGTCAAAAGCAGATTGATTTCATGTATAATATAATGTTAAATTGCCGAATATGGAATTTGGAATTCAAAAAATTAAATTAAGAAACTTTTTTCCGTGCTTATTTATTTTCTATGACCTTTTTTATTATTGTTAAATAGGTGACGCAGTATCAGAAATACATCAATATCTCTTGATTTTTTGTGGGTTGACGCATTATTGCTTATCAGCATCCATATACACTGTGTTATATCGTAGCAAAGTTTAACAAAGATACTTCCCCTGAGGCGTTATTATTTCAAAGTTACAAGGAAAAGATATTTCCTTCTGATATTTCTTCCTCATTGAAAAAGTGTACAGTGTTATTATCGACCGCTTCTAACTTTGTTTGCACAATTTGTCTCTCAAGACTTCCTCTAGTCGTGAACGGAGATGGTGCAAGTTTTAAACGAAAACTATCGTGTTTGCTTTAATGAATAATTTAAATACATAAATGTACGTACAGAGTTCCTACAGAAGTATCACTTAGTAAAACCGTGGCAACCATAAAACGTCTTCCAAAACGTTGTACAATTATAAATTTTAAGCTTTCTACGATTTATACTATTCATATTCTATGTAACGGGTCTTATCGCGATAACTAGAAGTAGTAATACCTTTTTATTGCCTGGCGTTTCGACGAACTTGCATCCGTCGTGGTCACGAGCTGTCGAAACGTCGGACAATAAAAAGTTATTATTACCATTAGTTATCGCGATAAGACCCGTTGTATAAAATATGAGTTGTACAATTACATAATCTACACACGAATCCAATATTATTTCCTGAATAATATAACTCAAAAATCCGTTTGCCACAAACATTTTACACCAACAAACTTTGCCACTAAGATCGCGTTAGAATTTACAACAATGCAGTTGCCACAACATTTTACGTTATAAAACTTGGTAATTAGCTAATATTTCGCATGAATTTATACAACGTGGCATCGAGTGAATGTTGCCAGTGTGTTCGCGGCATCCGTTACAAAGCCCGGGATGCGCGAAGGAGCTCGACGGGACGGAGCCTCGCATCAATTTGTAGATAACGCTGGTTGTACAGTGGGGTTGAATCTAATACATTTTAAAAAATTATTCTTGCATATATTGACACTGATAAGCAATAATATGTCAAGCCACACTGACTTAATTTTGAGAAAATAACGTCTAAAGATGTCAAACCTATTTTATTTTATCTTTTTTTTTCTACTTTGATAAAAGGTATAATGAATTAAAAACAAATTGGTATAATTCATTTCATTTTTACTAATAATAAGTTTTTCAAATATATGAGGTTTAAATATATGGCTTATTGCAAAATATAGAACACACTTCAATATTCTAAACAATAAATTAAGACACTTTTTGCCGTACTAATTTAGTTTAGATGATAGGAAACATTTTTAAATAATATTAAATTAAATACACCGCGTATTATCGAACAATATCTTCGAATTCGACACATTATTGGTTTAACACATTATTGCTTATAAATATCAATATAACCTGAAAGTCGGAAACGGCTTCAACGATTTTAATAAAATTTAGTATGGAGCGACTTCAACGAGCATCGGGGGTGATAAATCGATTTCTAGGTTTTAATGTTAGAAGAGGTAGTTTTATCTGTGTAAAAAAAAATAAGAAAAGCTCAGTCGTCCATGTACTATTTTTGTTATGCCATAAAATGACTTATTGATCGTTGGTATATTAATTGAATGTAATGGTTCTAAAATAAATGTTTTTATTATTATTTTATTTTGATGATTTAATCTTTTTAATTGTTTATTTTTCTTAAAAATATTACTCTTATATTGTCTTAGATACGCGATTTTGTTTTTTTTATTTAATATGGAGGTCAAACGGGTAGACAATTCTACCTGGTGTCGAGTGATTACAATCACCTATAGATATTGATAACTTTACGCAAGATGCGTTGGCGGCCTTTAGAAAATCTGCATTAATAGTTTAATGACTTCTCGACCATTGAAAATCATACATTAAGCTTTGAAAATACACGAGGACATTCTTTCAGCTTATATTTTTATTACTTTCAATTCGTTTTTGGTGATTTTTTTATTAATTCATCTACTTGTTGGTAAGTAAATCAAAAATTGCTATCAACATAAATATCTGCGTTATGGGAATTGTAATAAGCTTAAAAAATTATACATAATAACAACATTTCAAATATGCCTTGTACATATCATTACTAATAACAATCGCTCAGTAATATAATCACTGGTAATAATTGTATATCTACCATTAAAAACATCATCAACAGAACACTTAAAACAACGATTCTCTGTATCTCAACTCTCATTAAATCCAACGTTCAAAGTTAACGTCTTACGAAATAAAAAATACCAACTTAACAAGTTTTGACCGTCTATTTTAAATACGAATCGCTTCACACTGTACAGTTTAACCGTTATCGTGATTATCACGGTACTTGTAATAGTAACATAAAATGTAACAACCCTATTGTGCTCCAAGCTTAACACGGCTGGCCGGTAGCCAACAACCTCATATCAGGACCGCTCATCAACCGCCGTATTTGTAGTTTTTACTTTATATACTTTTACGATAGAAATATTTTATTGTTTTTGTTTCGTTATCGGATGTGTTTTTGATATCTTTTTTCATTAGGAAATGTGAAATGGTTTTTGTGTTTTATATAAAACAATATATTTTACAGGTGTCATTTTAAACGATATTTTTTTTGATAAAATTCGTTATCAATAAAAAAGGTATTTAATTTTAGTTTCGATTCAAATTACATTTTTTTTTTCGTATTATTAGATATATGTATTATACACGTGAATGTGAGAATGTTTGCTTATTACGCTTCAAAATAACAGATCATTATGAAATTCATCATTCATCAGGAAGTGTAAGGGTTGCCAGAATACGGGGAAATCCGGGAAATTCGGGAATGTTCCGTATTACTGGTTCTGTCCCGTATCCAAAATTAGATTATACTGCCCTGGATTCCAAACACCTACTAATTATTATTATTTTTCAAGCATTTCAGTTATTTTTTCGCCCTTGTAAAATCAATAAATAGATAAGAAATATCATTTCTTTAAAATATTTGAAGGTGATTTCAAATCAGTAAATAAAGAAAATTCCTCCTTTTTGGCAGATTGGTGTATACATTTTCAAACATTTTTTTAAAGAATACGTTTGACATCTTTAGACGCCATTATTTCAAAATGAAATCCTCGTTGCTTGATATAGTACTGCTTATCAGCGTCCATTTATAAACCAATAGAATCATAAATTATTGCTTCACTTTTTTATATAACGAGGAAGTATAGATTATCTTATCTTACTTACAATGATTTTCAGAGTCATCGGTCACCTAAAATTATATATTATGATAATACAGCTGCTGTAATATTAACAACACATCAAATATTAGAACTGACCTTAAAATGTCAAAGGAATCATACTGTATTAATAATATATTGAACATAAGATGGACGAAAATCGATACGGGTCATACTGTGCTTGAAAGATTTTTGATACATATTACATTGAATTTATTAAAGGAATTACATTGTATAGCTTTTGTATGAGTTCGCTTTTAATCCCTATTTTTTTTATTAATGTTAATGTCGATATTCGTCATAATTACATTTAATTGTATGCCAAATTGCCGTTTAATTGTGATATATTATGAAACGAATTATTATTATTGGTAATAAATTTCCTATTATTTAAATGAAGTAATTATTTTATTATCACTTATCGGTTAAGAAAGTTTACGACATATTAACAGATCTACTTAATATACACAAAAAAAAATCATTAAATTGGTCATATAAAAAAAATTATTTCGCGTCTGTTAGCCCATTTATTGAGGAAGACTATATTACATCGCCCTACGACTCATAGGAGCGAAGTAGTAATCATAAACGCGAGTGAAATCGACGATCAGCTGGTGTTTAATTAATATTTGTTTATAATAACTACATACTTACTGTACTTGGCATGTATTGACCAAACCAAATTATATAGTTTTTTTTATTCAGGAACCCTTGTAGAACACCCTACTAAATCATCATAATCCGTTCAATGGTTTTGGAGTGCGGAGAACAAACATACAAAACTTGAATTGTAATAATATAAAATTGCTTAAAAATAATTTGCAAGTATTTACTAACTTTCAACTCCTAACAGAATTTCATCGCATTAAAAAATGCTTCGTGTCCCTTTTTCAGGCTCTGGACTCTCTATCTCTGTACCATTTATATCGACTTTGTAGTTTAGGTGTGATTGCGTAACACATCGAGTTACTTTCGCATTTACAATATTAGGACGGAGATGTGGATGTTAATAAGCAACAATATATCAACCCACAAAATTCAAATTCGGAGATATTAATGTATTCTGATAATGCGTTACGTAATGTTATTATTTATAAATTTTCTAGTTGTGTAAACTTAATAAGTGCGGAAAAAGTTTCTTAATTTAATGTTTAGAATATTGAAGTGTGTTTTTTGTTATATACAATAATATCACATAATTGGATGCTGATAAGCAATAATGTGTCAACCCACAAAAAGTCAAATTTGGACATATTGATGTATTTTGATACTACGTCATCTATTTAACATTATTCAAAAAAATTCAACTCATCTAAACTGAAAAAGTACGGAAAAAAGTTTCTTAACTTAATGTTTCGAATTTCAGGTGCGTTCCATATTTTGCAATTTATAATATTCTAATTCAAATTCAAAGTATACTAATCTGCCTTTCATTTATTAAACCTTTTATCAAATTAGAAAATATTAGATTGATATATACTTCTTCAAACACATCCAGAATAGGTTTGACATATTTAGACGCCATTTTCTCAAAATGAAGTCCGTGTGGCTTGACACAGTATTGCTTATCAGCGTGCAGTTATATTGTCATTGAATATGGTTGTTACTGTAGAAGATTTTATAGAATAATGTATAAAGACATTCCATGCCCGCGGGACCGCAACGTGATTGTATTCATCGGACGCAGGATTCCATTCGGCCGTTGTTCGAATACATCTCAATACATCATCCACGTATTCCTCAGATTGTGAGATTGTTTATACGGTACGACACTACTCCGATAAAAATTTTATTAAAATTTAATTCTCTCTTTTTAATTTTCGTCGTTCACGATTTCGACTTCTGGGGTCTTTTAACAAGTCGGTGTAGTGCTCTAAAATTTACTGCTACATAATGATTCATTCATTCAATGTTGCAATGATTTCGGTTTTTACAGGATTACATGAACGATAAAAATGTATGGATATAACATGTGTTGATTTTCTAGCAGGATATTAAAATATCATAATAAGCTGTATTTTAGAATTCACATTGTAAAAAAATATTTTCAAAGACTACTTATCTAATTTCTTGAAGACTCTTCTCGGTAAAATCGACTCTTCGAACCGGTGGTAGCTTCATACTTTAAAGTCTATATGTAACTTGACGATTCAGAAAAGCCTACTTGAAAAAGTATATTTTTATTTTGAATAATCGAAATAATTGAGTTTTTTTTACATTCATAATGTTAATATTTTAAAGTGACCTAAAATATTATACTTCAAGCTATATTTAACTCATTTTTATTAAAATAATCTCAGTGTTTTAAACTACAAAGCGGTACAAACAAACAGAAAATTTTACATTATCTTTTATAATAAATATTATTGAGGTTGGAGATAAAATCACAAAGGCGAATTCATATTGGATTCAAATCCCATAATATATTTCCACTTTCAAAACATCATCTACTTTGCGGTTAAGAAAACATCGTAAACGAATTTAAATATCTCATAAGGAATTTTAATACGATACAATATATCCGCTAATCCACAATAGATCGGAGTAGCGAATTACTCATCGAATTCTTAACGAAAAAAGAACCTTTTCATACACGGATTTTTCAGGTTAATCTTATTATAAGAGCGTAATTATATAGTAATTATTTTATGATTCCATGTCTTATCGTGGCTAGAAAATTTAACAGTTTAACAGAAGTAAACCGACTTCGTAAAAAATTATTATGTAATTTATCCTTTCAACCCCATAAATAATTCCTCAAGTGAACAGACTTTTAAGGCACTCCAAATATAAATTTGAGTGGGTGTTCAAAACTGCAAATTCAATTCAATTTGCTTAATAGCTTTTAGCTGTGCTAAATGAGCTCAGATTACTTCAATGTTGCGTGGGACGGAGTAGTTACGATTGGAATTGTTTGGTAACCCCGAGATTCTAATGCTATTTATTGATTGAATTCGTAAAAGCTATTAATATTTTGTTTATATAAATAAGAATAAAAATGAAAATTAAGAAAGAAAACCTCTAACATATTCATTGTGAATATTTGAAGAAGCCGACATCGACTATATATATATATATATATATATATATATATATATATATATATATATATATATATATATATATAGACGAAGTCTTATATAGCCATATATAGGGTATACGAGTACGAGCGGTAGTCTGCAGGCTAGGCTCTACCTCAGTTATATTGTGTGTCCTTCTGATTTCAGATGATGTAGAATGTGGTCAAGGTTACGTAACTATGTTATTTTAATCTCATTGAAGGTCCAATTCAACACAAGATCAGTTTGGTAACATTGCAAGGCATGCCGGGTACATTAACTATAAAGTTAGTATAGTCAAGCCAAAATATATATTTCTAGTTGTTTCTCCGGACTGTCTGCTTAGAATGATTACTTTAAATATCCAAATTAAGAGATGATGGGTTCCTTGCAATCTTTCATCCCTTATTTCACGAATTACAAGTTTTATTTTCGAGAGAAAAAGTGAAAAAGCCTATATGCCCTTCTCAAAGACACAATCTGTATCTTTATATATGGACGCTGATAAGCAATAATGTGTCAAGCCACACGGACTTCATTTTGAGAAAATGGCGTCTAAAGATGTCAAACCTATTATTAACAAATTTGTTTGAAGAAGTATATATCCATCCTTTCTTTTATTTTTTGATAAAAGGTATACTGAATTAAATTCAGACTAATATATTTAATATATTATCTAATAAAAAGTTTTTCAAATATTGTAGTTATTGTATAAATTGCAAAATATGGAACGCACTCAAAATTCGAACCATTAATTAAGAAACTTTTTTCCGTACTTATTTAGTTTATATGACTTGAATGATTTTTTAATAATGTTAAATAGGTGATGCAGTATCAAAATATATCAATATCTCCGAATTTGACTTTTTGTGGATTGACACATTATTGCTTATCAGCATCCATATTAATTTAACATTTGACTTGGCAGTTCTTATTACAAAAAATTGAAGGCGTTATCCAAGCCACTGCATCTAGGCAAAGTTTCCGAAATACTGGCAACATTACCTCATTGTAAAATCAAACTAATTCTTGCTCTATTTAAAATGTATCTGATTCAGATTAACATAGGTTTATTATCTCATTTATAATATTACTAGCAGTTCACTACTACATCGCCTGCGTATATTCAAGACTTGATACCAAACAAACTTTCAACACTCGTTATAAACCCTTTAGGTGTTGGATAAAAAAAAAAATTATAGTGCACATTTACGATATTTAAGAAATGTTTGTGCAAAATTCATGTTTCTAGACCCAGCGGTTTCGGCTCTGCGTTGATCGATCAGTCAGTGAATGTGTCAGCCATACAGTTTTGATTTTTATATATGGACGCTGATAAGCAATAACGTGTCAAGCCACACACACTTCCCTTTGAGAAAATGGCGTCTAAAGAAGTCAAACCTATTCTTAACAAATCTGTTTGAAGACGTACATATATATCCAACTTTTTTTTCTATTTTGATAAAATGTATAATGAATTAAAAACAGATTGTATAATGAGAAATTTTATCAAATAATAAGTTTTTTTTTAATTGATATATAGCACACACTTCAATATTCGGAATAAATAATCAAAGAACTATTCCGTATTTATTTAGTTTAGATGACTAAATTTTTTTTTGAATAATATTAAATATCTATCAGAATACATCAATATCTCCGAATTGGATTGTGGATTGACACTCTATTGCTAATCATCATCCATATATAGACTATGGATAGTGGGGATGTCAGTAAAAATAAACTTAGTATCCAGTATAATAAGTGCTAGAATAATAATAAATAATGTTACCTGAAAGCAATAAAATACTAAATTAATTCAGACTGAAAAATGAGTACAGACGAAACAATAAATCTCATTGTTAATCTAAAAACCTAAAACAACACAAAGTTAAACATTTAGCAATATTCAATATACAAAATGTAATATTATTTTAGGTAAATTTAATTTGTTTTGAAAATAAACATAATGAAGTAAACACAAATATTAACAGGGGCACAGTTTTTATGTAAATCAATATATTCGTTCGAGACAATGTTTATTGAATTATAGAATACACACATTTGGAATGGGTGCAGTGATAGCTCGTATAGACATAGAAATAAATTAACTGAAAAAATCAAAAACACAATCCTCAGAATTTCTTTAGAAACCTGCAAACCCCACGTCGATTATCTGCCACTGTGTCAGACAAATCGTGTCAAAAAAATTAAAAACAATTTTATATTCAGTACCCAATACGATAATAAAATCGTATCGTGATCGTTTGGTGTAAATAAATTCCATTATTACTGCAGCGAACAGAGTGGTCGTTACGAACGTGACCAGAAACGAAAATTGGAATGACCTATGGATATGATTAAACCCTCTTGTCGTGGTTATCAAAACAACATCTTGAATACTGAGAGGTGGATTATGGGTTTATTTCAAGGTTTGAAATATTAGAGGCGATTGTTGAATTATAACGTGAATTGCTTTAATTGATATTTTTATTCTATATGCTAAGGTAAGTGTTACGTTCTACGCCACTATACAGATTCGTATACTATTCGCACGTTCAATTTTAAAACAAATAAAATAATAAACTAAACGTTTACATTAAAATATGATGTTTTTGATAATATCTGATACAATTAATTTCAAATTGCGATTTAAAGAGAAAATGTTACTAAAACTCTTGCCATCATCTCGCATGGAAATAATCTGTGGATAAATTATTAAGATGTGTAAATATTTTAGTTTCTATTTTTTGTATAGATTATATTATACTTTTTTTATTATCAATAAAATTAAAAGAAACTATAAAATAAACAATAGGAAACAATGATGAAGAAACATTAAGTCAAAGACTATTAGAAAAAAAGATTCTCATAAAAAATAATAAAAACGCTATCCATAATGGTTACAAGTTTCAAATAAATCAAGAAATATTAAAACACCAATTGCATCTGATGATAAGACAATAAAACTGAATGCTGAGACAACATTATATGAACCTTACGACATAATCATATAGTCATAACAACGATATGAAGTACTCAAAACGATCCTTATTACGTAACGCATTAGCGAAGGCCATAAACGTATTATTGCGAACATTACAGAGACGGTCTTCTCATTTCGTAATCACTATACCCATTAACGAAATTCTCTTGAGGAATTTAACTCATTGTGAGTGAGAAATTTAACCTTTAAGTCTTCGATAAGGTGGGATGTGTAGTAGTTAGATAATAATTTTACGGCGAAACCCAAGGTGAGGCTTTCGAGGTAGACATCAGCAGTTCTACAGTCATAAAGAGTGTAAAGTGCTATTAAAAGTAAATGTAAGAACGTTATACCAAACTTAAGGGTCATAGGGTAATATTAAAAGGTCCGTTTGTTTTTTTTTTATACATTCTAAAAAAATGAGGTGGTTTCCAATTATGGTTCCCAGTTCCAATTTTCGTTTGTTTTTTTTCTGGGAATTTCTAGAGCACATGATATTGGTCTTCTTGGATCCAAGCTTCGACTTGCTTTAAGTCATCTGTTCTGTTATCTTGTATGAAATAATCATTCTTTTTATTTTTTAATAATTTTAAAATAAATTTATTATATCAAGAAAATATTATATAATGTATACTTCAGATTAAGTGATCGAAATCAGCTGAGAGTGACAAAACTTTTAAAACCTTATATACTCGGTAGTATTTTCTCCAAGAAATACGAAATGTTTTCCTACGTCTTCCCATTTTCTTTAACGTGTCTTATATTTAATATATCCAATTGTAGATACATATGTTTATATCGACTACAACCAATCGGAAAATCCGGTTCCGCAATGCAACGAGTCTGTTGAATCTATTAAGTTAATTTTACTCTTGAACGAAAATTCACTTCTTAAAGATTGTTTTAGCTAAAAGCGTTTTTTGGATATAAAATTACAGAAAATAACTACTACGTTATATATTTAAATTGCTAGACATAAAACACAAGCAACATTGGTTATTTTCTACATTGTACTTATTATAAATAAAAATATTACAAACACAAGAAGGAAATATATGTAACTGTATATACATCAATATCTCCGACTTCGACTTTTTGTGGGTTGACACACTATTGCTTATCAGCATCCATATATAGACTATGGATAGTGTGGATGTCAATTAAAAAAAAATTAGTATCCATTATAATTAGTGCTAGAATAATAATAAATAATGTTACCTAAAAGCAATAAAATACTAAATTTATTCAGACTGAAAAATTAGTACAGACACAAGCAATATTGGTTATTTTCTACATTGTACTTATTAAAAATAAAAATATTACAAATACTAGAAGGAAATATATGTAATTGAGTTTAAATACATATTTCCTCAATTCTATCACTTATTGAGAAAAATCATCTGCCCTCTTTCATCCCAGTCAAAACAGAAGCCAATAAAAATGCAAATAATATTTTTTTACGTTGTTTTAAATTTTTTTACGTATGAAATGAATTCGGAAACAACGGAACATATTCAGGGTTTTCTTGTTTTTGTGTTCGTCCCTATCTTCAATTATGTTCTTGGAAATGATTACTTTAAAAATTCAAATGTTCAATTCTTCATAGTAGTAAATAATTTTCACTTTCTGATACAGAACAAAGTGTGCTTAAAAAATACATTGATTTAATTTGGATTATGTGCTACAAATTTCATTACTTAAAAGGACATGAAAAAAAAGCAAAATATGCATTTTATTTTTTAAGATTTTTAATTTGTAGGTAGCGACACTCGCGTGAATTAAAGGCGAATCTAATGACGTACCGTTGATCGAAATCGGTGAAGCCGTTGAGCAGTTACGAGCGGACAAAGGAACGGACATAAAAACGTTCAACATTCTGATAGTTATCCATAGGCCGTGTCATAAAAAAACCAAATCCAAAATCACAACAAATTCCTATTAGTTCCTGATAAAATATATTCGATAAAGCGTTTGACCCGTGATTCAATAGGTAGAAAAATCATTTTCTAGAAAATAATTTTTGTATAAAGTATAGAAAACCTGGAATAAAATGGTAAAACACGAATGTGACACACATACACAGAGTTCCGTATGACTGACATCCGACTCATGCCTGTTCCTATAATTTGTTAGGGTATCTACCATTACGACTCAAAATTAGTGAAAATCTTAAATGGTTACCTATTATGGTTCCAAAGGTACTTTACATAACTCACTATCTGCCTCACGGTTTTACTCGCATTTATGATTACCGTTTTGGCCCTATGAGTCCTAGCATAATGTAAGAAAGCCTATAATACCTTCTTTAATAAACGGGCTATCTAACGCGAAAATAATTTTTTACTAGTTTCAGAAATTACTCCCTACATACATACTTACGGACTTCACCTCTTTGTATTATTAGTATCGATTCAATATAGTACAGGCAGAAAGACGAATGAATTGACAGGTAGAAAGACTGACGGATACAAAGCAAGAGGATACTTTTTCTTTTAAAGAATAGGGGACAAATGAATAGGTGAGTCACGTGATGGATTATGCTGTTATTTAAAAAAGGAATAATGGAAGAAGGAGATTAGGAAGCGTGGGAAGGAATTGCATCGGACGTTAGGCTTCCGGTTCTATCACTTACCGTAGGAAACGAAGCTATAATGTATACTTCACGACGATTATTGTCGATTTTTAAAATGTATTACCCAAGTAAAGGCAGCCAAGCGGACTGTAGTCATTTAGCTACAGCTAAGTTCTACCACAGTATACTTTAGTTTACGGTCTCATTAACACCTTGAGTTACGGGACCCTAAAAATATGCTCCGTTGTCAATATATTAGGAAGTACGTGTCCTTTTCCTACAATAGACGGCATTAGTGGTTCTTTTGTAAAACTATCCTTTCATCACCGACTTCATTCGCTATTGTTGCTTCTATTCAGTAATAAATCGTTCGTTTAAAGCTTCCGCGCCTTTGTATGCCCACTGAGTGGATTGTTTGAGCCTTTCCATATTTTCAATTTTACTATTTTTTTCATTTCTCGTTGTTATGACTTAATGGTGGCACGTAATTGTGTTAACGATTTTTATTATGGCAGTAAGTGGGACTTATAATGGAAAACTTCCCGTATACTACAAGAGTATAATGTATTTATAATGAATGATGTATTTTTTTAAACTTAAATAGCACATTGACAGATATTCTCCAAGATTAAATTTAATTTGCAATAGTCTACGTCAGAATAGTTCTTCTTCTTCTTGAAGTGTCCATTGGACTCGCTTAGTTTGGCGGTGAGATCAACATATTTTTCAACCTTTGCGAGGCAGCAAATTTCGAAACTCCTAATTTTATTCACTCTTTGATGTTACGTATGTAGCCTTGATCTTTTCTACCATCGACATATTTTTCCAACCACTTATCCCATCATGATGAGTTGGAGAAGTTCATATCACTCATGCCTTAGCTCATGCCCAAGATATGCTACTTATCTCTTTCGCAGAACCGCACCATTAAAAACATTTTGAATCCAGCTTATGGCCAACATGTACCTGTAAGTCCAAGTCTCGATCGTTTCAATACGTTCTGAGGCCTTTTATAGTCCAAGCCTCGCATCTGTAAAGAATGAATAGCTAGATTTAGCATTTCAAGAGAAGAATACACAAGTGCATTTTAATATTGTGACACGTATATTTAACATACATCTGAATGGTCGTCTAATTAAATAATTGTACAGTATATTTACAGACAGTAGTGGGCATCTACACTCCCGATCCAATGTGGATTGGTTCCATTGATGAGAACGGAATGAATTTAAACATAAAGTACTTTAAAACTTAAACTAGCTAGCCCCGCGTGTTCAATACCCTGATCGATCTCGGTTCTAATGTGGGCGTGAATATTATACAAAAATGTTTGGAAATGAATGAAGTTCTATATTCAAGAATAAGCATAAACAAACAGTCTTAATATCTTAAATATTAATTATAGTTTCCGTGCTCATCAGCGCGATGCTCGGATCAAAGGGTATAAAAACATTTCGTTCTTGAAACATCGGCGAAGGTATTTTAATGAGGCTTAGTTCGAATTGAACAGTTTATTAAATATTTATTCACTTTTTATTAGAGAATCTGTGGAGACTAATATTATAAATTATGGTAATTTTTTTTATTTATGTAACTCAAAAGCGACATGGCACAAAGCGAATATTTTAAAGGGATGTAGTTTACCTCCTTTGAAAGAACTTAGCCTTATTTTATTCGCGAATAAGTACACGATACTTTTAAGAATGTGGTGTAATGGGAGCACGATGTAATCGAATTGAATGCGGATTAAGTCGCGTGCGTAATGCTATCTTGAGGTTTCAACCGCGTACTTTTCTTCATTCTTACTATGCTACTACTCGTACTAATCTACAATTTTTTTGCCAATATCATTACCGTGCCTAACTTCTCCTAAATTAGACCGGGTTTATTACGAGGTTATTTTTGTCATCTCAAACTCATTGGTACGTTACACGGCTTAACTTGAAACCATTGTTATAATCTAAAATTGACAATTTTCCTCCACCTCGCAATTTTTTCATTGAGACTATTTCAAACATTATATGTATTTCTGCTGTAAATTGGTGAAGAGTTGTGTTTCCTGCTGATTCCAGTTGATGCTGCAGCGTTAGGCCACGGTTATGCAACTGTGTGATTTTAGTATAAATAAGATCACAGTAAAAAATCTTTAATAAATAAATAAAGTATATTATACCATACAAGAATATTTTGACATCAAAGAGGCGTGGATCTAATGTGGGTTGATGTTCTTACAGGATTTCTAGAAATGTTATAATAATCCATAATGTATGAATGATTTTCAAAAGAGTACCTTTCAAGTTTCTTGCCGGTTCTTCTCGGTAGAGAGTACATTCCGAACCGGTGGTAGCTTAAAAAAAATCTATAACCAATGGACCTGTAAATTGACGATTCAAAAGCAAGATGCTGAAAATAGCCTATTTGAATAAAGTATATTTTGAATTTTCAATTTGTATTTGAACAGTATAGTAAATTTCGGGTTGATTAGACCGAGAATCCTTTTAACAACCATAAAAGATCTGATAACCTTCGAACGTCCGAACAGATCGTCATAAATTAGGTAAGAATCATCCCGATTATATTACCTGTCTAATAAAAAACCCGATATCAATTTTGGTCTAATCGTTGACGATCTACGATGCCACAGATAGATACACAGATACAGATGTCAGCATCCCACTTTTTGGCGAAGTTTAAAAATACACGTGTTTAATAGATTTGATCATCTCGTCCTCTACGTAACCAATATTGCGAATATCTTTAATTAGTTTCACTGAAATTGCTTTTGTAGTTTGATCACGAAGACAACAAAATTGGATAAAGTGACTTTTGCATTTACAAATTTGAAGTTGATAAGCTTAGCTCAGCTTAGCATAGATGACTAGTTTCAAACTTAAATTGTTTTAGGATATTAAATAGGCTTCGATGTTTCTATACTCTGATATAGTAAATACTTAATATTCCTTGCGGTTTATATCACATTGATGACTGCTTTACTCCTATGAGCCTCAGCGTAAAGTAATATAGCCAAAAATCTTCCTCCACCAATATGCTGTCTAACAAAAAATATTTTCTCAAATCGTACCACTAGTTTTAGAGACGTCTACATTGAAACTTGCAAATTTTACTCTCTTTAATATTAGTACAGATGTAAATATAACGAATAATAATTAACGATTCCTTTTCTAGACTAAAGCAAATATTATTTTAATCATCTCTAAATTGAAACATTTATTAACATGTAAATATTAAGCCTAAAATAATTTTAATAAAACAAGCACTACAATTAATTAAGACACATTTAATGAATATTACATTATTATGTAGTACTCTCTATATTATAATTGGAAAGTAGTCGTAATTCTATGTATTAATATATATTATATAAATTTTTCTCACCGTATATATAAAAGAATTAGCGAAACTGGTTCAGCTGCTTTCGAGATTTGCGCTTAGCAACACATTTAGCGATTCATTTCAATATTATAGATGATCCGACCTCCCCCCACTCTCTTCGTACTTCTTTTCATCTTTCTTTTTGTTTTAACCGACTTCGAAAAAGGAGGCGGTTCTATGTTTGTCTGCATGTATTTTTGTTTATGTTTGTTCATGATGTCTTCGTCAATGGTAACCGATTTTGAATGTTTTTTTGTTTGAAAAGGGTTTCCAAATTGGTTCCATTTATCAGGTCAGGATCTAATGCTGGAAAAATCAGGAACTCTATCTAGGAATTCTTCAAATATTATAGGCAAACTTATACCGATTTTGGTATTATTGATAGTAACTCGTGCATTTGCTCTCGGAAAGCAACATTTGGTGAAGTGATGATGAAGACCACATAGAGCACCGGTATTACTCAATAAAAAATATTTCAAAGGTTGCGAGTTTTGCTTTTTAGGTTAACATACTTGATTCGCATTTGAAGTTTGTTTGTTTTTTTTAGTTTTTATTAAGCCAGCAATACATGAACCCCATTGATGCTACAAATATTAATGTGTGACACAAATATTCACGGTTATCATTTACCATCAAGTAAAAATGAATTAGGTCGAATGTTGAGAAAGATATTTTTTTTAATTTAAAACGAAAACATAGCAAACAAAACAGGGAATCAACAATACTAAAAGATCATTCAATCACGGAGAAGAACCTAAGCTTATTTAAGTACAATTAACCTTTAACAGTAAAGGAAACGTGCACTCAACTTAAAATACAAATCTTGAACATGGTAATGCATTTTATGCTAAAGTTAGATAATACAATACTTTTCGTTGTGGAAAACTGAAACCAGGCGGAGTCATGAGCAGACCTTGTCATGCGAAAAAGGATCAGTTTATTATCCTTCACAATACATCAATTATTATCTTTCATATACACTATAACACACAACATTGTGCTATTGTTGTTCGCTGGTCCTTAGCTATTAATCAGATTGGGATGACAGCGTTCCTCTTCAACGATGCTATTATCATTGAACCGATGCATCATAAAAATGTAAAATAAGTTAGTATTTGTTAAAAATAAAAAAAATATATGTATAGAGAAAATATTTTTAAAAAATTAGAAAAAAAGGTTGAGTGGAATTAAATAATTCAAATTATATATTATAACTATAATTTTCTCTTCATAATAAGATGCTGATAAGCAATACTGTGTCAATCCACACGGGCTTTAATTTGAGAAAAAGTCTAACCTATTCTTAATACATTTGTTTGAAGAAGAATATATCTTTTTATCTTCAATTATGAAAAAAGGTATAATGAATTGAAAGCTGATGGAATAATAAAATATTTTATCTTATAGTAAGGTTTTTTAAATGTTTTTGATTATTGCATATTGCAATATATTGAGCACACTTTAATATTCGAAACAATACATTAAGAAACTTTTTTCCGTACTTATTTGGTTTAGTTGACTTGAAAATTTTTTGAATAATGTAAAATACATTACGCATTATCAAAAAAAATCTCCGAATTCGATACTTCCTTTTTGTGGGTTGACACATTATTGCTTATCAGCGTCCAATTACACTTCACTGTTTTTTTAAATAATATATACCATGACGTGACATTTTTTTTCGATCACCTGAATATCAGTTCTAGTTGAACATTCATGCCAATATTATTAATGTGAAAGTAACTATGTCTTTCTGTCTGTTAAGTTTTCCTGCTTAAGCTGAACCAGCTTTGATGAATTTTGTATTAAATATAGACTGTCTTCTAATGTTCCCAAAGCTAACAGTCTCAAAACACGATCCATACATCACCCACAAAGCATATTTGTGTTGTTACTATAATACAGTTGTTCTAAAATTCGCGCTCAAGTCTGAATTACACGTCGTAAAAGTAAATAATGTACACTAAAATATATAAATTTATACTACATGATGCGGTCAAATAACTGCACCCACTGCGGTGCAAATAAGAAGGTATATAAAGTTAATATTAAGCTGGTTCCCGTGTTTGCGGTGTCGACGTCTTGAACATGAGTGCTGAAAGTACAGAAATAACTTTAATACTTTATTCCTGCTGAAAGTAGTAAAGACTAGTGGTTGACGCGGTTCTATTTGAATGAAGAGAAATTAGATAGTCGAGAGAAATACTAACTAGTGACATAAATGCGAGTGGAAGTTTATTACTTATGCTTTTACATTTAAAATACTCAGCTGTTTATAATGATGCAAATTATATAAGAATATGGTTCACTAAAGATTAGGTAGGTCTTATCGATTTGAAATTTAGTATGCTGTGAATATATTGTGAAAAATCCGAGATAGGCACGAGGGTAGATACGTCGATCTTAACCAATGATCGGGGATTCAAACCGCAGCTAGCACCGCTGAATTTTTAAGGGCTAAATTTGTAGTTAAATTTATCTCGTGCTCGATGAAGGAAGTATCGTGAGAAAACCTTCATGTGCTGAGAGAAATTTTGACACATGTATTTGTTAACCCAGTGGAGCAGGCTCATTATTATAAGAGAACGCCTTCGTCAAGCAGTGGAATATTAACACTATGAATCATATTAACATAATATAAATGCGTAACCTAGTTCTAACGCTGCAGCACCATTTGGAATCAATAGTATACACAACTTACAGCTAAAGTATCATCTTTGAGCTCGTTTAAATGTTCTTATCAACTACATTATCGAGTTTTTTTTTAATTCAATTTTATCTTCATTATATTACTATAGATATATTACGTTCTTACACTTTGACGTTAAAATCTTTACGCATTTCCAACTTTGAGAAGCTAGTTGATTGTATTCTTGCCCCAAAGATACTCTCGCCTGGCATACTCAGTTGGTTAAAAGGCAATGTTTCCAAAGTTTAACATATCTCATCATTCATCTTCCTAGCATTTCCTGGTAATGCAAAATATTGACAAGTTACTGATTTTAACACAGAGCGATTGCGATGATGCGATTGACCTCCGTAACCCCTGAAGGCCAGCAATCATTTCGATTGGAATAACATGAGTAACGATCATCAGGTGATTGTTATAACGGGACCGATGGTAGCTTATGTGCTATCCGACCCACAAGGACAAACATCTAGACCTAGAAACAAATGTTTATACAAATATGAGTGTCTGTCGCGAGCGGGGATCGAACCCGTATCCGTCGGTATTAAACGTACATCCAGCACTACACCAGAGCGATCGTTAAAGTGTAACACATCTATGGTTATTATATTTTTGCCTAAATCATTCATTGCCACATTATGAAGTAACGTTAATAATTCGCTTGGGTATATCATGTCTGAATTTCTGCGTATCGTTACATCTTTTGAATTATTCAAGATTCACGTTTATTCATATTTTCAATATCCATCGACAATACGTTATCCTTTGCTGATCTTTCTTGTTTCTGGTACGAAAAAGGTTTTATTTGAATTAAGTATTTTATTCGAATCCTTCAAATGTATGGCTGTGCATATTTGAAGGTTAAATCCTTTATTAGTATTACGTTTAATGTTCTCGTTCTGAATTAACTTTATATTTATCGTTGATTCTAAATTCGTAGTTTGTAATTGACTACCTCATGTATCCGCTATTTATGAACCGATTTTTTTAATTTGAAAGGATAGTTTTAGATTAATTTCATAGAATTTTTATTATTATTTTATGCATAATTGTTTGTTTATGTATAAAAAAGTTTATCTATGTATTGTTATTATATAAACACTTTTAAAAGCTTTTATTTAACTTGCAATGTATATATGTATGTAACTATATTTGTTCGGGTGGAATTTTGCTTAATTTTGAAGTAAATATCTTCAACAGATTCAACTGAAATTTTGTATACATGTTTAGTTAGGGTGACAATGCATGGTTAGGTGTGTGACGTCATCAATTCAATTCAATCAATCAATTCCATTAAATAGAAAGCCAACGTCACACAAAAATCTTAAAATTACATACAAAACATGGTGTAACCAATTGTTTAAAATTGCGTACTACCACTTAAAGGCTAAAGCTAAACCGAAGGGCTGGCGGCTACCTTGGCCAGCATATCAGTCTGGCCATACAAAGAGGTAATGCTGCCAGTGTTTTGGGCACCTTGCCCCACTGAGACATCGATAGTTACTTAGGTTTAATATAGTTATTTTTATTTTTAATAAAATTATTTGTTTTTGTTAATGTATATATACATATAACTTTAAAACAAACTATAAAGGCTAATTATTTAAAAATTACTTGATATATAACATTATGATTAACACATACGCATTAATTTTTCTTTTATATGATTGTATCCTATCGTTAAAAATATCTGAGGCTGCTTTGTATCGCAGTTAGTCCTAAAATTATTCTAGAAAAATATATTATTTTTAAAAGTGTTATTATTCGTTTGTCTGTCATTTTGTCTTGAAACTATAACATTTATTACTTTCAATAAAGAAGGATGTTTGACATATATTTTATGTAAGAAACACACACTATCATTTCTCTGCGATCTACTAATGAGATTATATTTAAAAAGTATCTACCCATGTTTTAAAATTCTCTCAATTTTAGGGACATAAATACACATAAGTATTCCTAGTAATTGAGAAGTACTCTAATTTACTGCGAACTAAATAATCAAATACTAGCTGGCTTGTGTACGAACTCTCGAAACTTTTAGTACTTCCTATTATAAAGCCAATGGACTTTAAGGTCTTATTAACAATATCGTCTATACGTAGAATATAACTTAGTTTGGAACCCATTATAATACCAACTTTCACGAATCTGCTTTACACTGTTAAAAATGTTTACTTAAATATTGTAATCAGATGGTCTGTTGGACACTTTTTTACTTAAACTAATATTTTTACATTTTACAGAATTAAATTAAATTTAATTTCTATTACAACACAATGTTGAATTATCTTGATCTTGCTGTATATGAATATATATAAACCTCGCGCCAAACTTTTTTATCATATAAATTTATTTTATTTTTATATAAAAAGGGGTGATAAGAATAGAATGCGGTGGCTCCAGCAGCCCCATGGGTAACTAGTACACAGAGCACAAAGCGATTTCGCCAACAGAGAGTAGTGTGTCGCTTGCGTGGGGGGCGGAAGGGCCCCCAATCCGACCCGTTGACCAATCGTCGGGTTCCACACCGGTCTCTCACAGCCAACGGGCTTTACGCGATGGCAGCGGGACAGCCTCCCAAACCGGGATAGCCTGGGTTCAGGTCCCCTTTCTACCACTGGGCGGCCAGCGGTTAACCGTTTCATCGGGTCTTCCTGGACCCCACGGCGACACGCTCCACCGTACGAAATTCTGCGCAGCTAATGTAGGACCAGAGGCTGACGGGATAACCACATACAAAATGAAAGTGTCGGTTGGGAGGAGGGAAGCTGGCTTACACACCATCGAACCGGAATAAATCCGAGGATATTTTGCGGTTCGACATGATAGTGGCCGTGAGCCAGTCAGAGGACGAACCCCCTAACACCAAAGAATTTATTTTTAGCTCATTTAAATAAAAGTTTGTTTTGAAATCATTTTTTACTTTAAATGTATCGTATTATTAATACTCAAAAACATTTTGCATTGTTGCAAATTATATATCAACAGCCAGGTAAAGTAATCCGAATCCTAAAATCACTTTTGTATTTTTATTCAATTTCAAGAAAAATAGCAACGTAAAATTACCGTGTAACGCTTAAAAAGTTAACACGTTGTTTTAAATATAAAATGTATTAAAAAAAAATTTAAACCATATAAAAAACTGAATGAATTATTCACCAACTTTTATAATAGGTTAAAATGTATATTTTAATTCATTTCACGAAGTAAAGGAATTTGAAAGTGGTTATTATCAGACACACAGAATAATCCAAGAAAAGCGATTTCAGATTTTAAAACGATCGGCTGTAGAATATTGTTTAGAAAGGATGACCGTAGAATAGTGTTTATGCCTCATTTTGTAATCAAATTGTTAAAAATTATTGTTATTGCTATATATATGTAACATTTAGACTCTTAATCCGTCATATTTTGTACTAAACCACTGCTTTTGCTATCATAATATCCTACTAATATTATAAATGTGAAATTTATATGTGTGGATGGATGGACAGATGTTTGTTACTCTTTCACGCAAAAACTACTGAACCGATTTGGCTAAAATTTGAAATGAAGATGACTTATACCTTGAATTAACACATAAGCTACGTTTTATCCCGAAAAATTTTGAAGTTCCCACAGGAATAACTCACTAAGAAAGTACTGAACCGATTTGGCTGAAATTTGAAATGAAGATGGCTTATATCTTGGATTTACATTTACTATTCCACGCAGACGAAGTTGCGGGTTGAAGTTACATATTGTTCCTTTATCGAGACATCTAAATAGCAATTGTGTTTGACAATTTGCTTTCTGTAGACGTACCTAGTTGTATGTCAATGTATGTAAATTTGTTATGTTCTTCGACTGGATTAAAAAAGAGCTTTTTAATTAACAGTACAATTATATAGTTACCATAATAATCGTTTTATAATAGTTTATACCATTTTCGTGTTATTTCTCAATACCAATACATATATACATTTAAATGAGCATTTCTGGTGTAAGAACATTATTTATAATAACTTTATTACATACCTGTAACCAAAGAAACGACTTTTACGTTTATTTATTATATTCTAAAAACCAATTTAAATTAAAGTAAAATATATTTTTTCTATTATTCGTTTCAGTATGTAAAAATTAGAGATTCATGTCAGTATGTAAAAATTAAAAAATAAAACACAATATAATATAAAACCTACATAACCAACAAACTTAAAAATTAAAAGAATAAATTTTCTTTACATATATATGTATATAGGTTTGATTTTTTGAAAAGTTCATCCACGTACTATGTATGTCTATTATATAGATGCTGATATGCAATACTGTGTCAAGCCAAACGGACTTCACTTTGAGAAAATGGCGTCTAAAGATGTCGAACCTATTCTTAATACATTTGTTTGAAGAAGCATTTATCAATTTTTTCTTTTCTATTTCGATAAAAAGTATAATTAATTAATGGATGATAGGCTAGTGAAGAGTTTTATCTAATAATAAGTTTTTTAAATATACATATGAAATTATTGAATAATCCAAAATATAAAACTAACTTCAATATTCTACACATTAGATTAAGAATTTTTTCCATACTTATTTAATTCAGATGACTTGAAATTTTTTTTGTATAATGTTAAATACGAAATGCATTATCAGAATACCTCAATATCTCTAAATTTTTTGTGGGTTGACACATTATTGCTTATCAGCCATATATAACACGGTATTTTTATTAATTTTATCGCAATCTGTTAAGTGCTTTTTCGAACCATATCGTATTTCACGCAGCGGGCAAACGATTATTTACTTTATAAATTATACGCAGTAGCAAAGATAGATTTCAACAGATAATAAAATCAAGTACAGGCTTGTCCTTTACAGAGATTTCTTTCAGCTTATCTGAGAGGGAGAAACGCAGAATAAAGAAAACAATACAATTGGACAAAAAATAAATTCTATTCAAAACCCAACTTGCATATTATCGCTTCTAACACAGCATAAGACAAAATTAACAACTTTACGGAAGGGTGAAGAAACTGAATAATTATATCAATAATAAATCTAATTATTTCAGACCGAAAATGTCAAGCGGCGCAAATACGAAAACATTGAAAGGAGTTTCGTATTTGTGCCGTTTGCCGTTGAAACCATGCGGTCCTGGGGTGAGGAAGCCAAAAAGTTTTTCAAAGAGCTGTCTTCCCGCCTCGTCAAAACTACAGGTGACCGAAGGGCTGGCGGCTACCTTGGCCAGCATATCAGTCTGGCCATACAAAGAGGTAATGCTGCCAGTGTTTTGGGCACCTTGCCTCACTGAGACATCGATAGTTACTTAGGTTTAATATAGTTATTTTTAAATTCTCTTTCTTTTTATTTTTAATAGAATTATTTGTTTAAATAAGTGTCTTGATTAAATGTATTTTATTATTAAAACAAAAAAAAAATCAGACCTAAATAGTATTTAAAATATCATTAATTCTTAATAATGATCTTATAATATGTAGATCTTTTTCTAATTTTCTAATTTTCGTTTACATTGTGTTAGAACTTGAGCAAAGATTTATGTATTAGTATTACAAATTTTAGTATTGTTTGTGGCGTCCTTTATAAACAATATACAAATAATCTTTCCTGTGTATAAAGTATTAAGACTAAATGCCAATTTCATAATGTTCTCAAAACCTGATTATTATTTACCAAAGCTTAGTTAAAGTATAAAGGGAGACCGAAAACGTAATGGTACGCCACCAACGAAGGTTGGAAAAATTTATTATTCGGTGAATAAAATCATAGGATCGGAGTGAGATTGCGCCGTAAAAATTAATACGAAGGCCTCACTCATACATATATACTAGGTGATATAAAAAACTTTCGCTATAAAATAAAAGAAAATACGCCAGATCGTTGTGTTAATTAGCTACAATAATATTTACAGAATTGTATATATCCTTATCAACGTCACGACAGCTACAAAAGTCAGAAGGAGCAAAATTAATTTTTCCCATTTCTAATAGTATGACAAATCGAAAAGTGTAATGCGTCACTTATTTATTATTATAAAAAGCTTTTAACAAACCTATTTTAGGTACTTCATAGCATGGTTCCAAAAAAAAAACCATTTAAAAAAAGAATATAATTTTTAAACACTCTAAT
Source organism: Hypolimnas misippus (assembly GCA_037950945.1). NCBI lineage: Eukaryota > Metazoa > Arthropoda > Insecta > Lepidoptera > Nymphalidae > Hypolimnas > Hypolimnas misippus. The sequence continues at coordinate 15,082,929 of JBBEEQ010000032.1, forward strand.
ATATACTCGCCTAGAATACACCACAGAAATGGATATATACATACATGCACATACATATGTACGAGTATACGCACACTGGAAAATATTGGTTAAAAGGTTGAAGAGCTCTCTAGCTGAACCATAATTTTAGTAATCAAATTTTAAAGTATAATTAATAATATGCTAAAAGCTTTTGATGTAACACATCTGTTGTTAGTTCAACTGTGGTTATAGCTGTTTAAAATTGTGGTTAACTGTCGGTTAGTTTAAGCTTGAAAATTATAAGCCACGCTGAAATATTGATGTCGACTAAAGTCTGCTGCACCATAAGTGTCGTAATATATGTTGCAAAAAAAAAAATTCGACTGCTCTAACTGAAAGTAAATTACGGCCGCCATTTCTATAACTATTATAAAAGCCTTGAAAATAAAAATTTCGATCGTCTTATGTCGATAATTATACTTTGTTAAAAATAACATATTGTACACCGGGTGGCCACAATACGTAAAATCTACTAACAAATTACAATCTGGTCCAATAGTAAAGATTATAATGCTCTAAATATACAAGGAATTTATTGATAACATTAAAAACCGACTGCATAATAAGACCATAGAGAATCGTTACTAACCAACTTAAAAACGTTATAGATTATAAACAGTAACTCTGATTGAAAAATGATATAAGAAACCTATAAATAACCAAATGAAATAGTCAAATCAGTTCATCGATTTTCATGGTTTTCCTTTTAAAATTATGGCGTCCAAAATCGACCATTTTGATTTTTTCAAATTATTATTCTCATCTTCTATGATATTTGCGTCGTTATGACGAATCCAATGACGTTTCATTTATTAAAATCGGCCCACGCGTTTGCTCTAAATAAAGCCACAAAGCTAAAAACTCACATACATACATAGACTGATAAATACTCTCCCTTTCGTCGTGCAGTGGGGTTAAAACAAAACCTAGCCTTGTTTATAAAATCATGTAATCAACAAAATCGCCATTTTAAATTTGATAACCTTTCTGAGATCATAACATTTTAAATACCGAATCATATATTGCCACCCAGCAGAGACTTGATCAAACTTATTGCAAGTACATTTGTCGTGACTTAATTTTTATTTAAATCTTCCGTTCGGTTTGTTAACTGTATCCAGGTAACAGATATGTTTACATAAGTAAATTATTCGTAAGGAACTTAAATAAATATAAACATCAATAACGAGACTGGCAACAAATAAAAATATAAACAGCAGATCCATCGTTACACGGATAAAAGAAATGTAAATAACGACAATATCTTCATGAATTTTATATACATTTAATTAAAATTCCTATAAGAAAACTCGAGATACAGTCGTTTCGAATCAGTTGTGAAGTATTCCTTTGCTACCTCGAAGTAAATGCCACAACATACGCTCGTTTCGGAAATCGGAATGCTAGCAATAAAGCAATACAATCGAATTCACTCAATTCCTTTTCATCTATACTAATATGATAAAGCTGAAGAGTTTGTTTGAACTAATCTTAGGCACTACTGATAGTTTATTTATTAAGGAAGGCTATAGGCAATATTATATCACGCTTCGACTCCTAGGAGACAAGCAGTAATCATAAATGCGAGTAAAACCGCAAGGAACAAGGAATAAGGAAAAAGGACACGTTAACTCGGTTAAAATTGTCTGAAATATTAATAAAAAAATCAAAATAATTAAACATGAAAGCACTTTCAGACAATATACGCTCTTCCCTTTTGATGAGACGACAGCAAATGAATAATTCATAATTTCCGTTAGCTCGGCATCCTGTTTCGATTTTTCATTCCATTCTTCCTCCATCACTTTTAATGTTATAGCAGTGACGTCTATTTACAATTACATAATAGGTGAACCTAGAACTAAGACTTAAAAAAGAAGCAATTTATATAGTAAAATAGTAAGTCGTAGTTTCGTTCACTCAGATGACACACTTACAAGTTATTAAGGTTTAAAACCCAAATACTGAACCGATTTTGATGAAAATTCCGTAAATACCCTCTCAAATAAAAAAAATATATATACGCTATGAATTGAGGACCTCTTTTTTTCGAAGACGATTAAAAAAAATTAACAGAACATTCAAAACTCTGTTTATCGTCGTTTTCTAAGTTCCGTGCGAGAAACGAATTTACGTATACTGCTTGTTTAAACATGTCTTCATTATGCAATAACGCAAAAATCCAAAATATATAACAACTATGCAACGTCGTAGTATAAGCTGGATTTACACAGGGTATTTAATATATTTGTAACTCATAAGTGGACGCTGATAAGCAATAATGTGTCAATCCACAAAAAGTCAAATTAAGAGATATTGATGTATTTTGATACTCTGACAACTATTTAACATTATTCAAAAAAAAAAAAAAAAATAAAGTCATCTAAACTAAATAAGTACGGAAAAAAGTTACTTAATTTAATGGTTCGAATTTCAAGTGCGTTCCATATTTTGCAATTTATACAATTATCTCAATTACTTGAAAAACCTATTATTATATAACACATTGAATATATTAATCTGTTCTTAATTTATTACACCTTTTATCAAAATATAAAGCTAAATATGGATATATACGTCTTCAAAGAAATTTATTTAAAATAGGTTTGACGTCTTTAGACGCCATTTTCTCAAAACGAAGTCCGTGTGGCTTAACACAGTATTGCTTATCAGCGTTCAAATGTATGCACGCATTTAAAACTTTTTTAAAAGAGCAACTATCGAGTTTCTTGCCGGTTCCTCTCGGTAGAATCTACATTTCGAACCGGTAGTAAATTAATTAATTAATTCCTTTTTTCTGTTCTCTTATTTGTTTCTGTATTGACTATTCAAAAGTGCTTGTAAAACCTACTTGAATAAAGCATATTTTGATTTTGATTTCGCATTGTGACTCGTGACGACGTCCAGAAACGTAATGACGTCACGTCATGAAAAGGATTTCATCGACGTGTAAAAAAACATTAAGCGACATCACATCGTAATAACGTAATTTTTCATTAAAAATGAAACGAAACTTTATGGTCATTCAAAAGTTACCGTTAAAATATTACATTTTATTTTATAACGCTGTATTCGGTTAAAAATAGTTCAATAAATTTATTTATGTGTGTTAACAGCACAAAAGCTATTAATCCAACGGTTTACGGCTAGTGCTCGTACTGAGCAATCGATTAATGGACGACAAATTGAGAACGTAGGAAAAGTGTATTTATTTAGTAGTTACTAAATAAATTTGTGTAAGTTATAAGAGCGATGCGATTTGATTTTTTTTTTTTAATAATATTTCATGCAGCCGAGATGACCTAGTGGTTAAAACAAGTCGATCTTAATCGATGATCGCGGGTTCAAATCCCGGCCAGCTGACTTTTCAAGTGTTAAATTTGTATTTAAATCCATCTTGAACTCGGCAGTGAAAGAAATCATCGCGAGGAAACCTGCATGTGCCTGGAGATATTCTGACACATGTATATCCGCTCATCCGCGGTGGAGCAGCGTGGTTGATTTAACTCTAAACCTTTTCTTTAATAGGGGAGGAGGACTTTCCCCAGATGTGAAACGTTTACAGGTTGTTTACTTTACTTTTTTAGTTTCATGTTATGAGTAAAAAAGTTTTAGTTTATATTGTCATTATAAAGGACTATTTTACTGAATCGATTACGCTTAAAGTTTAATAAATTTTGAACACAGTATTTTGCTTTCGGGTTTTCATTTCAGAACCTTTTGTTTAAAATTCATCTTAGGAATTAATGCTGAGTTTAAGATGCAGAGCATTCTGAGGAACGTTTGTTCGGAGATTGATGATCGTCAGAAGTTTTAACAAATTCCGATTATTCATATAACAATACCCGTCGATTCGTAGTGGATCAGAGTGAAAGGTTAATCTTTATACCCTCTCCATTAAGAGGATGATGAGAGATGAGTTACCTCACTTTATTTCCTTGGGCGAGAATTACACTCAAACGTTTTCCTCTTGTTTTAAATCTGAAGGAATATGCTTTCAGTTCCTTTAATTTTGACAGCAACAGATTTCGTAAGTTTGCCTTGCTAACTGTTATGAGGTTATTTGGGATGGCATTTGTTTACCGTTGCTTTTACGCTCTAAATAATTTAGTGCCAGTGGCAGTCTACATTACTGTTATGGAGAAATAGATGTTTTATATCAGTTACGAGAGTATAATTTAGAAGTGTAATTCTCGCTTTCTTAACGTAAAGATCGCTTATAACTTTAGCCACACTCCCCAAAGCGAGACTGTTTCCGCCAAGTTCAATATCGTCATTGTAAATATTTTTCTTCAGCTTATTGCATGAAAATATTGACGAAGAACGTATTGTTTGTTAAAATGTAATGGAAGTTTGTATGAAAACCAAAAAATAACACCACGCGTGTGTAATGTCATGCTTTAATGTCAATTCGTATCATAACCTTGAATATAAAATCTATACTAAAATTATAAAGCTGAAGAGTTTGTTTGTTTGATTGTTTGCTTGAACGCGCTTATCTCAGGAACTACTGGTCTGATTTGAAAAATTATGTCAGTGTTAGATAGCCCATTTATCGCAACAGCATATGTCTATCTTTTAAGGTTAACTCTCTATAGCCTTTTTTAGGCTAACTAAATTTTTTCTAAAATAATGCATTATTAGACCAAAGTAACTATTCCACGCGAACGAAGTCGCGGGCGGAAGCTAGTCTATATTATTTATAAAACGTGACTGTCTGAATGAGTCAAAACGCTAAACGGATTGATTGACTTGAAAGATAAGATAGAAACACAGATAGTTATTATGACATAGGTATTCACTAAGAACGCGGTTTTGAAGCTTTAATGGATCAATCACATTTGTTGTGACAACACATTTGGCACAGAAAGCAAACTTCGTACAATTATATTTTGATTTTTTTTTTATTGTATCTTTTTCCTTATTTTATACATTTTTAAATACATTTTGTATACATAATATAAAAAATATTTAAAAATATAAAAAATAGCTGTCCACCGGTGGCAGAATGTGAGCCAGGCCACCGGCAGTTAGGGCTCCAAGTTGAGGAATCTCCTCACTATACGTGCCGTCTCAAGTAATACTGCCTTCTGTATTCGGCCCTTGATCCAACTACCAAGCGAGAGTTTCTGAAGATGTTGGTCGAAACTCTTCGCTAATAGCCCGTTAACCGAGACGACAACAGGTACAATAATTGTTGAGTCCACTCTCCACATGGCTGTAATCTCGTGGGCAAGATCTAAATATTTACTAATTTTTTCTTTTTCAGCCTTTAGGAGATTATCGTCATGTGGAACAGTAATGTCAACAATTATTGCTCGGCGCGCTGACCGGTCCACTATAACTATATCAGGTTTATTAGCTGGAATATACCTGTCAGTGATAACAGACCGGTCCCAGTAGAGTAAAGCACGGCCATTTTCGAGAACCGGCGTCGGGTTATACCTATAGTAGGGCACCTCAAAGTCTATGAGATCGTAAAGAAGAGCAAGTTGTTGGTGTAGTATCCTGGCTACCTGATTGTGTCTGTGCAAATACTCTCCGTTAGCAAGATGACTACAACCGGAAATAATATGTCTGAGTGACTCGCCAGGACGATGACATGCTCGGCATACATCGACGGTTCCGTCTTTCATAATATACTTCCGGTAGTTGTTCGTCTTGATAACTTCGTCCATAATTGCACAGACAAAACCTTCGGTCTCCCCAAAGAGGTTTCCGTATTGTAGCCAGGATACAGAGCTTGTCTGATCTACATCCGGCCCCATCAGGGCTTTGTAGAATCTTCCATGTAGCTCTTTGCTCTTCCATACGGCCACACGATCAAGTGTGCCCATTACTAGGGGTTTACGCCAGTTCTCTTTGCCTAAAGACAGCGGAGTAAAACCCTTGTCAACTGCTACAACATCCTTGTGCATATCCCCGTTCATATTAAGAAAGTACTCTCGGAGATTATACACCACACGATTGTGAAGATTCTTAGCATTAAGAAAACCACGACCTCCAAGTTTTCGTGGAATGTATAATCTCATCACAGATGAGCGAGGATGATGCATTCGGTATGCTGTCAGCAGCTTACGAACCTGGCGGTCCAGGGAATCCAGTTCAGTCTGAGTCCATCTTAGAATGCCAAAGGTGTAGACGAGCAGGGGCATGACCCAACTGTTAAAGGCACGCACCTTATTTCCGCCAGATAAAAAGCTATTAATAACTTTCTTCAGTCGGCCAAAGAAACGTTCCCTCACCAGCTGTTTCATTGCTACACCGTCAATACCTAGCGCCTCTGACATTCCAAGATATTTGTAGGTTTCGCCCACGTTGAGAGATCTGAGAAACAAATTGTTTGTGAGATGGATATGCTCAGATGATACAATCCTACCTCTTTCTACGTGGATAATAGCGCATTTATCCACACCAAACTCCATACCTATGCAACTACCAAAGGATTCAGTTATCTTTAATAGTTGTATTAGATCTGATCGTTTTGATGCGTATAGCTTGAGGTCATCCATGTAGAGCAGGTGAGATATAGGTTTGCTCTCTCTACAAAGGCGAAAGCCTAACCTTGAATCCTCCAATAAAGTACCAAGAGGATTCAGGGCCAGACAGAACCACAAAGGACTCAAACTGTCACCTTGAAATATACCCCGCTTAATCTTTATCGGCTCGGTCGACCCAAAATTATCAGCAGTTCCTGGATGACGAAGAAATGTGACCCACTGCCTCATACATGAATTGAGAAAAGAGCATAGAGTTGCATCAACCTTATACAACTCCATAACTCTCACGAGCCATGAATGTGGCACCGAATCATAAGCCTTCTTATAGTCTATCCAAGCAGAAGCAAAATTTTTTCGGTTTCGACGTACCTGTTGGCATATGGCCATGTCTATGAGGAGAAGCTCTTTTGTACCGCGACTACCGGGCCTACATCCATTCTGAGCCGGGTCTAAAATATTGTTAACAGTTACATGTTTTATAATTTTTGCGGCAAGAATGGATGTAAGGAGTTTATATATGGTTGATAAACAAGTTATCGGACGGTAGTTCTTTGGGTCTGCGGTACATCCGGATTTGTATAGCAGGAATTTGTCGCACCAGTCGTCATAAACGTCGGTAATGAACCTGAAACAATGGCGTCTTGGAATTGCGTTGCCAAAATGGAGTGTGAACTACGGAACCACTTTAACCAAAAATTGTGCAACCCATCCGGGCCAGGACATTTCCAGTTCGATGTCGAACGGATTGCACAACTTACATCATTTGAGCTAATTATGACTGGGTCCATTTGCGGTAGTGATTCACAACTCCTCTCGACAACGCTCATCCAATCGCCTTCAGTGTGGCCAATAGGGCACGACCAAATACCACGCCAGAAATCTGACATTAAATTTGGCGTTGGTAATACACTACTAGTCACACTATCAGTGCATTTTTCCCATTTCCTGAATACTCTCCGTTGATCTTTCTGGAACATGCTATTCTGACGATATCGATTCATGCGTTTTTTATATCGTCTGATACGTTGTGCCCATGCATAAATTTTCTGTTTAAGGAAGTCAATGCGATCAGTGATTGAGGTCATGTAATCACTGGATCTTATATTAGTCTTATCTTATATTTTGATTATTATTATACGATTTTTTTTGCACTTTTTACTAAAGTAGAGTCAAGCCTACTGGTTACAGCTCGTATACGGCTGGCTCGACTGTGGTAGTACCCCACTCTCACAGAAGATAAGCGTCAAGTAGATAACAACTGCGTACAGTGAGTAAGAGAGCCAGACGACTTCCTCCCCTTTCATTCCTTATTAAGCTGGCAACGCATTTGTGACTCCTCTATTGCTGTGAATGTTTGGCGGCTATCATTTAACTATAGGTTGCTCGTTTGCTATGTTTTTATGAAAAAACGTACGTAAATTAATCTGGCCCGAAAAATTTTTCTTGTGATAGACAAAAAATACATACAAAGTAACTCCGTAAGTATCATGTTTTCTAAATTCCGAACACTGAAAATAAAAGCAAAAAAATATCCGGAAATAAAACCAAAAATAACAACCTAATAAATTAATTGAGGAATTTGTGAAATGTTGCGAAAAAGCTTAGCGCGATCATTCGGAACGATGTATAGCCATCGAAGCTTAGAAGGAGACGTTTATGAAATACAACCGCGCCCAGGAATTCAATTGCTCGGAATTTCATTAAATTCAGTTGTTTAACAATTATCTGAGAAACTCTTTATTTCCGGGAAAATTGCTTTTCACCCGACTGCGCGACGCAAGGGAGGGTATGTTTTTATCAGTCTATTTATATATGTGTGTACACATATATGTATGTATGTGGGTTTGTGCCTATGGGTTGTGGCACTATTTAGACCAAACGCGTGGCCCGATTTTAGATGCTATAATATGAAAATGAAAAATTGAAAATCGACGAACTACGTTAAGTGGGGTATCGTTGAATGGGTATTTTACAACCATTTTAAGGTTTCTGATATCATTTTTCAATAAAAATTACCGTTTAGAATCTATAATGATTCAAAGTTGGTTAGTAACGATTCTCTATGGTCTTGTTACGCAGGCGGGTTTTTGCTTTTCAAATTAATTACTTCTTTTGTAATGAAAACAAAAATGACTTTCATTTTAAAAAGGACAATATGAAGTTTACATTTCAAGGGTATTACAAGTCCAAACCGCATTCAAATATAACTTTACAAAGTAAATAGCTTAAAACGTAACACATAAGGCCCGTCTCGTCACTGTAATGTCTGACTCGACCGCGATACTCCCTCACAAAGTTTAATGAAGTCTCGCTGAGAACAGACTTTGGAATATGAAATACTTATCTGCGCTTCGAGGTTTTACTCGCGTTTAATTTCGGTACTTGTGTAAGTAGTGCTTTATATTTTAGTTGTTTAAAAGATTGCGATACAAATTTTAGCGTAGAAAGTTATTATGATGTTGACATCCGCTAATAAAGGATTGTCCAAATATCACCGTCTTATGGAATGAAATAGGTGTCCATAGTTTGTGTGGAGATATCAAACTAGTCGTGAGCAAAGCCGCAAGCAATAGTATTAAAGATATCTATAACTGGATGCTGATAAGCAATAATGTGTCAACCCACAAAAAGTCAAATTCGGAGATATTGATGTATTTTGATACTGCATTACCTATTTAACATTATTAAAAAAAATTAAAGTCATATAAACTAAATAAGTACGGAAAAAGTTTCTTAATTAATTGTTTCGAATTTATTTCAAGTACGTTCCATATTTTGCAGTTTATACAGTAATCTCAAATATTTGAAAAACTTTTTATCAGATAATATATTAAATATATTAGTCTGAATTTAATTCATTTTACCTTTTATCAAAAAATAAAAGAAAAGATGGATATATGTATACTTATTCAAACAAATTTGTTAAAAATGGGTTTGACATCTTTAGACGCTATTTTCTCAAAATGAAGTCCGTGTGGCTTGACACAGTATTGCTTATCAGCGTCCAACTAACTGTACTTTTCGGTTTCACTTGCGTTTCTTGTTACTAGTTCGCTCCTATGATTTGGAGCGTGATAATAATAATAATAATAAACGCATCACACTCAACGGCCCCCATTAAGATCTTATGACCTTGTGTCGGGGGTCCGGAAACACACACAACACTAACACAAACACCCAGACCACGACAAACATCTGTATAGCCAATACAGACGTTTGCCGCGAGCGGGGATCGAACCCGCGACCGTTAGCGCTTTAGTCAGTTGCAGTGACCACTGCGCCAACGTATCTGTGATATAGCCGCAAAAATATTTTTGCAATTCGAAACAGTAGTTCCTGCGATAAGCGCGTGCATTTATATTTATATAGTATTTAACGAAGTCGTTTCCGCCGTCTGTACGCTTGGATCTTTTAAGCTGCGGAACGGACTTTAATGCGGTTTTTATCAATAAAGTCAAAGCGATTTAAGATGAAAGTTTTTGTGTATAATACGTCCATGTTGAATTAGTGAGAAGCCAAAAATTTCAAAAAATTGTAATATGATGAAGTCTGCATTGTACTTGTGCGAAGCTAGGACGGTTCGGTATTATATTAAAGAATTAATCGACAAAAAAAAATGAACACGTCTGAATTCGTTTTCACAAATTATTTTATAAAATTCTCTCTCAATAATAATAAAAAAATTAAATTTAAAATTGATGAATTTCGGTCGAATAATGACAAATGATAATATATCTATATCTATACTAATAATAAAATTCTAGCAGGTCGCTGTCTATACATGGAAGATATTTGAAAAAAAATATTATAGGGGGCCTATACCAACGCAATAGAACCCAAAACAATGATTTTTAGAATTCTTATCTGTTTGTCTGTTTGTCTGTTTGTCTGTTTATCTGTGCGTTTGTGCACGCTAATCTCAGAAACGGCTTATCCGATTTAGATGCGGTTTTCACTAATATATTGTAGTAAGCTTCACTTAACATTTAGGGTTTGTTTCATGTCAATCGGTCCATAAATAAAAAAGTTATGTCAATTTAAGGAATCACGTTGAACATTTTTTTTGTTTATAACTAAATACATGAAAGTATATACAGTACTTACATAAAAAAATACAATTTTAAAAATTTTGTCTGTCAGTCAGTCTGTCTATCTGTTTGTTCCGACTAATCTCTGAAACGACTTAACCGGTTCTATGGTACTTTTTGCAGTTAGCATATGTTATAAGGAGTGACTCGGGGTTACTTCTATTTTAGATATTTTTAAATCTATATATATGAAAAATATTCTAACGGGTCGCTGTCTGTACATGTAAGATATATGAAAAAAAAATATTGGAGGCTTTACCTACTTTTTTGTCTGTTTATCTGTGCGTTTGTGCCCGCTAAAAAAGATATGTCAAGTTATGGGGTCACGTCGAACATTATTTTGTGATTTTCACTAAATGCATGAAAGTACTTACATCAAGTACTGTCACTCTGTTTCTTACGACTAATCTCTGAAACAGCTGAATGAAAGTTGATGGGACTTTCACTTGCAGTTAGAGGATGTCCATTAATTACGTGAGGCCCAGAGAAGGTAGTGGGAATGGAAGAAAACAATCACAAAATATCACAAAGTCTAAAAAGTTCTTAAAAACATTACAGCAGCCCCTATAGCTAATATTATAACGATTAAATTAGGCTACTTAAATTAAAAAAATATATTTATTTTAATCAATAAGTAAAAAAGAGAATAAGACGATAACAAAATATTAGAGAAACCAATAAAATAGTGAACATTTTCCGATTTAAGAAGGGGAGGTATACATCTATACAAATAAATAAAATTGATGTGTCTGTTTGTAATAAAATAAATGCATATGAAAGTTTATACGGTACTTACAACAAAATTACCAATTTTAAAATTTTTGTCTATCTATCTGTCACTCGGTTTGTTTCGGCTAATATCTGAAACAGCTGGACCGATTTTAATGAAACATTTACAAGCAGAAAGCCAATGTTATAAGGAACAAAATTGAAACCAATAAAATAGTGAATAATATCTGATTTAAATAGGGAAGATATATATTATATTAATATAATCATTTTAAAAAATAATATATATACTGGGTAATTTTTTTACTGGATATGATAGAACAAAACCGAAACTATAAGCAAAAGCGAAAAATAATTTAAGTCACAGAGCCGATTTTGATTAAAACTAAAACTGCATCATTAGTTTTTTGAAAAATAAGTTTTCCTAGCCAGAAACGAACACGTTGATTTTGCAAAAAAATAACATTCTGTAGTATTGCACCATCTGATTCTGACCTTCACACATTATAAAGATCAACTATAGTTAGGTAATACTATACAGTAAACTGCAACAAAAAGAAAAGGCTATTTTTTTTACAAAATTCTATCAAATTCTTACATTAATTAAATCTTTAGCAACGGGATGTTGTAATGCTAATAGCGGGTGAGTACAATAGCCGAGTCCAGTGAAATGTAGATTTTCAACAAATTAATTCATCTTATTAAGAATTATCTAAACCTACCTAGGTAACTGAGTAGATGACGGGGACCAAAACAAACGTGACATTCTATCAACTTTGTATAGCTCACATAGAAAAAAAAGACAAACATAAAAGAAGTTACTGTGAGTAATTCATTTTTTATATTTTCGATTGTATTGTTCACACTATTCCTCACTTTAGTAGGTGACTAGCATTTTGATGCAATTTATAAAGAAACCGTTCGAAGTAACGCACATTTCTTTCTAAACTTACCAAAACCCATGATTTAACCCACATATTTGATTATGTCTATGTAGAATCGAATACTTATCTTAATTAATATATAGATTTAATGTTATTTTGTAAAAAAAAACTTTTCCTTTAATTTGCCGCTTACTATTACTTTCCAAAAGTTGATTTTTACAAGTGACACTATTAGGTGGTGCAATAATACAGAATGTATTTTTTTAAATTAGTGGGTTCTATTTCTGGCCAGGAAAATCATGAAATGAAAAAAAGTTATGATGCAGTTTTAGATTTTTCAAAATCGGACACGAGACTCCATTAAGTATCTTTCGCGATTTCTTATAGTTCCGGATTTGGTCTATTAAGCCCAGTAGAAAAAGTCACCCGATATATAATACAAGGAGAACCTAGGTGCGAACTTAATGTTTTGCAGTCGATATTTTAAAGACTACCACAAAACAACTTTTCTTCAACATTTATAGTGAAAACCGTGGAGGAATACCATATCTGAGTTAGTGTCTGCTTATAAATACAACCAGAAGTTCCCAAATCCAAAGTAAAAAGCTCCTTTCTTGAGCAGCACCGCAGACTATTATAACCTTGCTTTGCAGGAGACATGCCAAGCATTCTGTAGTCCACGCGAACGAAGTCGCGGGCACAGCTAGTTTAAAATATAAACGTAACGACTTACTTCAATTTTTTTAAACAGTTTTATAGACGACTTTTTCGTTACTATGTACATGGTTTGTACACTGTATATTCTTTAAATTACGTTGCCCACAGATTTAAAGACGTATGTAGTCAATTTTTTTACTTGTCTTATTATATAACCAAAGATATCTATATAGGTATAAGGTGTGGCTATAATATTTGAAGAGTTCCCTCGATTTCTCCTCAGACCTCAGATCCTGACCAGATGACAATAGGACCAACTTCGAAGTGTAGGGCTTACTTTCATACTTGTGTTCCATATTTTGAAAGATGCAATAATCTTAAATTTTTGAAAAACTTAGTTTTAGATAAAAGTTTTTGTTATACCAATCTGCTTTTAATTCGTTATACATCAAAAATAATAAGAAAAGATGATATATAATTCTATAAAATATTTTTTTTAGATTTTGAGATCTTAAGTCGCCATTTTCTCAAAATAAATTCCGTATGGCCAGACATAGTATGGCTCAATATACAGTTCGTGACATTTCACGATCGATGAAGGTTCAAAATTATTTTATTTTAATTTCTTTTTTATTCGTTGTTACTATTAAACACAATAATTTATTAACCATTTTGGATTTATTTTCTTTTTTAAATGAATATATTTTAAAATGGTCCCTATTATAATCAAGTGATTAAATCACATTTTAATCAAAATTGGTTGAAAAGTTAAAATAAGTTAGTTTTCTAATTAAAATTACTACCATAATTTCGATCCAGTAAATTTAATTACGTATTTTTAGCTTCGAAGTCGGTGCCTTTTTTTTAAAAAGTACACATTTTCCGCGTCGAAATAACATAACAAATTATGTTGTAGTTTTTCTACCTAAATGTCGATGTCAATTCGCTTTATAATATTTCGCGATCAAAACCACAGAGGAATTGTAAAATTGTTTTAGAACAGTTTTGTTTTATAGAACAGCCGTCCTCGTATCGTAATTAGATTGCCGGCACGTGATTGCGTTATCGCGTGGATATTTACAATATCTTATCAAAACCCTAAATTTTATGCTGTATTTTTATAATGAAAGATCTATAATAGTGTATTAAATTATAAGCGATATAAATTTTCATTTTATTAATAATAAATTTTTGGTTAATATGACCATGGAATATGATTTTACTCCCTTAGAGGGTAAATCTTTATCCCTTCTTATCGGTTTAAATAATAATTATAAGGAATAACCCCTCCAAATTTTAAGTCTCTACGACTAGCAGACTAGTCTGTGCGATGATCCGTTAGTCAGTTATTCAGGACAAAGGATTTTATATACATACATATATAGGTCAAGGTCGCCAGTATGATAAATATTAACTTTCTTACTACAAAAGATGACATAAAACCATTCTAAACACTTGTCAGCTAAACATTGTTAAATAATTAAACATTGCTTAAAATCTCTTACTATAATTAACACTGTGAAAAGAAAAAAAATATTCAAAGAAGAATTAAACTATATAAAACCTGCAAATCTGTCGATGTTATTGCAGTGAGGCAAAGTGCCCAAAACACTGGCGACATTGCCCTTTTGAATGGCCAAACTGATATGTTGGCCAAGGTAGGCGCCAGCTCTCCGGTCACTTGTAGACTCGACGATGCGGGAAGATATTTTTTGGTAGAATCTTTTTGCTTCCTCGCCCCAGGACCCCATGGTTTCAACGGCAAGGGGCACAAATATGAAACTCCTTTGAATGTTTGACATTTTCAGCGGTAGTAGCCGCCGCTCCCGCTGTTGCAGAAGTCCCTTGCATATGTGATGCAGCCCATGTGTCAACACAGGTAGCATCCCATACAAGGGCCTTTCCCAACTTCCATGGAACGAGCATCATTCCATCCAGTTTCTTGCCATCACCGCGAACTAGACCATTAGGTTCTAGTGCTGATGGAATTGTCTAAATTGATTTACTGTTTCTCATGAAAATTTATTTATAATGTCACACGTTACATTTGGTAGCTAAAATATATTTTAGACATCAGCCAAGCTCTCTTAAACGTATGTTTATAAAAATATTAAACTATGTCAAAAGCATGTTTAGCTCAAAACTGATATAAAACTATTTTAAACGGATTTAAATCGCGTTTATTAATTATTTTTATCATCCCAACGTTTCGAGCACTTTGCAGCGTTCGTGGTCACGCGTAGACTAAGGTGACATTTGTCTATTTGAGGTTTGAGAAAAATATTATTTACAACTACCGCCAACGGTTTCTTAGATGGTATCTTGAATAACGTTCCGGTTGCACTGTTCTGAGACGCGAATTTGCAGTACGAAATTTTGTAAACGTGCGTTTAACGTATGTTTAAATAGGTTGTAGAGTTCTGATGGAATCTTTGACATGCCACCGTCTCGCTATTACAATCGCCTCAGAACTGAAATCATCCACACCACCTGGATGTATGTTCTGGATCCAATGCGTGGGCTTTACGACCACGCGTACGTGTACGCTGTGGAATCTTCCTCTTGAGATTTTTCTTGTGCGCTATATTTTGGGGTTTTTCAAGTACCGAGTGTATAGACACATTTTCGTCAAAGACTGGCAACGTACCCGCAACAACCCTGATGTTGATCATGTTTACTCTTTTGTCGCATCTTTTATAAAAAAAAATGTATGTTTTTGTTTAACTTTTCATTTAAGTTCACTTTATCACACCATCTTTAGACATTACTTTTTATGTTACACCTTTGACGCAATGAAATAACATCCAACACAAATCTTTCAGATTTTATTTGTTTTTACAAAAACTCCATTAGCGTACAATCCTCGTTTATCTTGCGTTTCGATTTGTCAGTCTTTATCTACGTCTCTCAAGAACTGTGCATTTAAAATTACCATTTAAAATACATTTTATTTTCTCGTTTTTAGATTAAATTTAAACTTAATACTAGATACGCTCAGTTGTTAGCTGATGTATTTACATGATCTAAAATAAGTTTTTTATTCACTAGCTAAGCCCGTGACTTGGTTCGGGGATTACAGGATGGCATGTCTCATACAAAGCAAGGCAGTACTCTGTGGTGCCTCTTAAGAAAGGAGCATTTTACTCGCAGTAATCAATAGAATTTTGTACCAAAATTTGTTTTTCATTTAGTTTGCTGTATACCATTACTTTCCATAAAAAAAATTAAAGTAACCTAAGTTACTCCTAATAAAATTAACTATCTGCTAGAGAAAGTCCAATTAAGATCGGTCCAGCTATTCCAGAGATTAGCTGGAATAAATAGACAGATAGACAAAAATTAAAAAAAAATGTTTTTGATATAAGTACTGTATATGTATACTTTCATATGCATTTAGTTGAAAGCTGTTAATTTAAAATTTCAAACAGACACTTCAATTTTATTTCTCTGAATACATAAAACAAAACTGAAACTCGCTTGCTGAAGTTCGATCTTTAAGTTTTAGAAACTAACTTAAATTAATTAGCAATAAATACACAAATATGCAAATAAGTGATAAACGCTTCTCAACGGAATCGTTATCCTTAGAATAATCAACGAAGGTCTTTTGTAAATAAAAACACTATAAAGTCATAGAATTATTAAAAACTGCGAGTAAGATCACGTTTTTATTTGCAAGAATAATTACGCTTTAAAGATTGAATTTAAGTATTCGTGGTGGGGGATTTATTTATTTATTTATTGATACAGACAATTATTAAGTACAATATTAGTCCCCGATTCCTAAACTAAAATAAACTGTATTTTAAGACACATCAGTGCACATCTTTCAGACTTGATTATGTTAGTAATGCCCAGAAGATAGAAAATTTTAACAAAAGTTATTAACAATTCCAAGATTAAAACAAAAGATAAAGTGAGAGTACAAACTAATAAATTAAAATAACTGGTCAAGTGCGAGTAGGACTCGCGCACCGAGGGTTCCGTACAAACTTATAGAAATCTATATAAGACTAACCCATCTACGCCATTTGTGGTCTTCATCATCAGTTCCAACATAAGTTACTATCAAAAATACCTAAATCGGTATACGCTTGCCTATAATATTTGAGGAGTTCCCTCAATTTCTCCAGGATCCCATCATCTGATCCTGACCTGAAGACAATGGGACCACCTGGAAGTATACCTTTTCAAACAAAAAAAAATTTTGAAAATCGGTACCCAAATGGCGGCGTAATCGGCGAACAAACATAAAAAAAAATTAAATACAAGGTCGAATTGAAAACACTCCTTTTTAGAAGTCGCTTAAATATAATCAAATATTATGTAAATATGGATCACGTCCCAAAAACTATTTTGAAACTACTTAGGAGCACTTTAATTTAAAACACAATCATGGATGCAATCCATGGAAACACAAAACTTTATTTTAAGTACTAATACACCTTATACTTTCAAAAAAAAAGTTATAGCGCGATTCAGGATACACCTAGCGCCATCTCCTGACAATTTCAATGAACTAACTTGTTGACATTGACATTAACAACATAATTATATTATATTTTATTCTCGTTTTATTTTTATTTATATTCTACTACACTCCTCTACCCCTGCACTACGTTCGTAAAATATTTAGATTTACATTATCAATCAAAATATCGAAATATATATTAGTGTTGCCAAGACGAAAATAATTAGTCCTTAATTCGAACAAAACTAATTGTTTATTTATAAATAACTAATTATATTACTAATAACAAGAAGACTTATATGTGTAGATAAATAAGTAAATTAAATAACTCGATCTATTTGAATTTAATTTTAAAATTTTCGTACTAAGTCAATACGAGTACTTAAATCAAATCGCGTGAAGCTCTTATATTGAATGTTAATTACGTAATGACGTTATAAATCGACGATAAAACTTTTAAATGAAAAGTTTATTTTATAATTTTAAGCGCGTTTAAATAATAATTAAAATAAAAATTTTTATTAATCGAGCAGAATTATATCACAGTTAATGTCATAATGTTGTAATAGATGGCATTAGTTGTACGCTGCATCGCGCTATCATTTTGTTAGCTGCGATATATAGATTGCATTGCGTTGTTTATAAAGGTTTGCTGCTTTTTAATGTTTTCGTATTGATACAAATTTCTTGTCAGTGTTTGTAAAATTGTTTTTTTGACCATGGTCAACTTCTATGTTAATTTGTTACAAGTACATATAATTTTAATTCTAAGATTAATATATTTTCCGCTTGATCAATTTACAACTTGATACATTTACGCGTTCCTGAGAAAAAGGTTGAAAGACAGACGTACAGACTGACAGACACACAAACAGAAATTTACAGTTTTCGGATTTTTTCCTTTATGTTTACTAAAGGACCTTGCTCCTGGCCAAATTTCATAATGCTTGGTCAATGGGAAGTACCCTATAGGTTTTGATTCCCTTGCGAAAACGTTAAAAACGCTATCATACTTAAAATATGTGATATAAATGACCGTATCTTTTGATTGCGTTAACTTAGAAGTTTGATTTTTTCACAGCTTTTAGTAATTACAACTCTGAGTACTTGACGTTGATAAAAATTTGTTACCTTCACGCATTTCTGAGAAAAAGGTTGAAAGACAAACTTACACACAGACAAACACACATACAAAAATTTACAGTTTTCAGATTTTTTCCTTTATTTATACCATAAGATCTTACTTCTTGCCAAATTTCATCGTGCTAGGTCAATGGGAAGTACCCTATAGGTTTTGATTCCCTTGCGAAAACGCTAAAATGGTCAAAATATACGACATATTTTCCATTATCTTTTGATTGCGTTGACTTAGAACTTTAATATTTTCACGGCCGCATGTCATCGTAGACTTGAATATATGATATTAATTTCAACATGATACCTCTACGCATTTCTGAGAAAAAAGGGTTGACATCCCGACAGACAGACAGACAGACAGACAGACAGACAGACAGACAGACAGACAGACAGACAGACAGACAGACAGACAGACGGACAACAAAGTGATCCTATAAGGGTTCCGTTTTTCCTTTTAAGGTACGGAACCCTAAAAAATAACAAGATAAAATTTATATACAAAAAATATATGTTTTTATATATACATATGTTTTTTGTGTGTGTGTGTGTGTGTGTGTGTGTGTGTGTGTGTGTGTGTGTGTGTGTGTGTGTGTGTGTGTGTGTGTGCGTGCGTATGTGTTCTTGTACAACTCATTTGAAGAACTTTTCAAGACTGTCATATTCCAAGTTATTCAACCATGTTAGTATAACCTCTCTCCTCCCGCATATTTATCGATATACACATAATTATAGTATATATTTTATTATATCATTAATATAAAATCACATGCACGTTAATAATACACATTCTTAAAAAATTATTATGTCCTACTATTGTTGTATTGTTGTTTATACATAATAATATATAAACTCATATTAATGAAATACAAATAATATATTAGGTTTTTGAAAAGCGTTCCATTTTTAAATAATTAATAGAATATAGCTTTTAACACGTCGTGTTATGTAAATTAAATATTGAAATATATTTTAGATTCAAACAAAGTAATAAACGAACGCTTTACATTTATAGAGTTATTTTAGTTATTTGACAATTTATAAAATACTTAATAAAAAAAAATTAAAAACTTTTCTTAAAAAGTATTGAAACGAATTCATTTTTTATTGAAGTTACATTTTAATTTATCGTAGTCATCAATTATTATGGGTCTACGGAGATTTTTGAACTCGTTAATGACAAGAGGTCTTTCACCTCGTTAGGAACTTTGAACAATGATGAACGGGATTATGTCGCGTAAATGTTGAAAAAAAATAAGATTATTTAGAATTATATATTTTTTTATTTGGTATTTTTTTTATATCAAGTTTAGCTTAATTTTACGTGCATTTCATTTGAAACTGTTGCTCAAGACTGCGTTAGTAATAATGTAGTTTTGTTTTTTAAAAAATACGAAAATAGGTATACATAAAATCAAGTATATTATTATATTTATAGTATAGAATAATTTACTTTACAAATGGAGAAGAAAAGAAGAAAATTATACTTTTATAAAGGATATTAAAATAAGCTGTAATTGAAAATACACTTTTTATAAATTGAATTTAAAAGAGTACCTGTCGAGTTTCTTGCCATTTCTTCTCGGTAGGATCTACATTCCGAACCAGAGATAGCTTCATATTTAAAAAAACTAATTTCATCACATTTCGAAGGTGCTTTAAAAGTGTACTTAATAAACATATATATATATATATATATATATATAGGTGAGTGTGTGTGTATGTATATATTGAATTTAAATTTTAATAGCTAATAAAAGAAAAGGTGGTTAAACTGATGCGTTCCCGGCTAAAACGAAAATATAGATTAAGGGTAAACGTTGTAGCAAAGTACGTTCTGTACGTACGTTTCGGGATATATGTGTTAAGATAATAAAAATATTCAATAAGATTAGTAACATAATTATTAAACTAATATCCACTTAACTACAGCGTCCTAAACTAATAATAGGTAAGGTTACTTTACCTTAAGCTCTGGTAGTGAGGCCTATATCAACACCACGACACACGTGAAAATACAGAGCAATATGAAACTGTTTTAAACTGATTTATATATTATCTGTAATATCCCAGCATTTTGAATAATATTGTTTTGAGGATTTCATAGAGGATTAGGCTGTCTTACACTTGGAGAGAGAACGACACGGAAAAGTATTTTTTTATTTATGGAACGTATCAATTCATAATTAGTGGTAACGAGGTACAGATTCTAAAATTTAAGAAACGAATCAACGCCAATCGCTCTACATTGTTACTAGTTATATATGAATATACTTTCAATAAAGAAAAAAATACTTTTCCCCAGAGACTATCATCCATTGTTTTTTTAGAATCGCGGTTTACCAAATTGTGGATAATATAAGTATTATGGGCGTCTCAAAAATTCTTTAACTTGACGCTGTCAAGAAATAGTTTCTAGAAAACTGTGCCACCGTGCCGTGGTTATGTGAAAAACGTTTAACCAAAGCCAAACCGTTATTACAACCTGCGCGTCGCTTTAACGTAAATGAGTATTGAACATTCCTATGAGTCGTAGCGTGATGTAGTGTAACGTATAAATATCTTCAATAAACGGGTTAACCAATGCAAACAGAATTTTTCGAATCGGTCCAATACTTTCGGAGTCTACTCAATGCAAAAAATCATACAAATCTTTCCTCTTCATATATTAGAGCATATATGAAATACAGTTTAGTATAAATGTCTAGATTACGCTGCTTTTTTAAACTGTTAACATTAGGACAAAGTTATGCAACTGTGTTACAGCTGGTATTACGGGACATTGATAACTTTTAGGCGTTCAAATGATTTAGATGCGCATGATATCACTATAAGATATAAAATATAAAAAACAATAGGCTCTTGAAAATTCAAGAAATCATAAATTTAAATTATAATAATCTTGGTAAAGACTAAATTTAGAACCGGTGGTAAATTAAAAAAAAATCTATAACCAACTGACTTGTACTGTAAAGTGACTTGGCGATTCGAAAGAGCTTGAAAAAGTTTAAATAAAGTATTTTTTATAAAAATAGCAGCAAACATGCAGACAAGTGACGTGACGGTAAGTGTTTACTGTCGTCCATAGACATTTGCAGTACATCGAGCTGCGGATGCGCATGCGAAGGCGATCGCGCGGCTTCTACATTTTTAGTGCCGAGTAAGGCCATCGCAAGGGTTTTAGTGGGTATAGCTCGATCTCCGCTCCAGGGATCGGGTATCTTTTCGAAGATAGATCCCCTATCTACGTGAATAAAAAAGTTACTACACGCCAATCTATGTGCGTATGCTATGTTAGACCGAATACAAGATGTAGTCAGTAGGCTATACATATGCTGTACATCAGAATGTGAGCTACATCAGTCTACCGCAGTAAACTTTTCAAATACTGTATTCCTTTTATTTATATTTTTTGTTCACGTTGCTACGAAAATCGAAACACGTTTTCGTAGAAGAACATTCCAGAATGTTACATTGTTTCATAAAACCCATCTTGTTCATATTGGTACGAAAATCGGTACATGCAGCCGGCATTTGTCTCGACATGTTATAATATTTATAAGAATACTATTTTACGCACACGGATTTACTCACGTTTAGTTTTTATATGTCACAAATGCTAAATAAATTATTTTGTAATTTTTCTAAAGTATAGAAAATGCATTGTTGAAATTTCGGGTAAAATTAAATAAAATGTAAATCGGGAGTGGATCGCCTTTTAATATTTTTATTTGTAAATAAAAAATGTTTATCAAAAATCTAAATATCAACTGAAATATGATGCTCAAATTTTCATCTGATAATCATACCAAAGGTTGGATTAGAATTAAAAACGATATGCACCGACGTTTTTTAATAACCAATTTTTTTTTGAAAATATTTCATTTTAAAAAGTAATTTTAACTTTAAAAGTATCAAGTAATGTGCAAACAATACACATAACTCTTCTTAATCTAAAAACTCCACAAAAGAAACTCAATATAAGAAGAAATAAACGAGCATCTTATTTGAAAATCATCGCTTGTTCGTTACAATGTTGAGACTAACTACGAGTAAGATTAGACGTTTTATTCTTTTTGGTCAAGAGGAACAAATAAAGGCATTTTATGTTCAGGAAATTGCTTGACTTTGGCATGTTTAGAATGAAACATTACTTCAAACACTTTCGCGTTATGAGGAATGAAAATTATACTACAGCGAAGAACCGAACCAACGCGAGTTTTGATATGCATTTCATTTGCAATTTTATAAGTATTGGTTTTTATTACTACCGACGAGTAGATACCATGTTCGATCCTTGTTTAGTTTAAGGGTAGTTTTATGTTCTCCATTTCTAGTGTGGTGACTGCTTAGCAGTCATCTTGGTCTGTCTATAGCTGTGCCTGTAACTTGACGATTCGAAAGTGCTTTAAAAGCCCATTTGAATAAAGTGTATTTTGAGTTTAAAGTATACGCGAGATTTTGCGGATTCCGTACCACTTAAACCTGACACCCAACTTTCAGTAAAGTCATTTGGTGCTCAAACAGTAGGGGTCACCTGAAAAGTTTCTGGGAGTTTTAAAAAATAGTGATGTTATAGATTTTTACATGCTCTTTCCAAATTAATACTTTGCCGCAATGAAATAAAAACTACATACAAACGCTCTACTTATTTTCACAAGTGATAAAGCCCGCTAACAGATGGGCGGACATGCAGACAGATGGACAATGAAACCCCACAAAACATTTAAAAAATACGTTTTAAATATAGGGACGTACCGATAGATAAATATTTCAATACACTTTTTTTAAACTTTAAAGAGCACAGCCCTTGAAGGTTTAAAGGTAGGATCGTAAAATAAACAACGTGGCTTTGGCACCCTTAGGGCACGGAACCCTAAATACGTTGTCATGTGTTACTCGTCTTCTAGATGTTTAGCGTCGTAGACCTCTCTGAATTATAATACAAACTCTTGTTGTGTTCAGTTGAACGAGTTTTGATTTATGATAAACACAAATATACCCTATGACCATCTAGAATACCATTGAAATAGTAACATATTTTTAATGTGTAATTGTAAACGATGATGATGAATGATGATGAACTCTTTATAATATATTTTTTTTATATTATTATTCTTTTTCTAACTCAGACAGAGTTTGTCTACAAAATAATTATCACCTTGAAGCGAAAAATGGAAATACCTGAAAGACGGTAAATATTTAATAACGCTAAGATTCGCTTTAAGAATTCAAGGCTGGAGACTGGTATTTTCTTGAAAGAAACCTGTATTTTAAACTATTATTCATAATAACATTTTTAGATTGCAATTTTTAATTTACAACGATATTATTTTTACAAGCATGAAATCTATCAAGAGTTTGTTAAAAAATTATTACAGACGCGTTGGCGCTATGGTCACTGCAACTGACTAAAGCGCTAACGGTCGCGGGTTCTATCCCCGCTCACGGCAAACGTGTGTATTGGCCATACGGATGTTTGTCATGGTCTGGGTGTTTGTGTTAGTGTTGTAAGTGTTTCCGGACCCCCGACACAAGGTCATGAGATCTTAATGGGGGCCGTAATAAAAAATTATGAGTGTGATGCGTTATTTATTTATTATTTATTACAATTGACATTTTGTTTTCGTTTGCAAGTAAATGGTATAAAACGACTACTATATACATATCATTCCAAAAATAAACATATTCACAGCCACCGACACAACATGTGTGTCCATTGTGTATTGAACACATAGTGTCAGTGAATGTGTTAATGTAAACGTCCATTTAAAACTCATACTCTTAACGGGTTAAAATACAAAAAAAAAACAATCTACTCATCAACATCATTTCAACGAGCTCGAATGGGATACATCTTGTAAGTTGGTGAGGAGTTGTGTGTTCTAACGATTTCATATGACGCTGCAGCATGAGGTCAAGGTTGTAAATGAAAACGAAAAGGTCTAAAATGAAACATATCTACAGGAAAAATATCACGATGCCATAACGATAGCTCAAATAACCCTCGTGGATACTTGATTGCACACCCATAAGCAGATAACAGTATATATAAAAGGCAACCGTGACTGACTGATTAATCAACGCAGCTTAAACTACTGAACGTATTGCTCTGAAGCATGCAGATAGTTAATATGACGTTCGCATCCGCTAACAAAGGATTTTCGAAAATTCACGAAGGTTCAAAGGTTTTGTATGCATAAATCAAACGTGCACGTGCGTAGCCGCGAACACGAGCTAGTCTAAGACATTTTTGTCAACCATCGCCTACAACACTTACAACGACAATTCAATTCACACAGAATAGAACTTTCGACACTTATATTAATTACATAAATCCAATTTAAGCCAGTTAAAACCAGTTCATACCAGTTACAACCGGTAACAATTTAGTAGGACACCACAACAATTCCTGGCACGTGTAATAGCAATGCAGCAATGTCGTTGCGTTTTATCCGACGCCGCACGAAAGAGCTATAAATCACGTGCCTGACTTTATTTCTTAATTAAGCCTTACTTAATCCTGACTTATAGATACAACCGTGAGTTTATTTATTTGTTGTACTTTCTCGTCTCAATAATTTAACCGTTGTTAAGAGGTGCAGAAAAGGACATAGGTTACTATTCAATTTTCATATATTATTGCTGATAAGCAATAATGTGTCAGGCCACAAAACGTCAAATTTAAAGATATTGATTTAATGTTTCGAATATTCAAGTGCGTGCAATATTTTGCTATATATAATAAGCTAAATTTGAAATTAAATTTGAAAAAATGTGTGTAAGATAAAACTTATTATTATTAAGATAAAACTTATATATTTATTATACCAATCTCCTTTTATTTCATTATACATTTTATCAAAAAGAAAAGAAAAGATGGATATATACTTCTTCAAAAAAATTGATTCAGAATATGCTTGACATCTTTAGACGCCATTTTTTCAAAATTAAGTCCGTGTGACTTGACACAGTATTGCTTATGCCAAGAGACACAATAACAATTATACAAAGTCTATCGGTTGAACTCGTGCATATAATTATAAAATTAAAGAATCTGTCTGTACTTGAAACAAATTCCCTTTTTAAGAAAAGAATTATATTCGTAAGCATTAATCTCGTAATTGATATGAAACAACTCTGTAACCTGGTAACAATTACCTGGGTAGCCTTATAAAGACTGTTGCTGACACAAACAGAGCCACTGACAGTAAATTCTTTCAAATGTAAAGTTATATACAAACAACTTATATAAAATTTTACGTAAGTCTGAGAGCAAAACTTGTAAGTGTTGATTTCGTCTGAAACGCATTCGGCTATTTGCAATTTATAGAAACATAAAACTCATATGTTTTCCTTTTTTTTATTTGTCCGGGATAGTTGTTGAAATGTTTGAACATATTTTGACAGGTCTTTGCAATGTAGGTAGAGAATATAATGAGTAATATTGGCTAATTTTTATCTGGAAAATACGAAAGTTGGCTGCGATGTTATAGGCCTTAAAAATAATGATAAAAAATTTTATTGTGATTGAAATTTACGTTGACAAAACGAAAGTAATGTGTTCGGAACTTTAACTACTTTCTGTCGCTATTATCGAAACTAATATTATAAAGCGGTTAAAATTTATTTGTCAGTTTGTTGTATGTAAGGAGTAATCTATGAATCTACTGATCCGATTTGAAAAAGTCTTTTTGCATTGGATTGACCGTTTATTGAGGACGGTTAAAAGCTATATTACATCACGCTATGACTCATACGAGCGAAGCAGTAACTATAAACACGAGTGATACTGCAAGGTGCGGTAAGTATTTGATAAGACTATAAAAACATCTTCTCCACACTTGCCTAGACCTGAACCACCTTAATAAAATGCAGATAAGAGGGTTAAAAGGGGTAAAAACATTTGTATGGAAAATCTTATTCCGTTGTTATACTTACTTAAAATTTAATACACATACTTCTGGGTGATAATAATGATATATGAACCATAAAACGCATGAATATCATCCCTTATTGAACTACAAGAGGGTGGTGAAGTTTGTATGGACAAATTTTTTTTTTTTTGGCCGACTATCCTTAAACTTAGCATAAATATACCTTAGGGTGAATAAATAAAAATCTATATCCCCGAATTCAAAAATCATCCCTTATAGTTGTCCTAGGAGGTAACAAAGTATAAGCAGGCAACGCCGCGAGGAACTGCTAGTATTATATATTTCCTTTCGGCATGTATCCTTTACTGACTGATTTTAATAACATTTTTTGTGTGTGTTTGAGTAGGTCCTTAGATGGTTTGATTGATTTGAACCCGTGAAAAGATGGCGCTGCTGTTGAACAGGACACTGTCGGCCGAGTCCATTAGAAATATCTATATAAAAAACATCACAGAGGATAATTATTATCATGCGAATTTTAAATGATAAATATTTATGTTTGTTTGTAGTCTTGGTGTACAGCTGTCCCCATTACGCTATATCCTAATAGAGGTCGTTTAAGGTAAATCATTAATTTGTATACAATTTTAGTGAAATCTAGACACGCGGTAGCGTGTCAAGCCAAGTTCAAGAAACAGAACTGGCGAGCCGCACTGTGTGTAATGTTACACGAACCATTTGGAACTACTTTTGACCCCCTTATAAATCAAAAACTCTTTCACATAACCGTAACAAATTTGGCTCATATATTAAGACTTGCAAGATACATATGTGTTCTAAATTTCATAAGCTTATCCCAAACATGTATGAATTATAGCCTTCATATCCGAGAATTTCAAAATCATCCCTTAAAATGACGCTAGGGGGTAATAAATCCTGGAAAGATAACAATTTCCCTGGTAGATTTATTTAGCTGATATTCCAAAATATAAGCGGCGTAGCCGCGAGCAACTGCTAGTATTTTATATTTCCGAAAATTTAGATCGTTAGTAGGAACTAGCGTCGAACAAAATAATTCGTTGGTACATTTATAAAAACTAGCCAAAACAGACCTTAGGCTACAATACATTTATCTTATGTTATAAGAAGATATGATATGTTATACTGTTACTTATAAATAAATTTCAGGACTGACCATTCAACTTGGCACCCATTTAGATCTCACTTCTTTTGTCGTTGAAGTCAACAACCAAGGCATTTATCACAACATTGAACTTGGCTCTCATTTCACATTTATGTTTTTGATTGGATTAATTCTTACTACAGATTTTCATTAAATTGAATAGCCTAAATAGATTTATTTGGCTTATCCTTCAAGTTTGGTGAAAAATAAGAGTGTTTTATATTTTAATTTTTCATCTCATTTAGACGTCTAGACATAAACTAATATTTCTGAATATTTTCATGCAAAATCGTACGATTTACTCCCACGAGGAGTGAGTTAATTTCGTGATGAAATATTTTGTTTTTTTATTTCTTTGTTAATTTTTACTCTCAATATGAAAATGTACAAATAAGACGATTAAATATTTTTCGTTGAGAATTAAAAGATTTATAATTTTTATATTCCTATATTTTTTATTTGTGAATTCTGAAAGAATGTATGTTTTATTCTTTAATATAAATATATGTGGTTTGACGGATACGACCCGAAGACAAATTGTCTCAGAAAAAAACAATTTATTATAAATTTGGACCTCTAACGCTAACGGTTGCGGGTTCGATCCACTAAGGGCAGATAATTATATTTGTATAAATATTTGTTCCAGTCTGGTTTTCTTGTAGGTCTCTCCACTGTGCCTCGAAAGTACGTAAAGCTCTCGGTCCTGGTTGTTATCATAGGCACATGATAATGATCGTTACTCTTAGTAGGGAAATTTTTACAGTCTAAATGGTTATGGCTTGCCCTCAGGGGTTGCCGAGCTCAGATGGCAATCGCTCTGTATAAAAATCAGTAACACGTCAATATTTAGACTAGAATAGTAAGCAGACCCTGGTATAACCGGAAAAATGCTAGGTAGATGACGATATTTAAAACTTGAATTTACCGTAGATAGGTAGTATCCAGTTACAAAAGTAATGTTAAGTACAAGTATTTATCGTACCTATTTCAACACTAATCACTTATTCAAGTAAGCACGGTCATAAGGAACTTAGTGCACACATTAATGTCACAGGAAATTTCAGCACTCAAGTGTTGAATATGCATAAGGATTCTGGTGAAGCTGACGACGTAAGGAGACGGCGAGAACCATAAATTATCGTCAAACGAAACCCCTGTATTGCAAGTTTATTTGTTTGTTTGTACTAACTAAGTGGTCATCTACCGGTCGAGATTCGACCGTAGTTAATGACCACAGATAATCTATTCTCAATTTGACCACTGATTGTTAAATAAACAAAAAAGTATACGCATGTGTGCGTCAAATACATGGTAGTGTGTGTATTTATTTTTTATTAATTTAATGCATAATTAAAAAAATAGCATTCTACACTCCTCAATATAAATTGGACCCTGATAAGCAACACTGTGTCATGGCATACGAAACTCCATCTTGAGAAAATGGCTTTTAAAGATATCATTCCTATTCTCAATAAATTAGTTTGAAGATCCATTTTATTTACTACCAGATTTCACCCGCGACTTCGTCCGCGTGGAACAGTAAATGTAAATCCAAGATATAAGCCATCTTCATTTCAAATTTCAGCCAAATCGGTTCAGTAGTTTTTGCGTGAAAGAGTAACAAACATCCATCCATCCACACATACAAACTTTCTCATTTATAATATTAGTAGGATTTTAATAAACGGTATAATTAATTAAATGCAGATTGCTATCATAAAAAGATTTATCTATTATTACTTTTTTTTTTTTAAATATATGGCCTTATTTTATAAATTGAAAAATATGGAACATACTTTAAATTGGTTTTATTGGTATAATAAAAAGTTTTTTAGATATATGATATTATTGAATATCGCAAAAAATGTAACACACTTCAATAATCTAATCATTAAATTAAGACACTTTTTTTCTTACTTAATTTGTTTAAATTACTTGAAATTGTTTCGAATAATGTTAAATTACACCAATATTTCCGAATTTGACGTTTTGTGGGTTGACACATTATTGCTTATTAGCAACTATAAGTGTGTAAAATTTCATACACACCTCGTAAAAACGCGCACATAGTTTTTGTTTCCATTATTAATTAATATATAGATATTATAAATGCGAAAGTAATGACATAATTTTTATTATTACAGTTGACCTCAACCTTAATACAGAGGAAATTTTCTTATGTGATAAAGGTCTTAATATACAAGCTTCGTCTACTGCAGATACGCGGATTGTCTTGAAGCTGGAATGCATTAGCGACGCAGTGCTAATGGAAACATACGTCTCCCTAATCCTCTTAATATGAGTGATTCTAATACGAGTCATGTTTTCACGTGTCTATCAAATATTAGTATTTTTACGTGCTTTTGGTTTAAGTTTGCAACCGAATTTAAACATGGAGTAGGTTCTAGATGTATGTTTTGTTTACTTTTGTTATCCGATTTTGAAAATTCTTTTTTCGTATATCATATTTGTCTTTATATCGGTCTTATGGAAATTACATCAAAATCGGTTAAGTAATTTTATTTTTAAAATTAAAATACCTGATATAAGTCGAAATAAACAATTTTAGCGTGTTTAGTTTTTAAAGTTTTTTTAAAGTCTTACTGCCTTACTACAAAAGATTTAAACACACGTTAAACATCTAGCGATAGTTTTGAGGAAAAATGGTTTATACCTAGTTTAATTATGTATAAACATAAGCTTAGGTATTATTAATATACGCTTAAAACCTATTTTAGCTGTCAAATATAACGTGTGACATTTTATTAATAAGTTTCTTTATAATTTTGATCACGCAGTGTAGCAATTTTTGTTTTTCGTAACGATAAAAGCATATACGTAGTAGATGTTTTAATAATGGCTTAACTATAACAGATGAGTTTCCTATATTATACTGTTTAAGTTTTATCAAATTATTTCAATTTTTTTATAAAAATCAACAAATCACTCTGTCTAACCTCACAGACTTACATATATATATAATAGTAATAAAATGTACTGAAACATTATGGAATATTTACACAAGACATAAGTCTATATCTGTTTTGAAACTATAAATTTTAGCAATGTAAAAATTTAATACTAAGTAACCGAATTTGCAATTTAAACGCTGTCAAATCAACTCTGCACGTGCTTTTAGTACACTTTTATACAATTTTAATTTACTATAAACAAGCAAAATCACCATCAAAAGCTAGTATACCAGCACGAATATTTCTCCAAAATATCTCATCATTTCATCATAAAATATTACAACACAAAATTAACCTCTCAGTAGTAATAACCGTAACACTTGTGACGAATCACACATCATATAACGCCTTCATTTCAGTCCCATAAGGAAAAATAATAAATCAACCGAGATTACCTCAGACAATTTAGACAAGACAAGAACACATTTATGCTCAGTAATGGAAGCTATAACAACATTCCTAAATACTTTGTTTATAGCTGACGTTCTTTCTCGTAAATTATGGCGTCCAAAATCGGCCATTTTGATTTTTACAAATTTTAATGCTTTCTATGACATTCGCGCCATCATGACGTATCAACATCACATGGTATTTATTTAAATCAGGCCATCTAAATAGAACTATAAATGTACAAACCATATTCATACATACAAAGGCTGATAAACCACAGTACTCTCCTATTCGTCGCTCAATCGGGTAAAAAGTTATCTCAAGATCCTCAGAAGGTCTAGTGTATGGTTAATTAAAATTTAAGGTAGATTTTCAAATCTAGACAAAGCAGCTAAATAATGCAGGTAAGACAAATACTGAAAAACGGCACTTCTATTTTTAGGCTTATTAAATACTCTAGTCCTCAAATTAAGTAGTCTTTTTGATGACGGGATATTTTTAGCTATTCTGCAACCAAAATCAAATATATTTTATATAAGAATTTCAGAAGAAATTCTTCTAGGAGTTCATCCGTCAAATTTTAGTGAAGTAAATGTTGATTAGTCGCTGAATTATAGTCATTCTGTAATTTTTTGTAGAACATACAAGACTTTCTATAAGGGGGAACCGAATATATATTCCAGTTATTTCGATTTCCAAACCAAGATAAACCGATATCAATGAAAATTCTATGAGTGTAATCTGAAAAGAATTAACCAAATCAACCATTTTCGAGTAATCCCTAAAAAAGAAAACTTACTCCTTTAGAAGTCCGTTAAAAAAAGGATAACTCAAAAGAAGTAACATTCACAATTATCATAACATACAATTAAATAACGTTAAACATAGTGCAATAAGTATAGTCTAAATACATTGTTACCTTCTGTTACCTTTGTCTAAAATAACAAAGAGATTACAGCCAATGTCGCGTCAAGCCCAGCAACCTTGTAAATGCGACAGGGGAATGACGGAGACGCAGAGATTTATACGAGGATATTACGTGCCTGCTTGATGATAAAACAGAGGCGATACAATATAAAGGAGCTACTTCGAATGCTCGACTATTGTAAAGCTTGACTTTATTTGAAGAAGACAGGAAGACTCTTCTAACGCCCATTATTATTAACTAAGAGACCTACACTATATACTATGGAAAAGCCTGGCTGCCTTTTTCACAAAAAAAAAAAAATATAGCTAATACTTTAATAAAATAATAAATATGAAGCAATTGACTAATTTGTTTGTAGGCTAACTGGCATCAACAGTAGAATAAGTTGCATCGAAATACCATGACTATTTGACAGTCTTGCGATCATCTTAAATCAAGCATTCGTATCGACTTGTCTACATTTTCAAGCGACCTCATGATCCTGTATTGGGGGTCCGAAAACACACATAATACAAACACAAACACCCAGACCACGGCAAACAATGTTAAGACCAATACCATACACGTTTGTCATAAGCGCGAGTCAAACCCACGACCATTAGTGCTTCAGCCAGTTTCAGCTACTGCGCCAAACTGTCTGTTAAAAGAATTGGTTTGTTCAGGCGTAAGTTGGTAATGTAACTTACTTGTAGAAGTAAGTTACATTACCAATTAACAAAGAAATATACGTTCTAAATTAAAAATTAAAAAATTCTAAAATATTACAGTATAATTGGATGCTTATAAGCAACAATCTGTCAACGCACAAACAGTCAAATTTGGAGATATCGATGTATTTTGATGCTTTATCTATTTCACATTATTCAAAAACAATTTCAAGTCATCTAAACTATAAATAGGAACAAAGTTTCGGAATTTAATGTCTTGATTTTCAAGTTTGTAATTTCTACAATAGTCTTACATTATTATATGAAACATTTGATTATATCAATCTGCTTTTAATTCATTACACTTTTACCAAATAATAAATAAATAAATAAACGCATCACACTCGACGGGCCCCATTAAGACATCGTGGTCGTGCGTCGAGGTCCACGACAAACATCCGTATGGCCAATACAGACGTTTGCCGTGAGCGGGGATCGAACCAGCAACCGTTAGCGCTTCAGTCAAATGCAGTGACCACTGCGCCAACGTGTCTGTCAAAACCAAAAGTCTTACCAAAGTAGAAAAGATAAGATAGATATATACTTTTTCAAACAAATTTATTGTGAATTGGTTTGTTTAGACGCCATTTTCTCAAAATGAATTCCGCGTGGCTTAACAAAGTTTGGCTTATCAGCGTCTAATTTCCAAATTCTGATAAAAAAGACGTACCTTCTAAGTCTTGCAAAGCTTACTTAGTTTCTGGAAATATTAATATACCTTCATTTTGTGCAAAAGTACATACTCCTTTATGATATCCAGGTGAGCTTGTACACGTTCCTATATTGACCTAGATAAGATACCGCGACGTACTTTTTCGGCTTCGCTTTTTTTCGGTCGTATTGTGATTTCGAATCTTGGTTACTTATGAGTCTTCTAAAGGTTAAAGTTCTTAGAATTCATTTTCATCATTACCCCTGGCTATAGAATTATTGAAATAATTTGAGCATCTAAAAATAAAAATTGTGTTAAAAGGTTATTTTAATAAGTTTAGATTTGGTAATTTTGTTTTGTGGTTTGAAATATAATATGAACTATAACAATTTCAACTTGATTTATGATGAAAACTTCGTAAATATTTTTTCTAGGGCTATTTTTATTATTAAATCACATATGGATGCTGATAAGCAATAATGTGTCAACCCAAAAAAGTCAAATTTATATCCATATGTTATAAAAATCAAAAGAATTGAATTGTGTGTGTGATTTTTGTTTGAATAAAACAGCACCGTGAAGAAATCTGCGGACATATAGTCAAATTGAAGATCTATACATATAATATTAGTATACTAAAATGAAGCATGTGATTTTTATATAGGATTGAAAAACACATTAAAAAATTACATACTTCTTTTTAGTGTACTTATCTTATAAAGAGATAAAATTTGTTTGTGAGTTTATATTTAGGAGATTATCTTTGAAACTACTTACCTGATTACAAAAAAATATTATTGCTTTGAATAGCACGTTTATTGATGTAGGTTATATTAAACTATCAGCCCGCCCCGGCTTCGCACGGGTACATACACACACACACACACACACACACACACACACACACACACACACACACACACACACACACACACACACACACACACACACACACACACACACACACACACACACACACACACACACACACACACACACACACACACACACACACACACACACACACACACACACACACACACACACACACACACACACACACACACACACACACATATGTACACCCTCCTTTTTTGCGTCGGGTTTAAAAAAAAGTAAAATACATATGCTGTCGCGACACTTTTTGTAGATAATGATGAGTTCTGCAAAGTCGTAGTAAATGATTTTGTTCTATCATCAATAGTTTTCGCAGCGCACGCGACGTAAAGAATTTTTCAGGTCATTTTTTTACACCTTGGGTTACATTATTAGAGTTTTAGTAAGGATCCCTATTTTTTTTTAAATATAATAAAGCCTATGTTAATCGAGGATAATGTAGTTTATCAAAGGTGAAAGAATTTTTGAAATCCGCCCAATAGTTTCGGAGCCTATTCATTACAAACAAACAAATCTTTTCTCTTTATAATATTAGTATAGATCAACACACAAAACCGAATCAGTAACTATAAACGAGTAAAACCGAGAGGAGCAGCTGGTATAAAATATCCATCGACCAGAGATTGAGCTGTGAAGTGGAACAAATACTAATTCTTTCATCTAAACAGAAGATGAATCTTTTCCCAGTAGAAGGAGCGTTTATTTCGTATTTTTCCTAATGGTTAATGTGCGTATCCATTACGATTCCCAGGAGATAATCTCAGAAATAATCCGGTTTTTCTGAACGCAGTATAACAGTGAGCCTACAATTGTTTTGTGATATTTTTAGG
Organism: Hypolimnas misippus; assembly: GCA_037950945.1. Lineage (NCBI taxonomy): Eukaryota > Metazoa > Arthropoda > Insecta > Lepidoptera > Nymphalidae > Hypolimnas > Hypolimnas misippus. The sequence goes on from JBBEEQ010000032.1 coordinate 15,117,849, forward strand.
ATTTTTCTCGTTCTTTAGGTGATAGAAACTATGTTTTTCAACCGACTTGAAAATAAAACCCTCCCTTGGAGGGTAATATTTTCATCAGTCTAAATATGTATGTGTATGTTGGGTTCGTATTGTTATGGCACTATTTAGAACAAATGCGTTAGTGGGACGAAATGAGCTAAGTGGGTAAATCATTTTTAGGTTTCCTATGTATTCTATCTTCTCTATGGTTGTGTTACGCAGTTTGGATTTTGATTTTTTTAATTAGTTAGTTATTTAATGTTTGTTATCCTAGAATTTCGTTATTTATTAACCGATTTCGAATATGCTTTTTTTATTTGAAAGAATATACTTTCAGATTCGATGTACCGTACACAGTACCGAAGGCATCGCATCTTATACACGTACAATATTGAACCTAAATGAGATAAATAAACGATGATAATACAACAAATACTTAATTATGTAGAATTAAAACGATTACTCAATTGTAATCCACATAAAAAGCAATTTACCATAAGCAGAGTTTCGTATAATTACGAATTCCATTTTTAAAATTACAACTAACAACAAAACATAACCTCAATAATGCAACAACTCCGCTAGTATGCATCATGTTGTAAATGCAACATCCAAATAGTTACCCAGGGGACGAACTTCATCGACTGGAATGAAAAATTTCAATTCGCGTACAATAATGTTTTATATGCTAGAACCTTTGGGAATAAATGAACTTAGAAATGACGTAAGCAAAAAAAAATTCCAGTTTTTGCTTTTCAGACAAATTTATTTATATTGTAAGAAAATATATATCATTTATCTATATACAAAAATCACTTGTCCTGACTGATTCATCAACACAGAGAATAAACCACTGGGGCTACGAACTACAAGTTTTGGCAGTAGGTGGCTTTTAGGTTGCAGGCATCCACTAAGAAAGGGGTTCTTTGATTACTCATCACTAAGAGGGTGAAAATGGGTAAATATGTTTGTATGCAAAATCTTATTACGTAGTCGAATTAACTTAAAACTTAATACACATACTTCTGGGTGATAGTAATGAAATATAAAATAAAAAACGGGGTACTATTATTTCACACTGGGGGTGCAAGGGGGTAGTAAATTTTGTATGGAGAAAACCTATTTTTTTGCCGATTATCCTTAAATTCAGCACAAACATTACTTAGGGAAAATTATTAAATACATGTATCCCAGAATTTCAAAATCATCCCTTAAAATGATGCTGGGGGGTAGTAAATCCTGGAACGGTCACAATGTTACTGATAGATTTATTTCGCTGAATTTCCAAAATATACGCGAACGTAGCCGCGAGCAACTGTTAGTCTATATTCATATTATTAGGTTTAAAAATTGGTAGTAGGTTTGTATCTAGTTGGTACGCATATACTATATATATTTATATACTTTTTTGTTTATTATTAAAGTCTGTGGTTACATTGAGAATATCTATGGTCAATCTTGAAATCGGTTGAAAATTAAATGAACTACCATTGAATTCCGTTCGCTTGGCGACCACTATTTCATAATAATTATTTATTAGCTGAGCCTAGCCGTGGCCTACTACACGGCTTGACCGAAAAAGTATCTCCCTCTTACAGAACATACACCCATGAATGATAAGAACCAGAAAACATATTGTCTCAGATTTTATTTTATTTGGAAAACATAATAAGGCGCTGGGAATAGTTGTCTCTCTAAGGGACGCACCGATTCGAGTTACGTTTCGAGCGTACAATGTCAATATTTGTAATTTAATGAGGTAGAGCCTAGCTGGAGCAAATTGACAGCTCGTGTGCGGGCTGGATCGACAATAAAAGTCCTCTCTCTCACAGAAGATCGGCGTCAAATAGCTTACATAGCGTTTCGTACGGTAAGAAAGCTGGAAGCATAACCTTCTTTATTCCTTTTTAAGGAAGCAACACATTTTTTTTCATTCGCTCGGTCAACTCGAACAGGCTAAGGCATAAACCATACAACCTCGTCTGATGATTAACATTATTAATTTATAAATAAGATAAGAGCACTCAGTCTTTAGTGTAGTAATTCTTCTTAAATATGTATGTCTTCAGTGTTTTTTTTCATCATATATTCATGCAATCTAATTACAACCTTATAAGAAGTTGAAATAAAACTATTTTAAACGAATTTCATATCGTATATTAATTATTTTTATCATCCCGACGTTTCGAGCACTTTTGCAGCGTTCGTGGTCACGGGTAGACTCCCGACTATAGTCGACACGGATAGACTAGTCGGGTAGGTTGTTAGAAGTTGTTATTTATTAAGTAAGATGAGTTGTTTAATTCTTCTTAGTAATTTACACGATTTGTCCACAATGACCACTTAACATCAGTTGTCCCGCCAGCTCGTTTGCCAGCAACTTTAATTTAAAAAAAACGCAGTCGCGGGGACGAGTGTGTACAATAAAAATATAATCATTTAGGTATATTTATAAGGAACAGATATTCTTATATCTGTCCGGAGGTTTTTAAAGCCCAAGCTAATTAGTGATGTTGCTAGGAAGAGCTAATTAGCGTCTGCCTTTTGTTAAAGATAGTTTTATTACAACGATAGAAAATATTCAAAGAAATTAATTATGGCTGATGTTTTTTTTAATTCATTACTCCATTAAAGAGGTTCAAGTTCCGATACAACATATACTAATAAAAACAAAATTCCGTTTGCTGAGATATGATATTTAATGCATAAAAAAATGTTTTGTTTTCTTCGTATCTTATGCTAAACACGAATTAAAAAAAGTGTATTTTTGATGTAAGTACTCTGTATACTTATATATGCTTTAGTTAAAATTTAAGAATTTCAAATTATAAAGAGACACTTAAATTTTATTTATTTAAATATAATGATGCTATTACTTTACAGAATGGAGAAGCGAAGGAAATAGCAAAGCATATCTAGTTTTAGTCTACAACAACCTGGCTTGTTGAATTTTGAATCTATATTGTATTGGTAGACGCTTGAAAATGGAAGTCGGGTTATTGATGTGTCGAAACCCAAGTTTGTCAAAGGTTCGATAGCGCGGAGGAGAATAATTGGCTAGCAAACTTGAACGCGTAATTGTAAGCCACGTTGACTGTAAAAGTCTGTTTGAGTTATATATTTACCCGACTGTGCCATACAAAGGAGGTAATGTTTTATCTGTATGTATGTATGAGTATGTGTGTATGGTTTGTACCTTTGTGGCACTATTTAGACACACAAAATGACACGTCGTTTCATTTGTTATAACGGAGCGAATGTCATAAAAAATATAAGAATTAAGTCAGATTTTGGACACCACAATGTAAAAAATAAATAAAGAAAATCGACAAACTACTTCAAATAGGGTATGAAAATAATTTAATGACATTTATGTAATAGTTTTTTTGTTCACCGCGGTGGTGTAGTGGTACTAAATTTGCCTCTAACGCTTATTCGGGTTCGATCCCCGCTCGAGCCGATATTAATATTTATATATTTTTTTTTCTAAGTCTGGTTGTTAGTCTTTGTGGGTTTTCCCACCGTGCCTTGGTTTCACGTAAAGCTGTCGGTCCCAGCTATTATCACAATGACGTGATAAGGATCGTTACTCTGGTTATTCTAGTTTGATTGACTACTGTCTTATCCTCAGGGGTTGCAGACGTAAAATGGCATTCGCTTAGTGTAAAAGTTAATTGAAGGAACTTGTCAATATTTGGATTAGAATAACAAGCAGACCCTGGTAAAACCGGGAAAATGCTAGGTAGACGATGATTTGCTTAATAGTTTTTAAAGCTTTATGGTCAAGATTTTAGTCTTTATAAAAAACTTATGTAAAGTAAAAAAAAGTGAATTCTGTAAATAACCAACTGCTGGACAAAGACCTCCTCTCGTATTAAAGAGAACGTTTAAAGCTTAATTCGCTATTCTACTCCTCTGCGGATTGGCATACATGTGTCAGAATTTATCCTGGCACATGCAGTACAAGACTTTAAACACAAATTTAGCATTTGAGTTTTTAACCGCGATCATCGGTTAAGATCGACGTGTTCTAACCACTAAGCCAAACATTTCATTTAAAAAGAAACATTTCGAGAAATCTTTGAATGGTTACATTTAAAACACTTTCTTTCTTGATCTCTGACGGAATGATCAAAAATTTTCTAAGAAATGTAAATATATATCATCATAAGAAAAATATTTTTCCGATATCTACATCGCAAAGTTGTGAGATTGGTTCGCGTCGTACATAACCGAAAACGAGGCGCAGTAAGTCGGATATCCGTAACTTCTTACAACTTATAACAGGCGAGAAACTTTTTTGAAATTTCGTTAAGAAAAAGTTTCCGTAAATTTACATACTAGTGATAAAATATCGCGGAGAAATATTACGGTCGTCTGTTTAATCGATTGGAAATATTATTTTAGCAAGAACATCTACCAATATACATCTTTATTCTTCTTTTTGGATGAACTAATTGTCGCTCAGTAGTCGACCATAATTAATTTAAATTGTCATTATGAACATTGTTAATGTTCTATTGTCAAAGACTATACTTAATTTTGACCACAGACTTTAACAATAAACAAATGATTATATATACGTGTGTGTGTGTTAAATACATAGTATAGGTAGTGTTTGTAATGTTTTTTTATGCATATAAAAAAAAAATATTAAAATATAAAAAAAAAATTCAATAAAAATGACCCGACCTCAAAAACTAGTTTGGTACAAATGAACTGAAAGACAAAAAAATAAATAGTTCTACAACATTTTGAACACTTATGATTGAGTTGTTCCAGAGTTGTTTGAGTTGATCTTTGGTCTTCATCATCGAAATCAGTATATGTGTGCCTATAATACTTGAGGAATTCCCTCGATTTGTCCAGGATCCCAGCATCAGATCCTGACCTACCTATACCTTTTCAAACAAAAAAAAAATCAAAATTGGTCCACAAGACAGTGAACATCCATAAAAGAGCCTGACGAATTGAGAACAATAAACTACTAAAGCGATTTTGATGAAATTCCTATAAATATATCAAGCCACATGGACTTCATTTTGAGAAAATGGCGTCTAAAGATGTCAAACATATTATTTATAATTTGTTTGAAAGAATATCCTTTCTATTTCGATAAAAGGTATAATTAACTAAAAGCAGGTTAGTGCAATAAAAAGTTTTATGTAATTATCAGTTTATCAAATATACGAGATTATTACATGTAGCAAAATTTGGAACACACTTCAATTGTCGAAACAAGAAAGTAAGAAACTTATTAACTTATTAACTTTCGATTATTTCAAAAATTTTTGATTTGAATGATGCATTATCAGAATCAATATCTCCAAATTCTACTTTCTGTGGGTTGACTTATTATTATTTATCAGCATCCAATTATTCTACCGTTGAACAGCTTATTTCATATTTAAGGATTCAGCTTAAAACGGAAGTTGGGTTGATTCGTTATAAAATATTGATAATAATTATTAAGTCGGCTTAAAAAGTTGTATACTTGGTAAACTCTTGGTGTATAAAATTATATTTCAGTTTCGCTGTGAAATTGTAAGGTTTTCATACTATTTTTAATCACCTACCCAAAGAGAAGTGTATTATTAGTTCGGTTCTTGTATTTATGTGTGAGTTTATTTGTGTACTTTTATATCTGTGTTTGCCTGTATCTTTATACCTAACGAATTGACTAATTTTGATACTTTTTTTTAAATAAATATAATACGCTCGAAAAGCTTGCCAGCCTCGTCCAACAGGCATATGGGACGGTAATACTATAATACTTTATACATTTATCCTTAGCATTAATTGGATGCTGATAAGCAATAATGTGTCAACCCACAAAAAGTCAAATTCGGAGATATTGATGTAATTTGATACTACGTCACCTATTTAACATTATTAAAAAAAAATTAAGTCATATTAACTAAATAAGTACGGAAAAACTTTCTTAATTAATTGGTTCGAATTTCAAGTGCGTTCCATATCTTGCAATTTATACAATAACCTCAAATATTTGAAAAACTTTTTATTAGATAATGTATTAAATATATTAGTCTGAATTAAATTCATTATACCTTTTATCAGTTTAAAAATGGGTTAGACATCTTCAGACGCCATTTTCTCAAAATGTAGTCCGTGTGGCTTGACACAGTATTGCTTATCAGCGTCCAATTATCATTTCCCTTGATCTCTTATTCCGTTCTGGATTGGAAACGCATTTGTGGGTCCTCTGGCGTTGCAAATATTTTTGGGCGGTGATCACTTAAAATTCCATCACCAGCTTATTTGTTGAATATTCATATAAAAAAGGAAATGTAAACAGAAAACGCTATTATGTATATTTCTCATGCAATTTCGAGTCTGACTGTACAAAACTCGTAGCTGAACATTCGTTCCTCTCAACGCAGAGTTCAAGCAAAAAGCTTACCGTGTTTTGTCAGCGGTTTCCGGTTCGCTGCAGCATGCTGACATGCGAGCAATTAATTGTTACCAATGGTTTGACTGTTTGTTCGGCTTTTAGACATGTGTTTGGTCGATTTTCATCTAAAAACTTTATTAGTGAGCTCAGTCAGATTTAAATTCATATCTTGTCTTTACTGTTTACGCTTCTACATCGACATAGAAATGTTATCATGCTGCTTCAACAGGTTATATCGAATACTTTTAATTTTATGGTGAATCCCGAAAAATCGATAATTTGTATATATTATATATTTAAGGTAATGCTTGTAAATGCGCAATTTGTTGTTTTATGATGCTGAAAATGTTCATGGGCGGCGATGATCACTTAGCATCACATGACCTGTCTATTCATCCGCTAGTTATTTAAAAAATAAATCTGAAAACATAATCAAACAAAAAAAAGTTATAAAATTAAAATCAGCAAAGATATACCATTATTGTATAAAATACATACCTAAAAATATTTTTCCTTATTTTAAATCTGTTAAAAGAATGAATGATTAAATTATTTTCGACTCACACCTCTGTTAATAAAGAAATTAAATCGCTTACGATTGCTCCATTATGAAAATACAATTATATCCGGGCGACATCAATCAAAATTAATACCGAGTAATCCTTTATATTCCACAGGGGAACAATTGTAATCAGCTGAATGACGTGACGTAATTTCCCAGGAGACGAGTGTCAAATCTGAACCAGGATATTTTATTTATTACATTTTAAAATAATAATTGATATCTCGAATATTTTATATAGTTAGAAGCATTTGTTATGTTATATAGACTGCTTAGAGTAAGAATTGTTTTATTATTTTTACCATTTACGATAAAACTTTTGCTAAGTTCGAATGTAGAATTTTTTATACATACATTTAAACTGAAATCAATTGTTTTGTTTGTATCTTTTTTATTGTCCGACGTTGCGATGAAGTTGCATCCGTCGTAGTCACAAGCTGACTATAAAAACTAAAAAAAGTATTACTACCATTAGTTATCGCGATAGGATCCGTTATATTAAATATGAATAGTATGAATCGCGAAAGTTTAAAATATAAATCTACTAGCTGTGCCCGCGACTTCGTTCGCGTGAATTACAGAATGCTTGGTATGTCTCCTGCAAATCAAGGTTATAATAGTCTGCGGTGCTGCTCAAGAAAGAAGCTTTTTACTTTGGATCGGGGAACTTTCTGGTTGTTTTTATAAGCAGACAATAACTCAGATATGGTATTCCTCCACGGTTTTCGCTATAAATGTTGAAGAAAAGTTGTTTTGTGCTAGTCTTTAAAATTTTGACTGCAAAACAGTAAGTTCCCACCGAGGTTCTTCTTGTATTATACTTCGGGTGACTTTTTTAAACTGGGCTTGATAGGCCAAATCCGGAACTATAAGGAATCGCGAAAGATACTTAAAGGAGTTTCGTGTCAAATTTTGAAAAATCTAAAACTGCATCATAATTTTTTTTGATTTCATGATTCTCCTGGCCAGGAATAAAACCCACTAATTTTGGAAAAAAATACATTCTGTATTATTGCACCACCAATAAACTTGTAAAGATCAACTTTTGGAAAGTAATAGAAAGCGACAAATTAAAGGGAAAGATTTTTTTTACAAAATAACATTAAATATATATACACTAACTAGAAGTTAAGTATTCGATTCTACATAGACATAATCAAATATGGGGGCTAAATCATGGGTTCCCGTAGGTTTAGAAAAAAAAATCTGCATTACTTCGAACGATTTGTTTATAAATTGCATCAAAATGCTAGTCACCTACTAAAGTAAGGAAGACTGTGAACAATACAATCGAAAATATATAAAATGAATAACTCACAGTAACTTCTTTATGTTTGTCTATTTTTTCTATGTGAGTTATACAAAGCTGATAGAATGTGTCGTTTGTTTTGGTCCCCGTCACCTATTCCGTTACCTAGGTAGGTTTAGATAATTCTTAAAAAGATGAAACAATTTATTGAAAATCTACATTTCACTGGACTCGGTTATTGTACTCACCCGCTATTAGCGTTACAACATCCTGTTAGAATTTTAAAATTTCACTTTTAGGTATAATCGTTTTTTTAAAGAATTACTAAAGATTTAATTAATGTAAGAATCTGATAGAATTTTGTAAAAAAAATAGCCTTTTCTTTTTGTTGCAGTTAACTGTATACTATTACCTCCCTGAATTTGATCCTTATAATATGTGACAGTAGCAGACGGTGCAATACTACAGAATGTTATTTTTTTGAAAAATAAACGTGTTCGTTTCTGGCTAGGAAAACATATTTTTCAAAAAAGTAGTGATGCAGTTTTAGTTTTTATCAAAATCGGCTTAGTGTCTTTAATTATTTTTTGCTATTTCTTCTAGTTTCGGATTGGTTCTATCATATCCAGTAAAAAAATTACCCAGTAAATTTATTATTATTTTTTAATTATTATTATTATTTATTTACTTTCCTATTTGAATCAAACATTATTCACTATTTCATTAGTTTCAATTTTGTTCTTTATAAAATTGGCTTTCTGCTAGTAAAAGTTTTGTCAAAATCGGTCCAGCTGTTTCAGATATTAGCTGAAACAAATTGAGGGACAGATAGACAGACAAAAATTTTTAAATTGGGAATTTTGTTGTAAGTACCGTGTATACTTTCATATGCAAATGCATATGCATATGAAAGTATAAAGTATTTGAAATTACAAACAGACACATCAATTTTATTTACTTGTATAGATGTATAAGGTATACATCCCTTCTTAAATCTGAAATTGTTCACTATTTTATTGGTTTCTCCAATATTTTGTTATCGCGTAATTCTCTTTTTTAATTATTGATTTAAATAAATATATTTTTTAATAAAAGTAAACTAAGTTAATCCTTATAATATTAGCTATAGGGGCTGCTGTAATGTTTTTAAGAACTTCTTAGACTTAGTGATATTTTGTTTGATATTTGGATATTTTTTTCTTCCATTCCCACTCCCTTCTCCTCACGTGATTAATGGACATCCTCTATCTGCGAGTGAAAGTCTCATCAAATTTGATTCAGCTGTTTCAGAGATTAGTCGTAAGAAACAGTCTGACAGTACTTGATGTAAGTACTTTAATGCATTTAGTGAAAATCACAAAATAATGTTCGACGTTCAAACAGACAAAAATTCTAACAATTATTGTTTTATATTCTATTGCGTAGAAGGATCCCCAATATTTTTTTTTTCATATATCTTGCATGTACAGACAGCGACCCGTTAGATTTTTTTTTCATATTTATAGAATAAAAAAAAACTAAAATAGAAGTAAGCCCAAGTCACTCCTTATAACATTTGCTAACTGCGAGTAAAAGTACCATCACAACCGGTTCAGCCGTTTCAGAGATTCATCGGAACAAACAGATAGACAGACAGACTGACAGACAAAAATTTTAAAAATGTATTTTTTGATGTAAGTACTGTGTATACTTTCATGCATTTAGTGATAAGCAGAAAAAAAAATTTAAGGTGATTCGTTAAATTGACATAACTTTTTTTATTTATGGACCGACTAACATGAAACAAATCCTAAATGTTAAGTGAAGCTTAGTACAATATATATTAGTGATTCGCATCTAAATCGGATAAGCCGTTTCTGAGATTAGCGTGCACAAACGCACAGATAAACAGACAAACCGACAGCGACCCGATGGAATTTTATTATTAATAATAGATAATAGATTGATATTTTCCTCGCAAGAGAGCTCCGACAAACGCGTGCGATCGCTTCAAATCATGATGTGCTATAGGGCAAAGCGCGGCCATCGACGCGGTATTTACCGCGGGTCGGTACCGCCGCGGCGCCGCAATAACTACGGCCCTGCATTTTAAATTTGTAATATCTTCGGAAATATTCACTTAAATTACATGCTGTAAAAAACATATTGATCTATAATAAATGCACAATTTATTTAAGGTACTTAATTGGATAAGGATTAATGCTGTATTGTTTAAAATCTCTTCGTAAATAACCATTTTTTAGTAAAGGATAAAAAATGGTTATGGTGGGTTATCCCTAAGAGATAGACATATACCATCGCGGACTTTTTTGTTGAACTTTTTAAGGTGGACAATACTGTAGTACATTATTTTGGTCTATCTCGTAGGGTTCAGCCAGCGTTTGCAATATAAGCGTAAAAAAACATGCTTATTTACGACATCACATTAGAAACCTCTAAATTTATCAGCGTTTCTCTACTATATTATGCATGTATTATACATATAAACCTTCCTTAAGAATCACTCTATCTATTAAAAAAAATCGCATCAAAATCCGTTGCGTAGTTTTAAAGATCTAAGCATACATAGGGACAGACAGACGGCGGATAGCGACTTTGTTTTATACTATGTAGTGATGATGATGATACAGAGTTTCAACAGGGCATGTGTTGGACACTTTACCAGCGATATCAGAATCGATATTGAAAAATAAGAAAACTGAATTATTTTTTTACATTATATAAAGTTAGTGGTTAAATTAAATGCTTAAACATATTATTTAAATTCATTATGGTAGGTTGTTGACCACTGGTCGACCATTAATATGTGTAAATACGTTTATAGAAGGATTGGACCATAGGTTGATGGGATGCGGTAGTCTTCTAAATAATAGTCTGATATGAATCTGAACCACTTTATTCGTCTTATAAAAACTTTTTTAATATGTTTACACCTTTAAGCTTTTACACCTTATCTTTTCACTTTTCAATATCTTACTTCATCTTTGCTCTCTCTTTCACAAACACTGTTCCCTTTCATCATTATATTTATTTATTTATTTATTTAACACTTTATTGCACACCACACAATTACAAAACATACCAATACAGAAGTACCTATATTAACCTAGTGGCGAAACAAAAGGTGGTCTTATGGCTTATTAGTCATTTCTTCCAGACTACCTTGCGTAAGATGATTGTGTTTGGAAAACAGTATGGGGTGGTGCAATCATAAGTACTCTTAAAAATTAATACATCCCCAAAATACATACAAAAATAAATAAATAAATAGAAATCCGTATGAAACCGAAATTATATATATATATATTAAATTTTAAATTAAATTTATATAATTATATCTTTTACTATCTAATGTAATATTTAATTTGTTTTACGTTTTATTATTTATTAAAAAAGAAAAATACATATATGTAAAAGAAGGAAAGAAGGTGTTAAAGGTTCAAAACCAGTAGTAAAAGAAGTAGAAAGATTGTGATAGTTTTGTTATGTCGCTTTTTCCAAGATTTTACTTATTATTTTAGGTTTGATCCTTTTGAAAACTGACTTGAACAGAGTCATTACCATGTTACCTACAGAATCGATAAGACCAAGTTACTAAGTGACTACTTTTTGGTACTAAAAGTGATTTTAAAATAATCGAGACCGATAACGTAATTGTACTGTTTGAAGAGTACGGAGAACCGCAAGATCAAACAGTCTGACTTATAATTACTAACAAATAATTCTACGAAAAATAATCTTTTCCTGAACAGGAATCCAACAAAAGCAAGACCCATCGCGTTTGAGTGTCAAAACGATCGTTTAGACCATGAATCACTAATTAATTATGATTTATCAGGCGGGACACCTGCTGTTACGTAATCACTACCACCAATGAAAATCTACTGCAGAGAATACGTAAATGAGTTGACATTTTAAAAACAATGAATCACCAATTTGTTATGATTTAGTTTTAACTATAATAATTTTTTTAAAGAGCCAGTGAACGAGCAAGCGGGACACATGATGGCACGTGATCACCGCCACCATTATTTAAATTACAGTAAAGAAAACACAAATGCGTTGTCAGCTTAAAAAGGAATAAAAGATGAGAGGGAATAACGTTTGGGGCTGGGTTATATTTCCGGCTCGCTCACTCATCATACGAAACGTATCTAACTTCACGCCTATCTCCACTGAGATTGGGTAGATAGGTTGTAGGTACCGTCCCAAGACAATCCATCTACGATCTGTTGTCAGAGGGTTACAGCTAGGGTCTACCTCTATAAATAAAAATCTTTTTAATAAAATTTTATTTACGTAAAAATTGCGCTAAAGTAGTAAAGTAAAGTAACAGACTACAAATGTCCCATTGCTAGGCAAATGGCTTCTTTTTTTAAAGAGAAAATTTAGTGCTTAATCCACCACACTATTTCACAGCGGGTTGGTATACATGTGTCAGAATTTCTCCCTGCATGTGCAAGTCTCTTTGCGATGTTGCACTTGAAAATTCCGCGGTACTAGCCGGGTTTTGAACACACGACCATCGGTTGATATCAACGTGTTCTAACCACTAGAGCATCTCAGCGCTAGTTGACTTGTCTTGTAAAATTTTATACAGTCCATAATAAACGGATACACAGTTACCATAAGATTTCATTAAGCATTTCTAGCTGTCAGATACGAACCAGATCAACAAAGGCTTTATTACCATCTTTGATTGTTACAGCTGTTTCTATTATTCCCGTTGACAAAACCCCGGCGTTGTTTGAGAAGCCATCACTCAACTTGACATAGTTACTGTATCGCTGACGAACAATGTAATGACTGTAATGTTTGAAATGCACTGACATTTTAAAATTATAGACAAGTTTAATTAATTACAAAATCAAAAACCCGACTGCATGAATAAAAATCATCTGCAGTCATCTCCGTCAATATCAGTTCTGTCAAAAAGCTAAATGGGTAAGAATCGTTACTAACCAATTTTAAATCCTTATAGGTCCTAAACGAACGAGGAGCCTACTGCTGAGGCTACAATCTTGAAAAATTCGCTTGTTTTTAATACTTTAACCCTAAGAGGGTGAAATAAGGGTTGTAAATCCATATATAATCCGGACAAAGCCAGTGTGGACCACTAGTAGCTTATAACGTTCCTCAATACACAGGCCGAATTTCTTCCTCAATAAAGTTCCGGAGCCTATACAATGCAAACAAATAAACGATCAAATCTTTCCTCTTTATTTATTAGTGTAGATATTGTGATATAGTGGGTCATGACCCCGCAACCATCAGAATTCGAGGCTGAATGATTAAACTATGGTCGCGTACCAGCAGTATCGAATTGTTTATAATCATTGATGAATTCTTGATAATGATTTTACCGTCTTAAACGAAGGTAATTTAAGCAATTTTTTTAATTAATTGTATAACAAGATGTAACAATTTTGTTGATTTCAAATTATTATTACCCTTTTAAATTTTAATTTTATAGGTAAATAACACTACATGCACGTTCACACATAAATATATATTTATTAAAAATATTTCTTACTTTTTTATAAATTTAATTTTATTTTAATTTGAAATTTTATTTTTTACACACTCTTAATAAGAACTTTTTGTTAAAGTCTACTTTACGTCAACTTACTTTATAAAATGATTAAATGTTAAATTTAAATTGTAATTAACTGTAGTTCATTAAAATGACTGATGTAGCTCCGCGCCTGCCCTAATGACTTGTTTTCTTAACTTAGCAATTAAAGCACTTAATTTGATACGTTTGCCGAAGAATTATGGACATTTTAGTGCTGTGTTATAATAATATTCTCGAAAAATACGCGAGAAGTAAGTTTTTTAAATTCAAACTCAAACTCTAGTTCAAAATATGCTTTTTTTAAATGAACTTTTTAAAACACTTTCGAATTGTCAAGTTACATTTAATTCTTTTTTAGATTTTTAAAAGAAACCATCGGTTTGGAATGTGGTAAGTAACCGGCAAGAAACCAGGAAAGAACCGACGAGAAACTTTATAGTAACTCTTCTAAAAACATTTATACATAATGTATTTTTTAAGTTCACTTTTGATTTCCTGTTAGAAAATAAACACATATTAGATCAACGCCTTTTACAGCATAAATAAAAAAATATTTTTTGGTAATTATATTTATATGTACACAAATCAATAAAATGTCTGTACCTATAAGAATACAATCGATACTAATAAATTTATTATTGTAAGGTATTTTTAACCCACTAAGCGCCGTCGTACTCGTTTGAGTACAGTTAGTTTTTGTAACTTAGCTTTTAGATACGGACGATTCAGTAAGTTTGTGACCGCTGTACTCGTGCGAGTACACCCTTCTAAAACTATCCATAATAAGAAAACTTTTTTTTTTAAATATGTCACTAATAATTAAAAAAATAAAAGATTTGGGTTACAATGCTGCTAGAGTCATATTGGCGCTTAATGGGTTAATGTTCGCATTTTAGTCCAGAAGATTTTTTTCATTTCAAAAGCACGAAAATATATGAATACTTATAGATCTATACACATTCATATAAATATTAGAGATATCGTATATAAAAGGTAAACAAATGTAATAGTTCATTGTCCTTTACATAAATTTTGATCATGAAACTGATATATAAACGAAACAAAAGATTCTCAAAAAGTATTTATTACACCATATCTTCACAGATTGAACTAATTTTAATTCCATTTTATAAATTCCGTATACCTCGAGGGTACTATTTTAATTTGAAAAGAAACTTCCAACCGTAATTGTAGCAAGATCTTTTTAAGTAAAAAACAAAAACTTAATAAAAGTGTCAAAGCGCTTCAATTTGTCACACCGGTATAAACGATGAAGACGATTCCCCGCGGGAAATCATTCGGTGCAATTTATCAAACACACGTCCAATCACAGTGAGAAAAATGATTGAAGTGTTTTATGCTCTCGATAGATTAAGAAACGTTTGCAAAAGAAGCGTTTCACTAAATAAATATTTGCGAAAAGATTATTTTATAACTTCGAATTGATTGCTAATAAAAAAAAAGAAACGGCTAAAGAACTGTGTGCAAATGAGTCTTTTTATCTAATTATGATTTGCCACTCTATACTAATATTATAAAGAAATAAAATTCTGTAAGATTTTTATGTCGGGTGTAATCTCTGGAACTACTGATTCGATTTGAAACAATATTTTTGTGTTGGATAGCCTGCTTATTTAGGAAGGCTATGTGACATCACACTACGGCTATAGGAGCAGTAACGATAAATGCTGATAATATCTAGAGAAGAACCGAATCTTTAAATTTTTAGTGTTTCCCATATTGTGAAATAACATTTTCTTTCACTTCTTCTGCAATGACGTTAGACACTTATCTTTAAGCTGAAGTCTAATACGATTTTTAAATTAAATAAGTATTTACGTAATATTAAATAGAAGCGTTATATTAAAGAGTAACTCTGTTTAAATTCATTTCGAGTTCGGCAACGAAGAAGTTATTCTGAGAAAACTTACATGTGTTGGAAGGAATTCTGACACTAATGCATATTGGACGAGCAGGATATGAATGTATATGAAATATACGAAAATGTTACTTATAATAATTTTTTTAATTAAAGAATGTGTCTGTTAAACTCTTATAGCAACCAACGACGAAAAAAGAAGTCTCAATTTATAGAATATGTGTCTTTTTTTAAGGTTTGTTATTGCAAAATTCATTTATTTTTAACATATTTTGAAAATGAATAATCTTATTTTTAATATTATATTTTTAGTTTAGTCTTATATGATTTTTATCTATCTAGGTTTTGTAGTTTGATTTTTAAAAGAAAATAATTAAAATGGTATATCATCAAAGTAACGTATATAGCATATCATAAAGGCATATATTTGAAGTCGGTTAATTTGTTTTAAAGGTTTTCTTATTATCAAAATCGGTACATAACTAACGAAGCTCTGAGGTAACAAATATAAAAAAAAAAACACATAATATGCATTGAATCCTATTTTTTTGTAGTTCGTTGAAAATACAAATAATTGACACACAATACACAAGATTACCAATTTAAGGAAGTAAATGTTATATTAATAGTGAAGCACAACTAGATGAGACAATACGAGACATATACATGCAGAGTACTGCAGTATTTCATAATACTTTCACTACTAAACTATTCCATTATTCATCTAATATACGAGAGTTTCTCTTAAGCTCTTTCATCTAAAAATACAAAACAGATATTTTCTTAGCACACAATATTAGCTATCACAAATAACTGATACACAATACGCAAGATAGCCAGTTAAACGAAGTAAATGTTAGATTGATAGTGAAGCAAGACTAGATGAGACGATTGCCCGCTACCGACAAAGACAAGTTATTCGAAAGAGCTCTCCCTGATTACAGTTGTGGATACATTCATTTTAGTTAAGCCTGTTTCTGTATTGATGTTTAAGAGTTTATCACTTTGGTTCAGTACTCATTTATTTCGAAATCACTTTTCGTGATAGCGATATTTATTTTACTTCGTTCAAGCAAGTGAAAATCTATATCTATATATGTAAAAATGAATTGCTGTTCGATTGTCTCGCTAAACCTCGACAATGGGTGAACCGATTTGGGTAATTTTGATCTTGAAATACTTTTGATATTCAGGGAAGGTTTAAGGTGACAAATATAAATGAACGAAATTACTAAAACCGACAATTTAATTGTTCAATATAAACTGTTCCTATTCTTTTTTTTTCTTTCTTTATTTTGTTTTGTGGCTTTTAGTTGTACCAATTGTGCACATATTATTTCGCTAATGTCACGTGGAGAACTGTTCCTCAATTCAATTCAATTCTTTGGTTAACGGCTTTTAGTTGTGGCAATTAGAGAACTGTTCCTCAATTCAATTCTTTGGTTTATGGCTTTTAGTTGTGCCTGTTAGGCACATGTTATTTCGCCAATGTCACGTGGAATGGAGAAAACACGATGGAGATTGATCGGTGGGGTCGAGAATCCAACCTTGACTAATTTTTGAAAACACCCTAAAATGGTGTGAATTTCATTGTTAGTTCTAAAACAACACAAAAAAGTTATAAATATAATAAATATATAGTATACAAAAATACAACTAATATTAATGGGACAATCACATGTTTTATTTACAACTTAATTTTATTACATTTAATATATTTACACAGAAACGAACACAGTGGACTGAACACAAACATCAATAAACATTCAACATTTATAGGACGGAGGATTTTAGGTGGGAGAACGTCATAGAGGGGATGAAGAAGTCTGGGACAGTTAAACAGGATATGGGATGGGGAACCTTCGTCTAAGCCGCATTCGCACAGTGAGTGGTCACGAACTCTAATTTTAGCCAGGTGACTGGAGAACTGTTCCTAAATGTGAAATGTTTGTTGTCATTTGTCTTTTAAAAAATAAACAAAATGTCATTTGGTTGTCAAATATTCATAGGTGCGTTCAGAAATTATTGTTTCTGTAAATATTTGCGTTTGTTTATATCTGTAGTAGTATCTCTTTATTCGGTTTCATTGAGATACAAAACCGTTTCAGAAATAAAAAAGTGTGTTATATGTTATGTAGATAAAAATTTTATATAAAGTTTTGAACATTTTTGAACACAAATATATGTAGTAAAATTTATTCGTGTAATTCAAGCCTAACACGTGTTTGACTCACGATATTTTTATTCATCATTCAAAACGAACTGAATTTTCTACATAAAAGGGAACACAATACATTTAAAATTCAACGAACCGAAAGAGGAGTCCTTTAATTGCTTTTTCCAGCAAATATTTAGCAGTCGATGAATCCGATTGTACGATGAAATATCGTTTTTCTCAAAGGTACCGTTAGCAAACTACAAAATCGAAAAATGAAAAACATTCCTTTGCAATGGAAGAACATGATTCTGACCGATTGTTTTCAAAGGATAGTTCAAAGGGAATCAAATGAGAGAGCTCCAATTAAACGTAGAACAAACATTCCGTTGTTCTCTGATGGGAATAACTAACTTTGTTTTGAATAAAAGCTTGTGAAAGAGAAAAACACAACAACACAATTTTTGGAGATAGTCAGCTTACTTGAAAAATCGATCTAGTGCCGCGCTCGCATACGAATGATTCTGTACCATAATTCAAGATACACTTTTTACTTCTTAAATAATGTCGTAAAAGAAGCAAGAGAGGCGCTAGAAAAGTAAGTCAACATTTGTAAAATCTGACTTTAACTTGACCGGTTTTTTGATATTTTTCTCAGAAACTACTGTTTTTTCTTTCTCTAAGGAAAAGTATCAAAAAATGTTATTAACAAAACAATGTAGAAAATCAGATAGTTTATTTTTTAAAATGCACTGATTTTAAAAGTAAATAAAAACTTAAAACTAATTAACTGACTTCGAAAACGAAACAAGTAAACTAAAAAGCAAAAAAAATAAATATTTTTTAGTTCAAGTCGGTGCCAAGCAAAATATTCGAAGTAAGCGCAAAGTAAAACATTTTACGTGTAAACATTTATTAACAAGATAAGTTAACAATGGGACCAATTTGAAAGTATACTTTATCAAAGAAAAAAAAATTAAATCGGTCAACAATCGACGGAGAAATCGATGAACATAACCAGTATTTCATTTTTAAAATCATATTACAAAATCGGTTTCATTGATATTTTTATGGGACCAATCTTTGAATATATCCTTTAGTACGAATGAATTTTCAAAATCATTTAAATAATGAATGAGTATCATGAAATAACAAACATTAAATAAAATACTCTACGAATTGAAAACATCCTCGATTTTGAAAGTCGTTAAAAAAGTCTGATTTAAACCAATTACAACTAAGACAACAAAGAAACAATTATCTTTAAAGGCATACTTTTTTGCGATTTTTAATAAGAATTTTAAATTATATTTACTAAATCGCTGCTACACATTGGATTTAACAGCCTTGACCAAAGCGTTGTCAGCCCTTCTGCTGCAGATGTATTAACTGCCAGAATCATTGCACACTGACCCTGCCTTTAGGAAAATCAATACTACATTTCTATTTCGTTTTAGTGTTCAGTTTTAACTCTAAATACTAGTGTACTAATTTTCTATGGGCATGACCTATTTTAGTTTTGAAATATTTTTATTTATAAAAATTTCAAATACTTGTTTACTACAAAAAAAAATTATTTACAATGTTATTTTATTCGGAAAATAATTGGGAGCCACGTTAGTTGCGTCTGAATCAAATCAAATCAAATCAAAATATTTAAATTCAAAACATGAATTAACATTCTTTTTTTGAACGTAAATGACATGCATCTCCTACGGTTTCGGTAAAGTTTATCGTCAGGTCTGAGAAGAAACAGCGAAAGAAATTCAGCGTGACTTTTTTGTTATTTTTTAAAAACGTCAAGATTGGTTATAGATTATAATGTATTGAGACAGCATGGAAACGATCGCCTTATTCCCATGTCATCATCGTTAAAATCTATGATAACATAATAATCTCTAACACACAAACGTTTCTAAGTCTAAATCTGACATTTTATAGTAACACGACAAAATTTTGACCGTAACGTTGAATTTTATTAAAGAAGACAATAATACTGATTTTAATGCCTTAAATTATAAATAACAAACACAACCTTAACTTAAAACCACCATTGTAGATGAAATCAAAATCAAAACAATCCCCAGAGCAATACCCATCAACAAGACAGTCGAATCCGTGATACAATCAAGCGACGCTATTATCTCGACGTTGAGTAAACTTGTTAAGTCGACACGGACTCTTGATAACTTGGCAACTAATACACCAACTCATTGAGAAACTATGTCGTATTATAATTCTAGATGGAAATACAAACAGAAATGGAGGACATTGTCCATTTCTGCCACACAATGCCGAAATAAACATGAATTTTTTGTGTAAAAATATTGATTTGACTAAATGAAAAAATGGTACTTATATTTCGGTTTACAATTCGCTTAAATTATGTATAAGAAAATTGTGGCTTATTGCTCTAATTTGTCCAAAATTAAATACATGAAAAAGGAAGTGATCTAAGAAGAACATATTGGATCAAAAATTTCCGCGAATAGCACATGAAAAGCACCCAATCTCTGTTGAAGTTGCGTGTTGCGTTAAAGAATCAGTTCACCATAGTGATCACTGATCTTCGGTAGAAGAGGGTGGGTGGGAACTCTAGGTTTCCCAGAATAGTCAGGGTTTCGACACAATTATTTTTATTAGCTTTTTTAATAATTATTTATAAAGAAGTAAAACAATTTCTATATTCTTAAAAAAAATGTTCTCATTTAAATTTCAGTGTTGATTTGTAATGCTTTGATATGTGGTTTTAAAAAACAAAATGTATTTGATCGGTTCCATGATCTTTAAATTTTAGGAAACCCTGCCCAAGAAGAAGACACTTGAAGGAGAAGATTATAACTGTAAGAAATATTTTTATGGTAAGTCGCCATTTAAAGAGACTAACGTGTGTATTTTGTTTTTAAATTTGATGGAGATAATTCTGTTATGATTAAATTTAGCTTTCGATTCCTGACTGTTCTTATTTTTACGAATAAAACTAAAATGTTTATATTGGAATAAAATTTTTAAAAATACATATTTTATAAAAAATATTGGTGCATTTTCAAACCGTCAGACTTTAGATTCGACCTGAAAATGGTAACATTTGAAAAAAGACACCATTAAAAATAAAAGCGATTTTGAAATAAAAACACATACGAGGTTTAAGAAAAATATTTTCATAAAATGGCAACGGGTTCTAAAATAGAAATCACTATTTCAAACATTCGAAATGCATCGTTAAATACACTGCAACGAAATATATATTTTTCCCGTTTGAGCTCACATGTTACGATATTTCATTTTTATTTTTTTTTTTTTGTTTATTTGAATAAACATTCTATTTTTTATTGTTTTTCGGGTATCTACTGCATTCTTTATCTCTGTTATTGCGATGCTCATTTTCCAAGCTTATGTTGCTAATGTTTTACAAGGCGTACAGAGAGCCTTTTTAGTGTATCACATCGTTGCCAGATTAAAAAGGAATAAGGAATGAAAAATGATTATTTTCAATAAAAAAAATTAAAAGCAAAATATGCAATTTTTATTGCTTTTTGACATAGTGAAAAAAAGGAATGTAAGTGAAAAGGAAGTATGTTATATGTATCTTTCCTAGCCGATTTCGGCTACGGCGACCGTTTACTGCAAAGATCATTGATTTTGATGCGTCCTCACATGGCCTTTGTATTCATATTTTGTTTATGCTGTCTTCGACCATGTGGTGACGGATGCCTTGGCAGCCATGGCTACTACCACCCGTAAATTTGAGGAGCAAGCATTTATTTGGGACACCTTTTCTAATCCCCTCCCCGGCTTAGCGGGGGATGCAGTGCCTCTCTAAATAGAGCTGTTTCGTCACAGTGGGTGCTGCCGAGTTGCACTGTTGCTCCATTGCAGTGCAGAAGCGACCACTCTCCCAAAGTCGCCTACGTGCAGATATCTGACAAAGCCTAGCTGCATCACGGCTAGACCTCTCTACTTCCATCCATCGCCGCAGGACTTTTAGAGTTCAGTATCCTTAGACAGAAAACGTTCAACTGCGTAGAACAAGTGCGTAAGCTGTTTGCGCTCAGATAGACGCACTCTCTCGTCCAGTCTCTCCTGTATCCGATGGAATGGGAACCGCTACGATCGGAGGAGAGCTAGATGCATTGTGCTGGCCGGCAGTAGCTTTTGCCTCCTACCGCCGCCCTAGGCAGCACACGATGCCTTGCTATCGCACCAGATCTTCCAACATTAATCGCTTATCAGCTTTAAGTTGCCTTCACTGCCGAGATAGGCTTACTGCACTACACGGGGAGTAACCATGATAGACTCGCCTGGGTAAGCAAGTCCCCCTCTACCAGGTTTGGCCCACGGGTCGACGTGGTTTGCCGGGTGTGTGACCGCTGTGTGCATAACAGCTGCTTGGAGCCATTGGTGAGAGATTGCAGGATGCTAAGATTCGGCTCTGCGTCTTCAATCAGAAGACCGACCTGAGAGCAAATTATCATCGCAAACCCACTACACCCCGAAAGTGAAAGGAAGTAAGTATAAGAATGGAGAAGTGAGTTAGACTTCCGGTTCTCACACTCTCCACAAGAAACCCAGGTATAGTCTTTTTTCCTTTACTGGTCTTATTTAGCAGACAAATATGGCGTATTTCTAGCCACACATAAGAGATAAGAAATTATCAATTGAATGACTGAACTGAAACATTTTTTATAATGTAAAATTATAATGAAAAAAAAAATCGAAAATTCGTGAGTTTTGTTCGGGGTACCAAATGCAAGTAAAGAAAAATAGACTACATAGAAGTCATTTCACGATGATCTTTTGTAAGAGTGTGGTAATTCCAAACGACTGAGTTCTAACCCAGTAAATAATTAATTCAATCATTTCTAGTCAAGCAAAAAATATCAAAGATAACTTAAATCCTGAAAATAAGGTGACTCATCGAAAACTTTTAGATGTTCTAGAAACATCTACTAATTAAGATTATTATTTATAACTGTTTATTCATGTCAGCCTCTCCGCCTACATTTATTACTAATATTTAAATACATAAGCGATCTATAGTCCAAGGCCAATGTTATTATTACTAGTTTGCCCACTTTATCTTCTTTCGAAAATTATTATATTTTAAAGTTGGTGCTCGCGACTTTGTCTGCGATTTTGTGTGAAGCCTACGTCATAGTAGCTTTATGCATGCAAAGTCTCAGCCCGATCGGTTTAAAATTGACAAAGTTTCATACAAACTATTTTATCTTCTTGGGTAATCAAAATCCTTTCTTAGCGGATGCCTACGTCATAATGGTAGACATTACATACCAAATTTCAGCCCGATCCGTCCAGAGGTTTGAGTTGTGCTTTGATAGATCACTATGTCAGTCAGTCACCTTGGAGTTAAATATATTTAGATATTATAATACATTGGCGATTTATAGTCCAAGGTCATGTTTAATCAATTATTATAAGTAATAGTTGGTCCACTTTATCTTGTTTAGAAAATCATTATATAAGTACCCCTCAGTAATAGTTTGCGCTTGCTGCTGGTAGAGTGTTTTGCTATAAATATTGCTTTATGTGAGTTAATAGGTTAGCAATTACTTACGTAATAATTTTTACTGTATTTTTTTTATGAAAACGATAATTTTGAGATATTTACTTAGTTTAAGTCATTAGAGTGAAAAATATTTGATATTTCATACCAAAACATTTTTAACAAATAATAAAAATTTTATGTTGCTAAATATTATATATACCTTACAATAAAATTCATGTTTTAATAAATCGCTCATCAAAGATTATATCATAATTTCTTTGGTCATTCCAAAAGTCTTTACTTTCAAAGATTTACATTACAGTTGCTTGTCTTCTTGTCTCTTTACATCTGAAAGAATTTATTATCACTGCGTTATTTTTGACATTCAAAACTTTTGTTACATATCCATTATAAGGTTACATATGGACGCTGATAAGCAATACTGTGTTAAGCCACACGAATGTCATTTTGAGAAAATGACGTCTAAAGATGACAAACCTATTCTTAACAAATATGTTTGAGGAAGTATATATCCATCTTTTCTTTTATTTTTTGATAAAAGGTATAATGAATAAAAATTAGAATGATATATTTAATATATTATCTAATAAAAAGTTTTTTAAATGTTTGAGATTATTGTATAAATTGCAAAATATGGAATGCAATTGAAATTCAAACCGATTAATTAAGAAACTTCTTTCCGTATTTATTCAGTTTATATGACTTCAATTTTTATTAATAATGTTAAATAGGTGATGCAGTATCAATATACATCAATATCTCCCAATTCAACTTTTTGTGGGTTGACACATTATTGCTTATCAGTATCCATATATAAATTACGAGAGTAAAACTTACAAGGATAATTCTCGCCTTGTATAAAAATTTCGGTTGAAACATTTTAGGCGACTCTTGCATGTAAAGGTTGAGTACGAGGTGGCTTTTGAAATAAATTGGATTTGAGACGACGATTCATGTGAACGAGATCACGTACTCGACACCTTGAATTGTAGACTTACCTACCTATAGTCCTACATATTATGTGAGTAAGTATATTGTTATGTGGGCGCTGATAAGCAATAATGTGTTAAGTCACAAAAAGTGAAAATTTGGAGATATTGATTTAACATTTGTAATACGGGTTGCATTATCAGAGTACATCGATATCTTCAAATTTAACTTTTTGTGTATTGCTAGTAATAACTAGATGTCGCCTAAGGGTCGTAGTTTGACTGTAGTTCGTTAGATATTCAACCAATTTCTATATTGACCTTAAATAATCTATTCCCAATTTGAGCACATATTTAACCAATAAACAAAATGGTGAATTCGTGTACGTGTCAAATCAAATGTTAGTGCGTGTAACGCTTTTTAATGTATTTTTATGCATAATTAAAAATTAGCATTCGCAACCCTTCTCTATGTATACAAATAAATAAAATTAAAGGGCTTTTTTATAATATCAAAATAACAGTTTTTAACTAAATGCATATGGAAGTATACACGGTACTTACATCAAAAACACATTTTTTAAATTTTTGTCTGTCTGTCTGTTTGAATCTCTGAAGTGGCTGTACCGATTTTGATTGGACTTTCACTCATAGATAGCTAATGATAGAAGGAGTAACGTAGGCTTATATTTGAAATATATTATTGTTTTAATTAAAAAAAATGGGAAAATAAAATTGTAACCAATGAAAAATTGAACAATATCCGAATCAAATAGGGAAGTTAAGCATCACATAAATATAATTTAATAAAAAGGTTTTTGCTTCACGTATTAATATATAGACGCATAAATATTACTATAAAACAACACGAGAAGTTGTATATTATATAAGCAGTACCTGTAACTTCATTACCTCGGGTATGGAACGTTGTAACTATTCCCAAGAAACCCTATAATTTTCCGGGATAAGCCCCTAATAATTGACCCAGTTTGTAAACTTTGCTCAGCCGAGTTTTATATACTTATC
The DNA here is from genome assembly GCA_037950945.1 of Hypolimnas misippus. Lineage (NCBI taxonomy): Eukaryota > Metazoa > Arthropoda > Insecta > Lepidoptera > Nymphalidae > Hypolimnas > Hypolimnas misippus. The sequence continues at coordinate 15,143,172 of JBBEEQ010000032.1, forward strand.
TAGTTACTAAATGATTCGTGGACAGCTTTAAAAGATAATATTTTAACATAATGTTTTAGCATCTACTTTAAACACAAAACATATTGATTAAGTAATTTTTCTGTACAAAAACATTGTCTCTTTCTATCAGTGTGTCATTCATATTTTAAATAACAGCTCTTATCGCGGTAACTTATCGTAAAAATACCTTTTTAATTGCGCGACATTTTGACGAAGGTATATCCGTCGTGGTCACGTTGTGACGTTCTTAAATATGAATAATATAAATCGCGAAAGAATGTGTCATATTTTGATATTGATAATTTTTGGAGGCCTCAGTAATACATACTTCTAATACTACAAATGTGAAAGTTACTTTCTCTTTCGTTGCATTTGATAAATTTTGGGTATAAAGATAGAGTGGAGAAGGACAAAAAATTTACACTTTTTTACTGCGAAAATAAAGCATGAAAGAAATGAGAAAATGTACATACCTGTAAGGAGTATCCGTCATTTCTTAAGTAATTAAGCTATTCTAATGTATGCAGACGAAGTCGCGGGGAGCTAGTGGAGCTATAAGACGAGAACTATATTTGTTAGTTTTACTCTCGTAAGTAATTTTAAAAAACTCAGTAACTTCCTAACAGCTATGTAGGCGGCCTTACGAATGCTGTGACTCTGTCAAAAATAAGGCACTTACTGTAAATTCCTTCAGTGTAAAGCAATTACAAACAACTTAAGTAAATCTTTATGAATGTCTGAGAGCAAAACTTATAAGTCTAATTCACGTCTAATATTATAAAATTAAATCAAAATCCGGTCTGTATTTTTTTCGAAAAAAGTAAAAAATATCCAAACATCCTCTCAAAGTTTCGCATTAAAAGTTAGCAGATTGTTTTTTAAATAAATTAAAGTTAACGTATATATTCACGCGAAAATTTAAGGAACGTTTTCTTTTAATTTCCAGTGCTTATCGTAATCAGAATCTTAAGGAAATAATTTTCGGAGGCTGAACTCGAGTTTTGAAACCGTTTACATTTTATTTTACGTTTAATGTATTTTGTTACTTTTTTTCATGTACATATAAGAAATATTTTACCTTAAACATTTGAATTTTTTACTTATAAATTAATATGAGTCGATTGCACATAATAATCTCGCATAACCATTATGCAACTAATGGCGATGAAAATATGTCGATTTAGCTAATAAAAAAACGACTTGGTTGACCGTTTAATTAAAAAAAAAACTCCTACTTTCAGATACCAATGCCATTGGTCATTAATGATTTTTCGAAACAAAGAAATATTAACCATATCAGTTTAGCCGTTTTTAAGTAATCGAGCAACATACATAAAAGCTCCAAAGAATTGATATATTTTGAAGTCGGTTAAAATTGATATTGGAATAGCGTTTCCAATTGCAATTACAATAGTTCGCCAATTGTATTCCAATATTTGATTATTGATTGATTAATAGGTCTGATGACTGATTGGCGAAGCTTGCGTTGGCTGCGCTATTGACGTCGACGTCGATATTTGCTAATGACAAATACTTGTATAAACTTATTGGTCGTAGGGTAATAATAATATTAGTGCAGTTTCTGAACTGTAGATGTAAAATTCATATTTAATATAACGGGTCTTGTCGCGATATCTCATGACTTCCACGGTCGTGACCACGGCGGATGCAACTTCGTCGAAACGTCAGGCAATAAAAAAGGTCTTCCATTAGTGCGATAAGGCCCGTTATATTAAATATGAATAGTATAAATCGCGAAAGTTTAAAATAAACAATCCAGACGTAAAAGTCTAAAATGTATTTTAAAAAATATATTATTATTTTTATCTTAATAAAAATCAAATACTAATATAATCAATGTTTTAAACTAGCTCCCTCTCGTGGTGTCACTCGCTATTATAGTTACCGCTTCGCACCTTTAAAGTAGTATCAGAAATTATCCCCTACATACAAACTTACAAACAAATTTTAACTCTTTATAATATAGTAAGTATAGATAACGGGTTCAATTGTCATAAAACGAGTACGAGAATACTTTTTACCAGACTGTACGACGCTAAGTAGGGTAATGTGTTTAAGGTAGATTTGTGGCACAATTTAGACCAACGCAACTGATTTTGATAAATGACTCATCATTTGATTCGTCATGACGGCGCAAATGTCATTGAAAACAAACAAATTGCTTAAATCAAAATGGTGAATTTTGAACGCCATAATGTGTAAGAAATGAAAATCAACGAACTATGTCAAATGGGGTATAGTTGAGTTGGTATTTAAAAATCATAGGTTTCTCATGTTGTTTTTCAATCAGAACTACCATTTAGGATGTATAACGTTTTAAAGTTGATTAAGTTTTAGTATTTAGATGGATAAGCCACTGATGCTTATGAACTAGAAGTTTTGGCAGCTAAAACTAAACAGAAAATTTATTACATTTACTTCTGGTTAGAAATAAATGCAAGCGTCACATCGATGTTTCTCAAAATATTTACCCTCAGTAATCTAAATATAACCCAGGCCGCTACTGTACCATACTTAATTTCCAATTTAACGATGCAATAGAACCCCTAACACTCATTCCAAGGAAGACGTTTATAAATTCATAATCTGTTTGGAGACGAGCCGTCCCCAGCATCACTTGATATTGATTCCTCTCATTCGGTGCTCGTTAATAACTCTCACTAATCCAGAACACAGCGCCAGTATCATTTGTCACAGTCGCCCGTGCTATTTGTCTTCCAACTCCGCAAACATGAGACATTTGCTTTGAACATTATAATTGTAAATTAGTATGAAATGATCATTAATTTTTACATGTCTTTCGGTAAAAAGTGTTTTATTTTTTGGGGTTAATGTATGTTTGTGTGGTTCTTTAATGTGTCCATAGAATGAAGTGAAAATTGGTAAAATTCAGGATGTGTCATCTAACCGTTTAAATGAAGGTCCCAAAAGATTTTATGATAAATCCTATAACTAAGATAGCCTAGCAGTAACCCGCTGAAAATAGCTCCTTACAGTCTGCCTCAGCAGTATCTTGCTATCACAGAAGATCGGCGCGAAGTACCTAATATCAATCCAGAAGCCTAACTCCCTCCCCAATTCCTTTATTTACTTTCAGCAGTGGGGCATTTACAGGCTGCTACTTACTTTACTCTACTTCCTATTTCCGTTTATCGTTTGTTAATTTGAGCTGGGATCTATGGCTTCTGATGAAAAAAATTCAGTGAATTAATTTTTTATTTAAAACTATTTTTCACAAATGATGCCTACACTGTATGACCCTACGAGAACCAACATTTTAATATATTTTTTTTAATAAAAATAATCTGTTTTTTACTCTCAAATATCGATTTTGATATCTTCAGTAAAATGTCCAACACATGTCCTGTTGACACCTTTCAAATTGAAAAACATATTTTCGCGTTATTCCAAGATTCCAGCGTCGACTGCAAATTGCAAAAATATATAATTTGAAATAAGAGACAAATTATTTGTGCCGTTTAACCAATTCAGCATTTCCGTAACAGCTCCCGACCTTGGCGCTATTTTCCAGTGCTGAGATGAGGTTAATGTGTTTACTGTTTATACTATATAGGTTAAGTTACAAATATCACATTTTTTTAGCGGATCAAGGTGAAATAGAAATTTATGATTCCGTTTATAGATAAGTAAACATATATGGAAATTTCTTAAGCTTATCACTTCAATAGCTACACGCTTGTGTAGACGGAATTGGACGAAGATATGTGCAAATTATGAATACGTTTATAAACCAAGATAAATATTAGAATAATTAAATAATTTTCATACCTTTAAAAAGCCAAGGAGTGATTATTAATGGAACATAAAATTCATGTTTCCCGTTTTTATTTTCTAATACTATATTGTCAGTTTTCTCTTAGCATCCGCAGTTTGTTGCTAGACAACTGTCCTAGTTACGTGTATCAGTCTCATCGCAGTTACCACTACATTTGTTATGTCAATGAGATATTAACGAACATACCAAACGATTTAACCTTTCCTTAAGTTTGAGTTTTTTCTAACAATCAACAATCATTAAAATCTCCAACAAATATATATTGATTTAAAAACTTATTCAAGTCCGTTCAATTATTAAGAGTACCATTCATAATGTCAACGAACGTGTCATTTTTTTTCAATACACGTCAATCCATTTGTGATATTGAAAATCACTCAAATCTCACTTTGAAAGAGCAATTACCGTCATTGTCGGTACAGCACGGACTGCGATCGTTTAATCGAAACATTATTTCATTGTGGCATCAATTTTTTTTATGGAAAATATGACGAGTTTTCAATACACATTCAAAAAGGAGGAGGTTCTCATTTCGTAGTTTATGGTTTTTATTTAAATGTATTAACCTGAGAACTCCGTTACCTCTTAAAATATTATGACAATACTTTTTTTATTTACTTACGGGTATACTTTCAGATTGGTTCAGATAGGATTGATAGAATTTTTATCAAAGTCGCTTTAGATCAGTATTTTGGTTATAAATTCATTAAAAAATACATAATCTTAACGTTCAAAATATCTCAGAAAAACAAAATATTGAAATAAAAAAAATAATTTTAAAATCTTTTAATGTTCATATCCTCACCAAAGTTATTTTTTATCAATAATGATGTTCAATTATAGATGTGACGAATACTCTTTATATCATTTTTCGGAGTTTTTTTATAAATTTTCCTGATTTTTTTTTTTTTTGGTTAGTTGGTAATATTTCACACCAAGTGTGCGAGATTATAAATGTAATTTAGTTGTTAAAGTGAACGATATTATTTCAAATTTATGCGGCCATAAAGTGAAGATGTCTCCGGCTGTTGAACGCATATTCGCGGTGTGTTCAGCAAAAATCTTTGTAATTCAATTTCTGCGCGATTTTACTTTGGTGGTAAAATTTTGCATAAGACTTATGAATAAAATTAGTTATGATGGTATAATATATTTTAATTACTATATCTAACGTTAAAAGTAGATGTAATTTGATTGTTCATTAATTTATTAAAATACTCGTATAATTATAGTTACTAGTAGTCGCCTAGCAGTCAAAATTCGACCAGAATTCATTAAATTTTCAACCGATTTCAAGATTGACCACAGATAACAAAATAGTATACGTATATACGTGTGTGTGTCCAATATATGGTTGTGTGTGATTTTTTTTTATACATGATAAAAAAAAAATCAGCATTTTGTACTCCTTCTCTATATAATCTAGAAGTGTACAAAATGTTATACTGTGCCCAATTTTGTAAAAAAGGTTTACAAAGTTTTTACTTCGCCTATTAATATATAGATTAATAATTATATGGATGCTGATAAACAGAGTCAACACAGTAAAACTTATTATTAGAATTTTTTTCTTATTATAATAATTTGCTTTTAATTCATTATACCTTTTATAAAAATAAAACGAAAAGATGGATGTATAATTCTTCAAACAAAATAAAATAGACGTCATTTTCTGAAAATTAACTCCATGAGGTTTGACATAGTATTGCTTATCAGCGTCTATATAATGTACGCGCTATCTGTCCCGAAACGCTTGGCGCTATATTTTTTGTCCATACGAGATCTAAAACGCGAACTGTACAATTTGAAAATTCGCACTACACTCTGATTCTTCGTTCTTTTGGTCATGTAGGCCACTTCAGTAAGCGTCGGCGGTTATGTTCGCGCTGCGCCGCACCGTTCTTATCAAAGTCGCTCAAGTACGATCGCCATCGTTTTATATTGACGTAGCTACCCTTTGTGGTTTCAGTTGCGTTTATGGTCACTGTTTAATTCCTATGCATTGTAACGTGATGTAATATAAACTATATTCTTATTCAAAGGGGTTATTCAACACGAAAAAAAATCCAAATTGAATCAGTTTTAGAGTTTACGTACTACCTGTATACAAATTTACAAAGAAATTTTACATCTTGATGATATATTATGACAGAGACAGTAAGCGACGCGTCGCGTGCTCGTTTCAACGTTTCGTGCCGCGTCGCACCGCTTCATTTTGAATTCGCTTTGCAATCGCGTTGGCTTTGACTGGCCTTAGATGAAGATTACAATTCTAAGTTTTAATATATATTTTAAACGTTCGCGATTTACACTATTCATATTTAATATAACGGGTCTTATCGCGATAACAAATGGTAGAAATACCTTTTTATTGTCCGACGTTTTAACGAAGTTGTATTCGTCATGGTTACGAGCTAACTCTAACCACGTCAGATCAGTCTTTATATGAAATATGAATCTAAGTTTTATTGTCGTAATTTATATAAAACAACTAACCTGGTAACAGATACATAGTAAAGAATTATAGAAGCTGAGCGTGTCAAAAATGAGGCTACTGACGGTAAATTCTTTCAGGAGTAAAGCAATGAAAAACGACTTATATAAATCTTTATGAAAGTCTAAGAGCAAAATTTATAAGTGTAATTCTTGCCTTAGATCTGAGAATGGTTTATAGATTAAAAGACGTAGATCGATTTCCGGACTCCACACTTCCATCTCAAAAGATTCCGTTGAACGTGAACCTTTCATATTTTATTATTATTATTATTTCTAAAACTTTTTTTTTGTAACAATAAATTTGGAAAATACAAAACAAATTTTCCATTATGGTAAAATTCTGAGATAAGAAAAAGTTTCCGCACCTACCCCCGGGGATCGTTACTCAACGAACACAATACTTCATAATTTCTTAAGAATATTTTTCCAAGATCTACTTATAATACTTTTTTAGCAATTTCCTTAGCAATAAATACTTGATTTTTAGTAAAATTAGTTCATCAAAGTTTCGATTTTGATCGTCGAATTGGTTTTGGTAATTTGATTGGAATATTTTATTTTGGGTTGTGTTTTCCGTATTTTATGGCTATCGATTATGAGATCGTGTTAATTGATTATTTTATTTCACATTTTTTTACTATCTATTGTAAGAAACAAATACATTTTGTTTATAAGAACTTTTAATTTCAAGTTGTAAATAAATAATTGAATAAACGCTTCACACTTAACAACCCTCATTAGAATTTCACGATGTGACAGACCGTAAGCTCTAAGCCTTATTGGGGGCCCGAAACACACACAACATAAACACAAACGACACCACACCACGACAAACATCCATATGGCCAATACAGATGTTAGCCATGAGCGAGGATCGAACCGGCATCCGCTAGTGCTTTAGTCAGTTGCATTGAGAACTACATACGTCAACCTGTCGTCAAGTTACACTTAAAACGAATTTTCTGAATCAATACCTTTTTTAACCCAACTTAAATTTAATCCATAAATTAATCGCATCAGTACCATATGTAAAGATATTTATGAATTATACCTGTAGCGCTGACTATAAACTAAAATTCACGCAGGAGAAACCGTGTTACGTCGATAGTAGTATAAAATAAAAATGAATGCGCTAAACAAATTTTCATAACTATGTCAGGCTATTTAGCTTAAATGCTGAAGGAAATGTAAATCTGTACGTGCTCGGATTCATCTGGCTCCAAGCACGCTGCGGACGCGCTTAACGTGACGTCATTATACGCGTACATTTATATCGAGGAAGACATTTTTATCTTGTCGAGATGGCCTAGAGGTTAGAACACGTCGATCTTAACCGACGAGGTTCAAACCCCGACTACCACCGCTGATTTATCAAGAGCAAAATTTGTGTTTAAATTCATCTCGAGCTCGGCGCTGAAAGATAACATCTTGTGAAAACCTGACACATGTATATCCGCCAATTCGCATTAAAAAAACGTGCTGGATAAAGCTCCAAACCTTATATATATATATATATATATATATATATATATATATATTACGGTCTGTCATATCGTGGAAGTTATATTATAAACATCAACAAACTCCTTAACTTTACGGTAGAAAACGATTATAAAACCGTGTGTATAATGTAGTTAAAAAACGAACGAACAAAGTATTTTATTTTCATAATTATGTAAAGAGTATTCGGTTAAATACAGACAAGGAAATGTAAATTTGTACGTGCTCGGATTCATCTGGCTCGGTGCGGCGCTCAGCTGCGGTCACGCTTACTGTGGCATCATAACACCCACATTCACAATGACGTTGAACACTTTTTAAGATAAATAAAAACGGCTAATTCAGTAAAAAAGTAAAGTGAAGTAACTGCATATTAATGTCCCACTATTGGACAAAAAATCTCCTTCTAAGAAGAATGTTTAGAGCTCAATCCACCTAGCTGCTTCGTTGCAGACGAAAAACGAAAAAAGTGAAAATAAATATTGGCTACATTTTGATGTCGGTGCCAAGTAAAACTTTTTACGTGCTATTTACTGGCATCTCCTTCTTTTGAAATCGGTTAAACTAGCCTCTGCTCGTGGCTTCGCTTGCACGAAGTTTGCTTTCTTTATACAAACTTTGGACCCCGTTTCACCCCCTTAAAGGGTTAGCTTTGTAAAATCCATTCTTAGCGGATGCCTACGTCATTAGCGTATCAAATCTCAAAATAATCCTTACTGTGGTTTGAGATGTGTGTTGATAGACCAGTCAGTCATTAACGGTCGCTTTTTAACCGACTAGGCGAGGCAAAGTCAGTATATGCGTCAGTTTCTACATTTGTGGCACTATTTAGACTAAATGCATAAGCCGATTATGATAAATAACGCGTCGTTTAATTTATCATGACCGCGCAAATGTCTCAGAAAGCATAACAATTTGGCATAATTAAAGTGGCTGATTTAAGCGCCACAATATAAAAAAAAAGAAAAAAATAAAAATTACTTTTTTACTGGGTGGGTAAAAGACCCTTTTTTAAAACATAGCTAGTTGGGTTTACTTTTCAAGCAATCGGGTTTTTAATTTTATTTATTAATCACTTGTTATACATATAGATTAAATACCTAGCAATCGAAAGTCCCCAGTGTGTAAAACCTACATACACAAAAAATATAATCTGCGAAAATATTATACTTTTGATTTCTGTACAATAATTTTTAAATTAGGTTCAATATGTCCTTCTTCTCTCTTTATTACAGATTACAGGCTATTAAGTTATATGATAGGACACTAATGACATTACCTCCGTAATATTATATGCTACAAGATCCTCTTAAAGCTTTTATTCTATCCAATTAAGCGTGGCTCAGACGTATTGGCTGTTGAACGGCTTCGGGCACCGTGACGATCGTGATATAAAGGTAAGTATAGACTAGAAAAAGCCGAAGTGGCCTAGTGGTTAGAACACGTCTATCTCAACCAATGATTGCGTGTTCAAACCCTGCCTAGCATCGCTTATTTTTAAGTGCTAAATTTGTATTTAAATTCATCTCGAGCTTGGCGGTGAACGAAAACATTGCGAGGAAACCCGCATCGGAGAAATTCTGACTCATGTATACCAACCCGCAGTGAAGCAGTGTATTGGAGTAAGCTCTAAGCCTTCTCCTTAAGAGGAGAGAAGGCCTTTGTCCAGCAGTGGGACATTTACAGGCTGTTCTTTTACTTTACCTTTTTTGACTATTAACACCATTCATCTACACAATTTCAATTTGAAAATACCCCACAAGTAGAAAGAAGAATATTAATCAAAGTTTTTCTAAACTAATATTATAAAGAAGTAAAATTTGTTTGTAAGTGTGGGTGGTAATCACTAACACCATATATTCGATTTGATTTTTTTTTGCGTGAAATAACCTGTTTATTGAGAAAGGTTATAGGGCCATCACGCTATGACTCATAGAAGCGAAACAGTAATCATAAACGCGAATGACTTCTCCCCTCGGGCAGCTAATCTGAAATAATCAAAACAATGTTGCTGCTTGTCAAATTCTCGTTATATTTTGTCCAGGAATTATGTAGTGGTAGCGGGTACAAAACCCTCACGGCCCCAGCGCATACGCCGTATTCCCGCGCGCTTCCAAGACGCCTGATTGTTCCCCCCGCAACCTACGGCGACAGTACGAGCTAAGCCACGGACCGGAACGGTCGGACGTCTTTTCGCTACTTCTACGCTCGTAGAGATATAATAGAAGTTAATCTTGAACTTTTTTTTTATATAATTTGTTTTTAATAAAAGTTTTATTCAATGTTACGTAATATATTTACATGAAACAAGTTACATCTTGAATATTAATTGAAAATCACTCAAAACAATGGTGATAGTACAGCCATTATGAAATGCAAATGAGTCTCTGCTTTATTTATGGGCCATAATAAACTATCTAGCTCCCTCCGAGCTGTTATAATGTTACTTAGAACTGCCGTATTCGTCCTATTATTATGTTTTATGGACCTCTACCTGCGGTGAGCTTGTGTCTAAGAAAATATAAGGTATTGAACGATGAATAGCTTGTAGCGGTCACCATCAAAATTGTTAATTATTGTATTGTACTTCCAAATTTCAAACTTTTTCATTGTTTAGTTTAAAAATAAAATTCAATCTTAATAATTAAATTCAATAATTTAACTTTTTAAAATTGCAAACACTTCACATGTCATCTGTCATTACACACGACGCGTTAGCCACAGACAAGTATTTCTAGAGTACCATTCACTAACATCATGGTTTATGTACTTTACAAGTCTTTTTTAATAAAAGGAACTGAATGATATACTAATTTTATATAAAAACACAAGCTACTGAACCGATTTTGATATAACTTTAAGATCTAATCATAGCTTGGTTTACCTACCTACTACTAAAGAATACCATATAAAAGAAATAATTTTCGAAAATGGTTTTAGAAATGATCCAATACTGAAGTAAGAAACATTAAAATAACATGCGAATTGAAAATCTTCTCCTTTTTTTAAATCGTTTGAAAATCCTATGATTATTCTCAAAAAAATCAATGCATGTGCCGTGAGAAATCGGACACATGTGTATATTCCAACCCACAGTGGAGCAGCGTGGTGGATTAAGCTCTTGACCTAATTCTTAATGGCGAGTAGGCCTTCACCCAGCAGTTGGACATGTGCAGGCTGTCACTAATCACATAATCTATAATTGACTTAACATTAGTAATCAATTTAATAGTTGTCGCCAAGAGAGAGTAACATTGTTAGGTAGCTTAATTACCATATCTCTGTGTACTTTGATTGTAATAATACATAATTATGTTGATCGCATAACGACCGTATACACTATGTTTCTATCTTTGCAATTAACATAACCTACATATAAAAATTTATGTGTACATCTTTGTATATTCCCTATGGACTACAGCTGGAGCGATAATTTTTACGCAATCTTTAGAATAGCCCAGCGAGTGATCCTATCAATTGGTAACAACCAAATCAACAGAATATTTTTACCTGTTAAAAATACCTATTATTGTAATTTGATATTGTATCAAAATTAATTGGTTTGGGTATTTGCATTAATTACAATGTCTAAGTTTATACTTCATCCATTATACCAACTTGTAATTAAACAGCGTTGTCTATAGTTTTAATGAACTTTGATGCAGGACACTAACCAAACATCTATCAGTGGTTCTCAATCGTTTTAAGTTATATATTTTAAGCTTTCGCGATTTATACCAATCATATTTAATATAACGGGTCTTATCGCGATAACTAATGGTAGGTAATACCTTTTTATTGAAATAAAACTATTTTAAACGGATTTAAATCGCGTATATTAAGTATTTTTATCATCCTGAGGTTTCGAGCACTTTGCAGCGTTCGAGGTCACGGGCAGACTAAGGTGACATTTGTCTATGTGAGGTTTTAGAAAATATTATTTACACCGCCAACGGTTTCTTAGTTGGTATCTTGAATAACGTTCCGGTTGCACGCAGAAGGCACTAACTGTATCTTTGGGTCTTGCAGTCTGTTGGACTTGGGATTTTAATTTTTTAATAAGTGGATCTCAGGTGTTTGAAAGTCTCTAACCATCTTCTCTATTGAAGTTCGGATGTTTTTTAATTTCAATAGCCTCACGTATCATTCTAGGAATGAATCTGTGTTCTCTAGCGAGGATCTGTGGTTTATCAAATCGAATAAAATGGTTAGGTTTATCCAAAGCATGTTCACAAACTGCAGACTTTGAAGAACGCCTATTTTTGACATCTCCTATGTGTTAAAAATGTTTATTGTTTAAAATTCAAACCGACAGCCTTCACGGTATTCGTAGACCACAGATTGAGAACCATTGGTCTAGACTGAATGTTAACACTAAACACTGTCGCTGTTGAACGCTTAGTTTACGTCTTACTTATCTTGCAAGATGTTGACGAGTATATACATTTATATTTTATGAATAAATTCATTACAAATGACGAAGATTATTATAGCAGAGTAACTAACCCTCGCAGTTTATGGTTACTGTTTCGCTCTCATGAGTCGTAGCGTGATGTTATATAGCCTATAATCTTCCTCAATAAACGGACTATCCAACGCAAAAATGATTTCCAAATTGGATGTGTAGTTTCAGAGTTTAACCCCTACATTCTTATGAACAAGTTTTACGTCTTTATAATATTAGTATAGGGAGTATGGACTAGCTTTTGTTAGCGGCTATGTTCGCATTATAAAGATATTATTCTTCTTCACGTTCGTCGCGCGTCGGTCTGCTTTTAATCGAATATCTCATAAAACGTAATAGCTAAAGGGTTAAGATTTTCACAGAGCATGTAATTACAATTTTCGATATAATCTATATTTCGTTTGTGTTTTTTTAAAGTATTTATAAAGTACGTAGTATAGTGGAATATTTCGTAGACCGACTCACGCTTGACCGGTTTGTTAAAGTTACCTAAATCTTCCTCTGTCTAACGCGATATGATAAATTTCATCAAAGTCTCGCCTTCGAGTTCAAACTTTTCAGGAAAATTTTTGTTATACTCATGTTTTACACGCGTAAATTTTTACAAGACATTATAACATTTTTATAGCTTAAACTTCTTTTACATTTGATATTAAAACCTGCAGTAATACATTGAATTTATGACCTCGTTTGTTTGTTTGAACGAGCTAGTTTCAAGAACAAAAATTTTTGAGATTTCTTATGTTAGATAGCCGTTCGGTGAGGAAAGTATACGTTACCCCCATAGGCTGAGCAGTAAACAATAAACGGTTGACATGAGCATGCGGAGTAAAACTATATCTAATAAAACATGCTTCAGTTTGACACTTGATTTCTAATTTAAACCTACTTCCAAAAAGGAGAAAGTTCTAATTTCACGAATTAGGTACTCGAAAATGATTGGAGATATTTGGATCATTCTGTTTTTGTTTCAAAGGTCTTCGATTGATCTCAAAGAATTTTCTTCAAAACAGGTTTAATTGGAATAAATGTGGATAAGAATAAAATAATGAATTAAATGATATAACGATTTAAAGTTTCGTTAATAAGACTTAAGTCTTTAAACGTTAATGTGAAACAATTCAGACTTTAAAACCAAGAGTTTTTTTTAGTATAGTTAACAAACAAAGATAAATCGAAGCAAAATAGCGGATATACATATCCTAGCATTTTACCGTTTATACCAGGATCCGCTTATTATTCTATATTGTCAGGCTTTACGTGCTCTCCGAAGCACTGTAGGAGACCCGCAAGTACTTATACTAACAAAAAAAAAAAAAAAAAACAAAAATTTATATGAAATATCTGCCTCGAAAAGGAATCCACAACCGTTGGTAATAAAGGTAAATTCAGTACACCAGAGTGATCTTTAAATTAGCAGTACACGCTGGTAATTTATTATCAACTTTTTTGAAAATAACATAATTGTCAAGAAGTATGAAAACAAATTTAAAATTGTCTAAAACGTATCAATATGGCTGATCGTTTTCCCGCCCGTGGCGTCATTTCACTTCGCAGTAATAAATCGCCGAAGTGGAAACCGCAAATATTTCACGCTTAAATAAGTCAACATTAACACGTCAGTATCTTATTTCCCCGTATTTATTGACGGATGATTGTGACCAAATTTCGTTATTTAGTTTTCCATTTTTTGAATGATCTTTTTAAACAAAAAAGTCTTGAAGCAAACAGAGGGGTTCGTCTCAGTCGAGCCTTTTTACAGATATATTATTATTTTTAAATCAAAGTGGTTGATTTTAGACGTCATAGTGTGAAAACGAAAAAATGAACATCGATTATGTTAAGAGGGATATTGTTGAATAGGTATTTAAAAATCATTTTTAGGTTTCTCATATCATTTTTCAACCAGAATTACCATTTACAATCTATAACGATTTAAAGTTGGATAGTAAAGATTCTCTATATCTTAATTACGCTATCGGGTTTTTAATTTTTTCCATAAATTGCGAGTTAGTTTAATTTCTATTTTAAGTAATTTATTAACTTCGATAGCTATATTAATTTCGTCCTATATTTTACACAAAGCAGCATTGGCTCTAAGAATCTTCATTGTAATAATAAAACATTAAGTTCCCGCTAACTTCCGGACACAATTAATTACTGTGACGTACACAACAGATAATGAAATCCGAGAGGAATCCACAATTATACGTCGCCTCTAATTGTTTGGGAGGTAAAAGGTTATGAGGGATGCTGTTTCGATCCTGATGTTATTATATTATTCAAACCAAAATTCGGCTTAAAACTTTTGGGTATTTCGGATTTTATTTTTGGGCCAAAGGCAAACTTGGTAAGTATTGGTTTGTTTCAGAGTTTTAGAGCGGGGAGTTTTATTTTGCTATGAGAGCCCTAAGCTACTAAGAATACCCCTGAAATACAAATTTTGACTCTTTATAATAATAATAATAAATAAATAAACGCATCACACTCAACGGCGCCCATTAAGATCGCGTGACCTTGTGTCGGTCCGGAAACACTCACAACACTAACACAAACACCCAGACCACGACAAACATCCGTATGGCCAATACAGATATTTGCCGCGAGCGGGGATCGAACCTGCGACAGTCAGCGCTTGAGTCATTTGCAGTGACCACTGCGCCAACGTATCTGTCGTATAATATTAGTATGCAGTGGGTAGTAAAATCAGAATGAAAATAGTTTTTAAATGACAATTGTTAAAATGAAAATTGATATTATTCAAAAGATTTTCAAGTCCTCTAAACTAGATAAGTACGGAAAAAAAAGGTTAATGTAATATTTTGAATTTCAAGCGCGTTTTATATTTTGCAATTTATACAATAATCTCATATATTTAAAAACTTAATATTATATAAAAAAAAATATTATAACAATCTATTTTTAATTCACTTTATCTTTTGTCAAAATAGAAAAAAAAGATGGACATATGCATTTTCAAACAACTTTATTAAGAATAGATTTGACGTCTATAGACGCCATTTTCTCGAAGTTAAGTCCGTGTGGCTTGACACAGTATTGCTTATCAGCGTCCATATAACAAGCTATTTTATATGTATATCTATATGTTTATAATCAAGTGCCTGATATATAAATTTCTTATTCACAAGTAATTTTTAAGAATCATAAGACTGTTATATAATCATTATATTCCTAGACAATCCTTAAGATAAGATAGTCTATAAATATTAAAAGCGGTGTAATATGATATCCATGATCATATTAAGTTGATGTTGGCAAAAAGCCAATCACTTCGATAAATTCTTACTTGACTGACATCACTGAAATACTATACAATTCTTTGTTCTTACAAAAACGTGATTTTTAGTGATCCAAAATCTAGGACGTATCTCATAGCCTAATGTTTTTAACCACCGACCAAAAATATCCCCTGTATTTGACGTGTGTATCTCTGTCTGTTTGTGGCATTGTAGCTTCCTAACGAATGGACCGATTATGATGCGATTTTTTGTTTAAAAGCTGAGGTAATCGAGATGAATCTTAGTTTCAATGTGCGATCTGTTATAAAGTTTTAAGGTTATTAGCTCTTTTCTAGTTTCGAAAGGATTTTAGTAACCTCTAGTGATGCAATTGACTCCAAATTCATAACACCTTGCAATGTAGGTACATACAAATATTTTACTTAGAGTTAACTTCTGTCGGCTTATGATATCCTGGTACTTTCGATTACAACTATCCGTCGCGGAGGCCTTCGCGGTAACGCTCACTGCTCCGCTGTAGTTGATCGCAGCGTGATGTAAGTTAACTTGCAACATTCTTCGATAGATGGACTACCTTACGCCAAAAGAAATATTTCAATCCAACAATTAGATTCTGAGATAAACACCTCCAAAAATCGCACTCGATTTCACCTATATCGCCAATATGACAATAGCAGCATTTTAAACCCAAATCCTTTATTTTTTTAATTATTAGTATTTATAATACATATTGAAATACAAAAGAAAAAAATGTGTTCCCATTATGGATAGTTTTAGAAGGGTGTACTCGCATGAGTACAGCGGTCACAAACTTACTGAATCGTCCGTATGTAAAAGATAAGTTACAAAAACTCACTGTACTTAAACGAGTACGATGGCGCTAAATGGGTTAACATAGTAACATAAATTTGCCTAATATTGCCTCAGCAACTTACAGCAAATGTATCGCGTCGGGGCTCGTTGATATTTTTTTTTGAGATAATTTTTAATAGTTAATCAATCGCATATACTTGCGTAAAACTTTACACTCTTTCTAGGACAGTCGAGTAAGAAGATGCCGACGGTCAGTTTCAATAGCTTAGACTATTTCCAAACTAAACTTTAAACTATTACAAACTTGAAAGCACTACAAACAATGCTTTTGTATCTATAATGAAAACATTGCCTTTATTTAGTCAATAAATAAAAAACTTGTATTGTTTCAGAATTAAAATATTTCGAGCGAACTCCTGAATTATTCATTTCTCCGTCACCTGTCTGCGAGTACACCGAGACGCGTTCAGTCGCTATCACTTTTATATCAACGGTAACACTTTGTTTGTCACAAACGATTCCATTGAACCGAACATTATATTTGGATGCTGATAAGCTATAATGTGTCAACCCACAAAAAGTCAAATTCGGAGATATTAAGTATTCTGCTAATGCGTCACGTATTTATCATTATTCGAAAAAAAACTTCAAGTCATCTAAACTAAAAAAGCACGAAAAAAGGTTTCTTAATTTAATGTTCCTAATACTGAAGAGTGTTTGATATTTTACAATATGTAATAATCTAATATTTAAAAAACTGACTATTAGAATTTTTTTTTCTTATACCGGTCTCCCTTTCATACCTTTTTTCAAAGAGAAAAGGTGGGTACATACTTTTTCAAACAAAATTAATAATAGGTTTGACATCTTTTAACGCTATTTTCTCAAAATGAAGTCCGTGTGGCTTGACATATTATTGCTTATCAGCGTTCATTTATACATATCTATTATATTGCTATACCTACTTGTTATATGAAACTACTCTAGTTTCACTTGCGTTTATAGATACTGCTTCACTCCTATGAGTCTTAGCGTGATGTAATATAGCCTATAACTTTCCTCAATAAACGGATCAACCAACGCAAATAGAGTTTTTCAAATCGGTCCAGTAGACGTAGCCTATTCAATGAAAACAAACAGACAGTCAAATCTTTCTTCTTTATAATATTAGTATAGATAAAATCGAGTTCTCGACGAACCGAGAAACTCCTTTTTTGAAATCAGTTAAAAAAGTTGGAAATTCTTAAATTCTTAGATACATATATTTTAACATGTCTACGAAACTTTTCGACATCTTCAGTTTATGGCTGCATAAATTTTCTATATTATCGTTCAAGTGTAATTTATTGATGAAATACGGGAACGGCTGTCGTGATGAAATAAATTTTTAAATTTCACAAAGTAACAAATTCAAGAATTTGGATTAGAAATAAAAAAAATGGAATAACATTTTCTTTTTAATAAATTATAAATGAAATTTTAATTTTTTATAATAATATTACCTTCTTATTTTTTTTATCTTATCTACAGGTCCATCAAGACTCTTAATTATAAATCCTACTAATAACACTTCGCGTAAAATTTTGTGTAGCCTTAAAGTTCGTTAAGGTTATACACAAGAATACTAAAGTATTTTTATTAAAATTTTACACTTTTATAACTGAATAAATTTTTTCAACACACTAGAGACCTTATTCATACTAATATTTCAAAATGCAAAAGCAACTCAATTTAATTGTTACATTTTCGTGCGGAAAAGTTTATACCTTTATCGTATAGATTAGTAATGGATTAGACTTTGGCGGAGGAGCTACACTTTGTTACGAGAATCAAACATGAAGTGGATAATGGCGAGGATAAATTAAATCAGTCTTGAGTAGGTGATTCAAATTAAGCACGGTTGCGAAGCTATAACAAGGGGAATCAAAGGGATGCGGCGCAATGCGGCGCGATGCGGTGACTTGTCCTACGTGCGCGCGAATCGTCCCGAACCTCTACTGTCATCTATATGAATATTATAAAGAGGTAAAGCTTATTATATATTTTAAACTTTCGCGATTTATACAATTCATATTTTAATAAACCGGTCCTTATCGCGATAACTAATGGTAGTGGTCACG
Organism: Hypolimnas misippus; assembly: GCA_037950945.1. Classification (NCBI taxonomy): domain Eukaryota; kingdom Metazoa; phylum Arthropoda; class Insecta; order Lepidoptera; family Nymphalidae; genus Hypolimnas; species Hypolimnas misippus. The sequence continues at coordinate 15,161,643 of JBBEEQ010000032.1, forward strand.
AGCTGACTAAGTCACGTCGAATGCAATTTCGTCGAAACGTCGGGCAATAAAAAGGTCCTACTATCATTAGTTATCCCAATACGACACGTTATATTAAATATGAAAGGTAAAGTTATATGTAGGCAGTAATCTATGAAGCTATTGATCCGATTTTAAAATTTTCTCTTGTGTTTATTAACGAAGGCTATATATTACGTCACGCTTGGATTCACAGGAGCGATGCATTAACCATAAATGCGAATTAAACCACGATGGATAGCTAGTGACAAAATAAAAAGAAAGCACCACAACAAAGCGAAAGCGCAAAGATATCAAACTAACTGATCGCGTTCGCTACATGCACCGCGCCGCACCACGCTCTGCGTTCTTATGTCACGTAGTGCTTTTAATACGCGTCAACTGTTTTTTGTTTTCGCTTCGCACCGTACCGTATCGCGTTCGCTCACGTAGGCCACCGGGTTACAATATATTTAGACACGTACGCAAAGTCACGAGCTAGTTATAAAAAAGTGATTATTCTTATAAATAGCCAATTATTTTCGACGATTTATATCTCCGTAAAAGAACATAAATCATATGAAAAAAATTAGGCACAGAACGTGAATTTTTATCATCGTTAGTAATCCCCGTGAAGTTTTCGACGGGCGAAAGTCCGTAATTGTTTTAACTTTCCCTTGCAAAAGTTTCCCCTGGCAATGAAACTCGAAAGTTAAAATAGGATGAGTCGGTATGAAATTTGCCTTTCAGTCATGTTGGAATCAATTACATAACCATGATATAGAATAAAGAATGTACATATGTTACATATGTACATTCTTATTTACATTAAAATAAAGTTTGTGGACGATATATTTTTTAAATTATCCATTAAATATATTTATGTAAGGATTAGTTTTAAGACAGTAATTACCTATTTTCTTGCCGATTCTTTTCGGTGGAAACTGTTACCCGACTTGTCTTGACTGACTCAACTGGTGGACTGACCACTGGAGCCATAAACTTAAAATTTTGTCATTTGGTACCTTTTATTTTGTATCCAATAAGAAAGGATTTTTGTAAATTCCATCGCCAAGGAGGTTGAATAAAGGAATTATTTTAATAAATTATAATTTTATAGCGTAAAATAAATCCCTAATATTAACATAAATATAATGAAAACCTTAATATTATAATTATCATCGGCTTGTATGAAAAAATAATAAAGAAGTTAAGTAACAAAATATAACATTTAAACAATACTCTTTCACAAACGACGGTTAATTCATTATCCATAATCCATTCAGATAATAAAGAAACAAAATATTATTATTGCTTTCGTAATGAGAGCTCATTAGCACCTTTATTTTTGTGCCCGAATAGTAAGTAGGCAAGTCATTATTTTATTTATATATTTTGATAAGCTCTTTCCGACGACTTGACTCATGCGACGTTCAATATTTTTATATAAATTCTAAACCCTTGTTGGCCATTATTTCTAGAACCCCTTTCTTAATAAACGAGATCTATTTATTTATTCACTGACTAAACACAACACCTCTTAAACTAATTGATCACTGAAATTTAGCATGTAGAAAGAAAGAAAGAAAGAACACTTTTATTTGGGACCGTACAACAAATATATAAGTAACTTAAAAATAAGAAAGAAAATATATAAAAAAAAATAACCAAAAAAACAACTTAAATTACTAAATTACTATCAACATTTACAAGAAAAAAAAATAACAATAAAACAAATCGATACGATCGATAAAAAAGGTTAAAAGAAACAAAAAAAAAATACTACTACAATAAACATATAGGCATGACGTGTCCCGAATGGGTATACCATTCAGCAATTAATAGGCGTGGACACCTAATGCTGATTTTCAATGATACCCCTAACTGTAGGTACAAGGAGTATTTATTATATTAGCAAAAATTCGTCAGGTAAGATTTTTGAGTATTCGATCCCTAAAGGAGGGAAACGGAGTGAAATTCAAAATTTTTATGAGGAAATCGACATGATGCGGACGAAGCCGTGGAAAAAACTAGTCTATTTATAAAATATAAAAAGTAACCGTTACTGACTGACTGGTCCATCATCACACAGCTCGAACGACAGAACGGATTGCACGGTGTGACTGGAAATATTGCGATAAAAGGATTTTTAAAATCCACCCCCTATGGGAGTGAAACAGGGTTTTTAAGTTTGTATGAAAAAATGAAACTTGACACTGATGAAACCGTATGCAAGAACTAGTTCGAATATAAATTTGTACACCCATATAATCTTCTTCGTCTAACGATTCGTAAATCGCGTAAATGCGATAAACTCAGTGCTAAACTTGTTTAACTTTCTTTTTCGACGCCTTTTTACTTTCTTTTGCAACTAATATAAAACAAAAGAAACAATCGGAAAACAATTAAGTGTTTATTGTTTGTTGGAACGAACTCGTTGTGGGAAAATCGCTGGTGGTTTAAAAGTGTGTCTATCCTGTTTTCCTAAGGATGGAAACGTATGTGTTAAGTTCGTAATGTTTTTTAAAAGTAGCTATTGCAGTGAAACTCGAAGTTTTTTATGGTTACTTCTTTTTTAATAGAAGTTTTTTTATTGTATGTTAAAAATTTTAAAGCTAGTTTAAGCATCAAATGTATAACGAAAACTAAATATATATATTAATAATAAAGAATCATTTTAAATATAATTTTTGTTTAAATCTTCGTCTTTAGTGTTTAGCAATACAATTGCAAAAAGACTATGAAAAATTTTGATAAGATTTTAGTTCTACTAGTATCATAAAATATGCGTAGCTTTTTTCCTCAAAAGATGCGCCTTTAACTTGAATAAAATGTAATATCAAAGTATGTAAGACTAGTCTGACTTAATATTAAACTGCGAGTTTCACTTCTGTGGTAACACGAATATGAGCCTAGGATCTTATGAGTCAGTAAATGTTACGAGATTATTCTATTTCAGTCACTTTGTCACCGCACGTCTACATATGAATGGATACTGATAAGCAACAATGTGTCAAGCTACAAAAAGCCAAATTCGGAGATATTTTTGTGTTCTGATAATGTGGCACGTATTTTAACGTTATTAAAAATCTTTAAGGTGGTTTAAACTAAATAAGTACGGAAAAAAGTTTCTTAATTTAATGTTTCTTATCTTAATTCAATAGTGAAGTATGTTCTTTATTTTGCAATATACAATATTCTCATATATTTCAAATATTTATTATTAGATATTTGTATAACATCAATCTGCTTTTAATTTATTATATCTTTTATCAAAATAGAAAAAAAACTGTTGGATATATACTTCTTTATATAAATTTATTAAGTTGGTTTGACATCTTTAGACGCCATTTTGTCAAAACGAAGTCCGTGTGGCTCGACATAGTATTTCTAATCAGTGTTTGTTTCTGTCAGTTTCTTTCAGTCAACCGACTTCAAAAAAGGAAGAGATTCTCGATTTATTTTTATTCTTCGTTACAATATAATTACGTCATTATTATGTAAAACTGTACGCTTTTATATTTATTCCATAAAAAATTGATCGAAATAACTTCTAAAAATGTCGTCAAAGCAAACGAAATTGGGTGTTATGGTTACTTTTATATCGTCAACAACAGCTTAGCTAACGGCGCAGTGGTCAGTGATCACTGCAACTGAGAGAAGCACTAATTTATTATTATATATAATAATTGTTATCAAAGAGGGGTACCATTGAAAATCAGCATTAGGTGTCCAAGCCTATTAATTGCTGAATGGTATACCCATTTGGGACACGTCATGCGTATATGTTTATTGTAGTAGTATTTTTTTTTTGTTTCTTTTAACCTTTTTTTATCGATCGTATCGATTTTTTTATTGTTAATTTGTTTTTGTTTTTTGTTTTACATGTAAATGTTGATAGTAATTTAAGTTGTTTTTGTTTTTTTTTTTTTAATATTTTCTTTCTTATTTTTAAGTTACTTATATATTTGTTGTAAATAAAAGTGTTCTTTCTTTCTTTTCTTTCTTTAATTGTCGTATGTTCAATCATCGTCGTGTGCAATAACGTTGTAAGTATAGAAATAAGTATTTTGTTGGTATTTCATAGAATATAGCTTTGTTCAAGAAACTGATTATCTAACGCAATTTATTTAGTCACAAGCGCTTACCGTAATGGGACCACTCTGAAGGCAGTATATAACCAAAAATACATTAGATCGGTTTACAAAATAAAAGGCAGCGTAACTAAGATTCTTATCCGTTAAAAATATATTTCACTACGAAAAATTACTAAATAAAAACATTTTCACTCCCAAAGGGTGATTGTTTTGATCGAGTCTATTGAAGAGCACTTGAAGGGCTTTGAACTAACCACAAGGTTAGTTCAAAGCCCTTCAAGTCACTATCAAATACCCTTCAGTCAACTTAGAATTCTCTTTGTTGAATCACAGCAATAGAAATCTACTCGACACGAATAAGATTTCAAAATAATCCTAGTAATATTTTAAATTTAAGTCACTGAATTAATTTTGATAAATTTGTGTCAGTATAACTAGAGCTTAACATTAAGACAGTCATTTGGTGATTAACAGTAGGGGTTTCTTGGAAAGTTTACGGGAATATTAAACTTTAGTGATCTAATAGATTTTGTCATGCTCTTTCCAAATTTCGACTTTGTTACTTCGTATCTTTTCTGGACTAGGCTATATTACATCACTTTACTAATAATAGAAGTGAATCAATAACTAGAAACGCGTGTGAAAACGTGAGAGACAGCCAATTGTTCTAAATATATTGACTTAACTTATACGTTATTGAAAGACTTATTTAGGGGTCAAGTCAGTAATAAACTTGGCATATAAGAGAACATTGGGGCTGAGCTCGAACTAACTCTAGGTAACCGAGCCTCGGGTATTCAATGCTAGCCCAGGCCCGTACCGCAGTATGGTATACCAAGCCTAGGCTTCAGTGAATTGGCCAAGGCTTGGATCGATATTTCGCCCGTCATCATTTCCATGGGCTGTTCAAAGTGGCGCACTGGTTTTAATTATGAATACGAATATACGACGTTTAAATAGCCCCTAATTAATAGCGTTCTGATTTGAGTTTTAATATCCTACATATTAATATGTTTACAAATAACATTAATATAGTGAAATTGAAATATGATCGTGCAAAATGTGTCCAAATTTACTATGGCCATTTATTTAATTCATACATTTTCATAAAACATTCTCTGCAAGCGTTACAATAATTTAAATTCGCGATGTTGATAAATGTACATTTTGTGTAAATTATTAAAAATGTTATACTACGTCGGATTTCAAATGTTGAATTGATGATAAATATCGATAGATTTGAAAAAGGAGAAGGTTTACAATTCATAGTGTAGTTTTTAATGTTTGTTGCGTCTTAACTCTGTCATTTATTAACTAATTTTAAAACTCCGAAGCGGAAAGAGGTGTGTTATAAGTTTGACCACGATGTGTCTATCTGTGGCATCGTAGCTACTAAATGGGTGAATCGATTTGGATGCGGTTTTTTTTTTTTTTTTTATATTAAAGAGGGTTTGCGATGCCTAGAATGCCTCCGTCATAGTAGCTTTAGCATACAAAATCTTAGCCCAATCGGTTTAAATTTGACAAAGTTTTATACAAACTTTCATCCCCTATTTTATCCCCTTGGTGGTAGAATTAATCAAAATTCATTCTTAGCGGATACTTACGTCAAAACATCTACCTGCATCAGCCCAAACCATCCAGTAGTTTCCGCTGTGCGTTGATAGATCACCTTTGAATTATATTTAGATGAAAGCGAATTTAATATGTGCGATGTAAATTGTCAAATGATTAGTTTTACTTAAAAAATTAAAATACTTATCGTATTTTATGAGTACATTATTCTATTTCCCAAACGTTTATAGCAGGTGCCTTACCTGACTAAAAAAAATATTACTACGGTCGAATTCCGACCGCTTACCGCTCACTAGTAAAAGCTAGTCTACATGTATGTAACAGGGGTCGCTAGTGGCAGAAAGAGCGATGTATCAACAGTGCGCTTTGCACTATTCGGTGTTTGCTCACTGGAGCCGAGATGATATGGGTTCTGTTACACTGACTTCATGAAATATATTAATAGGTCTTGGATTATGGTGAGTCATGTGAATATATGATGTAGTCTTAACCACGACATCAACCGAAGATCGCGTGTGTAGGGAACATCGTAAAGAAACTTGCATGTTTCGAGAGAAATTCTGAGATATGTATAATCTAAAGTAGAGCAACGTAGTGGATTAAGCTCTTACCTTTCTTCCTAATATAACAGGAGGCCTTTCTCAGCGGTGGGTTACTTAGAGGTTGTAACAATCATATAGACATCACGTAACTTGCTAGAGTGCTCATCAAATACCGAGATGCATAACTATGCCATGTTTTTGATGAGTATTATGGTAGCATGTACGCATCTACTACAGTTTAGTAAATGCTACACATACAGTCCTACGGACTTAGTATTACACATCCTTATCCTATTTTGAAACAATCTATTTTTACCAAAAATTTTATATTTCATATCGTCGCTTATGCTGTTATATAAATTTATACTAATATTATAAAGCTGAAGAGTTTGTTTGAACGCTCTAATCTCAGGAACTACTGGTTCTAATTGAAAAATTCTTTTTGTATTAGATAGTGTATTTATTGAGTAAGGCAATAGGCTATATTACATCACGTTACGACTCATAGGCACGAAACAGTGACCATATATATAATGTAATAAACGTGAGTGAAACCGCAATCGACAGCTAGAAATATAGAAATGTCGAAATTCACAACATTACAGGAAAGCGACGAAAAAAATCTGTATAATTTGCATATTCACACACACATACACACACACACACACACACACACACACACACACACACACACACACACGCGCGCGCGGTCTGGGTTTTAGACTTAAGAATTAAAATAATAGTAATTAGTCTTAAGAACTTATTGTAATGCAAAGGAATTGTAATAACGCTGGGAAGGAACTGACTTCTGATACACGGTTAACACTAGTTCAGAAGTCAGGGCTGCACTAATGTAAGATGTAACAAATGGTTTACAATAAAGTAAAGTATATACCATTATGAATAAACAAATAAATGTAATTGATTAAGACCCAAAGTAAATAAAATACCATTTAAAAATTGTGTTATGTCACTTACGTCGTGTTAGAACTTAAGCGTCTATACAATAAATGAAGAAAGTAACGAATAGGTGTATCTAAGTTGACGAAATGTACATAGAATCTAGAAAGGAAATAGAATGTTTATCTGCACGAGCACCGACACCGGGATCTAATGCCGTCGTCTTCCGGCACTGAGCATTAGTGATCTAGATACGAAAATGATTTTCTGAGTTTCATTTTACGTCTTTTCTAGATAACGTTGAAGAAGAATTTTACGGTTTTTAGCCCCCGACCCAAAAAGGGGGGGTGTTATAGGTTTGAGATATGTATTTGTATGTTTGAGTATCTGTATGTCTGTCTGCGGCATCTTATCTTTCTAACGAATAGACTAATTTTGATGTCGTTTGTTTTTGAAAGCTACAAGTAAAGAAGTTGTTTCTATAAAGAATTTTCAAAATCGGTTATGAGTTGACGAAGTTCTGAGGGAAATAAGATACACTATTGAGAACCTCCTCTTTTTGAAGTCAGTTGAAAAGGTAGAAATTTACAAAAAGATAAATAAAATACAATACTAGAAAATTTCTGTAATCAAGTAAAAATGAAATCTAATCGTAGTCAATAAAATTATCGTAGTCGAGTCGAAGCGAAGTTAATAATAGTAATTGGTTTTACAGATACGAGCGAACGATAATTAATTATCAGTTGAAAGGATTTTAATAATGGACGTGATTTAGGTTATTTTTAACTGAATTCGAAAAAGGAAGAGGTTCATGTTCGGTTGCATGGTTTTTTTTAAATGTTTGTTTAAGAATTTTCCGCCGATTGTAGATCGATTTTGATTTTATTTTATTTGAAAGGATATAATTCCAAATTGGCCAATTTCCTATTATAATCAGGTCAAGATCTGATGCTGGGATCCTGGAGAAATCGAAGAAACTCTTCAAATGTTATAAGCACACCTAACGAAGTGGAATTGATGCTAAACACCACAGATGGCCACCGGAACTACTCAATAACAAGTGTTTCACGGGTTGTGATTCGATTATTTCAATATGACTGTTACGCAATTTATGCTCGTCACAAAGCATATGATAAAGTGAAGCTTATAGCGCAACACCAAGAGAACTTCTCAAAAATTAACAGCCCTGTATCAGGAAATGAAATATCAACATTACGCTATTGTAACTTAAGTACATCATGAACTGTCCCTTACTATATTCGTAACTTAAGTATAAAACAAAAACTTACAAGAAACAAACGTTAAAAAAAATATATTTTCTACAACATTTAGAAGTCGGTGCCAGTAACTAAATAACTCGAAAAAGGTTTTACTTGGCACCGACATCGAATGATTTACTTAGAAGCAACTTTCGTATGTACTTACGACGTATGTATAGGCTACAAGGTTACTAGGTACAGTGCAAATCTTACAAATGTAATTTTCGTCTAATATGAGTTCCTGTAAAATAAGAAATATAGACATATGTGACTTTGGTACCGAAAACATCAATAGTGAACCATACCTCACTTAAAACTAATCAGTTCTGACCCGGATTCGAATCCACGATCATCAGTTAAGATTCACGTGTCTTACCCATTGGGACATGTCTCGTAGTTATGACCAACGCTAAATCCATTTCACACTCTCAGCTATAAGTTTAATACTGCTCATATGAAGTAAATTGAAGATTGTAGCTCTCCTGAGGGCTATAAGCCAACGAAGAGCGCTTATTAGGACATTAAGACCCCTTTAAGAATTTATTGTCGTCATAAGATTCTCATAGAATAATTTAATGTGTGTTGCAATATTATAAGCAGTGGATTAATAATATGGATGCTGATAAGCAATAATGTGTCAACCCACAAAAAGTCACATTAGGAGATATTGATGTATTTTGATACCATGTCACCTATTTAACATTATTCAAAAAAAATCAAGTCATCAAAATAACTAATAACTAAATAAGTATGAAAAAAGTTTCTTAACTCAATGCTTCGAATTTCAGGTGCGTTCCATATTTTGTAATTTATAAAATAATCTTAAATATTTAACATATTAAATAAATGTTTCTTCTTTTGATTAATTATACATTTTATCAAAGTAGTAAAGAAAAGATGAATATATACGTCTTCAAACAAATGTATTAAGAATAGTTTTGATAACTTTAGACGCCATTTTCTCAAAACAAAGACCGTGTGGCTTGACACAGTATTGCTTATCGGCGTCCAATTGTCAAATACTTACTGCCTTACTTAAAATTTTATACATATGCTAAACGCGCGTTTATAAAAATCCGTATTACAAATCCGCGTCTAGGGACAGTATTGAGTGTAAGGTTAGGAGTAAGCTTTGGAGCTTAATATACGCTTAAGACATGTCTAAAGCCTATTTTAGCTGTCAAATGTAATGTGTGACATTATATTAATAATTTTTTTTATGATTTTACTATCTGTTAAACAATTCAGACGTGAATTTAAGTAATGTTCAATTTTTAAACACTACTTAGCTAAACACGTGTTGAACATTGTTTTATTTCATATTTGGACGCTGATAAGCAATACTGTGTCAAGCCATACGGACTTCATTTTGAGAAAATGGCGTATAAAGAAGTCAAACCGATTCTTAATAAATATGTTTGAAGGGGTACATATTTACCTTTTCTTTTATTTTTTGATGAAAAGTATAATGAATTAAAAGTAGATTGATATATTTAATATATTATCTAATAAAAAGTTTTCTAAATATTTGAGATTATTGTATAAATTTCAAAATATGGAACGCACTGAAAATCGAACTAATCAATTAAGAAACTTTTTTCAGTACTTATTTAATTTATATAACTATTTTTTTAATAATGTTAAATAGGCGATGTAGTATCAAATTACATCTATATCTTCGAATTTGACTTTTTGTGGGTTGACACATTATTGTTTTATAATCGACATCGAAAATTTATTTCAATTTGTAGTGTATTTTTTTTTATTTTTGCTAGTCCAGAACTTTATCACGTTTTGACCGATTTTGATAATTATTTTTCTATACGAAAGGGACGCCCTTTTAATTAGCAATAGTTTTTTAAACCAAAATAACTGGAATAAATATGTCATCCAAGTAAATGTTTTTATTTTAAATCTGTTTATTCAGTTAATATAATAGTCAATTATTTCAAGTCTATTGTGCCTTAAAACATATTTTAAATTATAACACTTTAAAAAAATTAAACCGACTTCAAAAACGATACAAGTTTTTTTTTATCCACCATAATAATTATAGACTATGTACAATATATACAAATAAAAATAAATTAAGGAAAACGTTTAAAATAAATTACAATATAATATATACAAAAAAAAAGGGAAAATTAACTGTTTAAAAATTTTAAAAACTAGCGGCCCGCCCCGGCTTCGCACGGGTACATACACACACACACACATACACCCTTCTTTTTTGCGTCGGATTTCAAAAGAAAAGTAAAATTATAAAGGAAGTTTGAATTTTTTTGTAATGAATTTTTTTTATTCGTAGTTTTTATTAATGTACTCGCGGCACTTTAGTTTATTACATTGACTCCCTCCCGTACCCCAGTGACGCTTACATGGAGCCTACATACATCGCATGCTGGTTAGCTGAGCGCGGTGAGCGGCAACCACGCGACTTTTTTCTAATACTTGCATTTTTAAACTCGTGATATCTTCTGAATGAAATGTCCGAATTCAAAAAGTTATAAAAAGCTATTGAAGCCGTCCTGGATATAAAGTAATTTATTTATTTTGATAAGGATTAATACCAAGGTACAAATAAAGGGCCTTTTCAAGCGGCGGCATCTAAATTAAATTTTTGGAACAAAAAACCGCTTACTGTGACATAACTATAATATTTAGACGTATTCTGTCGCAACACTTTTTGTAGATAATGATGAGTTCTGCAATGTCGTAGTAAATGATTTTGTTCTATCATCAATAGTTTTCGCAGCGCACGCGACGTAAGGAATTTTTCAGGTCATTTTTTTACACCTTGGGTTACATTATTACAGTTTTAGTAAGGATCCCTAATTTTTTTTTAAATATAATATAGCCTATGTTACTCGGGGATAATGTAGCTTTCCAAAGGTGAACGAATTTTTGAAATCGGTCCAATAGTTTCGAAGCCTATTCATTACAAACAAACAAATCTTTTCTCTTTATAATATTAGTATAGATTACTGTATAAATCATGTCCGCGAGGAATGGTGGCAAGAATGCTAGCAGCATTTCCCCTTTGAATCGCAATTCCGATTCTCTGGGCGAAAAATGCGCCAGCTCTCTTGCCACCAGTGGAGGCAATACGACGAGACGTAATATGTTTAAGAAAATTTTTTGCACTACTACTCCAAGGTCCAAGTGTTTCAACTGCAAACGATACAAGTATAATAAAAATGTAAAAATAAATATTTACTAGAACATTCTGAAATCGGTGCCAGGTGAAACACTCGAAGTAGGCACCCAGTAAAACCTTTTACGTGTTATTTACCGTAGAGCCTAACTGTAACTCACTGTCTCTTTTCCTTCGATCGCCTTTTTGCTTATAACTTATTTCACTATACAGTATCTCTTTTTCTCTCCAGTTTATCAAAGATGAAAATAAGATAATATATTAAAAAAACTCAATAGTCAGTCGATAATTACATTTGTAAGTTTTACTCTCGTGAACGATATAAAACAATTCTGTTACATTTAACATAAACGTCATAAGCAGTTACGAAACGTGTGAATAATATAAAAATAAGACACTGACTGTAAATTCTTTAAGGTTTAAAGCAAAGAGAAATCTTTATGAAAGTCTGAGAGCAAAACTTACAAGTATAATTCCCGCCTTATGTTCCAGAATTAAGAATGTTATGTTTTACAATATGTGATGCGAGACGATCCATAACGCAAAGAAGAAACCTTATATTTAATATTTCTAAAAATATATCAAATGATTTTTTTATTTCATGTTACTTTTATAGGTATGTTACTTTTTCTTAAGAAAGTAAGAAAATCGAAGTGTCTCCTTATATTTTTCAATTATCAGATTTTAATTAAATGCATATTAAAATATACACGGTACTTACATCAAAAACGCAATTTTTAAAATTTTCATCTGTTTTTCTATCGGTTTGTTCCGGCTAATTTGTAAAACGGCTGGACCAATTTTGACGGGACTTTTACTCCCAGATAGCTTATGTTATAAGGAGTGACCTCGACTAATTTTATTAAAAAAATTGTTTACACAAAATCAAAATTGAAACCAATAAAATAGTAAACAATATCCGATTCAAGTAGATAGGTAAACATTATATAAATATAATTTTCCCTCAATTTAACGCGGGGGTAATCGTGGGACACAGCTAATTAAAAAATATGATTTTATGTTTAAATCAAACACAGTTTTTAGATGGAGAGCATATTTTTATGCAAGACGTAGTTTCAACTTCGAAGTTAACTTTAATAATCCCATCGACACAAGAACGAAATTTATCTCCTAATTTTTTCTTCGTCTTTGAGATGACGTTTCATTAATTAATGACGAATTCTATCATAAAATTTGACGTTGAAAAAAGATATTTAAAACAATGTTATATATTTTGAAAGTTTTTTGCGAACTTGTGTAAAGAGGAGACGTGGCATGAAAGAGCCAGTTTTCTGAACATAGCAAAAAAATATACTTTTAATGAATAGATGATTATTTTGTCTTAAGTTAATATTTATTTATTAAAGTAAGTAATTTCATACAAAAAAAATCATAAAAACTACAAAAAAGTTAAAGAAATATTCATTAAAAAATGTGTATATGTTGTGTATATATTTTTATATGTTTTTGTTAACTTGAAACTTGAAAGTAAATTTTTAATTGAAAGTGTGTACTTTTAGATTGGCCCCATAGCATTTTTATCCAAATCGGTTTAATAGTTTGATTTTTTAATCAAAATAATTGGAATTATTATGTCATTTAAGTAATCGAAACTGCGTATTTCGCTTTTGAAGTTCTTGATTAATTTTATTGATAATATAATATTACAAAATAATGTATAAACACAATCTATTAACAAGGACCGACACGACGGTACAATTGCATTCATTTAAGTAATTAATTTAGAATTCATCCTACATAGAAATATTATACTACTAAAATTGTATCTACATTTATCCGATTCCAAAATTCAACGGCAAAAAACATCATAATACTAACAATGGACCATAAACTAATTCATCCCGTCTCCACCCTCGGGAACTATAGGCCGCGGTAACGATACCACAGGCCGCCCGTAAAACAGCTATATCGTTTGATTTAAAACTCTTGGAAATACAATGAGCAAAGCCTTATAGGCTTTCAGAACGGATAACAATACTTTATAGTGTAAAATTTTATTTCATACTTGGTATGGAGGGAATGTAAAGTTATTTTCTTTTTTACCGTAATTTATTTATTTATTTATTTACTAATGCAAAAGTTAACATACATCACATATTATAAAAATTTTATCTGCATTTTAACTATAACCAAATTAGGATTACACAATTTGCTTAAACATATATGAAATTACTAACTAGAAAACGATTAATAAGTATAGAGATGAGAATCTAATGGATGAGTGTATGCTTCCGTGTATTTTAGGATGCGCGCGCGCGCGCGCGTGTGTGGGTGTGTTTGTGCGCGCGCGCGCGCGTGTGTGTGTGTGTGTGCTTGAGTGTGTGTAAGTTATTATTATTATTAGTAATACAAGTTATCTTAGAAATAAATTATAATTTTTCTTTTAAATAGAGAAATATTTTTAAATAGTTTTTATAGTTCAATATTATATTGATTTTTAATAAATATGTAAAATTTTGAATTATTTTAACGTTTTAAAGTGTGAAATTAAATTTCAAGATTTAAATATCTTTACCGATTACATCGTTGGATAGAAGTTTTGTTTATATAATAAAATGTCTCGTAGAATTCACATTCGGCTTATACTATATGCTTTAACAACAATATAAATAAAAAACATTTTTTTAAATTAAATACTAAATTGGCCTCCACATTAAATTTAAATTTAAACTCATATTATTCGTTATTGTATGTATCGTATTTATAAATAAACATTTTAATAAAGATATTTGTTCCATTTATGCATAATCTGAATCTATTTTCACTAGTCTGGATATTCAGAATTACTTAATACTCGATATAAAATGTTAAGGATTTCACCAGAGGTGTGCGAAATAACTGTACTGTGTGCCAAGGAAAAACCCATCGATATGATAAATCCATTTCTCTAGCCTCGCTGAGCACAGCTCTACTGGAAAAGATCTAGCCGAGTTAGGTATTTGTGCATACAAAAGAGCGAGAAATATAGAAGAGCATTATAAGCAAAGAATGTGTGTGAGGAATGTCTACGGGACTAGTGACTGAGTTAGAGCTACTTAGTGGACTACCTAGTCAGTTGACGAGGAGGGCTCCGTATGCATTTTGTTATATTTTGTGTTAGTGTTGTGAGTGTTTCCGGACGCCCGACACAAGGTCATGAGATCTTAATGGGGGCCGTTGAGTGTGATGCGTTATTTATTATTTATTTATTATTATCAGAATACATATATATCTGCGAATTTTTGTGGATTTATTTTTGGTGAATAACCGGCAACGTTATAATTTATTGTTTTGTATTAAGGACTATTATAACATTTATTTATGCATCTTTTTGATTAACGCTTGGCGAGAATTACACTTATAAGTATTGCTCACAGATTTTCATAAAGATTTATCTATACTAATATTATGAAGGTGAAGAGTTTGTTTGTTTGATTGTTTGCTTGAACGCGCTAATCTCAGGAACTACTGGTCCGATTTGAAAAATTCTTTCAATTTTAGATAGCCCATTTATCGAGGAACGCTATAGGATATATATTATCACGCTAAGACCAAAACGAGCGGAGCACCAAAGAAGAATGTTTCAAAATCGGGGGATATTTTCCTATTGAGAGAGCTTACGCTGCGTGCGCTGCGTAAACGGTTATAGTTTTGCAAAAATCATGTATGACAGAATTGTTTCTCTTTAATTGTTTAAAAAAAATCCGCGACAGCATATGTCTATCTTTTAATATTAGCTAACTATAACCTTTTTTGTGCTAACCAAATTTGTTCTAAAATAATGCATTATTAGCCTTAAGTAAGTAGTACGAAGGCGCGGGAATAAAATATTTTTCTTAGTTTCTTTGTTGAGATAAAACTATTTTAAACGGATTTAAATCGCGTATATTAATTATTTTTATCATCCCGACGTTTCGAGCACTTTGCAGCGTTCGTGGTCACGGGTAGACTATCTAAGACAACGATAGTTTCTTTGTTTTACACCAGAAAGAAGAAAAGTGCCTTATTTTTGACATGCACAGTTTTGATAACTATATACAACGTGTCTGTTTGTAAGTTACAGTATTTTTTTTTAATTACAAGTTACAGTTACGAGAGTAAAACTACCAAATGTTATTTCTTTATTTAAAAGTTTATTAAACTTGCCAGATACATTCTAAAGAAATGTATACAAATAACAGGATAACTAAGGGCGGATTCAGGGGAGGTGGGGGGTCATGGAGGTCATGACCACCCCTGGGCTGGGTCCAAGACCTAGGTAGAGCACTAATTATAATTGTTAAACATGATGATGATTAACATGATTTTTATATATTTTTTTTTTGTCACAATATTGATTTTGTGTAAGTATCTTTAATTGTATGATTGAAGAACGTTTAACCACTTCTCCACGTCCATAAAAACGTTCCATCGAAGAAGAAGGGACAACGTTTTACCTGTATCGATTATTATCAAACTTGAATTATTACTTCTTGTGACTTGACCAAAACTAGGTGACCCCCCCCCCTGCGGCGAAGCTGAATCCGCCCTTGAGGACGACAAAGTTTTCAAGGTTTACGTATCCCTCAAAGAGATTTCTTACAGCATATCCGATAAAGAATTGATGAAGATAGAAAAAGTAAATGATAGATAAGCAAAGTCGTATCTAAAAATAACAATTCAAAGTATACACATAAATACTTACATACACACATTATATACACAGATAATATACAGAATAAGTTATTTAACTTACAATTACATATAAATTTACGATTCGAATTAATATTGTTCATCATTACTTTTTCATCTGAAATAATTTATAATCAGTGCCTTATGTTACAGAGTTGTTATTGCAATTGACGAAGCACTAATGTTTGGGGGTTCGATTCCCACTCACGGCACACGTCTGTATCAGCCATAGGGATGTTTGCCGTGGTCTTGGTATTTATTCGTGTTGTGTGTTGCCGGACCCCCGACACAGGTGATCCTAATGGTCATTGAGTATGATGCGTTTATTTACTGTAGTGAACGAAACAAGCTGAAATATAATTAATAAAACAACAGCGACAGCGGGTATTGATATTGAATAATGCCAGTTATATGTACGTCCCCAACGTAATTAATATCAGAGTTAAATTACGTTCCTTCATTTGACGTAATTAATTCTTATTTGATTTTTTTATACTCGGTATGTTCTGTTTTCCTGTTTCATTGGAATTCCACGTAAAATGAAATTACATTAATTTGCCATGTTTATATGGAAAGGAAAATGTTTTATTACCAAGACGCCATATTCAGGCAATCTATCCTACTCTTTCCACGTTGGTGCTTCTCTCAATATCTACATATAGTCTTTCTCATCAATTTCGATAACGGCGACCCATCATTTCTGGCCTGAGCCCTAAAGTGAAACTTAGTCTTCGAACATCGTCTTGAATATTTACTCGCCTTGTAATAATTAAACAAACAATGATATATACATGTCTCGTTTTAGTATCTATTATTCTCTTTCTCTTTCGCACTCTTTCTCTATTGATCAATTTTTAATCCGATTTCTGGATAAAGTTTCCTATATTTTTATAATTTACGATCAAGAAGTTTTGTAAAAGAAATTTCCGGAAAAAATATTGCGACTTCCTCGTGATATAACTTCTGTAAAGTTGTTAACGATACTGAGATCGACTTTTATATGTACTCGTGTCTTCGGAGATAATTTTATTTTCATAATATATTTCCTATGACTTTATATCTACACCATATCAATAAAAGTCAATGTTTCTATGTTTGTCCTCTGCGTTCAGATTGATCGGATTCTGATGAAATTTTGGTTGGGTGTTTTAGGGACACATAAGATGGTTACAGGATTACTTAAAAATTCTATATATTTTAGGTGGTATTGGAATTCATGCCGAGTATAGCTAATACTTGTTATAAAGAGATGGCGAATTATTAACTCTAGCTGACTTAACTTCTAAACACCTTCACCAATCACCACTGAATCTATTTTAAAAGTCATGCTACTTTTTGAAAGGTAAATTATTCGAGTTGGTCATATATAGTTAGATCATATATTTTATCAATATTTATTACTATAACTGACTAGTCAGCTCGTGACCATGATGGATGCAACTTCCTCGAAACGTCGGGCAATGGGCAAGGTATTACTACCATTAGTTATCGCGATAAGACCCGTTATATTAAATATGAATAGTATAAATCGCGAAAGTTTAAAGTACATATATTTTATGTTTATACGCTTCTAAAGTGATATATTTTAAAATAAATTCTACAATAAAACGAATATAGGAATACAAAAAAGAAATCTTGCTACTATTATAATTGCCAAAGTTTGCTTGATTTTGATAAAACTTTGAAGTAATATCTGTGTATATTGTGTCATATCATTTCTTATCAACACGCCACGCGATCAAAAAATATGCAACATTTGATAACGTACTCATTATGCACTTGCGATAAGCTACGTCGTAGCATATGCCTACGTTTACTGCTACGACTACAAACATGACTACGACTACGATTTTGCTCCGATAAATGCAAACTACAAGTAGAGTTTCATGGCATTGAAAGAATAGTATGGCATATATTAGATATACACATAGATATACAGATATACATATAGATATACAAAAAAAACAGACTAATTTTTACATATTAGATGTTACTGTAAATTAATTTTTAAAGCTATACTTTGTATTCAATGGTATTTCATACATTTTTTTCGCCCTTTGATCCCGTGTTGGAGTAGAATTAATTAAAATTGTCGAGGACGTATCTATTTGAATACTTTTTCATTATACAATTTTCATTTTGTTCGAATACTAACTGCTTCTCGCGAGTTCACTTGCGTTAATGGTTACTAGTAGCCTATATTTTTTACATACGCGAAATTTCATACTTTTCCAACTTTACCTACTTCGAGCAATTTTTGTAAGAAGGCGTACAAGGTTTTGCTCCACGTATTAATTTATAGATTTGGTACGTATACAGAATGTTGTAAAAATTAGGGTCACAGCTCACGATTTGTCGTAACGTGACAAATGCGCTAATGCGTTAATGGTCGGCAATCAATCAAGCTAGCCGGACGATTTTCCTCATTCGTATACATGTTAAATGGACGCTGATAAGCAATAATGTGTTAACCCACAAAAAGTCAAAATCGGAGATATTGATATATTCTATGAATGCAACATATAATCAATATTATTCAAAATTTTTCGAAGTCATTCATAGTTAATGTTTCGAATATTGAAATGTGGTCCATGTTTTACAATATAAATTAATCTCCGGTATTAAAAAATATAATTAGATAAAACGTTTTATTACCAATCTGCTTTTAATACATTATATCTTTTATTAAAATAGAAAAGAAAAGATGTGTATATACTTCTTCCAACAAATTTATTAAGAATAAGTTTAATATCTTTAGGCTATTTTCTCAAAATGGTGTCAGTGTGGCTTGACACAATATTGCTTATCAACGCCCAAATGTAGTGGATGTTTGGATGCTGATAAGCAATACTATATCAATCCACACAGACTTCATTTTGAGAAAGTGGCGTCTAAAGATGTCAAACTTACTCTTCCAAAAATTATTTGAACAAGTATATATGGGTGCTGATAAGCAATAATGTGTGAACCCACAAAAAGTCAAATTCTGAGATATTGATTTATTTTGATACTGCATCACCTATTTAAGATTATTCAAATAAAATTAAGGTCATATAAACAAAAAAAGTACGGAAAAGGTTTCCTAATCATATGTTTCGAATTTCAAGTGCATTCCATGTTTTCCAATTTATACAATAATCTCAAATATTTGAAATCTTTTATTAGATAATATATTCAATATATTAACTTTCTTTTAATTCCTTAATTCATTTATCAAAAAATAAAAGAAAAGCTGGCTTTATACTTCTTCAAACATATTTGTTAAGAATATGTTTGACATCTTTGGACGCCATTTTCTCAAAATGAAGTCCGCGTGGCTTGACACACTATTGCATATCAGCGTCCATATATATCTCTCTTCTTTTCATATTTGATAAGAGATATAACGAATTGATTAATATAATAAAACGTTTTATCTAATTATAAGTTTTTCAAATATGTCAGATTATTGCATATTACGAAATACAGAGCACACATCAACATTCGAATTTTTTTTTCGTACTTATTTCGTTTAGGCGACTTAAAATTGTGTAAATAATATTAAGTACTTGGAGCATTACCAGAATACATCAATATCTCCGAATTCGACTTTCTGTAGGTTGACACATTATTGCTTATCAGTATCCATTTAACGCAATATAAGTATAATACGTACGTATTTTGGTGTTTAATCCGATCACCATTATGATATATAATATTTATACGATTAAGATATTAATGCAATCAAGATATAACGTTAACTACCTCTCGCTCCTTTGAGTTTATAATTATTGATCAGCTCCTATTGGACGTAGCGTGATGTAATATAGCCTAAACTTTTTATATAGATGGAATATCTAATGCAAAAACATTGTCGTCAAATAGAATTAGTAGTTCCAGAGATTACCCCTTAGTTACAAACTTACATACAAACAAATTTTAATTATTTAACCGAGTTAAAAAATAGTAAGTCTCGTACTCGAACCTGATGATTATATTTATATATGTACGAAAACAATTATTACAATACCACCAAGACATAAGACAAAAATAAACCTATTAAATTTAGCAATCGGGTATAGACCACATTTGGAGGCTGATAAGCAATAATGTGTCAAGCCACACGGACTTTGTTTTGAGAAAATGGCGTCTAAAGATGTCAAACCTATTCTCAATAAATTTGTTTGAAGACGTATATATTCATCTTTTCTTTTCTATTTTGATAAAATGTATATTGAATCAAAAGCAGATAGATTCATTTAATATGTTATATAATAATAACTTTTGAAATATTTGAGATTATTTTATAAATTGCAAAATATGGAACGCACCTGAAATTCGAAACATTGAGTTAAGATACTTTTTTCCATACTTATTTAGTTTAGATGCCTTGATTTTTTGAATAATGTTAAATAGGTGACGTAGTATCAAAATACATATCTCATAATTTGACTTTTTGTGGGTTAACACATTATTGATAAACAATTTGATGAAATCGATAAATCAATTCAACAGAATTTCAATAAGTCAATACCACTATAACTCGCAAATAGACGAACCTATTTCAATGAAGGCTTATGAATCTCTTTGAACAAATGGAAGCTGATAAGCAATACTGTGTCAAGCCACACGAACTTCATTTTGAGAAAATGGCGTCTAAAGACATCAAACCTATTCTTAATAACTGTGATTGAATAAGTATTTATCCATATTTTCTTTTCTTTTTTGATTAAAGCTGTAATGAATTAAAGGCGGATTATATATATTTAATAGATTATCTAATAAAACGTTTTCAAAAATATAAGATTATGCATAAATTACAAAATAAGGAACGACCTGGGATTTCGGAACAATTAATTAAGAATTTTTTTTTCAGTACTTATTTAGTTTATATGACTTTATTTTTTATTGAATAATGTTAAATAGGTGATGCCGTATCAAAATACAACAATATCTCCGAATTTGACTTTTTGTGGGTTGACACATTATTGCATATCAGCATCCAAATATTATTAGCTTTTTCAAATGTATCATTTCTATACAACAATATTCAATTACTAATACAAATTTAAATCACGATAAATATTCAATTAAATACGGATTAATTTATGTCCAACAAGATTCTTAATTAAATTCCTTTCACCGCTCCTTTAGTACTTGTTGAGCACGTCGCTGTAATTATTTTTGTAAGGGGGAAAATAAAAGACGCGTATAAGGAAAAATTTAATAGGTATATTCGTAGCTGAACTTTAAATAATTGTTTTCGGAGAAATATATAATAGATTATGTATTTTTAATTTACCAGTTTTATACAAATATTCTTTATTGTACACCAAAACAAAAAAATATATATATTACTCATATTTAATATAAGGGGGCTTAACTGACAGCAATCAGCTCGTGACCACGACGGATGCAACTTGGTCGAAACGTCGAGCTATTAAAAAGTATTACTACCATTAGTTATCGCGATAAGGCCCATTATATTAAATATGAATAAATAACCGACTTCGAAAAGAGCTTTTGTTGTACTAATGGACGAATGATCGCAATAATGGGTCATTTGAGGTTGGTAAGTGAAGAGTTTTTTATCTCCGAAGTTATTCATTAGGTCTTAGTATATTTAATACTAAAATCTTCCTTGAAAACTGCATTTAAATAGCGGAAAGTACGTATAAACTTATACACATTCGGGTCGCATACAAAACTTACTTTTTTAAGTCGGTTAAAAAAAGTGTTTTCGACAAAGTGGGTAAGTCGACCTGACTAACCCAAAGGACCCGAAGGTGATTTCGATAAAATGTACGTATGTACTTATATATATTTTTTATTTTAATTTTTTTTAGTTATATTTTTGCAGGGGATGTCTTCGAAAGATATCCGATTTCATAGAAAGAGAACACATTATGTGGAGAATGTATTTATATACATAATATATTCGTTCCATTGTAACCTGCTGTAGTATAAACAACATGACCAAAGTTAAAGTGTTTTAAGATAAGTATTCTTCCCCGAAGTGTTATCTACACTAATATTATAAAAAGGAAAATTTGATTATTTATTTGTTTCAATTGAATAGGCTCCGAAACTCGAAATCGGTTTCGCCGAGCACGAGATGAATTTAAACGCAAATTTATATCTCACATAGAATCCATCCAATTTTAATCAAAATATGAAATCACTTTTAAATACGTCTTACATTTCAATAAATAAAGATATAAATAATAATTGACGAAGCTATTGCGCAACGGACAATTAAAATTCGGCCTAATTAATTCAGTCGAATATAGAACATATTTTATTGAAATCCTTTTAAAGTAAATACATTTCAACGGAAGGCCAATCGAAATTTCGTTTGTGTATTTAAAAGGCCGTGGCGAGTTCATTATGCAACCCATTAACATGCTAAAGCCGCATCACACGAACACGTGTCGGCAAATAAACCGTCCATGGAGAGATGATCGTTCCCAGTTACTAGATTAATGACATGTTGTTTACAATCTTCATTTGGTTGCTTTATTTTTTTATTTTTAAAACTCGACGCAAAAAGAAGGATGTGATATCATTGATAGATGTTTGACAGGCACGTTGGCGCAGTGGTCACTATAACTGACTAAAGCGCTAACGGTAGCGGGTTCGATTCCCGCTCACGGCAAATGTCTGTGTTAGCCATACGGATGTTTGCCGTGGTCTGGGTGTTTGTGTTAGTGTTGTGTTTCCGGACCCCCAACACAATCTTAATGGGGGCCGTTGAGTGTTTTGCGTTTGAGTGTTATGCGTAAAGAGTAAAAAATGTTATTTTCGCCTAATAACAATATAAACCGTCCTCAAAGAAATCACTCACTTGGTTACCGACATTTCATCTCGTCGCTTAACTTCTTTTATTTATTGCCAGATCAAAACAAGACTTATTAATAAAGAGAAACCGATCGTAAAAGCAAAATACGAAATTACGTTTACTTAATGGACATATTTATTTTAGTTACTTTGATTAAAACAAAAAAACAAATGATTTTGATGAAAATTCTTTGGGGCCATTTCAAACCAAAGAAGTATTCAATAAATGCCTAAGAATTTTTTTTAAACATCCATCAATAGTTCAGTGGACTTCTATGAGTAATCATCTGTTTGGTCCGATGTCTGGCACCTCGCCAGTGAATGTCATCTTGAGTTTGATACATCCTCTTAGCTCAGCTACATGCCGAGCTTTCTAAGCTATATCATAACGACAAGGCAATCAAACTGATATTATAAGGGTATACGGTTTTGGAGGAGTAGCATTAGTTACTTTGAAATGGACAAAAAAGGTTCTCAGTACGTCGTGTACTTAAAATATTTTTTCCGAACTATCTTATTTATTAACTGATAAAAAAAAATATTTTTGTTTATATACTTTCATATGTAGATTTAAAACAAAATAACTTGTAATTCTGTATTTTATGTTCTTGTAACGTTTTTTTACATTTAAGTTAACTCGTATTCAATTTATTTTAAAGGCCTATCGCCTTTATTTTTTAAATTTTAGTTTTATTTTTATTAAAGCTATCAATGATCAGATTTGTAAAATTATAAAATGGAAATAATTGATATCGTAGAATAAAAAAAAAATTTATTCCGCATGTAAATCATTAAAGCATAAATACTACACAATCATATCGAAAATGTATAGTTACATTTATATTCCAGAAAGAAAATAAAATGTTTATCTGCACAAGCAACTTTACCGGGACCCTAATGCGTTCATCTTTCGTCACTAAGCATTAGCTTGATACGAAAATGATTTGGTTCTAGTGTGCTATCACGTTTTGTATAGGAATCGTTTCGTCTTATCGTCGTCTTATATCGGCAAATACCGCAAGATTTATAGAGAGAGCCTGACTTCCCTATATCTTCCCTGCATTCCCTTTTTTCGCATAATTCCTTTTTGAACCGATAATGCATTTAGAGCTTCTTTGGTGCTGCAAATGTTTATAGGATGCGGCGATTACTTTACATCAGGCGATCTGCTTGGATGATTGCGTTTATCCACCCTTAGGAGATAATCGGAATCACGTATCCACTTCACCAGGGTGAATAAACAAAATTCGTATATTAATATTTATCTAATTATTCCCCTCGGCTATTTACATAGACGCTTAATTTGATTTTTCAATTTCTAATATGATTTCTATTGCAGCTCGTAACTAAAATTAATTCAGTTTATTATGTTCAACAAAATTTTAATACAATATGTTTAATACCTTATTATATTCTGGGGTGGAGAATTGGAAAAACGATCAGAATTAAATTCTGTTTATACCCCCCTAGGGTGGTCAAATGTACATGCGATACCGATTATCCTCCTTCGGATGAATAAACGGAAACATTCATCCGCTGGCTCATTCACGCGCTATTTAGATAAAAAAACAACAACAACAATTTGAGTAAGGTGTGCGCAAATCATCATACTGATTAAGAACTCGACAAAACAATGAAACGATATATTGTCTGTGAGTGTTGTAATAGTGTTTATTTTCGTTCTGTCTGTCCAATGTTTTCACTGCATAAATGAAACGTTCCACGCGCATTAAGTTTGTATTTGTAAACGTTAGACAATATGAGTTGTGAAGGGAGCTTAAAACTACTCGAAATGGACGTTCTACAGAAGCGTGTTATGAAGCGAGAATTAAACTTATAAGTTTTGCTTTCATAAAGAATTACATTACATAAGTTATTTCTCTTTGTTTTACACCTAAAAGAATAAATTGTCAATGCTTTATTTTTTATATTTTCAGCTTTCGTAACTACTTACAACGTTTCTGTTAGTAGGTTATAGAGTTGTTTTTTATCGCTCACGAGAGTAAAATATACAAACGTAATTTTCGCCAAAAAATTGTTCAAAATTGATAAGAAATATTTCGAGAGTCTTATTAGAAACAAACGACGAGTTTTATTTTTCTTTTGGATTCCATTCTTAAACTGAGTCGCACTCAGTCCTTAAGAATGGAACAAGAACTTTCTGATTCAACACGGTTGTTAACCCTTAAAAAATTAAGGTTATTTTCTTCTGGGAACGCACTTCGGCTTAGAATGATGTTGGAAAGTTAGGCGTTCAAGCTAATTTCTACCCCTTTATATACAGGTGTATACGTTACACAATAAAACTAGGGACTTAATTATGTTGAACTATCGTTATCAAATCATGCCATGTTTTGACAGGTAAAAAGAGCGTTGTAGTACAAAACGACTGTGTATGCTGTTAATAGAAAAACATTAGTAATACACTTTATATCGTTACTGATTTTTAATGGTAAATCTGAATGAAAAATAATACAAAAAAAAATAAAAAAAATACCTATTCAATCCTTTTAAATACCTATTCAACGATAGCCCACTTAAACAGTTCAATGAATTTCATTTTTTTGCACATCATTGCGTCCAAAATCGGCCATTTTAATTTTACCAAATTATTATACTTTTAATGACATTCGCGCTGTTATGACCAATAAAACAACGTGTCATTTAAATCCGCCCCACGCGTTTGGTCATAGATATACATTAAACTGATAAACACATGATCCCTTGTGTCGCGCAATCGGATAAAAACACTTAAAGCCATCTCCATATTTTTCAAAGGAACTATTATAATTTGTATATTCCACAAGCAATTATTTCTTCAACAATGCTTTTTAATTACAAAGAAAGACAACTAGTTTAAAAGTCTTTCTTAAAGGGAATTCAATGAAACTATCCACTTATCCGGGACTTAATTAGAAAAGTCTTTCAACTCTGTGGTTTGTTTCGAAAGAATTTTCTTTGTGATATAAAGTTTAAAATGTGCATGAAATTCGGTCTAATTCGAATATCCTACTTTAATATTAGTGGCAAGAAAAACAATATTCACTTTTGTAAAAACATCTTATCCAACTATCCTATTAGATGGTGCGAAAATTTAAAAGTATGAATTAATGTTTATTGCTCTTTTACGAAAAATCTGCTCTACATATTTCTATAAGATTTTACAATAATATAGCTTATGGCTATGTAATGATTCCTAAAACAGTTAAGTATTAAAACTACAAATACTATACCATCAGATTTTATTTAAATTAAAGTCAATAGTATTATGTTTCACGTTAAATTCTAAATTGTTACCAACAACGAGAAATTAAGTATAAAAAAAAGAAAAAAATTAGATCAAGTTCTTTAAGAATATTCATAAGACAAAAAGTTAATTCAAATTATGCCAAGTTCAAAGACTCTAATTTAAATTTTAAAATTCACCGTAGCTTCCTACTAAAATTAGATATTTCGATGCAAAATATTCTGACTATTCCCACAAAAAATCATTTATAGTTAAATTTGAAATAAAATTAAAAAAAAAATTAAAACCTAACAGACGAAACATGAGATTATTTAATTCACACAGTTTAACTTCAAAGAAGAAGCTGCTGAGGCTGAAAAAATACCCAACACACCTTGTATATTCACATACTATAAGAATTTCATTTAAAAGTACCCGAATTGATTCTACAATTCCTAACACATACCTCAGACATACTCGGTCTATCTATAGTATAGTATTTTTCTTTGCTTGTCTTTAGCTGGTAACAATACCTCGAGTGATAATCACGAATTTACAAAAAAATTGTTTTCATTCTAGAAAATGATTCACTTCAATAAAACCATTGAGAAATTCTTATCTAACTCTTACATGTAGCAAGAAATACGCCAAATTTGTCTGCTAAATAAAACAAGTAAAGAGAAATAGACTATACGGCCAACTCAAATAAGCTCACAACATAATTACGAACATCAAATTCCAAATTACAACGGAAGTACATGTTCCAATTTACGCTAATCAACTTCAACCCAATACACAGTATCGCGGTGCTTAGCAGCTATCTAAATTAACAGTATAAATGTAAATGATATTATTAGATCCGAATATTCTCCTATAATGTGTCCCGTTTATCGTATCAGAATCAAATCAGTTTAACTCATCAATAGCGACGATTAATTGATCAGTTAGTGTGTCAGAGAACTGATATGATCTGTACATCTCATAAAGCCATAAGACTACCTTGGGATATAAAATGAATTTTGAAGCTACAACGCCAAAATGGGGTCTGTTATAAGTTTGACGTGTGGTAATATCTATATATTGATATCTGTGTCTCTGTCTATATATTTGTATTGTCGTATATCTGTATTGTCGTATCAACCTCTCCACCTAGATTTATGGTCTGTATAACTGTGGAATGATCTTCTTCCTGAGGTTTTCACAAAGCACTATAATTAGGGGGTTTTCGAGCGACGAGTATATAGACACCTTTCTGTCAAAGGCCCGCAACACACCCGTAACGCCTCTGTTATTGCAGGTGTCCATTTGCAAGAGTAACCACTTATCATCACGTGGTACTACTTTTTCGTTTGCCCCCCCCCCCCCCCGTTTTATTTATTAAAAAAATAAAGCTATTTAAGGTTTTTTTTTTGGAAGCAGATGTGATCAAGCTGTTTTTAAAGTTAGAGATATATCATTTATGAAGATCTGTTTAAGCGTTTGATCGTCATTAGCTCTTTGTAGTCACATCGGGGTTACTTTAAATTTTGAATTTATATTATTTTAAAAGAATTATTACAGATAATATTTATCGATACATAAACAAATAACTTTTAAAATTTTTCTAAGTTTGATTAAAAAACTAATTCGTGGATTTATGAGAACGTGATATTGTGACAGTTACGTAATTACGAAAATTGTGAGTGGGTGAATAAAATAAATAAAGAATTTAAGGAAATTTAATATAAGGTTTGAGGGTTGATCTTCTGACTCTCTCGACCACTGAACACATCGAAGCTTAGTTACTTCACGCTGATTAACACCGGAAAGGGACCATTGACTTACATAATTAATTTATACTAATACTATGAAGAGGTAAAATTAAATTTATTTGTAAGTCAGTAGTTAGTATGTGTATATTGATCCTATTTAAAACCATCTATTAACGTTAGAGACCCATTAATCGAGAAAGGTTAAAGTCTATATTATACCACGCTACAATGAATAAGAGCGAATTTAACCATAAAAGCGAGTGAAACGTCGAGAAGCAGCTAATTATTAATATAATTGTTATTTTAAAATGTATCAGATTAATCCTACTAATCTACAAGCAACGAATGTATACGCCATGTTTTTTATCCGTCATTTAAATTGTAAATCCGTCACGTGACAAGCGCTCATTAATAACTCTTCCTAATCCCGGGAAGCGTGAATCGTTTGTCAAAGCCTCGTCGACTATTTATCTCGCAGCGACGACATTCCTAATGAACATTGTAATTATAATATTAATACTTCATGTTATTTATATTAATAATGAACCACTATTTATTAAAGTGTTTAATATAAATTCAGAATTGTATCGTAAATATGAAAGTACTTATTTTGGTTATATAAAATAAATTAAAATTAAACGCTTACCTTTAGTAGTTCTCTTTAAGATTCTATAACCTTTTTTCCTTTTCTTAGAAAAATAACTGGCAAATGTGCAAGCGAGACAACTAATGTTAAGTACCATCGCCATTGGACATTTATGGCAAGCTGGAAATAATTGCGACACTAGAGGAGCCACAAGTGCGTTGCTCAAAAAGGAGTAAGGGACGAAAGTGAATAGGAAGTAAGGAAAAGAATGGGGGAAGGGTTAGCTCTCACTCTCTCACTCACAGAATGAAACGTAACTATATTAGCTTCTTCGTGCCGATCTTCTTTATTTACCGAGCTGCTAGCGTATATACGAACTGTAGTTAGTAGGTTCCTGCTAGGCTACCTCAGTGGTCTATCTTATGTCCGAATATAAACAACACAAACAAATAACCAGTGCACGACACCCATATGGCCTATGCAGATATTAATCATGAGCGGGGAATCTTCTGGATCGAGATCTCTGTCCTTATAGTTCCCAGGATACTGGTTTATTGCTACAAGTTAAAGATTATAGCCTGCTATATTATATTATCATGTAACTTACCCTTGGTGAACGTAATTGTATCGTTACATGTTAGATACAATGAAAAAATCTTCAAATTAGCCCGGTAATTCTTGAGATCAGCGCCTTTAAATAACTACAGAAACAAACCTTGCAGACTTTAGCCAGAATGGAGAATTAAGAGCAATTGGCCCAATTTAGTTTGTAGTTATATACACTACTATGTTATCATCAAAATGAACGCAGGCGGTCTGCTAATTTCCAGTGCCTAGATGACAAGGAGAAAAAAATTTGCTATATTTGCTAACAGCTCCTAACAAAATATTTCTTATTATAAATATTTAAGCAAATAATAATTATATAATTTCTATATTTAAATTAAAAAATGGATCTACGCGAATGTAAAGCTAGTAGAAGATACTGTTTTATATTGAAATAAGAATATATAACTAAGTATTTAAAGGATCCGAATAGAAAATTATTTTATCCAGTTCTCGCGACTTCAAGGCCGAGTCAATGACCTCGAATAAGATACGATTCTCGTAAAATATTGAAATACGACGCACTTTCTGAAATGATCGGCTTTGAAAATATACAATATAATGTTTTACATAAACTCGAATATAGAAAACTTTATTTTTTATTTAAGTCGAATAATGATTTGGTTTAAAAATGTTCGTATATGTAAAATTTAAAGGAAATATTAAAAAGGACATTTTATTTTTCCCAGAGTATCCCCATATTACAAACCGTTATTTTATATACTATTTTCTGTCTTATTTAACATTATTATACTAACTACGCCATAAAGGTCGTTCCACACTGCAAAGTATTACAATGTATTCACTACTCCGCAGTTGTAAAGTAATATTATCCTAACATATTACACAAGCAAAACTTTTAATAGCGTCTCATTTATACGATTTAACTGCTACAGGTTTTGTTGTTTTACTTCAAATGATTATGTACTTTAAATACAAAGGATAAGACCTAATTTTGCTTGTTTAAATAATGAATTATTACAACGTAAGTGACTAAACAGTTTGTAAGTTATTAAATCTGTTTTATGCTATTTGATGCGAAGTGAGAGCACTTGTGACGTTAAATCATTTTAATAGATATTTCTTTGTCACCCTTATATTTTCATACTATTACGAAAACATCTACGTTTATGATTCATCTGACTATATCCAATAGTATTCGGTTGTTACTAGTATTGAAAAGACTTAACTGCGTATACGATGAGAGTTTTTATTTGCTTTGACACATAAATGTATATGGTAGCCTCCAATCGCCTACCATTTCGATATGCTACTTCCTTCAACTCTCCCGGTAGTCTCTTTCTGTGACTGTCACCTTTGATACATGTCGCCTACCATTAAAATATGCTATCTCCGTCAGCTTATGCTATCCTAGTACTACTACACTGTAAAATGTGATATCATTCTGTAATTTTAGTGCTAACTTTCACCTCACCTACTATCCTAATAAACAGTATCAGCTTATGCTCTTCTGGTATACCCATCCTGTAATCTGTGACGTCATTCACTGAACATGTGGTAAAAGCCTCCAGTCCACCTATTGATACGAATATGTAATCTCCTTTGTTTTATGCTTTCCCGGTACCCTTCTATAAACTGTAATGTGTCACATATGGTGGTCTCCGAACTTCCAAGCTTACAACACGTCGTTGTAGATTGTTATTTATTAGTTTATTTCACTCTATTTGATTATCTCACCTCAGGTGTTGTCGTAGCTTTAAAGATGATTCGTCAGGCTTTATGTTCCGCATGTGTATCCTCAATCCATTATTATGATTGACAGATAACACTTTTGGAATATTATACTGTAGGGCTTTTTAACCCAAGATATTGTTTCTTTCGAGAATTTTGATAGAAATATATAACAAAAGTCTACAGCCTAACGTCGACCTCAAGCAGTGATCACGTGTTTAAGCCCCGACTAGCACCTATGAGTTTTCAAGTGCTTTTGTATTTTAGCCCATCTGAGCAAAAACGCCGGAAGGAAAACTGCTTGTATTATATCCACTTATCCATATTAGAGCAGCGTTAAGAAATAGGCTTCTAATCTTCTCCATAATAAGAGAGGAGGATCTTTGCCCCGCTGTGGAATATTTATAACTGGATACAGTACAATGATATAAATAGAAACATACATTTTTTTCATATACCGAAGCAAGCCCTATGAAGAAATCTTTAAGGAAAACGAAAGCGTGGCCATCCAAAACAGACTTGGTGGCGAACTATCATTGATGAAATGAAGGTCATCGGGAAAACCTGAGACGAAATCAACGTTGCATTGCACTGTGGATGGCCTCTGCCCTATCTAGGGGACATAGGATGATAAGTCGCAGTAAAAATACATATTTTTATAGGTATACAGTCGAATATAAAGCATCTTAGTTTTGAAGTCGACCAAATAGGTTTCTTACACAAAAACTAAAACTGAAGTGGAGCCTAACTGTAGTACACTAATTAGAGCTCGTATACGGGCTGGCTCGTTCAGGGCTGTATCATAATCTTACAGAAGAATATAATAGCTAACTGCCTTTCATACGGTGAGAGAGAAAGTAGGAAACCAAACCCAAATTCCTTTTCTTCCTTTCTATTCCCCTTCATTCCTTATTTCATTTTAAGCTGGAAGAGGAATTTATGACTCTTTTAGTGCTGCAAGATCCATGGGCGGCGGTAACTACTTAACATTAGTTGTCCTGCCTGCTAGTTTACCACAAATATAATTAAAACTACTATTCATATATACATACGAAGTTATTATATATCGTAACACATTCAGAGAAAATTATACCTTCAAATTAACGAGCATAAATTTCCAAGATATTTGTTTAAAATTTCAGGTGTTTAAATTCCAGCTTAATTAGAGACATCCTGAAACGTAGCTAATTAGTTCTCCCGGATACGATAGTTTTGTCTCCGAGGGCTTGGAGGTACTTCGTGCAAGATTTTATCTGCAAACCTTGATTTTAGAACAGTTTCAATTGTATAGAATGAGAGCTCTTATTGGTGTGTGTATTAGATTGCTCACGGATGTGTGTGTGTACATATTTTGAGTGTCGGTAATGTATTTTTGTTCTCGTTATTATCCATGATTGTATGTATATGCATATACAATTATATGTAACAATTATATGTCTTAGATTTTCGCGATTATTACTCATTGAAATAGAACTATTTTAAACAGATTTAAAACGGATGATAAAAATAATTAATATACGCGATTTAAATCCACTTAAAATAGTTTTATTTCAACAATTATATGTGTTTGGGTACACGTACTTACACAAAACATAGGAAACTTATAAGTTCCTCCGAAAAACGTAATATTTCTTACGAAATTTCCTTTGACCGTTACACAAAATGTAAACATTTGATAGTCGTACCTACCCGTATTCGAACCAATTACAATAGGTACTTAAGATTCACATATTCTGTTCAGGGAACCATCTCGCCTTTATTAAGCACTAAGATGCAAATTAGGTTTAAACACACATAGTTAAAACTACTGCGTAGTTTGTTAACTAGTAAACTATAGTTTTGTTGAATGTAGTCTGTCTTTAAACAACTAGCTTAATATGTATATATGCATTACAATATAGTTTATTAGTAAATCTGTGATTATTATATAATCACAGATTTACTAATACTAAGACTATATTGTATATATGCTGATAAGCAATACTATGTCAAGCCACACTGATTTTTTTAGGTAATAGTGTCTAAATATGTCAAACCTATTCTTAATAAATATGCTTAAAGAAACAGGTATATATGGACACTGACAAGCAATACTAAGTCACATGGACTTTATATCGAGAAAATGGCGTTTAAAGTTGTCAAATCTATTCTTAATAAAGATTTTTGAAGACGTATATATCCATCTTTTGGTTTTTAATTTGCATAAAAGTATAATGAATTAAAAGCAGTTTGGTATAGTGAAGAGTTTTATCTAATAATATTTTTTTCAGATATATGAGATTATTGCATAATCCAAAATATGGAACATGCTTCAATATTCGAAACATTAAATCAAGGAACTTCTTTTCGTTTTCAATTATTTTATATGACTTAAAAAGTTTTTGAATACTGTTAAATACATGACGCATTGTCAGAATACATCAATATCTCCGATTGAATTTGACTTTTTGTGGGTTGACACATTATTGCTCATCAGCATCCATATATCAATCAGTTCATTTCTGTTTTGATTAAAAAAAGTAAAAATTTTAATACGTTTTTTTTTAAATATGAGGTTATCTATACTAATATTATAAAGAAGAAAGATTTGTTTGTTTGTAATGAATAGGCTCCTAAACCATTGGACCGATTTCCAAAATTCTTTCACCTTTGGAAAGCTGCATTATCCCCGAGTAACAAAGGCTATATTATATTTTTTTTAAAATTAGGGATCCTTACTAAAACTCTAATAATGTAACGCAAGGTGTAAAAAAATGACTTGAAAAATTCCTTACGTCGCGTGCGCTGCGAAAACTATTGATGATAGAACAAAATCATTTACTACGAACTCATCATTATCTACAAAAAGTGTCGCGACAGTATACGTCTAAATATTATAGTTATGTCACAGTAAGCGGATTTTTGTTCTAAAAATTTAATTTATATGCCGCCGCTTGAAAAGGCTCTTTATTTGTACCTTGGTATTAATCCTTATCAAAATAAATAAATCACTTTATATTCAGGACGGCTTCAATACCTTTTTATAACTTTTTGAATTATTCAATTCGGACATTTCATTCGGAAGATATCACGAGTTTAAAAATGCAAGTATTAGAAAAAAGTCGCGTGGTTGCCGCTCACCGCGTTCAGCTAGCCAGCATGCGATGTAGGCTCCATGTAAGCGTCACTGGGGTACGGGAGGGAGTCAATGTAATAAAGTAAAGTGCCGCGAGTACATTAATAAAAACAATTTAAAAAAATTCAAACTTCCTTTATAATTTTACTTTTTTTTTTGAAACCCGACGCAAAAAAGGAGGGTGTATGTGTGTGTGTGTGTGTGTGTGTGTGTGTGTGTATGTGTGTGTGTGTGTGTGTATGTGTGTGTGTGTGTGTGTATGTGTGTATGTACCCGTGCGAAGCCGGGGCGGACCGCTAGTTGCATATAAAACACACGTTGTTCGAAACATTTAATTAAAAAACTTTTTTTTTCGTACTTGTTTAGTTTAGTGCGTGAAGCAAAACTTAGTAACCCTTTTAACGAACATTGCGGGGACAAAGGATTCTCGCACATTTATAGTTAATATAGAGAATGAGAGATACATAGAAAATACATTAAATCGATTAAAAAAAGACATTAAACACAGCATGGATTTTATGCTCTTATCTTTATTAAATTCTGTGGTCGAATTGAGAATAGATTATTTGTGGTCAATATTGAAATTTGTTGAAAATTTAATGATTTACGGAATTTCGACGAGTAGGCGACCAGTAGCATTCAATGCAGTAATTAATATTTAATTTTAATAAAATCTATAAATTTAAATCATAATTTCTTTTTACACGTTATTATATTATTTGGATGCTGATAAGCAATAATGTGTCAACCCGCAAATAGTCAAATTCGGAGATATTGATGAATTTTGAAACTGCTTCACCTATTTAACATTATTAAAACAAATCATGTCATATAAACGAAATAAGTACGAAAAAAAGTCTTATAATTAATTGTTTTAATTTCCAAGTTCGTTGCATATTTTGCAATTTATACTATTAATCTCAAATATTTAATAAACTTTTTGCTTTTAATTAATTATACTTTTTATCAAAAAAGGAAAAGAAAAGATGGATATATACTTCCTCAAACGTATTTGTTAAGAATCGGTTTTACACCTTTAGACGCCATTTTCTCAAAATGAAGTTCGTGTGGCTTGACACAGTATTGCTTATCAGAAACCATTTATTGTAAAAAAAATGTTTTCAATAATATAATATCACATTATACGCCAGAAAATACTTTGTAAACACCATCTATTAAAAGGTTACAACAGAACCGATGGTCAAACAATCGGAAAGCCTCCACCGATCCGTTCGTTGCTAACTGAACTAACACAAATATCTCTGTGGAACTTTGTGATGGAACTCCGAACAAATGTGTGCAGATTCATTGTTGCTTTGCGATGATAATAACGAGAATTGATACTTTTTTCTTTGTTTTTTTTTTTGTCTTTGTCTATTATATTGAGAAAGAAAAAGAAGGCGATATATTTATTTATTAATGGTTATCAACAAGACACACATTTGTTAAGTGGATATAAAAAAAAGTGAATAACATTTTATAAGAGATGCCTAAGTTACACTGCATTAACTATATCAACGATTTAATTCTAAAAAGACAGATTAGCATAAAATGTAGTTGGACGCTGATAAGCAATACTGTGTCAAGCCACACGAACTTCATTTTGAGAAAATGGCGTCTAAAGATGTCTAACCTATTCTTAATAAGTTTGTTTGAATAAGTTTTTATCCATATTTTCTTTTCTTTTTTGATAAAAGGTATAACGAATTAAAAGCAGGCTGATATGTTTAAAATATTATCTAATAAAAAGTTTATTAAATATATGAGATTACTGTATTAAGTACAAAATATGGAACTACCTTGAAATTTGAAACAATTAATTAAGAAACTTTTTCCGTGCTTATTTAGTTTATGTGACTGTGTATATTATTGAATAATGTTAAATAGGCGATGCAGTATCAAAATACATTAATATCTCCGAATTTCACTTTTTGTGGGTTGACACATTATTGCTTATCAGCATCCAGTTAAGCTTGTAGGAATGGAGGTAGATATTAGTAAAGATGATACACGTATACAATTTCATATTTTTTTTATTTTCAATTATTGACTACATATACAGATATTGATATTTTGACAGACGCGTTGGCGCAATGGTCACTGCAACTGACTAAAGCGCTAACGGTCGCGGGTTCGATCCGCGCTCATGCAAACATGTGTATTGGCCATTCAGATGTTTGTCGTGGTCTGGGTGTTTGTGTTAGTGTTGTGAGTGTTTCCGGACCCCCGACACAAGGTCATGAGATCTTAATGGGGGCCGTTGAGTGTGATGCGTTATTTAATTAATAATATACAACAATATATTTTCTAATATCAATTTAACATTCAATAAATTACTTCATTCTGATACGTTACATAATCTTAATTTGAAATCCAAAACATACCAAGTCACTTATATAGACACTGACACTTATATACACACTGATACGTCGTCACTACTACAGCACGATCACTCGAATGCGAAAAAAAAAAAGTGTTGCCAATAAACACCTGCGTCAATCACGTGGCTGCAAGTCTTACGATTTTACGATGACGATTAAAAGATGAATGAAATTAAATTATTTAAGTCACAAAATAAATAACGCAAACAAAATAATGTACAAATCAACAAAAAAGGAAATACTATACGCGCTTGGTAAATTAAATGAATCATTTTTTTTAAATTTAATATTTAAAACAGACTACAGTATTCGTAACCTTTAACATACAGCCTTACTCTCTCTTCTATCCCTTTCTCTAACTCCTATTATCTTTTATTTCCAACCGACTTAAAAAAAAAAGATTCTCAAATCGTACTTCTAAAGTCGATACTTTTATTTAAAGTCTTAATTCTCTTTACTAATATTATAAAGAAGTAAAATTTGTTTCTAAGTTTATATGTAGAGTAAAGTAACCTTTGAAACAACAAATTCGATTTGATAAATTCTTTTTGTGTTGGATAGCTTCCTCTACGAAGGTTATATCTATGTATCACAGGAGCGAAGCGATAACCATAAACACGAGTGAAATCACAAGACTAACTGGATGCTGATAAGCAATAATGTGTCAACCCACAAAAAGTTAAATTTTGAGATATTGATGTATTTTGATACTGCATGACCTATTTAACATTATCCAAAAAAACTAAGGTCATATAAACTAAAAAGTAGGTACGGAAAAAAGTTACCTAAATAATTGTTTCGAATTTCAAGTGCGTTCTATATTTTGCAATTTATACAATAATCTCAAATATTTCAAAAACTTCTTATTAATTATTAAATAAAATATATCAATCTGCTTTTAATTCATTATACCTTTTGTCAAAAAATTAAAGAAATGGTGGATATATACTTCTCCAAACATATTTGTTAAGAATAGGTTTGACATCTTTAGACGCCATTTTCTCAAAATGAAGTCCGTGTGGCTTGACTCAGTATTGCATATCAGCGTCCATACTAGTCTCATTTAAATTGGCAACACCTTTATGGCTCATATGATGCTGCAAATCTTGAGTTGCAGATATCAATTAATATCAGTGTGTCTAGTGTGATTTTTTCTAACTTCGATTGCGGTTAAGTAAACGCAGATTTATATGAAACAAAATTAGTGAGTGAGAGTTGACGTATCATCGTAAACGAGCATTATCAATAGAGAGCAATAGCGCGTGTGATTGGTGGATTATATTTTGTGAACGTGAGTGACAATTTTGACACTTCGAAATGTTAACGTTAGGGAATTTTACCTTTAATAAGTAGATTTTTCCCCCGCTAGTTCAAATGAAATGTATTTTATATGTTTACTATATTTTGTATCAGGTATAATATTCTAAGATATTTTAAACTAGCTATGCCTCTCGGTTTCACCCGCGATAATTAGAGAAAAAATTGTATTTATTTAATGTTTACCTTCCCTACATGAATCGGATATTGTTCACTATTTTTTTTTTGTTTTCGCGTTAACCTCTTCTTATTTATTAATTAAAATATTTTTATTCGTCGTGGTCGCGATCTGACTCAGCCAGCTCGTTAGTCAGTATTAATTCAGTCAGCTCGTGAGCACGACGAATGTAACTTCATCGAAACGTCAGGCAATAAAAAGGTATTACTACCATTAGTTATCGCGATAAGACCCGTTATATTAAATGTGAAAAGATATTCATTAATTACTTTTCTAACTATTCATTTGTCTGTCCTTATTATAAGTTCTTATTCATTTGCTTCAAGTACATCAATTATTAATACGATTGCTATAATTATATTGAAATTGATTATATTTGAGTAAAAAATTCCGTAGTGTGAAATTAAATTAATTCTTTTTATTCCTGAACATCAAAGTGTCTTCAAGTGCATAAACTGTGAAGAGGCAGCCTCAAAGCAACTGTAAATATTTATTCTTACCTTCAGAATTTTCAGCACGATGGAGCTTCGTTCTTTCAGTAAATTTATTAAAATAACATTTTAATTTAACTTTTCATTACTATATTTAACTGAAGCGTTGCAAATGGAAATTGGAAATTACAATTTATGGAATGCTTTTAATTATCTAGAAGTATTTTAATTAAAAAAAAAAATAAAGAAAAAATATCCTTTTGTATATTTGTTATATAGAGATCCGACTTGTATGCCGTGATGGCCAATAGCATGACGAACTCATGCCGTGATGTCTCCCCTCCGCCATCACCATCAACTCCTTTGAGTGTGTGCGTGCACGCATTCTGTATACTTCATCATCCTTATGTGCGAATTGTGTACTGCGTATGCTATTTTAATCAAGTGTACTATACTTAATATATCCAAAGCTTGCACCCCTTTTTTTTACGGTTCCGTATTCGAAGAGTACCAAAGGGACCCTATTAGCCTCCGTTCTCTGCCTTTGTCCGTCCGTCTTTTAACGAGCTGTATCTCATGAAGTTTTTAGTGAGCCTAGTTGTATCTTATTGATGACAGCTCGTATATGGGCTGGCTTGACTGGGGCAATACCTCATTCTCACAAAAAGTCGATGGCGTAGTAACTAAGATAACGGCGATTCATAAGATTAGTGAGAGAGCCGGAAGCTTCTTCCATTATCTTTCATGTCTTCAATTCACTTTCATCACTATTAAGCTGGAAAAGCATTTGTAGCTCTTCTGGTGCTGCAAATGTCCATGGGCGACGGTGACCATTTCAACGAACGTGATATTTCTACTGTAAGTTGGTGTGGAGTAGTGTATCCTACTGATTCTAGAAAATGCTGCAGCATCAAATCAACTGTTACGCATCAAATCAACGGTTACGCATCTGTGTTATCTTAATATCATTCATAGTATAGTTTCGAGTCGATTAGACCACTTAAAATTCCTTAGATCTTTTTAACAAGAAGAAAAAAAGCTGATAGCCTTAAAACACTCAAACAGATCTTCATAATTTTATATCCGAAAACTATATCGATTACATCATCCTTTAAACAAAAAAAAAAACTGCATCAAAATTGCTTCATTTTTTAGGAAGCTACGATGACACAGAAACACATTTCAAACTCATAACGTCCCCCTCTCTGTGCCGAGGGCTAAAAATAGAGGGAGCACAGAATATACATTTTCTAAGTTAAATAAAGATAACCAAAATGTTATTATCGTGCAAATTATTAGTCCCATTAAACTTGCGGTGAAACAATAGCCATTCAACGCGTATCGG
Source organism: Hypolimnas misippus (assembly GCA_037950945.1). Taxonomy (NCBI): domain Eukaryota; kingdom Metazoa; phylum Arthropoda; class Insecta; order Lepidoptera; family Nymphalidae; genus Hypolimnas; species Hypolimnas misippus. The sequence continues at coordinate 15,201,282 of JBBEEQ010000032.1, forward strand.
AAACTTATCTAATTAACTGAATTCTAAGCCGAAATATAACGGCTTAGCTAGCAAAATAAAGATAATCACTAAGACCCTGTATTTAGTAGTAAATTGCTGACTAATAAACTATTGATAAAATCAGTGTGTAAATTGGGAACTAATTTCCTATTGTCCCGATTGGCATTAGAGGAAAACATCATGAGAACCTGTATGTGCTGGTAGAAATTCTGACACATGTATATCCGCCAACCCGCAGTGGAACAGCGAGGTGAATTAAGATCTAAAATCTTCTCCTTAATAGGAGAGTAGGCATTTTCCCTGCAGTGGGATATGGGATGGGACAAGCAGTTACTTTACTTTACGGGTAGCATTTTTCCGGTTATACATATTATTAGATATTGACAAGTTACTGATTTTTAGAAAGAACGACTGCCAGATGGCATCTGACGTCCGCAACCCCTGAGGGCAAGCCAGAAACTATTTAGACTAGAATAATCTCCCAACGATCATTATCAGGTGATTGTGATAATAACCGGGACCGCTTTACGTGCTCTCTGAGGCACGGTGGGAGACTCGCAAGGACAAATACTCAAACTAAAGGACAAAAGCTTATATAAATATAAATAACGGGGATCAAACTCGCAACCGACGGTGTTAGTGCCACCTTCAATTCAACTACACCAGAGCAGTCGTTCAGAGTTGAATTAATGACACCTCACGTGAACAACCATTAAACGATTTAGGCTTTACATCATGCCAAAGAATAAAACATGGCATCAAACGTATAATTTATACTTGGCATAAATGAGAACAGCATTTCCAAGAGACGTTAAGGACCACAAGATTGGTCCTCTAACAAGAGGTGCGTTTGATCAAATTAACCAACGCTCCATTAATATCTCACATTATCCCCGAAGGGATCAACTTCAGAAGAAGAATTTGGGGCAGTTATTAATATACCATTTATATTATAGTCTCGTATCATTTCGAGCAACTGTTTGAAGCTCTTGTTTTAATGTGTTGACTAAATTTACTTCGCCGTTTTATTAGCGTTCGTATCGCAACTTTTGGTTAGGTTTTTTTATTAATTACTAGCCGATCCTTACGATTTTATTTGTGTAACAGTAAAAAGTAGAAAAGTAAAACCCGACTACGATACAAAACTGTAGAATCCGAATAAATACGGACAATGTCATAAGCAAATGCTAGTAATGTATATATTAATAAATGTATAAATATCCTTTCAAATGATACCAAACGCAGTATATTGATCTAATTTTTAAAGGAGTTCTTTATGTCCGCTAGAGGGCACCACATTAGATTTAGTGACACGTCATATAGCCTATCCAGTGGACAATCAAGATGGCGAAGAAGCAACTATGAGGAACAGATGAATAAATAAGAAAAACGTACATAAATAGCATGTCAAAATCATAAGCAGATGGCTTTGCCGTAGTCGGGTTAAAATTGCATGCCTTATTTCAATTTCTCTCGAAGTTGTAATAAATCTAATTTCTCTCGGCACTCGGATTCCTCACGATGTTTTCATTTGCCGTCGAGGTGAATTTAAACACAAGATTAGCACTTAAAAGCAGGGGTGCTAGCCGAGGTTTGAATTCAAGAATATTGGTTTATATCGATGTTTTTAGACTATTGGGCCATTTCGGATAAATATAACATTTAGTCTAAAATAATTAGTTGCTATTACTAGAGGTAAAATTCAAAATACATTTTATTCAAATAGGCTTTTCAAAGCACTTTTGAATCGTAAAGTTACAGGTCAATTGGTTATACATTTTTTCATAAGCTACCACCAGTTCGGAATGTAGATCCAAAAAGAATCGACAAGAATCAATAGGTACTCTTTTAACATCATTCATACATTATAGATTTTTATTACAATTTACATATTTTTAAAGAAAATCAACGCACACAAAATCCATGCTTCTTTATGGTCCAAATTATCTTGTAAAGTATAATATACTTAATCTATTAAAGATTTTTAACGTATACTGCTTTGATATTAATGAGTCAGTAATGTCTCTCAGCATACGCTCGGGTTCACTGCGTGGGTGGATTAAAGGGGGTTACTTTGTGCATGATTCACTCATCACCATATAGATTGTGTTTACCTTTCGCAGGGTATTTCAAAGTAATTTGTGCTCCATTAAGGTTTTCTTATAGGATCAGAATTAAATTTTAAAAATATTAGATTTCACTATATTTAATTAATAACATCAGATTTTAATGAAGATTATTATTTATACCAAGAATCAACAAAGAACATAGTTCCGGATTATTTTGAGATCGTAGAATATATCATAGAATAATAAATAAGTAAAATTTTTGCTCTTATCATATAAATCCACGAAGCGGGCAAAATACATTAAGAATCGATAAAGGAATAGTTACAAATAAGAAAATCTTAATACGAAAAGAATTTAATATGGACTACTATCTTTAGGTGATTTTAGAATAATCTCAATGATCATTTCTGAAGAAAAAGAAATTGTAGATAACTTTTTTAAAAAAAACAAATATTAGTAGTAAGTACCCTCTTAAAAGAATTTATGTGATAAATTTGAGATAACAGGATTAAATAAAAATAGAGTGTGTGAGAAACTGAGAATGATCTAGAAATACAAGTTTTACATTCTTAGAACGAACAGTTTCTTTACATGAAATCTTATCTATACTAATATTATAAAGAGGAAAGATTTGTTTGTTTATAATGAATAGACTCCGAAACTATTGGACCGATTTCAAAAATTCTTTCACCTTTGGAAAGCTACATTATCCCCGAGTAACATAGGCTATATTATATATTTTTTAAAATTAGGGATCCTTACTAAAACTCTAATAATGTAACCCAATCGTCACTGGGGTACGGGGGGAGTCAATGTAATGTAATAATGTAATAAAATAAAGTGCCACGAGTACATTAATAAAAACTATGAATAAAAAAAATTCATTAAAAAAAATTCAAACTTCCTTTATAATTTTAATTTTTTTTTAAACCCGACGCAAAAAATAAGGATGTATGTGTGTGTGTGCGTGCGTGCGTGCGTGCGTGCCTGCATGTGTGTGTATGTATGTACCCGTGCGAAGCCGGGGCGGGGCGCTAGTAACTTTTAAGAGCCAAAGTGAACGGAGACTTAGCGAGTACATTTTATACGTTAATTTTTGATAGCTTGGTATATTTTAAAGTGCCTTCATAGCTGAACGGTTTCGGAAAGAGCTAACAAAGTACTTTCTTAATAGTGAGCGTTTCAGCTAAGTCGAGCGATAAATTTATCAAATTCTGGCTCACCGCCAATATTTTACACTCTATATAATGATTTATTAAGTTTTCGATATATTTTTACAGTTGCAATAACTTTATGAAAACAATCTTTTGATTTTGTTCCAAAATATCTTATTTATAACTCACGTGGTTATGTTTTGAATTTTAAATATTTATTGGGCAGTTTATTTGAATAAATTATTTGAACTAGTGGCCGCCTATTGGTTTGAATTTGACCGTAATTCATTAAACTTTTAACCGATTTCAAGATTGACCACAGATAATCTATTCTCAATTTGACCACATACTTTAACAAAGACTATGTACATACATATGTCAAATACATGGTAGAGGGTGTATTATTTTTTTATCTGGTTTAATGTATTTTTATGCATAATATTTTAAAAATCATAGCATTATGCACTGCCTTTCTATATAAACTGTAAGTGTACGAAATTTCATACTCCTCCGTCCGCGCAATTTTTGCAGAAAGGAGTACAAATATTTTGCTTTACGTATTAATATAAAGATATTATTCACACTTACTCTTTAAAGGAGTAAAATAAGTGAAATTTACTTTTAAATCCCTTCGAAGGGACACATCGTTTTTGAATTTTATATGCATGAAATCTAATCGATACTTTTTACACCCTAAAGGTTAAATTAATTAAAAGTATGAAAGTTAAGTTGTTAAACAAAACGAATTAAATAAAGGAAACACTATACGTCAATTCTAGGATTCTTTACTTTAAATCAAAACAATAGTTAGCAAGGACATGGCTAATTGAAAATTCCTCGGCGTTCGCAATTTCAATTACCTGCTGAGCACGTTCTGTTAATTAATTATTCGAGAAAATTAAAAAGGTTGGGAATTGATTAAGTGCTGAATGTACTGAGGCACGTCTTATTATGATTAGGGTATTATTGTTTAATGTACAAAGTAAATGAAGTAATGTAATCACTAAGGTTTTTATTTTCAATCTTAATGTAATTATTAATCATTAATATTCTCTCGGTTTTATCCGTGTGGTATGTTGATAAAGAGTCTATGTTATTTGGACGCTGATAAGCAATAATGTGTCAACCCACACAGACTTCATTTTGAGAAAATGGCGTCTAAAGATGCCAAACCTATTCTTACTTAATTTTCTTAAAGAAGTTTTTATCTACCTTTTCTATTCTTTTTTTTTAAGTATAATGAATTAAAAGTAGATTGATATATTTAATATATTATCTAATAAACAGTTTTTAAAATATTTCAGGTTATTCTTTAAATTGCAAAATATGGAACGAACTTGAAATACGAAAGAATTATTAAGACACTTTTTTCCGTACTTATTTAGTTTATATTACTTGACTTTTTTTTAATACGGTTGAATAGTTGATGCAGTATCAAAATACATCAACATCTCCGAATTCGGCTTTTTGTGGGTTGACACATTATTGCTTATCAGCATCCATTTAGAGGTTTTCTACACTAATATTACAAAAATAAAAGTTTTGATTGTTTATTTGTTTGCAATGAATTAACTTGGAAACTATTATATCGATTTAAAAATTCTTTTAGCGTTAGTTAAGTTTTTTCTGAAAGCTTATACACTATAATACATCACGAAACGAATCAGAAATCATAAACGCGAGTGAAACTTCTAAGGGTAGCTAGTAAAAGAGCAACTAACATTCATCCATCGAGACCACCATCTTACCTAACGGAATTTGAATTTGAGCCTGGCTGTAGCTTAACGACTACAGCCTATATAGAGTAAGAACTCTCACGGAAGATCGGCTTAATAGTTGCTAATATAGCTGGAATTCGTACGGTGAGACAGAAGCGGAACTTACTACCCAATTCCTTTCCTTACTTCCTATTTATTATTATGATTATTCTCTTACATTCCTTGACGACCGGTCTGGTGTAGTGGTGTCTAACGCTGACGGTTGCGGGTTCGACCCCCGCTCGGGGCAGATATTTATAGTTGTATAAATATTTGTTCCTAGGTCTGGGTGTTTGTTTTTGTGGGTCTCCCGACCGTGCCGTAGAGCACGTAAAGCTGTCGGTCCCGGTTGTTATCACAATCACCTGATAATGATCGTTACTCGTAGTAGGGAAATTATTCTAGTCTAAATGTTTTCATCCTCAGGGGTTGCGGAGGTCAGATGGCAGTCGCTCTATGTAAAAATCAGTAACTCGTCAATATCTGGACTAGAATAGAAAGCAGGCCCTGGTATAACCGGGAAAAATGCTAGGTAGATGAATGACTCTCTTACATTCCTTATTTCTTTTTAAGTTAACAACGCATTTGTGACTACTGGACTACAAATGCTCATGATCAGAGATGTTTACTTAACATCAAGTGTCTCGCCTGTTTGTGAGTTATTTCCATAAAACAAACTTAGTACGCGTATTAAAGTAAAGAAATGAATTATTTTAGTAAAACAATAACATTATTCCCTTAACGTGAATTCTATTCAATCGCAATTCTTTGGAAGTCGGCTCTGATTTAATTACTCTTTGTAATAGAAACAAAAGCCGTATAATAATATAATAAAACATTTCAGTTACGGAAAGGATTATTTTAACTTGAATATTAATAATAAATTGTAATTTTCTGTTTATTTCAGTTTAATGCAAAAGCTATTGGAACCATTTTGATGTACTTTTTTGTGTTTATACGCTGGATTACCATTAAGACTATTTGGTTTTTCAACAAAAAACAGACTAATACCAATCATATGAAACGAAATGGTAAAGTTGGGAGAAGCTACCTTTTTGCTCATATTAATCAAAATCTTTACTCATGAATAATTTCAATTATAATCATGCATACATAACGCATAAAGGCATCAGGTTAAAGAGGAAATGGAAGGGGTAGGGGGTTAGGTTGTCCGGACCCCTTAGAATTAATTATAGGACTTACTTATATTTAGTACATTGAACGAATGCCAATGACAATGATTTATATAATTTCTAAATAGCTGAGGTTAGTGTTTAGAATCATATCATTTTACTGCGTTACTAGCGACAATGATACGCGGTGCGATTGCGGTACTGACCCCCAAACCATATCCCACCTACTAGAGTGCCCATTGTGTACGGAACCTTGCACAATAAAAGACCTCTGGGAAGCCACAGATAAAGCTGTAAACGTGGCTAAGTACTGGGCTCAAACAGTATAAAAATAAATTTGTCATCGACACGAAGAAGAAGAACTGCGTAAAGCCCGGATGAAAACTAGTTTGCCTTTGTACGTTTTGAAATTATAACACCCTGTCTTTGGACTCTTTCCTTGGCCCCTTTCATATGAAAGCTATAGCTACGGCCGTGAAATGTAACTTTTGAGTTTTATTTTACACAAACGTGATCGATATACATATAAGAGTTAAAATGTGTTAGTAATTTTGTATGTTTGTGTATAGATGTAGCCATGATGTTTACACGTTGACGATAAGGATGCGTGGGCTTAGTATATGCTGAATTTCGTACAGGATAAATAATTAAATTGTTAGCATAAACTGTATTGTATATACAATATTTTAAAAGAGTAACTATCGAGTTTCTTGTCGGTTCTTCTCGGTAGAATCTGCGTTCCGAACCGGTGGTAGCTTTATTATTTATGTTTTTTTTTTTGTTATTTTTATGTATGACGGTTCAAAAGTGCTCGTAAGAGCTTACTTGAATAAAGGATTTTTTTATTTTGACTTTGATTTTTGATTGAGGAAGGTTATAAGCTTTATTATTTTAGTATAGATTATACAAGTTACGATCAATGTCTTGCATCAGGTAAAGACCGGTCAGAGCGCAGTTAGCGAAGCCTAAGGGCATTTTGATATGGCCTAATTACAATATTGAACACTACGTTAAATAGTATTCATTTGCGTGAAACACATTAATAGACGCCACAGAAAATTTGTTAATATTAGTTCACGTATGATCAAAATGCAATCTTTCTGTTGAATGAAGAAAATAGTTTTTTTTGCGATTTTATGACGAAAATTGCATTTTTTTACTCTCGTAACTGATATAAAATAACACTGTCACCTGGTACAAGCTATCTACGTATATATATACTACATATGTACGTTAGTATGAGTGTCAGTATGTGTCAATGTGTGTCACTGACAGTAAATTCTTTCACGCGAAAATTACGTTTGTAAGTTTTGCTTCCGAAAGTGATATAAAACAACTCTGTACCTTGTAACAGATACGTCGTAAATACTAACGAAGGCTATGAATATCATAAATAAGGCACTGTTAGTGATTTTTCAGTTCATTTCAAGTGTGTTATTCAAAACAATGAGAAATAACTTATGTAAATCTTCATGAAAGTCTGAAAATAAAACTTACAAGTTTTATTCCCGCCTAATACTTCCTACGAGGAAGTGAAAATTATTAAAAATTCCTCTTCCGTTCCTAATGCCTTGGTTCATAGAAAAACTCGAGCGGAACTAGAGGGAGCTCGGGAAGGCGAACCTGCATTTCATGTTCATAAATATTAAAGAGTCCGTGTAACAAAACCCGTCTCATCTCGGCTCCAGCGAGCAAACATCGAGCAGGTCACAGCGAGCGCGCTGTTGATACAGCGCTCTTTGTGCCACTAACGCCCCCTGTAACATACGAGTACAATAACTGTGGCATATTCAAATTCAAACACTTTAGTTAAGTTGGCTTAAAAAGCACTTTTAAAATGTCAATTATCCAATTAATCAGTATATCTAAAAAAAAACTAGAAACCCGAGTGCGTTACAAGACCATCTGTAGTTAGTAGTACAGTATAAATGGACGCTGATAAGCAATGCTGTCTCAAGCCACACGGACTTCGTTTTGAGAAAATGGCGTCTAAAGATGTCAAATCTATTCTTAACAAATTTGTTTCAAAACGTATATATTCATCTTATCTTTTCTATGTTGATAAAATGTATAATGAATCAAAAGTAGATAGGTTAACTTAATGTGTTATGTAATAATAAGTTTTTAAATATGTATTTGAGATTATTTTATAAATTGCAATATATGGAACGCACCTGAAATTCGAAACATTGAGTTAAGAAACTTTTTTTCATACTTATTTAGTTTAGATTACTTGATTTTTTTTTTGATTATAGGTGACATAGTATCAAAATACGTTAATATCTCCAAATTTGAATTTTTGTGGGTTGACACATTATTGCTTATCAGCATCCAAATATCAGTTATGTCTAAGAGCCTAAACAGTATTTAGATTGGAAAAAGATATGAGGAACCTAAAAATGATTTTCAAATACCTATTCAACCATACCAGCTTCTATTTTACATTATGGCGTCCAAAACCTTAAGATCCTGTACTATAACAAGAGAAAAGGCTTTTGGGTTAATTTTTAACGAACATAATGTACCATGTTTTTCTTTAAAATAAATTCATTATATGTCGGCAAAATGAAAAAATATTGTATGAAATGTTATTGTTACAATTGCCTCGGTATCTTACCGACCCATGTCGTTTGTCAACCTCAGGGTGTAACAAGACATATGATTCCAGAACTTTATTGACTCGTTCATAAATAATTGAAGATTTTTTGGTATAAAACATCGAACTCTGTAAGAATTATTTTATTATTATCTATTTCATGTCTCTGCGAATGGGGTTTGTAAGAGATCGCTTTTAATAATAAGATCGGTCTTACCAACAATTATTAATTTTCTGAGTATTGTTTTTTTAGGGATGGATAAGGTTCTCAATTAATTATAAACGCCTTCATCGATTTAGGTTTTTTTTGTTTAAAAGTGTATGCTCTTTTAATGGTTCTACAGAATTTTCATTAAAATCAGCGCAGTAGTTTGGTGTTAAAATCAAAGTATCTAGAATAAATGGACGCTGATAAGTACACTATGTCAAGCCACACGGACTTCATTTTGAGAAAATGGCGTCTAAAGATGTTAAACCTATTCTTTATCAATTTGCTTGAAGAAGTAAGTATCCATCTTCTTTTTGCTATTTTGATCTATGGTATAAAGAATTAAAATCAGATTGGTATCATAAAAAGATTTATCTAATTATAACTTTTTCAAATATATGGAATTGTTGTATAAATTACAAAATATGGAACACACTTGAAATTCCAAACCTTAAATTAAGAAACTCTTTTGATACTTATATTGTTTAGAATGATTTGAAATTTATTTGAATCTTGTTATATACTTGACACATTCGGAATACATCAATATCTCCGAATTTGACTTTTTGTGGGTTGATTTACTATTGCTTATCAGCATCCAAATATGTCATACAAGTACACGAAATTGCGTATTTTTTATTGAAATCGGTTCTCCTATTTTAATTTAAAAATTCGTGTTAATCTTGTGTAATTGAGTGAAATTAAGTTTTATACTTTTTTAATGTCTTATATCGATACCCCAAATCTCAATGATATTTGGAAGAATCATAAAGTCATTATAAATGATTCGCAGTTACAAGTACAAATCTTTGGTAGAATTTTTCATTACAACCTATTAAATTCTCAAGCAATTTCATACAATACTACGACGGAATGTAATATTAAAGGCTCTTTTGTATCTTAAAAGTGCCAAAGAACTGATTTGACGTTTTACCATCGAAATATTTTGACCGCCATAAGACTCATCAAAAACCGTCCTTGCTGCTCTATATTGACATCTTAAACGACAACTTTGTAATCTCGTTCCCATCTTCCCGTGATCCGCAGTATTAAGACGTACTGTCAACAAAGTATCGTAGGTAAGGATGAAAGTATCTTAAGCGTTAATCTCACTCGTACGGATATGATGGGAAAGTTGTTAAGAGCTGTAACGAATATAATCTTGTAAGTTAGAAAAGAAACCAGACTTCGTACTCGACGTTCAACTTCATATGTACATACTAAATGTTATGTATAAAAGCTGCCGTTTGAACTTTCTTACTTGAAGTTGTTTGGGAAGTATTAAAAGATGTCTTGAACATATAAGGCAGAAGCGGTTAAGTGGAAGATAATTTTGAACGATGTTCCGTACTATTGCGCAGTGCAAATCCGAACAGTGTGAGTAATATTTGTACTAACAAGACAAATTAATTTAAAAACCCGAATGAGTAACAAGTCCATGTGCATTCAGCAGTACCATATCAATATCAATTCTATCTAAAAGCCTATATTTGAAAATCGTTATTAACCAACTTTAAATTGTTATAGATACTAAAAGGTAATTCTGATTAAAAAACGATATGAGAAATTTAATAATAATTTTAAGTTCCTATTCAACAATATCCGACATGACATAGTTCGTCGATTTTAATTTTTTTCTTTTTCATATCAGCCATATAATCGGCCATTTTGATTTTTCTAATTTTATACTTTTAATGAAAACACTCGAGCTATTATGACAAATCAAACGCCGTGTTTTTAATGAAAAACTTTCGTCTAAATAGTGCCACAAGGTTACATACATACAAATGCTGATAAACTCATTATCCTAGTTTTTGTCGCGAAGAGATTTACTCCATAATACTCCCAATATAAGCAAATTGTAAAATACGGATAAGTACTAGCGGCCCCTCACGGTTTCAACGGCGCTTAACATAAGACTTTCATACAAACTTCTAACCCCAATTTTTATTGTTACGTTCTAAAAAGACTCCGTGCAAAATTTTAAGCTCTTAGCACTTGCAGTTTTTGAGATTTCGTGATGAGTGAGTAAGTGACCTTTCGTTTTTTTCGCTTTTCGTAATAAAAGGTAGCCTATGTCCTTTCTCAGGGTTTAAAGATTGTCTGTGCAAAATTTCATCAAAATCTGTTAAGAGGTTTAAGCGGGAAAGCGTAACAGACAGACAGACAGAGTTACTTTCGCATTTATAATATTAGTAGACATAAGTGACACAATTCCGAAATATTTTGGTAATATAGGTAAAGGACAGTAGCCTTCAAGTATTTCTGGAATAAAAATCGCAAATGGAATGTATTTTTGATTTTTTCTTATAAAAATAGCTGACAAACGAGCAGGCGAGACACCTGATGTTAAGTGGTCGCGGCCCACAGACATTTGTGCCACCAGAAGAGCTATAAATACCTTACACAACTACCAAAAGGAATAAGATATGTAAGATTAGGAAAGAATAGGAATTAAGGAAAGGAAAAGGGTTAGTCTTCCAGGTCTTTCACTCGTCATACGAAACGCTTCTATATTAGCTACTTAACGCTGATTTTCCGTAAGAGTGAGGTTCTGCCTTGATCTACCTAGCCCTTATTCAGTCGGCAATAGAAAGGCTCTAAAGATTTTTTTTCAGTCTATATTATATTCGTAATAGGCTCTATAGATTTTTTCTTTTTTTTTCAATCTATATTATATTCGTATTTCACTCATCTTCTTCTTCGTGAAAAATCATTTTATTTAAACAATTAATATACACATATATTTCTGATAAGCATTTGCAATGATAATTATTTCAACTTTTTTTTTTTGGTAACATCATTTCAGAGAGTTATTCTGTTAAATGTCCCATGATGTTACTTTCACAACGAAAACTGTTCTAAGTCCCAGAAATGCTCTCAATGACGATATATTTTTCCGACCACGTACAATATTATATTTGTATCGAAAAAATTTTTTCGCTTGTAATCCAATCATAGTGTTATAGTTCCCTGGGAAAACTGAAGGTGACGTGTTTTTTTGTGTGAACGGTTGTAGGATGAGGGTTTTGATAATTGTATGGTGGTCATAAATGTAATAGTATAAGGAAAAGATATAAGGAAAATTTTAGATAATATCTATATAAATAAAAATCAATGTTTATATGATTCTCTATGCGTTCCGAAACCATTGGGTTGTAATGAAACTATGGTAAGATTACACAAATATGCAACTAGACGTGCTAGCCATATAATACTGCCTAAAACTAGAACTAAGAGTGGAAAAAAGATGATTGTTTTTGAGGGAGCGAAACTTTATAACGATTTACCTAAACAAGTAAAAACTCAAAAAAAATTTACTATGTTTAAATCTCGACTTTATAACCATATTCTGTATAACGATTATCTGTTAAAATAATTAATTGAAACTGTTATCTCATCTGTCTTTGCTGATCCGAACGAATGGTTATATTTATAAGTTAGATATAAGTTCTCATGTAAATGACGTTGTCGTAATGAGAATAAAGTTCTTTAAACTGAACATTTTCTCGGGAGGCCTACGAAGATGACTGGCGCTAAAATCTATAGTGATACTTAGAAGGTTGACGTTCGCCCGGTACAGCTAGTTGCTTGTAAAAGTAATAATTTAAGGTAAAATTATATTTTTAAGTTTTGTTCTCAGACTTTTATAAAGATTTGCATAATTTGTTTGTCATTGAATACTTGAATGAATTTACTATTGCCTTTATTTTTGACAGGAACAACTTTCGTAAGGCTAGCTACCTAGGTACTGTTTCCAGGTTACAGAGTTGTTTTATATCACTTACGAAAGTAAAACTTACAAATGTAATTCTCGCCTACTAATAAATTAAGAACTCTTTGAAGTATTATTGAAAATTCAAATCAGATTATAATTTACGAAAATAATTTTAAAACATGTAGGTCTGTAATTCTATAAATCTATTTAGTTTTTAACGAACCGCTAAATAGATTTTCAACTAATTTTAATTATATTTCTGAATATTTCTGTTAGATTATACTGGCAATTAATTAGTAGGATATGCGTTCAAAACCCGAGTCACTTCTCAATAGTCTCATGGCAGAAACGCCTGCCTATATAGTGTCGCCTAATAATTTCATTGCAAGATATCATCAATAATGATAGCGACACTTCATTATACGATACTATTCGTTTCAATAAACATTTTTTTAAGATTCGACACACACATAATTTCAACCGGCTTTCTTTTTATATAATGTTTATTGAACCATTTGATCCTTCACAAGTAAGCAATATTTCCTAGCTGTATTTCATATTCTCGAGACGAAGCGCTTAGTTTAGAAGTTAAGTGAACTTTACGTTAAGTTAATATTACACTATTACCACTTTCGCAGCCGTTTCTAACAGCATCAAGTTTAAAACTCAATATGTTTGTCTGTTGTTACAACTTTGTAATATGAATAGGGTCGTAATATACAAGTGTAGCATGATAAATAAACAAATAAATAAACACAGCACACTCAACGGGCCCATTAAGATCTCATAACCTTGTGTCGGGGGTCCGGAAACACTCACAACACTAACACAAACACCCAGACCACGACAAACATCCGTATGGTCAATACAGACGTTTTGCCGTGAGCGGGGATCGAACCCGCGACCGTTAGCGCTTTAGTCAGTTACAATGACCACTGCGCCTACGTGTCTGTCAAGCATGGATGTTATTTACTGTTTTATATCATCTTTACGTTGTATAAAATAAGTACGTAATTGAAGAATTAAAAACTCGATTGCGTAACATCCATCTTCAGTCAGCTACCGTATCAGTTCTGTATAAAGGCCTATAAGTGAGAATCATTACTATCTAACTTTAAATCGTTTTTTTCCCGCATCCCACTCAACGGCCCCCATTAAGATCTCATGACCTTGTGTCGGGGGTCCGGAAACACACACAATACTAACACAAACACCCAGACCACGACAAACATCCGTATGGCCAATACAGACGTTTGCCGCGGGCGGGGCAAATGTCTGTAATCGAACCTGCGACTGTTAACGCTTCAGCCAATTGCAGTGACCACTGCGCTAACGTGTCTGTCAAATATATAGATATTATAGATCCATACATATAAAAAAAAAAAAAACTACGCAATGGATTTTAATGCGGTATTCATCAGTAAACCAAGTCATTCAAAAGGAAGTCTCTAAGTATAATACATGCAATTATAGTAGAGAACAGATGAGATTATAAAGATTTTGTAATACAAAGCAAATTAACACCCCGTAATGTCCCACTTCTGGGCAAGTGTCTACTCTCCTAATAAGAAGAAGATTTAGAGTATAATCCACCATACTGTTCCACTGCGGTTTGGTGGATATATGGACATTGATAAGCAATAATGTGTCAAGCCACACGGACTTCATTTTGAGAAAATGGCGTTTAAAGATATCAAACCTTATTCTTAACAAATTTGTTTGAAGACGTACATATCCATTTTTTTCTTTTCTATTTAGATAAAAACTATTATGAATTAAAAGTAGATTGATATGTGTAATGTAAGTCATTACATGTTATATCAATATAATAATAAGTTTTTCAATATTTTAGATTATTGTATAAATTGCAAAATATTGGACCCACTTAAAATTCGAAACATTAAGAATCTTTTGCCGTACTTATTTAGTTAAGATGACTTGAATTTTATTTGAATCATGTTAAATAGGTGATGCAGTATCAAAATATCTCCAAATTTGACTTTTTGTGGGTTGATACATTATCGCTTATCAGCGTCCATATATATGTCAGAATTTTTCCTGACACATACAGATTCATCTCGATGTTTTCCTTCGTTTCGAAATAGGTCAAAAATTATCGATTTTCAATAATTAATCAATTAAACAGCAACTTTTGAAGCAACTTTCAGCAACACAAGTTTTGTTCGGCGTCAAGAGGAGTTTGTTCCGTAGTTCTAATACCATTTATCATCTATAGTGACGTGTTAATTCTATCGCAAATAAGAAATATCTTGCCGATAATATGATAACGTATTATGTTTAATCATAGTAATAAATGTATCATTGTATTTGTTCTTTTATTTTTGGTATTTATTATTATGTATATATAGACGCTGATAAGCAATTTTGTACCAAAAAACACGGACTATAATCTTCTCAGATAATCCACGTATATTCCTAGTAAGCGGTAGCTTTTACATCGCATACATTCACGTGAGAAAATCGTGTTCTGCAGATGAAGTGAAGTTTAATGGAGAATTTATGAAACTCCTTCACGTTATATTTAGACGTTACACGATATAATTTTTTTGAAATATAAAAAAAAAAAACAAAGGATAATAAAGAACAGGAGATAAGGAAAAGAATGGGTAGGGGGTTAGACTTCCTGCTCTCTCACTCACCGCACGTAATGTTCCTAGTTACATATTAGCAACTTCACGAATATATTCTGTGTGACCCGGCTACTGTGTACAAACTGCAGTCAGTAACTTACAGCTAGGACGTACTTTAGTACTAATATTATTATATAATGTTTTTATTGTATGCTTTAAATGACTAAGATTACTGTTGTAACATAGTGTATTACGATAAAGGGTATATTTTTAAAAATCTATAATTATTAATTTTATTTTAAGATATGTACATTGAAATTATTTTTTAAAAAGTCGAATGACGCACAGTTTGTATCAAAAGCAGCATGACAATACTTTCAGATTTAGCCATTCACGCCCTCTTAAAAAATCTACAGAATTATAAATGAAGCACGAATTCACCATAGCTCAAAATTATCTTATCATAAATTAATATACCTTTCCCGGTTGCGTTTTAATTATCACAATTGTATAATCAGTGACAGAGTCACCAGCAGGCTTCGAAGGCTGGAGCCTAGAGCGGCGGATTTTAGGAGCGGAAAATTTGAAACTAATTTTACGTCTTACATATGGACGCTGATAAGCAATACTGTGTTAAGCCACACTAATTTAGTTTTGAGAAAATGGCGTCTAAAGATGTCAAACCTATTCTTAATAAGTTTGTTTGAATAAGTATTTATCCATATTTTCTTTTCTTTATAAATAAAGATAAAGAGTATAATTAATTACAAGCAGGTTGATATGTGTAATATATTAACTAATGAAAAGTTTTTTAAATATATGAGATTATTGTATAAATTACAAAATATGGAACAACCTTGAAATTCGAAACAATTAATTAAGAAACTTTTTTTCCGCACTTATTTAGTTTATATGACTTTAATTTTTATTGAATAATGTTAAATAGGTGACGTAGTATCAAAATACATCAATATCTCAAAATTTTACTTTTTGTGGGTTGACACATTATTGCTTATCAGCATCCATATAGTCTTGCATCAATAAGGTTTTATATAACCAATTGTTATTAGGTCCACTTAATTCAACATGTATTGTGTTTCAAAATTTATAAATTTTCTTTTAAAATTTGCGTAGTCGCGTTTGGTTAGGAACGAATGATGTGCATTATTCGAATATGATCGTAAACTAGCATATTGAATTGTGAGTTCGCTTCAGTCGTTAAAATTTGAATAGCCTACTGGTGCGGAAAACAAAATTGCAACTGTTTAATTTTGTTAATGCACAGTCTATGTTACGCGCCATGACTTTTGTAATATACGAAATATTACATATCACTAGTCGGATCGCCACATATTCTCTCCAATTGAATCGTTTGTAACAAAGTGTGTTATTGGATATAAAAGCGATAGCAACTGAACGTGTTTCGATGTACTCTCAGACAGGACTGAACTATGAATAATTCAGTTCAATCTGTGGCCAATAGATGGCGTTGGTAGTTTATTACATCGCGCCATTGACTGTCTTATGCTGCTACACTTAATGAATCCCTGTTTAATGTTAATTCATTTTAAATTACAGCAAATATACGTTATGTCAATTCGGTTTCACTAAGCTAATGTTGAAAGACTGTTGTAATATACATAACTAGCTTCCCTTTGTGATTTCACTCGCGTTTATGGTTACTGCTTCGCTAAACCTTCCTCAATGTTTCAGTAAAATCGTTCTTAAAACTTTACCTATGTATTATACATCAGTTTAGATATTACATAGCACTAGTTTTTACGCAACATTATATGTAATCTTGAATTGAATTGTTTGCGAACAAATGTGTTATTGGATATATAAAAGCGATCAACTGAACGCGACTCGACATACTCGCAGACAGGTGACTGAATTATGAATAATTCAGGAGTTCACTCTCGACCTGCGCTGTAATGTTTTAATTCGGAAACAATACGAGTGCCTTTTAAGGTATTTTAATGTATTTTTAAAGGGACTTTGTCAATTTGATTATGTCGTAATTCTTATATATAACATAACTTAAATAACAACTTAGTTATTTAGTCATGTGGTAAAGGAATTTTACTCAACTGATTAGAACTCAATTGCAATATTTTAACACCTTAAAAATACAAAGTACATAGCTTAACGGGTTTCTCCGTTAAGGGGAATCTGTTATCCGTCTCTATATTAACTATAAGTATGCGAAATTTCATACTCCTCCGTCCGCGTAATGTTGGTAAATAGTGGTACTAAGTATTTGCTTAATGTAATAATATATAGAAACCATACATACGAATTTCACCTATACAAATAAATAAAATTGAATTTCTGTTTGTAATATCAAATTAACAGCTTTTAACTAAATGCATATGAAAGTACTCGGTACTGATATCAAAAACAAAATTTTTTAAATTTTTGTCTCTCTGTCTGTCTGTCTGTTTTTCCAGCAAATTTCTTAAACGACTGGACCTATTTTGACGGGACTCAAAACAACAGAATATTGAACAATATTCGATTACAGCAGAGAAGGTAAATATCATATAAATAATTAATAATATATATTATATAATTTTTCCTCAATTTAACGCGGATTAAACCGCGGGGCATAACTAGTTCAATATATGTATGCGTTACCTCATTTTACATGCTTTCATTCGGCGCCACTTGTCAGCATCCAAATAAGCTGCTGGCGAGACGAATGTTCGCACACACAATTATTTTTATTGCTTTAAATTCGTTCGTTATTTTCAACGGGGTGTTCATTTCGTTTTTTACTTGAAAAGATTTATTTTGGAATGTTAATTTGTTTTTTGTGTGTAGTTGAGTTAATTACAGAGTACAAATACAGTTTGTTTCATATAAGCTTTATGTCAATACTAATAAGTAAAATTGAAGTGTAATAGTAAATTAATCGCCTTTAACTAAATGCATATAAAAGTGTATACGCGTTTTTTCTGTCAAACTTGTTCTTAACAAGTGATTTGACATCCACGAGGAGGACGGCAGCCGGGATGGCCTCGAACTGCCGTACGCACCAGCGAGGGGTGCGGGGAGGGCAATATTAGACTTTGCCCTCCTGAGACGAGCTTCGCCAGCCACGAGCGGAGCGTCGCACGGGAGAGGCAGCGGATGCGAATGCGCAAGCGATCCCGAGGCCTCTCCATTTCCGTGCTGAGAAAGGCCATCGCAGGGGTTTTAGTGGGTATAAATCTCCACATATATGTATATATATATATATATATATATGTCGGAGGAAGACGTCAAGTTGATAGTTCTTTTAATTATATCACGAGTTATTAATTATTTACTAAAATACAATTTGTTAAAAATAATGTTAAATTTATTTAATTTTGTTTGCGTGTAAATTCTTTTTAAATTTGAATGAAATGTTCTTTATTCTGTAGATTGCATTGACCAATCAGAGCAGAGCGTAAGACTCGAGCGGGGTCGAGGCGCCATCTTGTCAACAATGGCGAATCGCGGGAATATGAGAATAGTTGTAGATCGAAGTGGATAAATTATTGTATTGATTTAAGACAGTTGTGGTGGAGATATTGGTGTTGTGAGATTAGTGTCACGAACCCGCTGCTCGTATAAAATAGTTACAATTCATACTCTACATTATTAATCGTGAAATAATTATTTTGTCTTTCTATTCAAAAGTGACCTCCTCAACATTGTAAACTATAATAAAATTGTGTGAAATAATAATACGTTGTTTTGTGCTCGCATTTAACCCTCATGACGCCCACTAGAACTTTGCTAATTACTGATGATGTCGATGAGAATGGTGTTTCTCCGACATATATATATCCATCTTCTCTTTTCTATTTCGATAAAAAGTATAATAAATTCAAAACAGTTTGGCTAGTGAAGAGTTTTATCTAATAATAAGTTTTTGAAATATATTCTACACATAAGATTAAGAAATCTTTTTCCGTACTTATTTAGTTCAGATGACTTGATTTTTTTTTTAAATAATGTTAAATACGTAGTGCATTATCAGAATAGATCAATATCTCTAAATTTTACTTTTTGTGGGTTGCCTCATTATTGGTTATCAGCATCCAGTTAATAGTTTTTAAATAACCTTATAAATATAACAGGATTTTATCTTTTATTTTTTATCATACCCGTAATAAAAAGAGAAAATTAGTTTGCTAGTTTTTTCTGGAACGGTAAATTATATTTACCTAACTTTCCGCTACGAGCACCGAGCAAGTGCTGAAACAATAAATTTTAATACCAAATTGTTAGTAAACTTACTCAAGCCACGATCGCGGAAATCTTTTCAAAGCATCAAAGCATTAACAAATAAGTAATAGATGCAAATTTAATAATAATAGAAAAAAAAAGAATATAATATACAATTAAATATTTGATTAAAATTTTGACGACCGCTCTGGTGTAGTGGTGCTGAATTGACCTCTAACGCCAAAGGTTGCGAGTTGATCCCCGCTCGGGACAGATATTTATATTTGAATAAATATTGTATATTGTAATAATAAATGTTCTTGGTCTGGGTGTTTGTCCTTGTGGGTCTCTCCACCGTGCCTTGGAGAGAACGTAAAGCTGTCGGTCCAGGTTATTATCACAATCACCTGATAATGATCGTTATTCTTAGTAGGGAGATTATTCTAGTCTAAATGGTTACTGGCTTGCCTTCAGAGGTTGCGAAGGTCAGTAACTCGTCAATATCTGAACTAGAATAGAAAGCAGACCCTGGTATAACCGGGAATATAGTATGATAGATGATGATTGATGATCTGATTTGATTAAGCTGATTAATTGAAATTAAAGTCATTTAATTTCGCCATTCTATACATGGATAAAAAGTGCTATGTTTATCCAAACAATTTCAAACTCTAAAAAAAAATATTTTTAATTAGTTTCAAAAAGGAAGAAAAAAAGGGTCCTTAATTTGTAATAGTTTTGTTTTATGTTTGTTACCTTATAATTTCGTTATTTCTAAAACCGATTTTGATTTTTTTTTTAAAGAAATTTCAGATTAGTTTTAATGAATGAGTGAATGAATGAATTGCTTCAGTAGTTTGATTAACAGGTATAAGTAAACGAAATCGCATACGAAATTGGACAAACGCATTTAATACGCTTTTTATAATTATGCAAAAGTTGAAACTAAATTTTCTCTTAATTATAATTTTCCGACACCTTCATCCATTTCCTTTAATTATGAAAATATATTTTTCTTATAAAAAACGCGACAAGATCAGACTTCCAACTAAGATTCAAATAACTTACTCTTTGCGGTCTCGGTGAAATAGCCCGCGGCGTGAGATGTACTACGTGAAATAGCGTCTTTGACTGAGGATTTACAATCTTAAAGCATTTCTTACATTTGCATTTGCTACTTCATTTCAAAAGTTATTTTAAATTAATAAACGACGAGAATTACACTTGTAAGTTTTGCCTAATAGATTTTAATGAAGTTGGTATAAATAAATAAACGCATCACACTCGAAGGCCCCCATTAAGATACATACACAACCACTAGGGCACGACAAACATCCGTATGTCGAATACAGACGTTTGTCGTCAGCGTGGATCGAACCCGCGACCGTTAGCGCTACAGTCAGTTGCAGTGACCACTGCGCCAACGTGTCCGTCAAATTATACATTGTGTATACATTTGAATATCATTGCTTTTACTTCTAAAAGATTTTCTTTTTATAAATATAGTTGGCAAAAGACATAACGTTTAGCATTACCGCCAGCCATGGTCTTTGGCATCATCGGAGGCGGTGGAAAAGCGTTAGCGGCTGAATGTAAAATTAAAATCTAGATAGTTCTTTTTAGATTGGTTTGTTCGTAGATTCCAATTTTTTAAATCGCATCTGTCATTAAATTAAAAAAATATATTTTTTTATGGAATGTGATGTGTTAGACTTATAAAGGTTCCCGTTTGAATCTCCTTAATCAGAGGTCGAACTCTGTATATACGTTTTGGAAAGACAAAATCAAAATGCCTCCGTTGCAAATTATTTGACGCTGTGTAGAATAATTTCCAAGAAAGCATTTCCTCGCCTTATTATAATAAATGTACATTTTCACGTCTAGAATGTTATATTCGAAGGCATTTGTGACTTAAATGTCAGAGTCGAGAGATATTTTTGTAGCATTATTATAGTGATATAAATCAAGCTAAATTGAACATTTTAATTTTGTCCTGATATTATTTTGAATGCTTGAATTATAATTAGTGTATTTTTAGACTAGCTGCCCCTCGCGGATTCACTCGCGTTTATGGTTACTGTTTTTCTCCTATGAGTCGTAGCTTGATGTAATAAAAGTACTATAGCCTATAGCCTTCCTCAATAAATAAATTATCTAGCATTAATATAAAATTAATTTTCAATTCGAACCAGTAAGTAGTTCCTAAAATTAGCGCGTTCAAAATAAACTCTTCAGCTATATAATATTAGTATATATAACGATTTTTTTTTTAATACCAATAGTTTTTTTTAATATTACATTATTTTTTTAAGATAAAAAATTATATTTTAATTTAAAAATTAATATTTAAGGTCAAAAATTAATTAAAATGAAAATTAAATCTATTAAAATAAAATGCAGGTACCAGTTAGGTACCAGGCTAGCAGTAAATAATAGGAGGTTTAATGTTTTAATTTATAAGTGATTCGCTGTTTCACTCGTTTTTATGATTACTGCTTCACTCCTGCGAGTCATAACGTGATGTAATATAGCCTATAACTTTCAACAATAACCCACCACATATTTAACCATACCATTACCCACTACATACAAACTTACAAACAAACTTCACCTCTTTACAATATTAGTATGAGCGCTCGTTCAAAAATTGTAAAGTATCAAGTATTATCTCTTCTTTACTCTGCTAATGGACTGACAAATACGAAATCTAGATTTCGAAATTAAAATTTAATTTCATTCAAATTGACTTCAGACTTTCGAATTTTACAAATCTCTTCTCGTTAGTTTAATGTGAAGTTAAAATGCTTTCGGAATATTGATTCTCTCGAGTAGAACTAGATAGAAACTAGTATTTTAGTTACTTACGACAATACATTTATATTATGTATACTAATATAATAAAGACAGTGAATTGTTATATACTAGCTTTCACCCGCGACTTCGTCCGCGTGGAATAGTAAATGTAAATCCAAGATATAAGCCATCTTCATTTCAAATTTCAGCCAAATCGGTTCAGTAGTTTTTGCGTGAAAGAGTAACAAACGTCCATCCATCCATCCATCCATACAAACTTTCACATATATAATATTAGTAGGAGGCGTATAATTTTTTTAAAAAAATTTACATTCACGCGAGCGAATTAACCAATTGTAGTCAATATACATATGCCGAGAATTATGCTTACAAAATTTGCTCTCAGACTTTTAAAAGGATTTTACATAAGTTATTTCTCATTGCTTTACACTAGAAAGAATTAACTGTCAATTATTTTGACAGCCACGGTTTCTGTAACTACTTACGACGTATCTGTTACTGGTTACAGAGTTGTTTTATACGGCTCTTGAGAGAACATCTTCCAAATGTAAGTCTCGCCTTGGAAAAATAATAAAAGTACTTAAACTATCGAAGTGGTTTTGGGTGTTTATTTTTCTCGAATCTTTGTTTATATGTTTACACCAGGACATAAAACTTGAAATATATTTTTGTTACAAATTGCTCTTTGATCATAAAACTGATTCATAGCTGATGCTAAAATTACAAGCTTCGAATGTTCATGAATTGCGTGATTTATGTTTTACATAAAAAGTTTTTTTTATTATTGTTAATAAAATAAAACAAAAAATTCATTTTTTTTTCTTTTGTCTGTGTTGTAAGAAAAAAAAGAACAAATGCTCAATAGCATAGCGCTCTGTTATTGTGTGTTAAAAAGCTAAACGGATTTTAATAAAGTGCGAAGACAGTTACGGTTCTATGAAATCATACATAATACGAACTAAAGTCATGACTTTATACATAGCTGATATAGAATTTGGCACGAAATACAATAAGGGGCAAATTTAATCCCATCTGTGTTGCATTTTTAACCGACTTCCAAAAATGCGGGAGGTTCTCAATTCGTCGAAGACTTTATTTTGTTTTTTTTATGTATATATTTTTTTTGTTTAAGGGGAAATATGCTTCGATTGGTTCAATAGAATTTTCATCAAAATTAGTTTAGTTTTAAAATCAAAGTAACTGGAATAATTTTGTCATATGCGTAAACGAATTTTTTTCATCTCATGTCTCCGTCATTTCTTAACCTTAATTATTTTTGATATTAATTTTTTTTTTAAACTGTATACTTTCAGATTGGTTACATAGAATTTTTATCAAAATAAATTTAGTCGTTTAGTTTTAAAATCGAATCGGTATAACTAAGTCGTCTACGTTAAAGAAATTGCCAATTGTGGTTTTGAAGGCTGTTGCTTTTTTCGAAGTGTTAATTTACTATACAATTCCCTTGCAAGTGATCTTGTTTAAGACTAGGTTTAAGTTAACCATAATTCCGTCTCGCGTTGTCACAGTTTCCAACTAAATTTGTAATTTCGGAGCGTTCATCCGGCGAATCTACTAGAGATAATTGTACCTATATTCTCGAATTTACTATAGGACTATCTACTAAGCACTGGCCGACTTTGTTAGTTACAAGAATGAATGTATATACGAGGTAATTAGGGGTTCTAAACCCTTGTTACACTAATTACTTAAACTTAGTATGATAATGGTGTTGACGCCACTTATGAAATATATATAATGATTTTTGTTTATTTATTCAAAATATACTCAAACTCTTAATACTACAAATACATACAAACTCTTTAAACACTCAAGTTCAATTATGGAGCGTTAATAAAAAAAGAAGAAAGAAGAAGATTAGTGTCAATAAGAAAAAAAGTACGCATCGCCCATAAACTAAAATTATATTAGATACAATTATTATAATAAAATTGCCGCATTTATGTAAACGACACTCAGACGTCTGAACTTCCGCGTTAAAACTATTATAAAAATATATATAGAGTTCGTGTTTGTGTGTGTGCGACCTGGCGACAAGCTTACGCTCAAAAAAAGTTCAGTTCATAACTATTACCCTCCAAATGGTTTATATAATTTCTAAATAACTGAGATTAGCATTTAGAATCATATCATCTTATTGTGTAATGCATAAAAATTGCATAAAAACTAGTTTGTCTCTGTACATTTTGGACGTACAACCCCCTACCTTCGGACCCTTCAATTGCACAGACCCATCACATATGAAAGCTATAACTACGCCTGTAGATACTCGCTTTTGCCCTCGTCTTCACTCGTATTAACGTGGATTTCAATCAATGACGTTGTACCAGACGTTATGTTTCCATGTGTACAAGTTCTTTTATTTTCCTTCTGGAACAGAACATGATTGTGGATGTAACGTACCCGATAATAATGTATATAAAATACTAGCTTCTACTAAATGAAATACTAACTTCTAGTGTGATGTAATATAGCCTATAATATTTATATAGCCTATAACTTTTCTCAATAAACAGGCTACCCAATGCAAACAGAATTTTTCTAATCAGTAGTTTCAGAGAATATTCCCTATATACAAACAAATTTAACCTCTTTATAATATTAGTATAGTTTTCATGTTCATAAAGTAATTGAGATTCGAAATCGTAACAAAACTTAACCATGAAGTTTGAAAGTATATTGCACGTAAATTGATTCTGGCGTGCCGCGAGCAGCAAATATGGAGAATAAATTGTGCATGCTTCGAAGCATGTTTGAACGCACGCCATAGTTACAAGCACGCCGTTATATTGGTCTGTCAATTTCTCATATGTAAACTATATTTGGGTTGTATGCGGAATGCGTAACGAGTACACTTTGATTACATATTTTGCGTATCATTCAGAGGTAATTGTTTTACGTAATGTGTGGCTACTGCACTTTTTTGTATTTGGAGATGGATAAAAATGACAATTTACGTCGATAAAGATTTAAATGAGAGTTGGTTTGATGGTGTGTCTACTAAGTATTATAATTATAAAATATATATACTTTTTTTTTTAATTTAAATAAAAAAAAAACACGTGAATATGTGAGAAGATTAAATTTAATTACTCAAATAAAAAGTGAACATTCGCGAGTTACGCCATTCAACCATACAATACTATCCGTAACAAATAAGACATTATCAATTTTGATTGCGTTATCGTTATCTTATAGATTATGCTCTCAGACATTTATAAGGCTTTATAAGAATTAATTGTTATTATTTTACACCTGAAATTATTTAGTGACGATACATCATTTTTTACAGCCACAACTTTCGTAAGGCTGCCTAAGTAGCTGTTACAGAGTTATTAATATCAATTACAAAAGTAAAACTTATTACCTACTAAAATAAATTATATTTTTTTTCGGATTTATCTATTTCAGTCTAGATATACCATTACAGAGAACATTTCTCGAGTACACAATAATCTCCATATCGCCGCTCTATAAGTAATACCTCGTAACTAACAATTTTGATAAAAATAGATTTTCTCAGTGAAAACGGTATTAAAATCCAATATATTAAATATAAATAATTAAAAAATGCAAACATATTTATAACAGTTAGCATTAAAAGATTTCTGTCGCTCCTGCAAAGTTCAGTTTGCATGTACAAGCTATCACGTCTACACCGACGATATGTTTTCCTTTACAGTCATTCCAACGTGGGCTGACCGCACCTGATATATTGCTTTTAAAACAAAACAAAAAACGGTCCTCGCTACGTGTTGCGTTTTCACCGTCATTTCATTTGAACGATGTTACGGAATCAACGAATCAATCTATAGCCACAAATGGACGGTGATAAGCAATACTGTGTCACGTCATACGGGCATTTCATTTTGAGACAATGGCGAGATTAAATAATGAATTCAAGGGAGATTGATAACTAAACTCAGAATATACTTTATTCAAATAGACCTTTACAAGCTTATTCGAATCGTCAATAGAAATTTGTGATGTCAGTTCCACGTGAAGCTACCGCCGGCTCGGAATTTGACCTCTACTGAGAACAGCCGACGAGAAATTCAGTAGTTACGTAAAGATCTGATATTTAATAATATATGAGATATATACTTCAAACAGATTTATTAAGAAAAGGATTTATCTTTAGACGCCAAATTCTCACAATGAAGTCCGTGTGGCTTAGTATTATATACACAGGACACATACATACGAGTCGATAACAAAACCTCCTTTAGTCGGTTAAAACTACTTACGAATTATCAAAAAAATCCCAACCCCCGCTTTCATTCTTTTTACTTCGTATCATTTCATCTCTTATTCATTTTTAAGCCAACATCGCGTTTGTGGATCATTTTGGCTGCAAATGTCCATCGGCGGTTGCGATCACTTAATATAAGATCCTGATCGTTTGCCAGCTATTTTCTATAAAATAAATCTAAATTATTTTAGCTACCTGATAAGTGACGTCACATGTGAAAGCGTATAACGTGTTCTTAGCATTACACGGTGTGAGATGAATTTTAATGGGTTGTTGGTTGTGAAAAATGTGCTTTTCATGGTAATATCATTTCTATACTTATATTATTGCCACGGAGTGATCTTCTGAGTTTTTATAGAGTACTACAATATGGCTTAATTATAGAGTTAAGTTTTTTAAAGTCAAGCAATTATAAAATTGTCTATTACGGTTTACTCTGTATTTCTCTCATTTTTTTTGTTTTTAGCATTTTAGCATTTAGTATATAGTAGTTTGTAGAAATTTAACTTCCTATCTATTACGGTTTGAAAGAAACAGTCCTTCAAGGGCTCCAATGGCACTTTTTGAGTGTGAAACCAAAAAAGTTACTTCTAATATACAAGCACATACATATACATATATTATGTAAAAAAAATATATGCAAAACTTGCATATATTCCAAAGTTATTTTTGAGTAACACGAAAGCTGGAAAAAGAACCATTTATATTATTTAAAAAACTATATACCACTATTTTAATTTATACAGCAAAATTACTACATAATTTAGTTAATTTGACTGACATATTCATTCCAGTTAATTTAATTTTAAAACCAAATTACTAAACCGATTTTGATGAAAATTCTATGGAACCAATTGGGGAGTATTACCATTTAGAATAAAAAAAGACTTAACCAAATCGATTAAGTCATTTTCGAGACAAATACATAAGAAAAAGTTCTCAACAAATTGAGAATTACTGTTTTTTTGGGAGTCGATTAAAGCTGAAACAAAGTATTATAAATGAAAGTATTTAAAATGAAATTTTACTCTCAAAACGCTACGTCATACATTGTGGAATTTTCACACAAATTGAGTGAATTATGTTTCTTTCCCAATCGCTTATCGTAATTGGCATCTTAAGGAAATAAATTCTTACAAGCAAATTTCTCTCAAAACGGCAAAAAACATGATTTATAAGCATTTGCATCAATATTTTTTAACTCTTGACGTAGAAAGAGGAAAAACTTTAAGGTTGTTTTATGATATAGCAAAGAAGGTTATGGAGGTAATTTCACTTGAAGTTTTTCTCAATATGGTTTTTTCCTAATAGATTTTTCCAACACTGCCAAATACAAACTACAAGACAAAACAAAAAATACTTTACAAAAAAAAGTGCTTTTTGTTTTGCTGTCCGATAAAGTGATTGTTGAGTCCACGATCAAAAGTGTATCTATCGTACACTTATAAGTATCTCAGACTTTTATAAAGATTAAATTAGTTGTTTGATATCGCTTTACACTTGATAGAATTTTCTGTCCGAGCCTGACAGCAACAGCTTACGGATGTCTATTTAGGTAACTGTTAGCAGGTTACAGAGGTTTTTTATATAAACTACAAGAGTAAAACTTACAAGTTTAATTCTCGCCTAAGACTAATTAAGTTAACTTTTCGCTATTAAAACATGCCACATTTTGAGCGGCATTTTAATGCAAAAGTCATATATCTACAGTCATAATGGAACATCTTAATACCCTCTATTCCATTAAATTTATATGTTCTATGTACTGAAATATATCAATGACTTAATAAAACCAAAAAAATAAAATATTTCATGACAATTCAATTTTATCTATATCTTTAATAAAGGGAAAAGATTTGATTGTTTCTTTATTTGCATGAAATGGGCTCCAAAATTATTAGATCGAACAGGTAAAACTATATAACATTACGCTACGACTCATAGAACCGAGACAGTAACCATAAACGCAAGTGAAACTGCGAGGCGCGATTAGTTATTATTAAAAACGACATAATGGGATAATAAGAAGTAACCTCACTCCTAATGTCCAAGATGCGAAGTCATTATTGATGCTTAATTCCCAGGTGTGGTTACTAGCTTAACGATTCTGTCTAACCTCATGTAACTTAAATGATCAATCTATAAATCATTTTCCAATTATGTAAGTTGTGTATGCACGTGTAATTCCATACCCAGTGTATGAAATGCGTAATGCATTAGACATTAAACGACGGGCAAGCAAATTGTTCGATTTGCAATTCCAATTATAGAGTAGTTGATTTGTTTGATAATTAATCAGTTAGCTGATTAGCTGTGTGTAACAAAATCCGATAACTCACAACCTTCAAGGTAAAACACGTATAACTTTGTTCTAAATTCTTCAAAGACAACTTTTATTTTTATATAGTTTATATCAATCTCCAAGCTATCACCATACATATAAATCGCCGTTACCATTAGCTTGTTCTGTCTTATTAATTGAATAAAATAATTAAACCTATTTATAAACTTGATAGTACACTTTCGTCATTTGTCATGAACTCTAAGAAAATTCAGCTTTAAGTCTATAGCCTAATCCTAATCGTATTATTGGCTATATATATAGAAAACTAATCAAAGACAATAAATGCATCTACTATCTGTCTAGTGGAAGAGATTTAGATAAGAAATTAAGGGTACATTTCAATTTTACGAGTAGATTCTTAAGTAATAGAAAATGGTCTTCTTAATAGACTCTGGTCTATTCATTGAAATACAGCACACTAATAATCTGATTAAAGTTACAAAAAGAAATATATGTTGAAGTAAATGAAAAGAAATGAGGATTTCTATTACCACTACGTACCTGGAACCGTAAACAGGCAAAAGTAGCTATAAACTGCACGGCTGGCAAGGATTTATCTCGTTTCCCACTCCACGTGTTATATTCTCCAATATAACTCGGCTGCACCCGCTTAGAACACTTACTTTTTACATCTTTTTGCTTATTTGAAAGGCGAAATTTTCAAATCTTATCTATGAAAAAACTTAAATTAAAAAACCATTCGATATAAAAAGTATATTTTATTAATGACAATGACATTTGCCACTTAAACCAATTTTAAGAAGAAACCAATTTTACATTTGCCACTTAATAAGTTTAAAAGCCTTAGTAGATAAAGTGTATTATACTATACAAGATTTTTTGGATTATAAATAGGCGTGGATCTAATGTGCGTTGATTTTCTAACAGGATATCAAACATAAATTGTAATAAAAATCCATTATGAATGATTTTATAAAAGTACCTATTGAGTTTTCTGCCCGTTTTCTTCGGTAGAGACTACATTCCAAACCTATGGTAACCAATGGACCTGTAACTTGACGATTCTAAATTGCCTATTTGAATAAAGTATAATTTGAATTATAACATAAAATCATTTGGACTTGGATCTAATATATTAACAGAAATAGGTTATATTATCATATGTTTAGAACACACAACAAAAGAAAACATTAACAACAACAACAAATAAAAAGATAAAATTAAGAATTATTAAGCCTAAATATATATATATATATATATATATATATATATATATATATATATATATATATATATATATATATATATATATATATATATATATATATATATATATATATATATATATATATATATTTATATCTATGGGTTTTTTTGGGACGTAGGTGCTCACTAAGACGGGACTTTGAAAAAAGTCGGCCCCTAAGGGGCGTAAAATGGAAGTTGAAAGTTTGTGTTAAGTGCGAGTGATACCGCGAGGGCCGCTTGTTTATAATAATTATATTAAATCTAAATCAAATCTAAATCAAAATATGCTTTATTCAAGTAGGCTTTTACAAGCACTTTTGAATCGTCAATACAAAAACAAAAGAAAACTAAACACTAATTAATTAATTTACCACCGGTTCGGAATGTAGATTCTACCGAGAAGAACCGGCAAGAAACTCGATAGTTACTCTTTTTAAAAGTTTTACGATGGGTACATACATTTATGAGTTACAAATATATTAAATACCCTGTGTGAATCCAGCTTATACTAAATCCAAGCATGTTTATTATCTATATAATCTTGGACAGAATAATATGCTTTAGCTACTAAGGATTTTTAATATGTACTTTAAATTTCTTTTTTGTTAACTGTAACACTTTCTGCGGAATTTTATTATAAAAACGAATACCTTGCCCCAAGAAGGTAACATTGACTTTGCGGAGTCGAAACTTCGGCGTTATAAGTTTATCCTTTCTTCTCGTGTTAATACAATGCCTGTTACTGTTTTTATCATTATATATTATTAAATCTTAACCGAAATTTTATTCAGGCTGCTTAATTAAAATAATAAGGACTCAATCTTGAAAATAACTAAAAAAAAGATTTAATTTTCCAAGTACTTTCACACAATTTCCATGCAAAGCCACTAGCAAAAGTTATATAAAAAATAAACCTTTAACAATAAATAATATATGAGATGAAAGTGAGCCTGCGTAACTAAAATCAGTTCTTCCCCGGGGGCGACATTTGCGGAATGAATTAGTAATGTTGAGCCAGTTATAGGTTGGGTGATTACGGCCTGAATACTTACGGGATGAAATTTTAAAACATCTCCTGTATGCCTTTAATCTCATGCTATCTCTTTCCATCACGTTCCCTTTGAGGGGGACAGCGTGAAACTTAAAATTGCTTGCGTTTGGGAATTTGAATGTTTGAGTATTTGATAATAATGGAGTTAGAGTATTGAATAAGATTATGGTATTTAGTACCTTTTTTTAAATTTTAAGACCTTTTTTATAACCTACAAGGCCTTCTGGCCTTTAGCTAGCCTAAAACACAAAAATCTTTTTCGTAGCATCTTTTCCAGTTTTTTTGCCAATATTTGTTAATTTTGCTAGTTTGGTTATGACAGGCTACCGACTTTATCATTAATATCGGCAACCCTTTAGGGCAGGTTAGACTTCAGACTGGAAATATTCCGCCACTGAGAATTCATATCTATAAGACGTCTGTACAAGTAACCGAAATAGATATTTTAATTTATTCTTCGAGGAGGAATGAGGTGAACGTAGACAGACTGAAGGTACTCATACTGATCTTTACAGATGTTTTTGTAGGTTGCCTTAATTTCTTTATTTCAAATATTTTTTTTAACTCTCGGCCGTATAAGTAGGATGTTCTGAATTTAACGTTTATATATGTGTGATTGTCTGTGGCATCGTCGCTCCCTAACGGTTGGTCCGATTTGAATGCGTTTTTTTTTGTTTTAAAGCCGATGTAATCGGGATGATTCTTAGCTATAATTCATGAAGGTCTATTCAAACGTTTGCAGGTTATCAGCTCTTTTATGGTTGCTGTAAGATCAGCAACTTATACGTGTATGATCAAATCGATATTTATTATACTGTGACTCAATGATACTAATATCATAGTTAAAACATATTGACGGTTTTTTTTTTTAATTTTAAATTATTACAATATACCAGTTATTTGGAAATTAAAATTACGTAATCGATTATCTATATATTATTACATGAAACTTTGTAACCTCTTTTTTACAAAAATTGCACGGAGTATGAAATGTCGCACATTCATAGTATATATCGAAAAAGTCTGCAGAATGCAATAAAAAAAAACAACACACACACTACCATATATTTGATACACACACTCGCATAAATATTTACTTTTTTGTTTAATAGTGTATGATCTGTGATTATATTGATTATATAACTATAGTCTTTGAAAATAGAACCTTAATAATGTTCATACTAATAATTTAAATTAATTATGGTCGAATATCAACCACTGAGCGACCACTAGCTTATTTTACCATGATTGGTCTCTTTTTAATGCTGTCACTCTTTTTCGGGTTTAAATATGCCTGTGTTAGAATTATGTCTATATTTATGTTACTTGTCTACATCCCTCGCATGTAAGTCAACAAAATGAGACGGTGAAATGGATGTTATGAAAACGCCATTAGCGTTTATGTAAATGTATATGTATTAAAAAAAATAATACCTCGAAATGAATCCTTAATTGCTCACGTACGATGTCAAGAGTGGTCATTAGTTATAGATAATTAAATGCAAATGAGTCTCCAGTAGCCGGGGAAGGTTAATTTATGTGCACTAATCAACTATCTACCTACTATTGCGTTGTTCTATTATTGTGCCGTTTCATATTACCGTGTAACTGTTCGTTCTTAACAGATTATGTTCTCAATTGTAAAAACGTTTAAATATATACAAGAGGAGGATCTTGCCCACTGGTGGGCAAGATCCTCCTCTTGTATGCTGCTGAGTTTCTTTCGCGGTTTCATCTCAAGTCTGATGTTATACCGTAACCGTGGTAGATTCATTTTGTTGACGTTCAGGAAGACAATGTAAATTTCTATTTTGCATAAAAATAATTTGATTTTGTATTAATTATTGAGGTAGAACTTAGCTGTAGCCTAATGACTACAGTTTGTATACACTTGCTCGATCGAGGTAGTACCTCACTTTCACAGAAGGTCGGTGTGAAGTACCTTCGTTTAGTACGGTGAGTGAGAGAACCGGAAGTCTACCTTACTCTCCTATTCCTTTCCTTGTTTCTTTTTCAGACACTTTTTCAGCCACTACTGCAAACGTTTATGAGCGGCGGTGACAACTTTAGATTAAGTGTCCCGCGTTCTCGTTTGTTCTATTTTGTGTAATAAAAAAGTTGAGTTTTGAAGCTTAATCCATTGATCTGCTTCAATACGGATTTACTGATATACGTGAGTCTAAATTTTTCCCGACACATGCATGATTTCGTCCTGATGTTTGACTTCGCCGAGCATGAGATTAATTAAATGTGCGGATGTGTTATTAAAAACTTGCATCCTTGTTATATATTTTTATATTAAACAAAGTGGACGTGTCATACAGCTAAAGTTTTTGTTAATAGATGTTAGTTAACCTGGAGCGTTATTACATTACACATTTGACAGTTGATTTGTTCCGTTTTTGAACAAATATAACTGAATTACTTCCTCGCTACTCGTCGTCTAAGCGCTTAGATCTTTTAAACTACCCAACAGATTTTAATGCGGTATTCAATTAAAAACCAAGTGGCTCAAGCAAAAATTTAAATACATAAGGCGAGAAATACATTTAAATATTATATTCGCATAAAAAATTCTGTAACTTAGTGACAGAAAAGCCGTAAGTAGTTACGAAAGCTGTATATGTCAAAATAGTTACTGACAGTAAATTATTTTAGCAGCAAAACGATGACAAACTTATGTAAATCTTTATGAAAGTCTGGAAGCAAAGCTTACAAGTGTAATTTTCGCCACTAAAAGCCATAAACCAAAGAATTGAATTCAAATTGAATTGTAATGTTCGCCTAATGCATGCATATTATATTGTAGTAGAGAAAAGCTGATAATTTCAAAGATTTGTAATGGGCCATCATAAAAAAAATACCTTTTTTTAATAAATAAATGCATCACACTCAACGGCCCCCATTAAGATCTCACGACCTTGTGTCGGGGTCCGGAAACATACACAACACTAATACAAACACCCAGACCACGACAAACATCCGTATGTCAATATTGACATTTGCCGCGAGCGGGGATCGAACCCGTGACTGTTCGCTTCAGCAGTTACAGTGACCACTGCGCCAACTTGTCATTGCATCCGTGAAATGCCAGGCCGGGTCGCTAGATATAAAATATTTAACTATAAGTAGAATAAACTCAGAGTGGATTCAAATATTCATGAGCATTTTATTTATCTTTTAGTCCAGTAAATATTTGTCATCAGACACATGAATATCTGTGACACCGTTCAACGAGACAAAGGTTCCGTTTGATATTTTAATATACATTATATTTTCTTTTGTCATAGTGTAAATGTTTGACCTCAATCCTATTTATTCGAAAAAAAAATGAGAATTGGTATAAATGTTTATTTTATTACAAAATAATTAAAATTCGGATATTTTTACCGGAATCCATAATAGGTGGAGGTCCTCAATACGTTAGGGACTTTTTTGTATGTTCACCGGATACTCAAAAATGATTTGAACGATTTGATTAAGTCTTTTTTCGTTTGAAATATTCTCTTCCATTGGTCTTAGAATTTTTATCAAAATCGTTTTAATAATTCGATTTAAAAATCAAATTAACTGGATTAAATATATCATTTAAGTTAACGAAATTTGCTTTTTAAATCGGCTTCCCCTTTTTAAAAAAAGTCAAAAGTTTTCTGTAACTTACTACATCATAATATACATTTTTTTTTCAAATTTCTCACAGCGTTACCATTAGTACAATATATACATACATATTATAATTTTGTAGGAAATCTAGATATATTGATACGAAATTGAGCAGTTTGTTCGAGCTCGCTAATCTCAGAATCCATAATCCCAATTGGATAAATTCTTTTTGCGTTAGGCCCACTCTTTATCGAGAAAGTTTATAGGCTATATAACATCACATGACAATCTAAAAGAGCGAAGCATCAATCATAATATTTACCAAAGTGTTATCGTAAATAAAATAACGTTTCGCAGGAAGCCAATTTAATATAACGTTACTAGTTCAAACTATGTACAGATTACGCTTAAGCGTAGGTCCCTATTCTGAGTATTATTGGTTTTCGCTCAGTTTCGTTAGTGGGTTGGTGACGTCACACGTGTAGGCGTATCACGTGCCTCCAGCTACGCAGGATGAGATGTATTTGAATTAGGAACGTTGTAAACGTTTTTATTTATTTTGTTTTATGTTCTATTGTCGTTTATGTTTGAAATGCTATTTGATACTAAGGTTCGAAATTAAAAAGTTTTCTATTCTTGATCTTCGTAAATGTACACTAAGTAAGTTTGTATATGTTTTGCTCTCAGACTTTCATAAAGATTTACTTAAATTATTTCTCATTGCTTTTCACCTGAACTTACAAAAATAATTTAATCTCAGATCCTTGTTTTTGACATAAAGCTTTCGTAAGTACTTACGCCGTATTTGTAGCTAGGTTACAGAGTTGTTTTATATCGCTCTCGAGAGTAAAACTTACGAATGCATTTCTCGCCTAATAGGGTATGTTTCGTAATACAATTTTTTTTTTAATTATCTGACAACAACAGAGGTGTCGTGACACATGTTAACTAATTACCATCGCTCATGGACGTTTGTAGCACCAGAGGAGACGCAAATGTTTTGCCGGTTTAAAAAGGATATAGGGAGTAAGGAAATGAATTGGAGAGATGCTTAGACTTCCGGCTCTCCTACTCAAGGAAAAGGAAATTAGGATCCTTTCCTCATGTCCTATTCGTGAGGTGTGAGGTTTTATTAATCACTCGACAGACACGTTGGCGCAGTGGTCACTGCAACTGACTCAAGCGCTAACGGTCGCGGGTTCGATCCCTGCTCACGGCAAACGTCTGTATTGGCCATACGGATGTTTGTCGTGGTCTGGGTGTTTGTGTTAGTGTTGTGAGTGTTTCCGGACCCCCGACACAAGGTCACGTGATCTTAATGGGGGCCGTTGAGTGTGATGCGTTTATTATTATTATTATTAATTGTATGTAATGTTTTAGTAATTTTAGTTTTCCAATTCGTTCTCCAGTCGGTGATTTTTAATCAATACCGAATCGCATCAGTTGACGTTATTGTTAGACCAATCAAAGTGACATTACCTCTGATCTATCTCCTGTAATTTTCAGAACTGAAAATTTGGCAAAGCATGTCATCTGATAGAATTATGATGATTCACATTAAGATCTGGCTGCTAAAAAAACTATGAAAAATATTGATACTTTAATACTTACTATGAACTTCGGACAGAGATTAACGTAGAAATAGCTATTTTACTCCCCAAAACTCCGCTAATTTGGGGATCGAGGGATAGAAAGCAGCAGCGATAGGGGCTGGAAATATGACCTGTTTGCACATTTGCGCTCACTTTTCAAAATTCCTTATTACAAAGATAGATTAGACTACTTTAAAATGAATACTCTTGCCGGTCGAAGATGCTTACTGGACAACATGTTCTTTTATAAATTAGTTAATGGTTTGTTGGATTGCCCAGAAGTTCTGTCGCGAATACAAATTTCTACACCATCCAAGTCTTTAAGAAGAAGCATACGTGCGATGTTTTCAGAACACATGTCCAAAACTAATTTGGGGCAAAATTCTCCTCTTAACAGACTCATGAGATCATACAATGGTATTAGCAGAGATAACGAATTGGATATTTTCAATGACAGCCTGCTTAAATTTAAAAATAAATTATTAGTTGTTATAAGCACTAAGAATTGTTAGGTTTAGGTTATGCTTTTTTTTCTCTATTAGTAGTCTGCAAATTTGTTGTAATCTATTACATTTTTTTAGTTGTTGCTCATCTTTAACATTGTCATGTTGTTATCGCCTATAATTAAGATACCACTTATATTCATTGTATATTCATGTGTTTGTAATGTTATAGTGTGTATTTTGTTGGTGATCTAATAAATAAATAAATAAATAAAAATCAAAAACTCGACTGTTAACAAGACCATAGAGAATCAATACTAACCAACTTTAAATCGTTATATATTCTCAAAGGTAATTCTAAAAATGCTTTTTAAATACATAGTTAATGATATCCCACTACACACAATTCGTCGAGTTTCTTTTTTTTTCGTTTTCACGTAATGGCGTCCAAAACCGGCCATTTTGATTTTTCCAAATTATTATACTTTTTATGATCTTCGTGCCGTCGTGACAAGTCAAACGACGTCTAATTTATCAAAACTGCCCGCGCGTTTGTTCTAAATAATGCCACAAAGGTACAAGCCCACATACATACATACATATATACATACATGCATACATACATACATACATACATACGTACATACATACATACATACATACATACATACATACATACACACATACACAGATCGATAAACACGTCACCCTTCAGTTGGGTAAAAACCGCTAATTTGGTGAGCGCCAGGCAGCAATCAGCAGTAGGGACAGGAAAAGTGACCCGTTTACATATTTACGCTTACTTTTGAGCTCAATTTCTTGCTCATCGTCGCAGAAGTCGTTACAATGTGAATCCGGCTTCTCCTAAATGGTCGCATTATTTATTTTTCCCGAACGAAGGAATAATTTACAGAAACGAAACCTCAAATAGACTGTAACTACAAATAATTCCGCATTTCAAACTGTACTTAAATTTGTGTCTTATGATTCGCGATACTTTTTGGGTCTTATGCCCAAAAGGTGGCAACCGAATCTCATTCCGTCCGTCTTTCTTACTATTAAGAATGTTGCACATTTTAAAATGTTTCTTTTGTGTCTTATGGTTTGCGACCCTTTTTAGTGTTTTATGCCCAAAAGGTGGTAATAAAACCCTATTGCTTAGTCTGCGACATCCGACTGTCTTTCTTATAATTAATAATGTATCTTTTTAACCGTAATGGTAAATAGTGGATATTTATGCAAAAAGTTTATAAAATCACAGATATACCAAATCAAATGAAAGAAGAACGTAAAGTAAGAAATAAACAGAGTCTTTATTAAAGAAATTATTTTTTTAATGTTCCTTAATCCAAATATGCGATCATCGATTGAGATCGTCGTGTTCTAACCACGAGGCTATCTCGGCCATTCTAAAAC
Source organism: Hypolimnas misippus (assembly GCA_037950945.1). Taxonomy (NCBI): domain Eukaryota; kingdom Metazoa; phylum Arthropoda; class Insecta; order Lepidoptera; family Nymphalidae; genus Hypolimnas; species Hypolimnas misippus. Next base: position 15,239,450 of record JBBEEQ010000032.1, read on the forward strand.
TTATTGGTTATCTTGCGGTGTCGTCACGTGTAAACGCATCACGTCCGTGGTGAACGCCGCTCGGTGTTAGATCCAAGCACGTGCGACATTTACATTTTCTAACATTTAGTTTCGTTTAACGTTTTTAGTTTTTTAATTAATATTTTAATGTATGACGCGGAAGAGATGAGAAGAGAAGAGAAAGTGGATACAATGTTATTTTATTAGTAATTTTCAATGATTTTTTTTAAATTATCGTATTTAATATAACGGGTCTTATCGCGATAACTATCCCATTAGTTAGTATAGAATAATAATATATAATATAGGATAATAAAACGCGAAGAAAACTCGCGTATTCGCCGCCGGAGAATGCGCGGTAACGCTCGTGACCACGACGGATGCAACTTCGTCGAAACGTCGGGCAATAAAAAAGGTATTACTACCATTAGTTATCGCGATAAGACCCGTTATATTAAAAATGGATAATGTTGAAAATTTGAACCTATTTTCAACTTTAACAAGCTTGTCAATTGACTTGTGGGAACATGATACTGTCGCTTGTCATACTCAGAAAAAAAAATGTAAATCGTAACAGAACGTGAAAAAAAATGATACAATTATTACGTATAAATAATACATACAAAACACATAGGTAAATTGTCTGTACATTTTAAAAGGAAAAAGTATTAAATTAAATTTCTACCTACGTATTGAAGAATATCTATTTCATTCTATTTATAATCTATACTAATAATATGAAGAGGTAAAATTTGTATGTTTGTATGTACGGGGTAATCTCTGAACCATATGATCCGATTTTAATTATTCTTTTGCGTTAGACGGCCCGTTTATTAAGAAGGTTTATAGGCTATATTACATCACGCTACGACTCATAGCAGTGAAACTGTAAACTTAAAAGTATGTAAAACCGCAAGGGACCTCAAGTATAAAATACATCGTTCCTATATTTTGTATTATAAATAGAATCAAATAGGTACGCTACATACGTTTTGAAACACGATTTCAAATTCAACATCTCAAATATATCGAATAAATGTTCGAACATGCTTGTGCGAACAAACGAAGTACGGCTTGGGATTTCAAGTAAAGCTACCGCTACACGTGCTTGAAGACTAATGATCGCCTAGCGGTCGGAAATCGACTGTAGTTTATTAAATTTTCAATTCAATTAAATTCTTTGGATTCTTGGATTTTTTTATGAACATGAGTTCATTGAATTCTATACTATTTCAAAATTGATCACAGATAATCTATTCTCAATTTGCCCACAGACTATAACAATAAGCAAAATAATATATATGCGTGTGTGTATCAAACATATGATAGCATGTGTAATATTTTTTCGGTTTGACCGAACGACAGATCGTGCGATGTAAACATTATTTGTCATTGCTTCATACCTAAACTGCTTTCGTTCTAAAATGTTTTGTGACTTCTTCAATACATCATCAAGTACAAATTTAAATATAATAGCACTTAAAACTTCACGTAGTTCTTACACGAATTAATAGTTTTCATTGACGAAACTTATACGTGAAACATTAATGTTCTCAGAAAATGTAATACTGTATTTGATTATTTTTATATTATTATTATTTTTAATTCCAATTGAATATTTATACTTAAGGCAGAACAACGTCTGTCAGGTCAATTAGTTTAAAATAAAATAGGATATTAGTGTGCTGTGTGGTCGCTTACGTACGAAAGTCTAACCGTAGCTTTAGAAGTTGTACATCGTAGTTTTTTTTACCAGTATCGGTATTACGGTTTTCGAATTTTAACTAAAATGGGTGAATTTTGAGATGTTTTAATGGAATGTACGAAAGGCGTATCCATTATTACACCACCAGTATCTCACTACAAATTCATATGTCATTAATATTAAAAGGCGAAAATGACAGAACCGTATCATAATGTTTTAAAACATTTTTTTTAACGTTGTCTTAGATTTTCGCGATTATTACTCTTTGAAATAAAACTATTTTAAATGGATTTAAATCGCGTATGTTAATTATTTTTATCATCCCGACGTTTCGAGCACTTTGCAGCGTTCGTGGTCACGGGTAGACTAAGGTGGCATTTGTTAATTCAATTCTTTGGTTAATGGCTTTTAGTGTGACATTCGTCTATTTGAAGTTTTTAGAAAAATATTATTTACAACTACCGCCAACGGTTTCTTAGTTGGTATCTTGAATAACGTTCCAGTTGCACGCAGAAGGCACTAACTCTATCTTAGTTTCTTGCAGTCTGTTGGACTTGGGATTTTAAATTATTAATAAGTGGATCCCAGGAAAGTCTCCAACTATCTTCTCTATTGAAGTTCGGATGTTTTTGAATTTCAATAGCCTCGCGTATCATTCTAGGAATGAATCTGTGTTCTCTAGCGAGGATCTGTGGTTTATCAAATCGAATAAAATGGTTAGGTTTAACCAAAGCACAAACTGCAGACTTCCGACATCTCCTATATGTTCTTTGACCATAGTACCGATGTTTCTCTTTGTTTGACCTATGTAAGATAAACCACACTCACATTCGAGATTAATTAAATTTATTTATTTATATATTATTATTTCTTGATATGACACTAAACGATGGTAATAATTTATTACAGCATTTCTCATTATGGTGTTGATTATAACCACGTGTTTGTTTACGAGACACGACAAATGATGTCGTGACAAAGGACGCATTCGCTCGGGTTTAGGAACGTTATTAGACAGGATTTAGCGATTCATACTTAGTTTGCAATGATCGTTTCGAATAGTTGATTTAAACTGTGCTCATATTTAAATAATAATCATATTATTTTGTATTTAAATTATAGGTTTATACAAAAGTAAAACAACTTTTAACTAAATATATATGAAAGTGTATACGGTACTTACACAATTATTTAAATTTATATCTGTATATTTGTCTGCCTGTCTGTTCGTTCCGGCTAATGTCTGAAATGGCTGGACTGCTTTGACGTGACTTTCACTCAAAGATATCTAACATTATAAGGAGTAATTTAGGCAACTTTTATTATAAAAATATTTTTTTAAATTAATAATTTAAAAAATTACGCGAAAACAAAATTACAAAACATTATATAAATATAATTTTCCCCTTAAATAACCGCGGATGAAGCCGCGCAGTTCAGCTAGTCAAAAATACAACAAAAATAAAAATAAACTAACTAAAAATAAAGAATTGGACGAAAGAATACGATTAAAAAACAAAAATATTTCTGCAATTTATAGATAAAAATTCCTTTCAATGAGTCTCTTCAAGGCATAAGATTCTACCAGCATTTCCCCATAGAATAGTGATGCTAATTCTTTGGCGAGAATTCACTTCTAAATTTTTCTCACTGTAATTGATATAAAATAACTTTGTAACGGTGACCTAGTTGACCTTACGAAAGCTGATAAGTGCTAAAAATAAAGCGCTGATAGATGCTTTTAGGTGTAGAGTGATAAATAATAAATAACTCATCCTCAGACTTCTCCGATTGAGACTTATAAAAATTTACATCTTTATAAATAACTGAAAGCAATACTTATACGAGTAATTCTTGCTTTTTAGATAATAAAACAAAATAAGTTATAATAAAAAAATCTATACTTATACTTGCGTAATAGGGTAATTTAAAACCCCTTTTTGCGCAAAGAAAATCTTCAAAACTTACCCGCTAATTGTCTAAGACGAGAATTACATTTGTAAGTGTTACTCTCGAGAGCGATATAAAATAACTCTGTAAGTACATCATAAGTCACGAATACTTTTTTTTTATTTAAGCAGCGGTAATCTTTGAAAGGATACCCGATTCCTGGGTGGGAGATCAGGTTATGTGGAGATTAATACCTACTAAAATCCCTGCGATAGCCTTCCTCAACACGAAAATGGAGAGGCCTCGGGATCGCTTGCGCATGCGCATCCGCTGCTCCTCCCGAGCGACGCCCCGCTCGTGGCTGGCGGAGCTCGTCTCAAGAGGGCAAGTGTGGTCTTGCCCTTCCCGCACCCCTCGCTGGTGCGTACGGCAGTTTCAGGTCATCTCGGCCGCAAGTCACGACAGCTGTGAATATCAAAATAACACTGATAGTAAATTCATCTCAAGTGTAAAGCAAAGAGAAATAACTTATGTAAATCTTTATGAAAGTCTGAGGGCAAATCGTATGTGTGATTCTCACCAAATACGTGAGCTAACATACGAACAATTAAAAGCGCTGTTCAGCACAAAAAACACTGTAACTATTAGTATGACGAATATTTTGTTATTTATAGCCCCATGGCTTTATAACAAATTGTCACACATTTCTGTTATTTCAGCACAAAATACTGACTAAACTATCGAAATTTTTGATGTTTTGATAACGTTAGTGTTAGAAATACTTGCCTGCGGGCTATTTTTATTTGCACCCGTAATACGGCCGGGCATGTACACCGACAATGTTTTTCCAGGGGGAAGCATATTTATTTATACTAATGCTGACCTATATTTTTTCAGAATAATATCCTGCTTATGACAACGATTATACCTTTAACTTAACTTATTAGGAACCTAAGCGCCAGTAGAATTATTTCCAGGCGTGGTACTTATATTGTGAAATTCCTTCTTATTAACGAGGTTTATTTTTGCATGTCAAAGGTGTGGAATTATATAATATACATATATATAGTATAATACCATTAAGCTATTTGCATATATTAATATTTGTTTTTAATATTTCAGATTCCTTGGCACAGTCGTCACTGCAACTGACTAGAGTGTTAATTGTCGCTGGTTCGATCCTCACGGCAAACTGTTCTGATCTGTGTTGTTGGCCATACGGATGTTTATCGTGGTCTGGGTGTTTGTGTTAGTGTTGTGTGTGTGACTCCCGACTCAAGGCCATGAGATTTTAATGGGGGAGTGTGATGCGTTTATTATTATTATTTAGGTACATTTCCTTATATTATGATTCCACTACACATTAATATATACCAAACAAAAATGAGCAGTATTAACTCAAGCCTTAACTCGTTTCATTAAAATTTATAGCTACATAAAATTCGGTGAAAATATGTCCAAGTTTGATAACATTTTGAATAGTGCCCCTAGCGTCCATCGCTCGCTAGCGAAGGTGTAAAGGAAATCTGTATAAAATTCAGGTGGTTCGAAATTTTTCCGCAACTCTTACGGAGATTTAAAAAGTTGTTTCCGTGTAAAAGTAAAACTTCAATTTCAATGTTGTTTTCTTTCTTTTTTTAAAGTATTAATTAAAAAAGCAAGGTGTTATTAGTTTGAGGCGTGTGTCTGTGGAATTAGAGCTCCTTAAAAAATGGATAGATTTTAATGATTTTTTTTTTTGGAAGATGATATATGCGGGATGGTCTTAGCTATGATTTCCGAAGATCTGTTCAGACTTTTGGGGGATAGCTCTTTTCTAGTTGTTGAAAGAACCTGAGAGATTTAAAAATGTATCCATGTTCATGACCTTTCTGTTATACAATAGTTCTTGTAGTAATCTTACTTGACTATGGTGTAGAGTTTGTGCAGTTAGGTTTTGTAGATTTAGGGAGTGTAGAATTAAAATCTTGGCTCTACATAACATTGGATAACTTTTAATAGTGTAACCATATGAGTGATTTCGTCTTGGCAATATTTTATTTAAAAATGTTTTTGGTATGATTTATATTTAAAATATATTGATTGAGTTATATTTACGGAAATTGTTATGTAGTGTTTTTATTATGTACATAAAATTATTTTAGGCATAGATTTTTCTATTGAAAAAAAAAATACAAAAAAACTTTAGTTCGAAGTCAAAATGTATGTTACTCAAATTCATTTTTCAATTTAAATATCAGTATTTTTAGTATAAAATTTTTGGTCAAACTGCGAGTTTTAATGACGACAACTTTTTCTATTGTCAAGAAAAAATCTTTTTACAAAAATTTCATATGAAAATATTGTATGCCATATTTTTATATGGTCTCGAAACGGGAAAAAATATATTTAATGATGCGTACCGCTGAAATAGACAGTTCTATTTCAAAACTGTTATTGTTTTTCGTAAAAATATAACTCTTGATACTAAAATGTTTTGTGAAAATATTTCGGTTGTTAGAATTTTTTTCGTGTCCGGTTACGTATGGATATTTAGAAATCGTCCATTTTCCTTAAACCATCTATATATGCTATAGATGCTGATAAGCAATAATGTGTTAACCCACAAAAAGTCAAATTCGGAGACATTGATGTATTTATATATTTTACGTGGCTACGTGGTCAGCTCGTGACCACGGCGAATGTAACTTCGTCGAAACGTATTAATTTAATTTAACAAAAAAAAGGTATTACTACTATTAGTTATCGCGATAAGACCCGTTATATTAAATATGAATATTGATGTATTTTGATACTGCATTACCTATTCAACATTATTCAAAGAAAAATCAAGTAATAAAAACTAAATAAGTACGCAAAAAAGTGTATTAATAATTGTTTCGTATTTCAAGTGCGTTCCATATTTTGCAATTTATAGAATAATCTGAAATATTTGAAAAACTTTTTATTAGATAATAAATTAAATATATCAAATCTACTTTTAATTCATTATACGTTAAAAAAAAGAAAAGAAAAGATAGATATAAACTTCATTAAACAAATGAAGTAAGACTATTCTTAAACTAAACCTATGTTTGACATCTTTAGACGCCATTTTCTCAAAATGAAGTCCGTGTTGACACATTATTGCTTATCAGCATGCATTAATAGTGTCACAATGGTACAAGCCCACATACATACATAAGCTGACGAACACATTAGCCTCCTTTGCGTAGTAGGTACAAATAGCTGGCAAACGAACAGACGGGACCCCTGAAGTGTTTACTACCGCCCATGGATATCACCCAGAGACGCCAGATATGCGTTGTCAGCTAAAAAAGGAATTAAGTGTAAAAGCGAATAGGAAGTAAGGTAAGAATTAGGGGGGAGAGGGTTGGGCTAATTTGTACCCATTTCCAATTATGACAAGCTTGTCATACTCAGTCGTTAGCTGGTTGCAATGCACCGTCCAAGGTATAATCATATATAGTGATGTCATTGAGCTCCATTTAAATTGATAGTAGTCGATACATCCTCAAAATTAATAATTTATTTAATCCTATTGTCAATAATCTTACCTGTATCTATAATGTATATGTGTAATGTTTTTTTTTATTGTTTTAGTGTATATTTTGTGCATAACCAAAATACATATTAGCATATATCTCTCCTCCTTTATCTAACATATACAAAAAAATAAAATTGAATTATCAGTTTGTACTTTTAAATTAACAGCTCTTTACTAAATTTATATGAAAATATATATAATTTTTGTCTGTCTGTCTATTTGTTGCAGCTAATCCAGAGATCGGCTGGACCGATTTTGACGGGACTTTTTTTTTGCTACTACCAAATCCCTAATGTTATAAGGAGTAGCTTAGTCTACACATTACATTCTGTATTATTGCACCATTGAATAGTATCACGTAAAAAAGATCAACTTCTGGGAAGTAATAGTATATGGCAATGCTATTAATTAATGTAAAACGCCTCTTTCTTGAAAGTCATCACAGAGTACAGCTTTGCTTTGTATGGGATGCACTATCCTGTAGCCGACGCGAAGACGCTGGCACATCTCCACAACTTTTGAAATAGGAGTACAAAGTTTTTAATTCACTTATTCAAAATGAAAATATACTTTATACGAGTAGGCTTTTACAAGCACTTTTGAATAGTCAATACAGAAACAAAAAAGAAAACAAAAAATTAATTTAGTGAATTTACCACCGATTCGGAATGTAAATTCTACCGAGAAGAACCGGCAAGAAAATCGATAGTTACTCTTATAAAAATGTTTAACAATAGGTACATACATTTAAGAGCTAATTATACTAAATCCAAGCATCTTTATCGTCTATATAATGAACAGGATTAAATTAATATAAGTATAGATAAAATAAAATTGAAATCGAATAAACAGTTGTACCTTAAATTTACCAGACAGAATTACGCGTTTATAATATTATTATGATAAAATATGTTCAAAAATTAATATACATATAAAGGATCTCGTAAGCGATACCCGCAGTGTGAAGGTTCTTTGATGTCACATCTAAGGACTTAATGTCGCAAAAGTGGTTAATGTAACGAAAAAGTTCTCGAGATATCCACTGAGTAAAACGTTCACGAATTTTTCATTTGGAAATTACTTGATACTTTCTACTTTTATCTATACTAATATTACAAAAGAGTTATTTGTTTGAACGCGCTAATCGCAGAAACTACTGATTGGAATTGAAAAATTATTTTTGTGTTGCATAGTTTATTAATCGAGAAGTCTATGGGCTATATTACATCACGCTAAAATTCATAGGAGCGAAGCAGTAACTGTAAACGCGAGTGAAACTGCAAGGGACAGCTATGTAGTTTTAATATAATATTTTAAATATATTCTATTAATTTTTTTACGTTAAACTATTCCACATAAGAAAATAACAAATGTACACGTACTCATAAACTTTTTTATCTATACAGATAAATAAAATTGAAGTGTCTCTTTGTAATTTCAAATTAAAAGCTTTTAACTAATTGCGTATTAAAGTATACACGGTATTTCAATCAAAAACAAATTTTTTAAAATTTATGTTTGTCTGTCTGTCTGTTTGTTCCGGCTAATGAAACCAAAATACAAATCTTTCCTCTTTGTAGTATTACCGCCCTTCGCAACTCAGTCGCGTTTAAAGTTACTTCGGTCCTATGTCTCGTAGCGTGATGTAATATAGCCTATAGCCTTCCTCAATAAACGAGCTATTCAATGGTAAGATAATTTTTAAAATTAGATTGGTAGTTTTAAAGATAACCCCTAAATACTAATTGTTCTCCTTTATAATTTTAAATATAGATAAAACTTTATATTACATGCAATAAATATGAACATTAGCTGGTTAATAAACCTTGTAAATCGTAATATATTATTATAATTGTGATCCGTAACGGTCGTTTGAATCCGGTAAGTTTTATATATTCATTGCTTTTTGAGTATCAAGAACGGATTTTATTGGCCATTACACGGACGGATTATTGGAGTATTGAAAATTTTATTAAAATTTAGCAATGTTGAATGTGGGTTATATGTATTTTATATTATAAATTATCTTTTGTATTTATTTGTGAATGGTTTATTAAACTTGTATATATTGGCGCAATTACAAAAAATGACTTTATTATTAAGCTGCTTGTTATCTAAAGTAAGTTTGTAAAACATCAATTCATCATCTTGAGTTAATTGTAATATAGAGTCGACGTTAAATAATTTAAATTTTAATCAAAACGTTAAACAATCGTGCCATTCTAATTATTTAAAAAATTAACTTTAAAAAATTTGACCATAAATGGACGCTGATAAGCAATAATGTGTTAAGCCACACGGACTTCGTTTCGAGAAAATGGGGTCTAAAGATGTCAAACCTATTCTTAATAAATTAGTTTAAAGACGTATATATTCATCTTATCTTTTCTATTTTGATAAAATTTATAATGAATCAAAAGCAGATAGATTTATTTAATATTTTATGGAATAATAGGTTTTTAAATGTTTCAGATTATTTTATAAATTGCAAAATATGGAACGCACCTGAAATTCAAAGCATTGTGTTAAGAAACTTTTTTTCATGCTTATTTAGTTTAGATGATTTGAATTTTTTTTAATAATGTTTAATAGATGATGTAATATCAAAATATATCAATATCTCCAAATTTAACTTTTTGTGGGTTGACACATTATTGCTTATCAGCATCCAAATATGGCTTCAGACCTGTCATTACGCCGTTAATATGAGTATAATTATTTTTTTTATGTCTGAGCTTGACTCTGGAGTTCCTTTGTAAGGAGTCTACCATAAATACAGCAGCCATATAATAATGATAATAAGGACCTAGCCATCATAATTAGATGTTTATGCTAAATTTTGTCTATGCTATGCCTGATAAAAAGTTTCTTCATAAGAGACGACCTCGAATAGAAAATCAGGTCACGCTGATTATAAAAATGCGTTGTCATCGGAACTAAACGAATATATAAAATATAACTGCATAGAATCAGAGGATGTGGTTCTTATTTAACTTACATAATATTATCCAAACATACATAGCAATTTGAATAAAAGTGTGTAAAAATACCTGTTAAAAAAAAAATCTTTGTAAGCGCGAGTGCAACCACGGGAAAAGGCTTGTAAGTAAATAAATTAGCGAACAAATTACACGTAAGTAATAGCAATCGACTTCCTCATTTCCATGCAAAGTAGAGCGTTGGAAGCTGGCGCGTGAGACATTAGCGATGTTATGATTATGTGATTAAGAAGCCGTTTAGTCGATGTTGATATTTGTAATCAAAATCGAAAATGTACTTTATTCAAATTATATAAAATAATTAATTGAAAGGTTTATATGTGTGTAAGTTAAGTAAGTTAACTTTGTATTTCGGTTTTTGTTTTAAGTGTTTTTCTTGTCTGTGTCATCAAAATCATTGTCAAAAATCATTATTGTAAAGTTGTATTAACATTAATGGGAAGCTACCTCCGATTCGGTATATAGATTCTACTGAGAGTAACCGACAAGAAACTCGATAGTTAGTTAAATTTTTCGTATTACTATATTGATAACGATAGTTTCCAAGTATTAGACCTCATGTTTTAGACACCACAACTAAACTTGTTAACATCGATTCAGATACATTCACAAGACCTATAAAAAAGGGGAACCGATTTCAAAACAAAATCCTTTAGTTGAATGGCATACTTGTTCAAAATATTTTGATTTAATACTAAACTATTGAACCGATTTTAATTAAAATTTCATCGAAAAAAACTAGCAAATAACCCTTTTCGAATTATCGGTAAAAATATCAGACGAATTGTAAACCTTCTCCTTTTTTGAAAGAAGGATATCGTCGTATAAATTTAAATTGTACTTCTTTTATTTGATACAAGTCGATAACAATCAGATCAAATCATTCATATTCTAAGTTACCCAAATAAAATATTACGACGCAGGAAATGTTTTTAATAAAACTGTCGTTGCTCTCTTTTTGACACTTCCGTATAAATGATGGGGACGATATCCCGCGGGGAAATCATTCGGTATGATTTATCAAACAAATATTCAATCTTTTTGAGGAAAGTGATTAATTTTTTAATACATCTATGAGTTTTTTATTTTATTTTATTAGGACACTTTCTTTTATTATGATAGAACCTAGCTGTAACCAACTCTAAATAGGGTTGACTCGATTGGGGCTGTACCACACACTCACAGAAAATCAACGTTTCGTACGGTGAGTGAGATAGTCGGAAGCCGAACCCCATTCCTTTCCATCCTATTCCCGTGCTCAAAATTTCCATGGACAGTGATGATCATTTAACATCATATGACCCGCGTGTTAATTATCCCGCTAATTTTATAAAAAAGTGCTTCTTACAAATTCACTATCGAAGTAAAATAAAGCATAAGTTTTAATTTAGGATATATATTTCATTTCAGAATTTCACTAAAATCCTTTAATCCGCTAACCGTTAATGTAATAACCTATTTATTCTCGTACTTATAAAATTAGTTTGATATGAAAAATTAATGCAATTCTTTAGTTCATGGAAATAAATTAATTGTCAAATACTACTATCAAAACATGATTTATTTTGACAGTTTCATTGCGCTGTCGCAACTCAATATGTTTGATAGTTGGTTTCTGATTTTGTACTAAAATTGAAAATCAATTAATCAACCGTCAAAATTTAACTGATATTGATAACTCACATAGTAACCCTCCTGTTCAACGATCAAATGTACCATGTTTTTCGTAGGCCCCAGCTCCATTCTTTACTAGACCAAGTAAACAACTAAAAAGCAAAAAAAAATTTTTTTCTACAACATTTTGTAGTCCAAGTAAAACTAGTACGTATCAAACAAAAAAACTGGTCAAGTGCGAGTAGGACTCGCGCACCGAGGGTTCCGTACAAACTTATAGAAATCTATATAAGACTAACCCATCTACGCCATTTGTGGTCTTCATCATCAGTTCCAACATAAGTTACTATCAAAAATACCTAAATCGGTATACGCTTGCCTATAATATTTGAGGAGTTCCCTCAATTTCTCCAGGATCCCATCATCTGATCCTGACCTGAAGACAATGGGACCACCTTGGAAGTATACCTTTTCAAACAAAAAAAAAAATTTTGAAAATCGGTACCCAAATGGCGGCGTAATCGGCGAACAAACATAAAAAAAAAATTAAATACAAGGTCGAATTGAAAACACTCCTTTTTAGAAGTCGCTTAAATATAATCAAATATTATGTAAATATGGATCACGTCCCAAAAACTATTTTGAAACTACTTAGGAGCACTTTAATTTAAAACACGATCATGGATGCAATCCATGGAAACACAAAATTTTATTTTAAGTACTAATACACCTTATACTTTCAAAAAAAAAAGTTATAGCGCGATTCAGGATACACCTAGCGCCATCTCTTGACAATTTCAATGAACTAACTTGTTGACTTTGACATTAACAACATAATTATATTATATTTTATTCTCGTTTTATTTTTATTTACATTCTACTACACTCCACTACCCCTGCACTACGTTCGTAAAATATTTAGATTTACATTATCAATCAAAATATCAAAATATATATTAGTGTTGCCAAGACGAAAATAATTAGTCCTTAATTCGAACAAAACTAATTGTTTATTTATAAATAACTAATTATATTACAAATAACTAGAAGACTTATATGTGTAGATAAATAAGTAAATTAAATAACTCGATCTGTTTGAATTTAATTTTAAAATTTTCGTACTAAGTCAATACGAGTACTTAAATCAAATCGCGTATAGCTCTTATATTGAATGTTAATTACGTAATGACGTTATAAATCGACGATAAAACTTTTAAATGAAAAGTTTATTTTATTATTTTTAGCGCGTTTAAATAATAATGAAAATAATAAAAAAATATTAATCGAGCAGAATTATATCACAGTTAATGTCATAATGTTGTAATAGATGGCATTAGCTGTACGCTGAATCGCGCTATCATTTTGTTAGCTGCGATATATAGATTGCATTGCGTTGTTTATAAAGGTTTGCTGCTTTTTAATGTTTTCGTATTGATACAAATTTCTTCTCAGTGTTTGTAAAATTGTTTTTTTGACCATGGTCAACTTCTATGTTAATTTGTTACAAGTACATATAATTTTAATTCTAAGATTAATATATTTTCCGCTTGATCAATTTACAACTTGATACATTTACGCGTTCCTGAGAAAAAGGTTGAAAGACAGACGTACAGACTGACAGACACACGAACAGAAATTTACAGTTTTCGGATTTTTTCCTTTATGTATACTAAAGGACCTTGCTCCTGGCCAAATTTCATAATGCTTGGTCAATGGGAAGTACCCTATAGGTTTTGATTCCCTTGCGAAAACGTTAAAAACGCTATCATACTTAAAATATGTGATATAAATGACCGTATCTTTTGATTGCGTTAACTTAGAAGTTTGATTTTTTCACAGCTCTTAGTAATTACAACTCTGAGTACTTGACGTTGATAAAAATTTGCTACCTTCACGCGTTTCTGAGAAAAAGGTTAAAAGACAAACTTACAAACAGACAAACATACATACAAAAATTTACAGTTTTCAGATTTTTTCCTTTATTTGTACCATAAGATCTTACTTCTCGCCAAATTTCATCGTGCTAGGTCAATGGGAAGTACCCTATAGGTTTTGATTCCCTTGCGAAAACGCTAAAATGGTCAAAATATACGACATATTTTCCATTATCTTTTGATTGCGTTGACTTAGAACTTTAATATTTTCACGGCCCCATGTCATCGTAGACTTGAGTATATGATATTAATTTCAACATGATACGTCTATGCGTTTCTGAGAAAAAAGGGTTGACATCCCGACAGACAGACAGACAGACAGACAGACAGACAGACAGACAGACAGACAGACAGACGGACAACAAAGTGATCCTATAAGGGTTCCGTTTTTCCTTTTAAGGTACGGAACCCTAAAAACAATTTCAAAATGAGTTTACAATGGGAGTATTCAACGAATTGAGAACCTCCTTTTTTGAAAGTCGGTTAATAACTAAAATGAGAAACAAAAGACTAGTATTACAAACGGAAGTAGCATGATTTCCCACAGCTGCGCAAATACTCTTTCTCTAATTAAAGTGTCTTAGTAAGGAATATTATCCTACACTGCTTCGTTGCACATTTACGGATATACAAGTTTCACATTTTCTCAAGACATGCGGGTTTATTCACGATGCTTTACTTTATTTGGATAAGCAATAATGTGTCAATCCACAAAAAGTGCAATTCGGAGATTTTGGTGTATTCTGATAATGTGACAACGTATTTAATATTATTAAAAAAATTTTAAAGTCCTTTAAACTAAATAAGTAGAGAAAAAGGTTTCTTTATTTAATGTTTAAAATATTGAAGTATGTTCCATATTTTGCAATATACAATAATCTCATATATTCGAAAAACTTATTATTAGATAAAACATTTAATTGTACCAATCTGCTTCTAATTTATCATACCTTTTATAAAAATAGTAAAAAAGGTGGATAAAGTTGGCTTTAAACAAATTCATTAGGAAAAGCTTTGACAACTTTTGACGCCATTTTCTCAAAATGAAGTCCGTGTGGCTTGACATAATATTGCTTATCAGCGTCCATCTTAACCCGGACCACGAGATGAATTTAAATACAACCTTAACACTAATATATATCATCTTATCCTTGGCCATTCAACTGAGTAATGCTGCCAGTATTTTGGGAATTTCGCCTAGATGCAGTGGCTTAGATGAGGCCTACAATCTTTTGTAGTAATTCTTTTTTATGTGTTACTTGACTAATGAATTGTTATATTTTTATTTTAAATTAATAGTGAACCTTGCACTTGAAAATTAAAATGCTTGGATTAATGCTTTATTATCTCGGTTCATAAGGAATAACAATTGAAAATATCACGATTATTCTAAAATGAGACCTATTAAGTAAAAATGTGATTGCATTTATAAGGAATGAATCTGCGCATTTGAGACGGTTCATGAAATGCGGTTCAATTTCCGATATAAAAGTGGTTCCGCAGACGGCTTATCGAGATGCAATTTGCAATCTCGGTGCGCTAATCACGTTTTAATGTGAAAAGTGAATATTGTATTCTATGAATAATGTATACAGCTCGCGAAGTTGGTCTTGAAGTGGATATAATCATATCGAAATAGCTGCCCTTCGCGGTTTTGCTCGCGTTTATGGTTACTGATTTTCCTCCATGAGCTATACCGTGATGTAATATGGCCTATAACCTTCCTCAGTTAACAATCCAATGCAAAAATAATTTCAGACTACATACAAACTTACAAAAAAATTTTAAATCTTTATAATATTAGTATAAATAAGTTAATGAAGATTATAGGCTATATTACTTTATTATACATGATATGACTCATAGGAGTGAAGCAGTTACCATAAACGCGAGTGGAACCGCGAGGGGCAGCTATTCTCTTTATAATGTTTGTATAGATTAGAATTTTGTTCGCAATTTCGACAGATTTTGCAGTACGGGACAAGTGTCTTAAATTCATATTTAATATAACGGGTTTTATCGCGATAACTAATGGTAGTGATATTTTTTTAATTTCCCGACGTTTCGACGAAGTTGGATCCGTCGTAGTCACGAGCTGACTCGAACTGAAAAAAGAATACATACATAAGTGTCTAAAACTTTTCTTTCTGTCTTGCCAGTATAATATGTGCGCCACCTACTAGAAGTTAACCGTACAGTAACCTGTAATCTTCTCGCAAGTATGAACAATAAATTGACAAAGAAGATTTATCGCAATCGGATGTATGATGTCTCTTCCACTGTCCCTCCTTCTTAATCCCCGACCGAAAAAAAGGAGTGTTTTAGTTTCACGTGTATATCTGTGTGACTGTGTGTGTATCTGTGTGTTTGTTTGTGGCAGCGTAACTAACAAATTGAATGGCGAAAGATATTTTTGTTGCCATTAGCTTTAATTTATGAAGACCTGCTGAAACGTTTGAGAGTTATTATCTCTTTTATGAACCGAATCAATATTTACTATTATGTGACTTTAAATATACTAAAGTAACATAGTTACGTAACCGTAACCTTATTAGGTATGTAGTATTCTACAGCATCATCTGAAATCAACAGAATGTACAACTCATCAACTTACATCAGAAGGATCATGTTGATGCTCGTTGAAATGGTCCTAATGATTTAGATTATCTCGTTTCGTATTCAAATGAATTATTACAGAAATGGCCGAGATGGCCTGGTGGTTAGAACACGTCGATTTCAACTGATGATCGCGGGTTCAAACCCCGGCTAGCACCGCTGGTTTTTAAAGTGCTAAATTTGTGTTTAAATTCATCTCGAGCTCGGCGGTAAAGGAAAACATCGTGAGGAAACATGCCTGTGTCGAGAGAAATTCTGACACATGTATATCCGCCAACCCGCAGTGGAGCAGCGTGGTGGATTAAGCTCTAAGCCTTCTCCTTAATAGGAGAGGAGGCCTTTGCCCAGCAGTGGGACATTTACAGGCAGTTACTTTACTACTTTACTACTATTACAGAAATAAAATATAGTAATAGCGAAGATATTTAATAATAGTAATGATGATTAATCAAATACCTTGATTGGGAGTTGACGTTCGTCTCTCGAGAAATTATGCCGTAAGGTTTAACTGATTACAACAGTTCCCTCAGGAAATATGAATTCCTTGGAATTTAATTTAATTTATGTCATTCAAAATGTTACTATTAGAAATTTTGTTCCTAAAATATTCTAAAAAATGAAATTCGAAATTAAATTATTTCTTATTATTGAATATATTATATTAGAGTTATTTTTATATCAATATTATGAAGTAAATTTTTGACTATGCATGCATATAAATGTTACTACGATAAAAAAAATTGTATGATAAGACAGAATAGAAACATAAAATAGACCGACTTGTATTCCGCATTTCGGATTTTTCGCTGTTCTATGGAATTTTAAGCCTTTTAACAAGCGCACTGGGCATGGGCTATTTAGGAATAACATTATTTTTGGATAAATGCATCAATTATTTAGCAATTAGAATTTTCTTCTAAGATTCTTCTAAACTTAATTCATTCATGTCCTCAATTGAGAATCTCTTTTTTTATGTCGGTGTAAAACTACAGTACAGTTTGTCTACAATAATATAATAAAAAGGAAAGATCATTGATTGTTATATATTTTAAACTTTCGCGATTTATACTATTCATAATTAATATAACGGGTCTTATCGCGATAACTAATAGTAGTAATACCTTTTTATTGCCCGACGTTTCGACGAAGTTACATTCGCCGTGGTCACGAGCTGACTGGTGTACCGCGCGCCCTCCGGCGACGAGTGCGCGAGTTTTCTTCGCCTACCCTCACAATATTAATATTGTCTTTACCGTTATTATAATGCTGGGAGTACACTACACTAACACAATCGTGTGCTCCCATAAATATGTTAAATATGAATTATTGATTGTTTCTTTGTATTAAAAGGCTACAAAACTACTAGACCGATAACAAATTTGTAAACATTGTATAAATATAATTTTTCCTTAAATTAACGCGGATGATGCCGCGGGGCATAGCTAGTTCGTGAAATAATTTTAATAAAATCATTTAGTCATCCGTATTCTCCGTTAAGAGCCCCATAAAAACGTTCTAACGGAACGCAGTATGGTGTACATTAGTCTTATACTCGTACAGTAGCCTGTAATTTGTTACAATGTGTTTTCGTTTCCCTTATATTGTACTCGAAGAGAACTTTTAATGGCTACCCATACATTTAAGCTTTAACTTTCCCGAGATTTTATTATTATAATCCTTGCATGATAATTTGAACCCTACATGCTTAATATAGAGTGTATTTTTGTATAAATTTTATGCTTTTCCATTTCGCTCCGTAACAATTTTTAAATAAATACTAATCGAATTGTTTTGAGGATTTTTTTAGTTTGTTTGACTCATTATTTCTTGCAGCAATATTTTCTAAACCTAAACTTTGGACATCCAAAAAGCTTTACACATATATTGCATCTAATGGAATTGAAATTTTTGTTTTCGATTTCTAAATATCTATCTGGAACTAACTTTACTTTATTTTTATTCTATAAGCCATATAGCTCGAAAATAGTACTTTTTTTTAGATAGAATATACACTATAATATACTTTTCACTATACTCTGATAACATGATGGCGCAGTGGTCACTGCAACTGAAAAAAATAAGGCTGTTTGCGGAGTTCTGGGTGTTCGTGTTATGTGTGTTTTCAAACCCCCGACACAGGATCATGAGATCTTAATAGTGATGCGTTTATATATGTATTATTTATAACATGTGCAAAATTTCTAAATGATGTGTTGATAATATAATAGCTACTGCTCGTGGTTTTACTCATATTTATTGTTACTGCTTTGTTTCTTTGCGTCGTAGCTTCATGTCAGTCTAAAATCTTTCTTAATAAATGGGCTATTCTAATCGGATAAGTAGTTTCAGAGATTACCCCCTAAAAACAAACTTACAAAAAATTTTACCTCTTTATAATATTAGTGAGCAGAGGTGGCTTAGTGGTTAGAACACGTCGATTTCAACCGATGATCGCGGGTACAAACCCCGGCTAGCACCGCCGAGTTTTTATGTGCTAAATTTGTGTTAACTTCATCTCGTGCTCGGCGATGAAGGAAAATCATGAGGTAACCTTTATGTGCAGGGGGAAATTCTGACACATGTATATCCGCCAACTCGTAATGGAGCAGCGTGGTGGATAAAGCTCTAAACCTTCTCCTCAATAGGAGAGGAGGCCTTTGCTCAGTTGTGGGCTATTACTTTACTTTTATAATATAGTATAGAAGTATAGGTATTATGACGGTTGGGCGACAATCGCGTTAAACTCGCTAGTCAAGGTGACGCTTAATACTCCAGGTGATGTTCGCACGCGTACGTGACGTTACACTAAACTCGCTATCTCATTCGGTAGCGACCTTTCATATTCATACGATTATATGCGCGTTTTTTGACTGTAATAAACGTTGAACTTGATCTACATTATCCGATTATATTAATATTTACACAGACACGTTGGCGCAGTGGTCACTGCAACTGACTCGAGCGCTAACGGTCGCGGGTTCGATCCCCACTCACGGCAAACGTCTGTATTGGCCATACGGATGTCTGTCGTGGTCTGGGTGTTTGTGTTAGTGTTGTGAGTGTTTCCGGACCCCCGACACAAGGTCACGCGATCTTAATGGGGGCCGTTGAGTGTGATGCGTTTATTTATTTATTATTTATATATTAAGCCAATATATAAAAAATAGCCGTAGCCATTATTAGTTTGATGATGTAAATTCGTAATATTTCTTACATTTATTCTAATATCAATGGCTTTCTTACCTAGAATAACATCCGGGCGAACACAATAGATATAGGTATTAACTTATAAGATATAGTTGTATACAGTACGTTGACTTTGCAACTGACTGTTGTAGAGGCTAGATCTCCTGAGGATGCTCCGGTGTCGGAGTGAAACGAGCGTAGAGTTGCCTGCTTGTGCGTTTGCTTATGTGGGGAGGTGTGCGGCACTTGCCTGCTTGTGCTGCATGTGCGTTTGGAAATGGGGGGGGGAGGGTGCTTGCTTGCTTGTGCTGCATATGCGTGTGCGTATGCAGGAGGGCGGGTGGTGCTCATACTGCATGATACCAGACAGCAGTAGATGTTTTCGCGGATTACAGCAAAGTAGTTTTGTGATTAATTATCATGGAATTCCGGAAAGTAACGCCTTCAATTAAATACAATACATACAATATAATAAGTGTTATTTTTTATATAGTATTATTTTTTTTATGCTGGAATGTTATTTCAGTGCACCCTCTTACATACATTTCGCAACGCCCATGAGCATTGTTGTAATAAAAAAGTGAAGTAACAGCCTGTTAATATCCCACTGCTGGGCAAAAGCCTCCTCTCCTATTAAGGAGAAGAATGAGCATTCTTGAGTAGTACTATAATCATTTGGTAGTTCTACATGGAGAGTTTTTCAGGTTTGGAAATTGATGATCTTATAGATGGTGGTATACGATATGGCATACGATGGTGGCGGTGCGATACTGTCACTTATGCAAAAATGTAGTTTTTCAGGCATTTAAAATGATGTTAGGAGATATAGGCGAGATGAGTTGCTTATACTAAAAGATCAACTTTTAACTTTGATTTAAGATAAATAGTTATCAATAAATATTATTAATAATATACTCTGAAATTAAAACTTCAACCCCCCCTCAGAAGTGACGTTGTCTATTTAAAGAAAAATTAAAACTGTAGTTATGTCACACTGAGTTACAAAAGAAAACAAGCACAAATAGTAACGTTATCGCACCAAGTAAAAGGGTGCTCTAGGATAATTATTACATACTTAACTAATTTTTGAAATTTTTGCAAAAGTGACAGTGTCGCACCGGGGGTGCGATATGCTTTTAGGTACGTCGTAATATTGGAAAAATAGTCCCTAAATCATTTATTTGATAATATCTATTACTTCCCACTCAAATTTCAATTTTGATAGTTGTGTAATAAATTAAACTAGAGACAATTTCCTATAAGCTAAGAACTTCCTCTTGTAAAATTAATAGTTTCACTGTACGAGCGCTGCAAAATCTTCACTATTGCAGTCTGTTTTTTCTCCCTTTTGCTATTTCTCCAATACGACGACTTGTCCGTAACAGATACGAAGTAACAAATTAGACATTCAAAAAGAACATGACAAAATCTATAAGATCACCTATTTTCAAAAATCCCAGAAATTTATTCCGATAACCCAAGTTTAAGAACTAAATAACTGCACTCGGTACACAAGTTCGATACTCACACTAACAAAGAGCTCATCTAAAACCCGACACACAATCTACAGTCCGTGACGTGAGGTACCTAAAAAGCAATTGTCAAACAAATGGTAACAATTTGTTGTATGCACGCCGGAGCGTATACGGAACAGTAAAGCCACTAACAAAACACAATATACAAAGGTTTTTGTGAGATTTCAATACATTTTTCCGTAGCGTATTGGCTTTTGACGAGAAAAACTCATAAAAGTACACAGGAACAGTCTACTTTTGTCCTTATATGTTGTTATTTTTTGTAACAAGCTTTTCTTGCTGAACTCGTGTTAATGTAAATTGTGTTTCAAAATAATACGCAGATATACATCTATATGTACATAAAAAATCGCTTGTCCTGACTGATTCATCGAGGCAGAGCCTAAACTGTGGGCTACAAAATCGAAATTTTGGCAGTAGATGGCTTTTAAGTTGTAGGCATCCACTAAAAAGGGTTTTTTGAATATTTACCCCTACGAGGGTGAAAAGGGGTAAAAACGTTTGTATATAACTTATTCCGTGGTCGTATTAACTTAAAACTTAATACACATACTTCTGGGTGATAGTAATGAAATGTAAAACAGAAAACAGGGTACTATTATTCCATACTGGAGTGCGAGGGGATAGTAAAGTTTGTATGGAGAAAAAATATTTTTTTGGCTGATTATCCTTAAATTTAGCACAAACATTACTTATGGAAAATATTTAAATATGTGTATCCCAGAATTTTAAAATTATCCCTTAAAATAACGCTAGGGAGTAAGGAACCCTGGAACGATCACAATTTCGTTGAATTTCGAAACTTTTACAGTGTATTTCTATCAAGACAAAGAGATGAATTAAAAAATAGCTTTTCAATATTTCATCTGAAAGGGGTAAAAACGTTTGTACGCAAAATGTTATCTGTGGTGTAGTAAAAACTTAATACTCATTCTTTTGTATGCTAATTATTAACTATAAAACACAAAATCATCGTATCAATGTCAACCCCAACCCACAGAGGTGCCATGGGGTAGTTTAGTTTACCTATATAAAAAAAAAAAAAATTTAATGATCTAAGGTGAAAATAATTCAGCATAAATTAAATATTTATTCTACAAGTTTAGTAACTATTTCCGTTGAATGTGATGGTGTTTTACCATTTTTTAATTACTTCTATCAAATTACAAACTATACGCGAGTAAAGCCGTGAGCAACTGCTAGTAAAATATAACTTACTAGCTGCCCTTGCGGCGTCACTCGCGTTAACGGTTACTGCTTCGCTCCTATTACTCGTAGCGTGATGTAATATAGCCTAAAAAGAATTGTCGAAAAGGAAAATGTCAGTCGATCTAT
This sequence comes from Hypolimnas misippus, assembly GCA_037950945.1. Lineage (NCBI taxonomy): Eukaryota > Metazoa > Arthropoda > Insecta > Lepidoptera > Nymphalidae > Hypolimnas > Hypolimnas misippus. The sequence continues at coordinate 15,261,811 of JBBEEQ010000032.1, forward strand.
ATTATGTTTACGTTACATTACTTTCATTCTTATAAACGTTTATCATAAATCGACTTGAATTTGTGAAGCGTCATGCTTAAGTTTGAAACATATTATAGGACGTATTTTTTTTAAATTACCGCCACTTCGCTGGAGAACTTGCTAAATAAATAAAGGCTGATGGAATTATTGAATTAGACTTCAACTTTAAGACTTCAACTACAACAGAGCGGTCGTCTTTTAAGCCAAAAAAAAGTAATTCATTAAAAATCTTCCCTCTTTTTCTACCTACACTACTAAATCCCTTCCCTTAAGTCTTGTCCCAGTTTATATATTTTCCATTTTTAAGCTGGCAACGTATTTGTGACTCTTGTGCTACAAATGGATGCTGATATGCAATACTATGTCAAGCCACACGTACTTCATTCTGAGAAAATAGCGTTTAAAGTTGTCAAACCAATTTTTAACAAATTTGTTCGAAGAACTATATATCCATCTTTTCTTTTATTTTTTGATAAAAGGTATAATTAATTAAATTCAGACTAATATGTTTAATATATTATCTAACAAAAGTTTTTCAAATATATAAGATTATTGTATAAATTGCAAAATATGAAACGCACTTAAAATTCGAACCAATCAATTAAGAAACTTTTTTCCGTACTGATTTTGTTTGTTTGATCTTGTTTGACTTCAATTTTTTTAATAATGTTAAATAGGTGATGTAGTATCAAAATACATCAATATCTCCGAATTTGGCTTTTTGTGGGTTCACACATTATTGCTTATCAGCATCCAAATGCTCTTGGGCGACGATGATCATTTAACAGGTAAACCCCTTGTTTGACCGATATTTCTAAAAGTCAATCAACAGTGGCGAAAAAAAATCGCACCTATAATATATTTCAAGCTTAACTGAAAAGTCCGAATTTCGGTATCGCATTTACTTTATATTACCTTTCATCCATTCACGCGAAAAATTTTCGATTAAACTAAAAAAATATTAAGTGCAAAACATGTAGTAATCTTCACGAACATCGAATATTATTGGCTTTTCCTGTATTTCTGAAGAAGTAGAAATGGTATCAATGAATAGATTGATGGGGTTTTATTAAAAATGTTTATTTATTTATAAAATCATTACCTTACATATAAAAAACGAACCGACTTCAAAACCGAAATAAGTATACTTAAAAGTAAATAATAAATATTTTCTACAACATTTTAAATCGGTGCCAAGTATAAAGCTTTTACGTGTTATTTACTATAATGAAGGGTAATATGGACCATTTCTTTATTATATTAATGATTAAGAGAGTAATGAGAGATTCTTGTATATATGATCTTGATTATATTCATATATATGCTGTTTTAATACAGTTGTTTTATTTATAACACAAATATTCTACATTTATGCGAGTGAAGCTACGAGCAAAATCTAACATATTAAATAAGATAACCACACAAAACAAACTCACTTAAAATACACGTAGCTTAAATATTAACGAATAGAATCATCCCGCTGGCACCGCGTCTGACAGCATCCGAGATGAGATAGCTTTTGGGGCGTTAAATCACCCACACGGGAGATAAACGCATGCAGGGTAGTTGACGTTCACCTGACACGCTCATTAATCTTGACTTTAAACGTTTCACTGTTGATTATTGTTAACTGACTGTCTGGTGTGATATTGCAAACTGTGTGTATCGTTTGTGTTGTAAAATTTCGTGTGGAAATAACTAAGAATTAAAAAAAGCCACCGTCTTCAATAGTAAAATATAAAACCAGTGAACTAATTTCGGTTAAAAATTTTATGAGACTAATGTGAAATAAAAAAAAAATCAAAATTAGTTAAGAAGTGACGGAGTTCTAAGGTAATAAAGATTAAAAAATTATACACTACAAATTAAGAACCAACTATTTTATTAAAACAGTTCAAATTTTATCGCCATCTATCGCAAGACGGTTATCAAGGTTATCAAGGACGGTCGCAAGACGATATAGTATGGACACTGTATGTTGTCCATACTATATCGTACCTACAGTATACAGTTTGCATATTCGCACGATAGCCCTCAGTTTATCTGCTACTGTAGTAGGCGAGGTTTACACTAGTAAGTTTTACTCTCGTAAGTAATATCAAAACAACTTTGTAACCTAGATACAGTGGCTTAGTTAACCGCAGATAAGTCGTGAATATTAAAAATAAACCACTGATATTAAATTATTTTATTAAATAAATCTCATAAAAATCTATAAGCAATAGCTAGAAGTGTAATTCTCACCTTAAACCCTTAATATAAACGCTAAAGAGTGTGAAGATGCGTCTCAATTTGGATCTTTGGATGTATTAATGTTTGTTGTTCACACAAACCACTAAACAGATTTTAATAACAATTTACAGTAATATAAAATGATAGATAGGCTTTTTCATATTAATAAACTACGCGGGCTTGGGAGAGGCCGCGGACGTGCCTGCGAAAGCGTATCCCGTAGCCTCTCCGTTTTCCGTGCTGTGGCGGCCATCGCAGGAGGTTTTAGTGAGTACAATCTCATACATAACCCGGTCTCTCCCCCAGGAGTCGGGTATCTATGAAGATGTACCCTGCGTCAAAAAAAAAAAACGCGCGAAAGTGGAAAATATTATTTCTTATAAGACCATGGATTTAGGCTCCCAGAATATCGACCACATGAATGACCCAGAATGTGGAAGACGTTACCTCGCGACCAGTTGTTAGTGACTGATTATGACAAGAGTAAAAGTTGGAAATGGATACAGTTTTTTTTTACCTTACATATAAACATCATAATCATATTATCTTTAATCATAAAATATCATTGGTGAGAACAAATTAATCAATCGATATAATTCATGAAGTCAGCTTTGTGTGTACACTAAATACTAAATAATGTTAATATCATAAGTTTGAATTCAATTATGTACACGCTGTATATTATTCATATACATACATATTTACCTAATGGAATTTAACACAACCTGATAGACAACTTAACGAAACTGTGGTCAAATTATTAAGAAGTCAACTGACAGTTTCATTATGAATTTGATGGGATGGTGCTTCCATATCCTAGAAGAAGAATAAATCGAGTGTAATGACGGTTTTAATTAGCAGGCAAAGGCAGCAAGCACACACGACAAAATATTCCGATAAAATTGACAGTTGTAGTTGACTTTAAGGACTAATGTATTAATACATTTGCTTAAGTATTTTTTTATGTCTGTGGCTATCACTATGTAACTTGATATAATGTGTGAACATGTAATAAATGGTAAAGAAGCTCGCGCATTCGTCATACATAGGTGTTTATCTATAAGGGAAGACCCACATTTTACGCATTGCATCTCTTATATCATACCATTTTCAATAACCAATCTTAACCCGTCGTACTTTCGTCGTTCGTTACGACGAAAATTCGTTGTTTCTCTCATATGTAAGATTGAATCACAGAGACCTTCCGAACCGATTCTTGGATGAGATGGCTTTATCGTCAATTTGTTGTACTAACATCCATGATCCGTGTAACTTTTGATAAATCCATGAAAACAAAAAATTAAATTGATCTTCTGGCAATTATTTTAAGAGACAAAACGTCGTAGAATGTACATAAATTTTCTGCAACGCTATAGCAATGAGGCTACTAAGCTGCGAAATGCAGATATGCGCGGATTGTCTTGAAGCTGGAATGCATTAGCGGCGCAGTGCTAATGGAAACATACGTCTCTCTAATCCTCTTAACATTAGTGATTCTAACGAACGCATCACAGCATACGAGCATATCTTTAGGCGGATGTGTAGTTATATGAGGAAGCCTTTGCTTAAATGTAAGGAATGTATATCATCATTCTATCGATTCATTTTACAAGCTTATATTATTAAAATCATTACTGAAACTTTTAAGCTTTTACCATATAAATGACGTTGAAAAAAACTTTAAAAAAATTAGTTTTTTTTTTATTATTTCTGGCGCTTTTAAATGAAAGCTTCTTTATTAAAAAATTTAATGTATTTTATCAATAAGCGAGTACACGAGTATTTCGGTCACTACATTTTAAGTTCTGTAAATGTTCGTGGATATTATCTGTAGAGGAGTCGCAAATGCGTTACCAACTTGAAAAGGAACAATTAATAAAGTCAACTTATTATCCTTGACTATAGTTTTACTCACAAAAAGGTTTCAAACAACTATATCTTGAAACGTTCCCTATTCAACAAAACGCTTGAATTTTTTAAATGTACAGTCCTGAGTCTTAAACATTTCACGGAAGATTTAAAGAATTACTATGTTTTTGTTAAGTTGTATTTCTATTTTAATTGTAGTTCCTCTCGTAAAGTACAGAGACGAGTCCCCATAATAGTTCTTTGTTTATGTCTCAACTGCTGTTTGTACAATTAAATTCGCAACGTAATAGCGGGTAATTCTTAAGGCTAATGAGGAAAACTACTTCCGTCCGGAAACAGGGGAATAATTCTGAGTAATCACAATAAACTATAATATGTCCGTAAGTACGAAGTATAGGTTCTTTTAGTAAAGGTAAGTAGAGAAATTTGTAAGTTTCTCTCTCGAGAGCAATATAAAACAACTCTATAACCTAGTAACAAATGCGTCATAAGTCAAAATCAAAATCAAAATACTTTTATTCAAAATAGGAGTTTACATTCTCTTTCTGAACGTCAAGAAAATGAATCGACCACGGTTTTGGAAAAATATAACCTCAGGCCTGAGAAGAAACCGCGAAAGAATCTCAGCGGGACTTTTTTGTTTGTTAATTTATTTAACAATGTCAAAATACGTAAAATATAGTGTGCCAACCTGGAAGCGATTACGAGTTTATAGTTATTAAGTGGTTACGAAAGTTAATGTCAAAAATACGGTACTGTCAGTAGGTTCTTTTAGGTGTAAAGCAATGACAAATATCTTATGGAAATTATTATGAAAGTCTGAGCTAGTTGAGTCTAAATTATTCTTAGTGTTTAAAAATACTAGTGTGGTACAGTACTTTTAAAAATAAAATAAAAAAAATTAAAACACCACCGACAAATGCACTCACCACTGCAGCATCAAGGTTAAGCGATTATGTTATTTATATCATTTACAGTATAATACATTTCGAGTCGATAAGACCAGTAGAAGATGTTCAAATCATTTCAATTACTGAAATAGAGCTGATAACGTTCAAATACCTGAACATTTATGACCAACAAAAATAACAAAAATTATCACTTCTATCTGCAGCTTTCGTAACTATTTTTCGATTTAAAAACACAGAAAATATTCCAGAAAATTTTTGGTAAAACTCAGCTATGTACATAGCAGCTTGAGTCTAGATCAAATAATAGGATATCGTTCCAATTTGCCGCACTAGACTAAACATATTTTATTCAACGCGGCTTTTACGAGCTCTCTACAATCGTCATTTTGCAAGTCCATCGTATGAATTAAATGTGAAGCAATGCTTTGGAATTTTACCGAGATGAATTAGCGAGAAACCCTTCAGTTAAAATAATTTTGGTAGATATTATTTATTAGGACAATAATGATAGTGTAATGATTAGTATTTGCTATGAAGACCTGAAGAACTACTAAGAACTCTACTAATTATTTTTCATCTATTCTAATATTACAAAGGGGTAAATTTTATTTCTACGTTTGTATGTAGGGGGTAATCTCTGAAATTACTAATCTCTAAAAAAATCTTTTTTAAGTTAAATAGTCTGTTTATTAGTACATATTTAAAAATCCTTAGTAAAAGATGCTTGATTTCACACAGGGTAATTAACATATTTGTAACTTATAAATGTATGTACCCATCGTAAAACTTTTAAAAAGAGTTTGATTACATTACATTATCGAGTTTCTTGCCGGTTCTTCTCGGTAGAATCTACATTCTGAACCGGTGGCAAATTAGTTAATTAATTAGTGTTTTGTTTTCTTTTATTTCTGTATTGACGATTCAAAAGTGCTTGTAATAGCCTACTTGAATAAAGCATGTTATGATTTTTGATTTTTTTTTTGATCGCAGAAAATTATGTGCTATTCACGTTACGCATCATAGAACCGACGCAGTGACCATAAACGCGAGTGAAACCGTAAGGAGCAGCTAGGTATTGATAAAAGGGATACTTTCTTTAGATTTCGAAGACAATAAGAAAGACACTATTAATCAAATATATTTACGTAGTTTTTTTTTCAAATATCTACTTATATATGGACGCTGATAAACAATACTGTGTCAAGCCACGCGAACTTTATTTTGAGAAAGTGGCGTCTATACATGTCAAACCTATTGTTAAAAAAAATAGTTTGAAGACGTATATACCCATCAAATCTTTCCTATTATGAAAATGTATGATTAATTAAAAGCAGATTGATATGTTTTTCAAATATTTAAGATTATTGTACAAATTGCAAAATATGGAACGTACTTGAAATTCGAAACATTAAATAAGAAACTTTTTTCGGTACTTATTTAGTTTACATGACTTGAATTTTTATTTGAATAATGTTAAATAGGTGACGCAGCATCAAAATACATCAATATGTGTAAATTTGACTATTTGTAGGTTGACACATTATTGATTATCAGCGTCCATATATTGGTAACCATTAGGCGAGAATTACACTTGTAAGTTTTTCTCTAAGACTCTCATAAAGATTTATATAAGTTTTTTACATCTGAAGTCATTGTTTTACATCTGAAGAAATTTACCATCAGCCATAGTTTTCATAGGAAACCGGTACCAGGTTAGATATGCTTTATATCAATTATGCGAAAAACTTTCAAATGTCTAGCCTTATTAATTTCTACTTTCCATATCGTAAAAACTATAATCTGCTTATATCTCTGTACTAAATATGACTATCGATCGTCATATAATTGTATAATACGCATTATGACGAAAACATTCACGATTCAACTTATCACTGCAGTACGCGACACTTTACTAACTGTAATGAACCCTTTAAGCTGGCCAACCGTAACTAAGTTACGACGCACATTAGCATCACTGGAAACTTCTGGATATATCGTGTTGAATATTCATAAAGATTTCGTTTAAGCGGTGTCAGAGTACTAATTGTACATTCTGAGTGACGCATCGTGATGACGGAGTCATTGATATATACAAAATATAAAACCACCAAGGACGCTTTCAAATTAGATGTAGTTTGAAATATAATCCAATATGTATAGACGTATACAAGACTACGAAGTGATCATAAGACAATTTTTACTTTATTTTATATCAAATCAAAAAATACTTTATTCAAGTAGTCTTACGAGCACTTTTGAATCGTCATACATGAAAATAACAAAAAAAAAAACATAAATAATGAAGCTACCACCGGTTCGGAACGCAGATTCTACCGAGAAGAACCGGCAAGAAACTCGATAGTTACTCTTTTAAAATATTGTAAATACAACACAGTTTATGATTACAATTTAATTATTTATCCTGTACGAAATTCAGCATATACTAAGCCCACGCATCCTTATCGTCAACGTGATTACGTTACGATACACGATTGTGTATAGAGTAATATGCTTTAGCTATTAGTGACTTTTTAACATATGATTTAAATCTATTCATTGAAAACTGCAAACATTTCTAGGGGATTTTATTATAAAAACGAACACCTTGCCCCAGAAAGGAAACATTTACTTTGTGAAGTCGAAAACAAGGTGTTGTAAGTTTATCTTTCTTTCTCGTGTTAATATTATGTTTATCTCTATTTCTTTCAAAAGAATGAATATTTTTGTGAATGTAAACTATATTGTTATAAATGTACTGTGACGCAACAGTAATTATACCTACTTTACTAAAAATATCCCGTAGGGAGTCTCGAGCTCCTAGATTATAAATACCACGAACAGCTCTTTTTTGTAAGATAAACACAGTATTAATATCTACGGCACTACCCCATAGTATCAATCCATACGACATGATACTATGAAAATAACCAAAATACACCAATCGAACTGTATCAACATCGGTTAGTTGACGAACTTTTCTAACCGCGTACGACGCGGAGCTGAGTCTTCCCGTAAGAGATAACAAATGGGAGTTCCACTGAAGTTCCTCATATCCAAAGTTATTCCTAAAAATACCGTTGTATCTTTAACATCAAGGATCTCATTATTTAATATTAAACTATAAGTTTGCTGTTTAACATTAGGCAAGGTAAATATTATACATTTCGTTTTCTTAGCGTTTAGGACCAGATTATTTGATATAAACCATTGTTGTATGAGTGATAATGCATTGTTTACATCGTCATAATTAGTTTTATTTCTGTTAACTTTAAAAATAAGCGAAGTATCATCAGCAAACAATACAATATCACACATACTTTTAACATAAATCATAGAATATATATAGCATTCATAAGTCTTTAACGAATATGTTACGCACTCCTTCGAGTCCAACCTGTTTTTATAATTTTATGTATTTTTTAATAGAAAAACTACGGAACTATCGGAAAAATAAAAGGATGAAATGCACGATTAAGTTTTATTTGTGTTGAATTTTGTATTATTGAATTTTTACAGAATATTTTTATTGATATTTAATTCGACAATCGTTATCTATTATTATTTGTATATTATAATGATATATATTTGGTAAATACAATTGAACTTTTCTTACATATTTTGACCAACATAGTGAATTGTATTTCGGAATATTCTCGAAATTTTCATAGTGTAAGTAGCATGACGTTGTGACATTTTATACAACAGAGAATATGACGCAGCATGATGAATAACTGAAGGAAGTGTCCGAAAGATTTTACCCATGTTAAATTTTTGCGCATCTTTGCCCTGACGTATATATTTGGACGGTAATTATACTATGTCAAGTCACACGGACTCCATTTTGAGAAAATGGCGTCTAAAGATTTTAAACCTCTTCTTAATAAATTTGTTTGAAGACGTATATCCATCTATCTTTTCTTTTTCGATAAAAAGTATAATGAATTTAAATCAGATTGGTATCGTAAAAATATTTATGGCATTATTGTATAAATTGTAAAATTGAAATTTGAAACATTAAATAAGGAACTTTTTTATAATTTTTGATAACCTATGTCAAATGGGGTATAGTTGAATAGGTATTTTAAAATCATTTTACCCCACCGATCAATCTCCATCGTGTCTTCTCCATCCCACGTGACATTGGTGAAATAACATGTGTCTAATTGGCACAACTAAAAGCCATTAATAAAAAAGTTCCTTATTTAATGTTTCAAATTTCAATTTTACAATTTATACAATAATGCCATAAATATTTTTACGATACCAATCTGATTTAAATTCATTATACTTTTTATCGAAAAAGAAAAGATAGATGGATATACGTCTTCAAACAAATTTATTAAGAAGAGGTTTAAAATCTTTAGACGCCATTTTCTCAAAATGGAGTCCGTGTGACTTGACATAGTATTATTACCGTCCAAATATATACGTCAGGGCAAAGAATTGAATTGAATTAAAATCATTTTGAGGTTTCATACATCGTTTTTCAATGAAAATTGTAGTAGATAGGATCTATAAAAATTTAAAGTTTGTGAGTAAAAATCCTCCGTTATAGGCTTTTAGACAGAATTGATATTGATACGGTACTGTTCTCTGCAGATGGTCCTATTACGCAGTCGGGTTTTTGAATTGTTATTAATTAAAGTTGTATCTTTATTTCCTCCTAACTTCGTTATTAAAAAATCTTAAAGAATATACTTTCAAATAAGCCCTAGAACTATCATTAAAATAATTTAAATAGTTTGCTTTTAAAATCGAAATAATTCGAATCAATATGTCAGGCAAGTAAATGAAATATGTATTTAAATTCGTTTCCCTGTTTTATTTATTAAATATATATCTATATAATAATTGGTAAAACTTAATAAAATGCTACTTTCAAGTCAATCTCGACTGGTTTCTCGTTCGCTGATTGATCGTTCAGCTCCACTGGGCGCGGAACCAATTGCTTTACACAGCTCGACGCCTTAGTTCATGTTATTTGAAGCTCTGTGAGGCTGGGAAAGGACTTAGTTTTTCTCTTTTTTATTTACTGAAAATAACAAAAAATGAAAAGCGTTTCTATTTTAAAACAAAAAGACTTCACATTTCAAAATAATTATATTATATTTTAATAAAAAACATGGTAATAAAAAATTGTTATAAGCGAACGCCATATACAGTAAGAATTAAAATTTAAAACTAAATACTTATTTAAATTGCGTATATTAATTATTTTTATCATTTATGGTTAATTTAAATCAGTTTAAAAAAAGGCTTTATTTCATTTTTATTTATGTGTTTTTTTTTTTCATTTTAAAATGTATTGTTTTAATCTATTCGCATAATTCAATAGTTGCTTCGATAGAAATCGAGTATTTTTTGTCATGTCTTTTCTTTCTTTTATAACAAATACACTGAGTCACGATTTCTCTTCTGATAAATTATCCGTATCCTTAAGGAATTACACGTTTTATCAGAATGGCAGGTAACCTATAGCCTTTTCGAGGACATAAGCAACGTCCATGTACGTATATAAGAGGGACTTAGGTGATCCGAACTCTCTTAGTATACGACTAATTTACACTTAGTATATTGAACGAACGGTAATGATAATTATTTAAATAAATTTTAAATAACTGAGATTAGTATTTATTATCATACCATCTTACAGCTTAATGTCCAAATAAAAACTAGGTTATCTTTGTAAATTTTGTACTAACCCCCTCCCCCCTCTCGTCAAACCCTTCATTTGCACGGACCATATGAAAGCTATGCCCGTGGTTACGTCTATGTCTTGTACAACGTTTTTTATAACAGAGGCGCCGTGAACAAAACTCATTCATGTTAACAAAAGAAATAATTTTATATTTTGTCATTCTTACAGATTTGTATGTATCACAAAGAAATAATTCATTACATATTCACAAAACAACTCGGAATAAAAAAACTCCGAGCGATTGTGTTTCGCGTCAAAAGTAATATTCTCATAAAAGTATTCATATTATGTGACTGACGTACGGAGAATTAAATGAAATGACTTTATTTATTGGGGTTGTAACAACTTTAGTTATGTTCGTTTTATACAGGAAATAAATAAAGGGAATTGTGACGAATAATGTTGGAGATGTTAAAGGTTTTTGTTCTGAACATCTTAAAAAAGTCTTTGTTAAAGTAAAGAACGGTATTGTATATTTTCTTGATCATACTCCACATGAAATGAAAACTCTTTTTTAACCGACTTAAAAGAAGCAGGAAGAGATTTTCAATTCGTAGAGTATTTTTTAATATTTGCTACCTCAGAACTCATTACTTGACCGATTTAGAAAATTCTTGTTTTTTTAGGGTTCCGTACCTTAAAAGGAAAAACGGAACCCTTATAGGATCACTTTGTTGTCCGTCTGTCTGTCTGTCTGTCTGTCTGTCTGTCTGTCTGTCTGTCTGTCTGTCTGTCTGTCGGGATGTCAACCCTTTTTTCTCAGAAATGCATAGACGTATCATGTTGAAATTAATATCATATACTCAAGTCTACGATGACATGCGGCCGTGAAAATATTAAAGTTTTAAGTCAACGCAATCAAAAGATAATGGAAAATATGTCGTATATTTTGACAATTTTAGCGTTTTCGCAAGGGAATCAAAACCTATAGGGTACTTCCCATTGACCTAGCACGATGAAATTTGGCAAGAAGTAAGATCTTATGGTACAAATAAAGGAAAAAATCTGAAAACTGTAAATTTTTGTATGTATGTTTGTGTGTTTGTAAGTTTGTCTTTCAACCTTTTTCTCAGAAACGCGTGAAGGTAACAAATTTTTATCAACGTCAAGTACTCAGAGTTGTAATTACTAAGAGCTGTGAAAAAATCAAACTTCTAAGTTAACGCAATCAAAAGATACGGTCATTTATATCACATATTTTAAGTATGATAGCGTTTTTAACGTTTTCGCAAGGGAATCAAAACCTATAGGGTACTTCCCATTGACCAAGCATTATGAAATTTGGCCAGGAGCAAGGTCCTTTAGTATACATAAAGGAAAAAATCCGAAAACTGTAAATTTCTGTTCGTGTGTCTGTCAGTCTGTACGTCTGTCTTTCAACCTTTTTCTCAGGAACGCGTAAATGTATCAAGTTGTAAATTGATCAAGCGGAAAATATATTAATCTTAGAATTAAAATTATATGTACTTGTAACAAATTAACATAGAAGTTGACCATGGTCAAAAAAACAATTTTACAAACACTGAGAAGAAATTTGTATCAATACGAAAATATTAAAAAGCAGCAAACCTTTATAAACAACGCAATGCAATCTATATATCGCAGCTAACAAAATGATAGCGCGATGCAGCATACAGCTAATGCCATCTATTACAACATTATGACATTAACTGTGATATAATTCTGCTCGATTAATAAAAATTTTTTAATTTAATTATTATTTAAACGCGCTAAAAATAATAAAATTAACTTTTCATTTAAAAGTTTTATCGTCGATTTATAACGTCATTAGGTAATTAACATTCAATATAAGAGCTTCACGCGATTTGATTTAAGTACTCGTATTGACTTAGTACGAAAATTTTAAAATTAAATTCAAACAGATCGAGTTATTTAATTTACTTATTTATCTACACATATAAGTCTTCTGGTTATTAGTAATATAATTAGTTATTTAAAAATAAATAATTAGTTTTGTTCGAATTAAGGACTAATTATTTTCGTCTTGGCAACACTACTATATTTTTCGATATTTTGATTGATAATGTAAATCTAAATATTTTACGAACGTAGTGCAGGTGTAGTGGAGTGTAATAAAATAAAACGAGAATAAAATATAATATAATTATGTTGTTAATGTCAACGTCAACAAGTTAGTTCATTGAAATTGTCTAGAGATGGCGCTGGGTGTATCCTGAATCGCGCTATAACTTTTTTTTTTGAAAGTATAAGGTGTATTAGTACTTAAAATAAAATTTTGTGTTTCCATGGATTACATCCATAATCGTGTTTAAATTAAAGTGCTCCTAAGTAGTTTCAAAATAGTTTTTGGGACGTGATTCATATTTACATAATATTTGATTATATTTAAGCGACTTCTAAAAAGGAGTGTTTTCAATTCGACCTTGTATTTAATTTTTTTTTTATGTTTGTTCGCCGATTACGCCGCCATTTGGGTACCGATTTTCAAATTTTTTTTTTTTGTTTGAAAAGGTATACTTCCAAGGTGGTCCCATTGTCTTCAGGTCAGGATCAGATGATGGGATCCTGGAGAAATTGAGGGAACTCCTCAAATATTATAGGCAAACGTATACCGATTTAGGTATTTTTGATAGTAACTTATGTTGGAACTGATGATGAAGACCACAAATGGCGTAGATGGGTTAGTCTTATATAGATTTCTATAAGTTTGTACGGAACCCTCGGTGCGCGAGTCCTACTCGCACTTGACCAGTTATTTTTTATTTCAATTACAAGGCTATACTTTGAAAATGGTCTTACAAATTTTCATCAAAATCGACTTAGTAGCAAGTGAAGTGTGTCGTCCACGTAAACAAAATTTTGTATTTTGTTCTTGAAATCTTTTTTTGTAGTCATAATTTTCATTAAATTAGATGATGCGATTTAATGCGCAGATTGAGGTTATTTTAAAGAACACATGAGGACTACTTTATTAAATTGGGTACACGGAAAAATAAGTATTTTCATATAAAGAATAACTTGTCACGAATTTCCTATATTTCTATAGGTATAGATCTATAATTATATCGATAAATAAAGATAATCCTTTCAAATAATGATAAGTTACTAAGATCTGATACAGCGATTAAATTATATTTAGTTGAAGCACTTGTTAACTCGATACAGGTAGGAGATCTTTGATAACAACTTGTAAACTAATATGAACTCGCTACAAGCGTTCTATATTCAGATTATACATAACAGGGTACCTAGAGGGTAGGAATGGAGGCGTGTTCCCCTCTGAGTCAAGAACTGTTAAAGACTAAGAAATTCTAAAGTGTTGTACAGATTGCGCGTTTTTAAGTAGGCGTACATTAAATATGCTATTCGTACTGCCAGGCGGCAATATTTAATTTTAGTTTCAATAACCTATCTGTGCTATGAGTTTGACCCCTCTGAGTGAAGAACTGTTAGAGACTAAGAAATTCTAAAGTGTTGTACAGATTGCGCGGTTCTGAGTACGCGTGCATTGAAACGCACTATTTGCACTGCCACGCGATAATATTTCATTTTAGTGTCAATAACCTATATGTGTTATGAGTTTGACCCCTTTGAGTCAAGAACTGTTAGAGACTAAGAAATTCTAAAGTTTTGTACAAATTGCGCGGTTCTGGGTACGCGTATATTAAAACGCACTATTTGTACTGCTAAGCGAAAATATTTAATTTTAGTTCCAATAACGTATCTATGAGTATTATGAGTTTGACCGCTATGTGTGTCTGTGGTGAACCGATTTAGATGCGGTTTTTTTGTTTGAAAGAGAGTTTTCTAGTAATGGTTCTTAGATATGGTCTACCAAAATCTGTCTAGTCATTTCAAGAACATGTGCAAGGTTTTTGTGTTGGTTTTTTTTTTAATTTTTCTCAATATTAGCGATAGGTATTTGACATAATATATATAAAGACTAGATGATTCACGCGACTTTGTCAATGCAGGATTGTTTACCATTATTTTTATTAAAATATATATTTATAATAATATTATTATTCATCCTTTTTTCTCCCTTTACAGCGCTAATTTACATTAAAAATGTTCAGTAATTTAGGCGTGATTGCGTAACACACATAGAGAATTACTTTCGCATTTATAATATAAGTGAAGATTATGTTATTATGTTACAGCTAAATCTATACAGATAAATAAAATTGAAGTATCTGTTTGTAATTTCCAATTAACAGTTTTTAAGTAAATGCATATGAAAGTATATAAATAAATAAATAAATAATATGAAAGTATATAAGGTACTTATGTCAAAAACACAATTTTTAAAAACTTTGCCTGTATGTCTGTTCTTTCCGGCTAATCTCTGGAACAGCTGGACTGATTTTGACAGGACTTTCACTAAAATGTAGCTAATGTTATAAGGAGTCACTTAGTAAGTAGTTTTATTTTAGATATTTTATCCTAACCAGGAATCGAACTTGCTAAATTTGAACAAAATCTGTATTATGGCAGCTTCTAATAGTGTCACGTTTGAGGTTTAACTTCTGGGAAGTAATAATATACTGCAAACTAAAGAAAAAGGCAATTTTTTTACCAAAATGCTATTAAGGAATGCGAGTAAAATGCTCCTTTGTTGAGAGGCGCTACTGATTAAAGGCTTGCTTTGTATGAGACATGCCATCCTGTAGTCCACGCGAACGAAACGTCGCGGGCACAGCTAGAAACAAATAAATAATTTATTGAAAACGATTGCGACCACGCATGTCACGTGAGTCAGGCCCGTGAACTCGTGACGATCCATTAGCTGTCAATATTTGATGCGCGTCAAAAGGAAAGTAGAATCGTTTTATTTGGATGACTGAATAGCATATAGCAATAGTATTTGCACGAGACCATATGTAGCAATACGATCGAACTCTTTATAATCGCGATGATGGATTCGGTAAGTGTAGGAACGACAGAAATTCAAAGAGATTAAACATTTAAATTCTGTGTAAAAACGATATACAGCCTTTGAGGAAGTAAAAACAATTTATGTTACCTATAATTCGGTAACGTAGATAAGCGTACGATAAAGCGTAACAAAAATTAAAACGAAAAAAAAATCAATGAAAGAAATTTTAATAGCTTACATGCAAGGGTGAATGATCGGCGGCTGCTTGGCATAGAAAATGGCCGCCGTCCACACAGTGATGCCAACACTCGAAAACGAGATCATAGACAACGGTCAAAAACAATACTCAGTTTAAAAACCAAATAATAACAGACACGTTGGCGCAGTGATCATTGCAACAGACTGAAGCGTTAACGCAGATTCGATCCCCGCACACTGATGTCTCTATTGTGTTGTGTGTGTTTCTGGATCCCGGACACGTCAATAAGACCCTGATGGGCCGTTGAGTGTGATGCGTTTATGTTATGATATGTTAAAAATATAATGAAAAGAAGGACAATATTTTATGATTAAAAAATAAAATTTTGTACATTAAAATTATAAAAGGGTATACTACGCGCCATTCCAGAGTACGAACTGGAGCGCTCCCTCATCGGCGAAACCAATCCGTTTGTTGCTGATCGTTACGCGTTAATTGTCCAGTGTGATCCCAGTTTGACTTGCGGATCGCTGAATCTCGCGACAGAGCCCGACTGTGAAATGTTGTAAGAGTATTCATTTGTATGTTAGTTCAATAAAGCAGATTCAACAACTTTGTAATAATAATTAATATGTGGTTAACGGTGTTGGTCTCACAATTATGTATTTTATAGACCTAAACTTTGTACTAAGACATATTGTGATACTGTTTGTTAAAACCCAATAAATAAATAAAAAGATTACACGTACGTCGAAACGCGCAGTCCGTATATGGCCTAAAAATATAAAAGTCGTTTCAAAGGAACAAATGTTTTAATTAGAATTGAATACAATGTATGTATTCAAGTCTAATTAAACAGGAAATAGGTACTGATTTTAGACCGTGATTTACGCACGCATTTGTATGAATTTATTTTAATAGAGTACCTATAGAATAGAATCTATTTTCAGAACCATTGGTAGCTTTATACTTGAAAGACTAATTTGTAACTTAACGATTCAAAAGCTCTTTAAAAGCCTACTTGAATAAAGTATATTTAAAATTTTAATTTTAATTTTCGTGCCTATTTCTTTGGCTTCGTCTGGAGCACAAATAATTTTATTAATAATTAGCTGATCCTTTCTGTTTCACTCGCGTTTATGGTTACTTCTTTGCTAATATGAGTCGTAGCGTGATAAATATAGTTCGTAACCTTTCTTAATAAGTAAGCTATCAAACACAAAAACATTTTTTTTTTATTTATATAAAATAGTTGTCAAACGAGCAGGCGGACATCTGATCTTAAGTGTTTCCCGCCGCCCATGGACATTTGCAACACACAGGAGCCACAAATGCCTTTCCAGCTAAAAAATCAATAAGGTATAATAGGGAATAGGAAGTGAGGAAAGGAATACGGGGAGGAGGTTAAGCTTCCGGTCTATCTCTCGCCGTACGAAACGAAGCGATATGAGCCACTACACGCTGATCTTCCGTGAGAGTGAGGCACTGCTATGGGCGAGCCAGCTCATACACTAACTGTACTTAGTAGGTTTCAGCTAGGCTCTACCTCAAAAGATATTTTTTCAAATCGGATATTTCAATCGGGTTTGTTTCAAAAATAACTCCATACGTACAAATTTAGAAACAAATTTTCTTCTTTGTAATATTAGTATAGATATGTACTTTTTTCCACGGCTCCGCTCCCATGTACAGGGTGTTAATCTTTGAAAAAGCAAGCAATAATTTCAGTTTTATTTGTATTTATAGCACTATCTCATAGTCGTATTATTCACTTTTTTAGCGCTAACATTATGTTATTTACCCACTTACATACCTATTTCCGTACGAATAAACCTAATAATCTGAGCGGTTTTCTTTTGACAGCACAGATAACTATATATCGCTGCTTTTCAAGAATATCGATGCAACTAAAAATGATGAATTTTAGGAAGTGGAGATTTTAAATTTCTTTATTAACGTGTTGGTGCATAGCTGCGAAATTTAAACGATCCCTTGATGTTATAGCTTTACTGATTTAAAGAAAATTCATCATCGCAACTCTTTTCATGATAAAACATCAAAGATTTATGGTCTTTTGACATACTTAGTTCTATTTGTTAGAATTTTGAGTTACTACGATATTCTTGCAAACGAGCGATATGTATCTTCTCCGTTTTGAATTTTCGTACATATATCGTAAAAATTGCGCGGCGGGAGTAGTATGATTTTGCACACGTATTGTTTATATAGAATGCTAAATTGCCGGTAACTAAATGCTGGTTTTTATAAAATAAATCATATACAATATTATTATTTGAGCATGGTTATGAAAATTCTCACTGCAAAATATTCTCACTTCAATTACGTATCTTGATAGGAAAGCTGTCGTAATCACTTTCGAGGTGAATCTAATTACTCTAGTCTGGAAAGTTTGTAGGAAAATCGTGTTCATGTTTTTGCTTTTTTCTAGTTATGTGACTAACTTCCCCTCGTGGTTTCAACTACCTTTATGGCTACTGCTTCGTATGACTAGTGATGTTATATAGCCTATACCATCCTCAATAAACAGGTTATCCAACGAAAAAAGAATTTCTCAAATTGGATCAGAGGTTTCAGAGTTTAATCTATACTTACAAACAAATTTTACATCACTATAATATTAGTATAGGACAGACACGTTGGCGCAATGGTTACTGCAACTGACTAAAGCGCTAACGGTCGCGGGTTTGATCCCCGCTCACGGCAAACGTGTGTATTGGCCATACAGATTGTTGTCGTGGTCTGAGTGTTTGTGTTAGTGTTGTGAGTGTTTCCGGACCCCCGACACAAAGTCATGAGATCTTAATGGGGGCCGTTGAGTGTGATGCGTTTATTTATTTATTTATATCTAGAGTACCATAACTATAGAGTATGCAGATATTTTTAAATAAAATCATATTATATTAAAAAGATACTTATTCTATGTAAATCATGACGTGCGTATGGCATATACCGTGTGCTATCTATATATGACTTTGACGAGATTTTTACTAGCAAATAGCTAATGTTATAAGGAGTAACTTAGGCTTACTTACTGGCTTACTTACTTTGCTTAAAGGTAAACTTTAGAAAATTTCTTTATATCGTTGTCTTAGATTTTCGCGATTATTATTCATTGAAATGAAACTATTTTAAACGGTTTTACGCGATTTAAATCCGTTTAAAATAGTTTCATTTCAATAAATTTCTTTATTTTAATTTTTCGCAGACGAAGTTCGCTATAAAACTTAATCACTTTACTGTTTGCACTATAAACCGGATAAGGTAATATGTATAGTATAATTGACTTCCAGAAGATGAAAAGCATGTAGTGTCCAGCTAGAGAGAAAAAAAAATAAGTTGAGGACCAGAACAGTATCTGTATCATACATTTTATGCTAATGTGTCGCATCACTAATCCAGGTTAAAGAGTGGGTGCTGAAATGGCGTATTGATTCAAAATATTATCCTGATGCTTTAGAACACGACATAATGTAAACACTTCATGACACAACTCGTGTCGTCGCGTCAGATCAAATATAAATCTACATTAACTTAAGCGAAGTCGCTAGCAAATACTATTAGCATTTTAAAAATAATCCACGAATCGTAAAATAAGGTTTGATTTCTTTTAAAGCTAAACCTTGTTTCTGGACTTCATTAAACTTTACAAGAAAATATTGCAGTTGAATCTTTTTATGAGAATATTTTCAAACATCATGGGCTACAATAATATTTTGTTATTAAACTTATATGTAGACAAACAAGTTTACGGGACTTTAACTTATTTTAATTTAACTAAAAATGAAAGAGCAGAAGTAAATGCTACAATCAAATACAATCTAAACTTATTTTAATTAACCTAACAAGAGAACTGAGCAGAGTCGGACGCTTCAGTCCGCATGAATTAAAATTATTACATTTTTCCCACATCAAATACGTTTCCCAAGACATGAGGCGATTCCAGTTACATACGTTCTTATAATGCTGATTAAGCATTTACTTCTATTGTTCTCCCGCCTTGAGCCAACATAACTAGACTCTTTTACCTTAATTATAAATCTGTTTAAAAATCATATTTTGGTGTGTACAAACGGTCAATAATGTTTAATATATAGTTGTACTCGGCATGTGTTGCAACGCTACTTAAAGAATATAATTTTTTTGGACCAGGAATCCTCGTGGTTGTCCTCAGAACATCCTACCAAAGCTTCATCACAATCCAATCAATCGTTTCGGAACTTACTGAAGACAAACAGATTAAATTTGACTTTTATTTACATAGATTACTTTTTATTCGGTGAGAATTACATTTGTAACTTTTACATCCGTAACTTAATTTTATAAGGTACTTAAAAATAATATATTAACGTAAACAACTCTGTAACCTATTTACAGTTACCAAAGTAACCGTATTTCAACTGAGAGTTTTTCAAAAGTTAAGTCTTTGTTTTTGTTTGTTCGACTTGTTTGTTAACTTTGTTCAAGTGTAAAAACATTGAGAATTACATTTGTGAGTTTTACTCACATTACTTAGTTATATAAGGTACTAACGAATAATTTACTAACGAAAGAAAATTTGTAATCTGGTTACAGAAACCTAGATAACCTTACGGACTTGTGAGTTTCAATAATTAAACCAGATCTATATTCTTAACATCCCAAGATGCGCTCACAATAAGATCGTTCCAGTGTAAAAGTATTAAGTAATTTGTGTAAAAATTACGTAAGACGTGTAAATTTTATATTGTAACGAAAGCAATATAAAATAACCTAGAAACAGATAAGTCGTAAGTCGTTACGAAAGTTGTGAATATCAAAAATAAGGCACTGACGGCAAATTCTTTCAGGTGTAAAGCAATGAGAAAAAACTTATGTAAATCTTTATGACAGTCTGAGATCAAAACTTACACACTTGTAAGTGTGTAGGTTTTGATCAGACTGTCTGACTTCTTGTTCGAAAATAGAATTCCTAATTAAAAATAAAATATATAGATAGTATAAATTAGGCTTAAGCAATTAAGTCGAATGAGCATATTGTTTAAACAAAAGCTAATATTCGTAATTAATATCAAATTTACTAAAAATATTCATTTTCTGGATATTTTAAGTATTATTGGCCGGATATTACATGTTGTTTAATTTCTAGATTCTATAATAAAGCAACTCGCTTTATGAATATTTTTCATTATTAAATTAATAACTGTTGATATGAATCATGAAAACTTTTGTGGTCTAAAGATTAAGCGCGAAGAAATAAACGATATAGCATTTTTTTTTCATTTTACAATGTACTTTTTACATTTATTAATAAAATAAATTATAATAAACGCATCACACTCAACGGCCTCCATTAAGATCTCATGACCTTGTGTCGGGGGTCCGACAACGTACACAACACTAACTTAAACACCCAGACCACGAATAACATACGTATGGCTAATACAGACGTTTTCCGCGAGTGGGGATCGGACCCGCGACTGTAAACGTTTCAGTCAGTTGCAGTGACCACTGCGCCAACGTGTCCGTATTGTACGTGTGTGTATTTATTAATTTCGAACTCCGTCATTTCTTAACCTATTTAGATATTTTTTTTAAAGGAAAATTTTATTCGAAAGTATATACTTTTAGATTGGTCCCACAGATCCCGCATTTCAGATTGGTTTCAGACTTATGTACATAATACTTACAAAAACTCCTTATAATTGCTTTTATACCAGAACAAACTCATTGTGAGCGCATCTTGAGATGTTAAGAAGTTAAGACCTGACTTATTGAAACTCACAAGTTAGGTTTAATCAGAATCGGTTCAATAGTTTGACTTTTAAATCAAAATAGCTGGAATTAATATATCATTCAAGTAAACAAAATTACGAATTTTATGTACTTGTGAAATCGGTTTATTTTATTTAACAGAAGTCATTATATAACTTTATTAAAACCCGTTGATTCGCAATCCGCTTATGTGTTGGACTCGTTACATTTATCCCATCGTGCCCGACTTGCCGGGCATTAATGGATTGCGTAGTGCCAATAACCTCGAACGTACATGTTATATAAGTGTGTGTACATAATTATGTGTCTAAGTTGGTATTTAATGTGTATTACTTTTATGAGCTGTTCTATGGGTCTGATGCATCACAATTTACATGAAATATATTAGCATCTTTTAAAAGCCTACAAATGTAGCTTTTATATGGTCCTTCATTTTTAATATAGTTGTAGCTATATATAGCTTATAAGGCTTAACAACTAAGTGACCACCATCGCCAATGAACATTAGCAACATCAAAAGAACCACACATGTATTGACAGCTAATAAATATGACATTAAATTTTTTTACAAAACCCCTGTTCACCGAGACCATTTAAACGAGCCTTAAAGCGATACTTATGTTGTAATTTAGTGAGGATTTGTGTTTCCTGCTGATTCCAGGTGATCCTACAGCAGCAGGTTAATATCACACAACACATTTTAGTATCATTGAAGTCATAGTATAGTAAATTTCGATTCGACCAGGACAGTAGAAGTTGGTCAGATCTTTCCAATAACCATCAAATAGCTGATAACTTTCCAATGTCTTAACAGATCTTTAGGAATTATAGCTAAGAAACATCTTGATTACATCAGCTTTTAAAACGTCAAACTTATAACACCCCTCTTTTTATGTCGGGTATTAAAAAGGAATTGAGATGAAATGGAATAGAAAGTGAAACAGCAAACGCTAGCTAAAGTTATATTAGCTACATCGCGCCAAATTTCTTTGGATTTAGGTGAAATTCGGAATAGAGGTTATAAGATGAAATCGTAAAGCAAGTTTTCCATAATATAAGTTTTACTCTCGTAATTCATATAAAACATATCTGTTAACTGGTAACAGTAAAAAGTGAGGCACTGGTAGTAAGTTCTTTTAGGTGTAAAGTAATGATAAAAAACTTATGTAAAATTTTATGAAAGTCAGAGATCAAAACTTTTAAGTGTAATTCTCGTCTTAAAATAACGCTTATACATAAGTAAGTACTCGTACTTAACTTTTTTATGAGTACGTAAAAAAGGTTTTATATCGCAATAAAGAAAAAAAAACTAGAGGTTTCATGGGACATCTACGCATTAAAAAATAGTAAACGAATCTAGAGTAGCAGGCTTAGTGTGACTTGGCAAAACTGCACCGTTTGCGTTTTAATGCGCCAACCGTTTCGCAATAGATGGCGATTTGGTTTGTCCATACTTAATTTTAAAACACAAACGATATAGTCAAGGTTATTATAATTTTTGAAAACTCGCTCTAGACTTTCAATAGTACCTCAGCGCCAAGTACAGATGATTCATTTACTGTCTCATTCTCGCTTTCGTCTCTCTTTCGCTTTATAATAAGAAAAGTATTGATGGGGCACTTATTGTCGTGTAGCTCCCATCCGACAAACGTATGACGAAAAACTTTGTTACAAAAATACGAATTATGATATAATTAATTTAATATTATTTGCAAATCGAAATCAATGGACGAAGCCGCGTTACAACCGGTAATATAATTATTAAAATGCACTAGAGTTTAATCAGCCATGGTGGGTTTAACTGAATTTATTATGAAAATCCGCTATTGACAGGTTTAAAAGGCTATTACAACCGAGAGTAATTAAACTATGAAAATACATTCCATTACAGGAAAAACACATACACACGTTACGATATCGCATCGTGGCAGATTGCAATGTCGTCAGACTTGAGGACAACGTATAACTTATGATGATGAAATTATTAAGACTTAGTCATTCAAACCCTCGCTTTTCAAAGCAGGTCAAATGGTTTAGTCTACAAGAGGATACAGTGGTTTGCCAGTTTTGGCAGTTAATGTCCGCCATATTGATTATTTGCTGACGTCACATAGCTACAGACACTTTGGGAAAGAAGACAAATCGAATGACACCACATATTTTCAAGTCAGCCAATCCGTTTAAGCTATTAAAGTTCACAATACCCACATACATATACATACGTGAGAAATCATTACCTTGTTTCTGAATCATTTTATTTATGTATATAGTTAATTTCAGTACGTTTGTATGTGGGTATGTATGTATGTCACATACTTATCCATATACATATATACGCGCGAAAAAGGTTACTCTCCTTTTAGATCAGGTTTACGTAGAATTGCATCATCAGTTGTACAAGTACGACGTTGTGGTCGTCCGCGAAACTCCGCTCTTCCGTGAACATCCACCCTACGAAACGTAGTGATAATAGCTATTTTACGCCGATCTTCTGCGAGAGAATGAATCTACCATGGTTTCGGAAAAGTATAACCTCAGGCCTGAGAAGAAACCGCGAAAGAAACTCAGCGGGACTTTTTTTTTTTTGTTAGTTTTTTTTTTAACACAATATATTGGTTACAATACGTTAAATATTTTGAGAGAGCCTGGAAGCGATCGCATTATTCCCAAGGTGTGTCATCATCTATGAAATCTTTAATATTATATTATAATCTAATATATAATATCTTTAATATTATATTATATTGCCACTTAATAAGTTTAAAGCCTACGTTAAAAAATCTTTAATAAATAAAGCATATTATACCATACAAGAATATTTTGACGACAAAGAGGCGTGGATTTGATAAGCGTTGATTTTCTATCCGGATAACATAATTAAAATGTAATAAAAATACATTATGTATAAATTATCTTAAAAGAGTTACTATCGAGTTTCTTGCCGGTTCTTCTCGGTAGAGACTACATTCCGAATCGGTGGTAGCTTTATAAAAATGAAAATATGACATGTAACTTGACGATTCGAAAGTGCTGTTAAAGCCCATTTGAATAAAGTATATTTTGAGTTTGAGTTTGAGTTGTATAGTAACCTCTAACACACAAACGTTTCTTTACAATTTTTTTGAACTTTGCTATAGAATCAATTCAAAATATACTTTAAAGCACCTTTGAATCGTTAATTTACGTATCAATCTTTTAGATATAACCAACGGATTATAATTTTTATGGAGAGGAATCGGCAAGAACCCCGACAGTTACTTTATTAGTATAATATTGTAATATTAAATCAACGCGCATTATGACATATCATTGTAACCATTCACGATGTCGTTTCGTGCCACGACACGACATCGTATCGTGTGTATGTGTTTTGCTCTTTAACGTGTAAAATAATTGTACATATGTTAATCGTATTAATTTAAAATTCCTTTAACAACTTAATAATCTGATGATATTAAAAATATTGGTTCAAAATGGTTTTATGGTAATTGCGAAAGGGTTTTGGATTAAAATGTATCTCTTTTAAACATTGCTGTAATTTGTTTTGACTAGCTATAAAGTGAAGTATGTACTTATATACGCGTGAATGTATTTAATTAATTATTTTGTTATTGTATTCAACTATGACAAAATATACATTTTTTTTGGATTTTTGTGCAAATGTTTGAGTGTAAATTACGTTCGCTAACTACGTTATAAGAAAAAGTAGCGTTAAAGTTTTCGATTAATAACGTGATCATCTTAAATTATACCCACGCAATTTCACTTATCTAAAAAAAATAATAATCACAAACTTTAAATGTAATTTTTGTTAAGCCTCAATTTTTTTCCCATCTTGCCAGGATGATACGCGCGACCTACTAGAAGATAATTGTAATATTTAGTTTTATCGCAATTAGATAAATAAAATGGGAACACGAACAAAAAAACATTTTTTTTATACATAAATTAGACTTGCTTTTTTTGTGTCTTCGTTCGCGTTAATGTAGGTTGTGTTTTGATATAAAACTCATATGTACATAAAATGTAGCCTATGATCATCTAGAATACTATACCATTCAAAAAGCACTATTGTTTTTATAATAGGTTCATCCGGAGTTAATTTCGCACATACAAAATTCGCTCTCTTAATTACTACTAGATGCTCCTAGCGGTTTAATTCACGCTTATAGATATTGCTTTGCTCCTATGATTCTTAGCGTGATGTAATATAGCCTATAACCGTCCTCAATAAACGGTCTATCGAACACCAAAGAATTTTACAAATCGGTTCAGTAGTTTCAGAGATTAACACCTACATACAAATTTAACTTACAATATTATAAACAAATTTTATCTTATTATAACATCAGTATAGACTAGAACTAGTACACAACTTTATTAGCCTTCCTAGTATTAATGCTATACGTGTATTATGTATTTACATATTACTGGTAGTCGTCTACTGGTCCAAATTCAATTATTAATTTAAATTATAACTTTGAATTTATGTATGCGGGTGTGTGTGTCGAATACATGGTGGTGTCTAATGTTTTTTTTTATTGAGTTTTTGTCATGTTTCATACATAATTTCAAAAAATGATTCGCATTCTTCACACCTTTTCTACATAACCTATAACCGTGCAAAATATTCATATTCATTTGTCTGCGTAATTTTCATTAAAAAGAGTACAAAGTTTTTACTTCACGTTTTAATAAATAGATTAACAAACACAATTTCAATCGAATTGCTATAATACGTTTTAATATTTTTAAATAAACAAAGTACTCAATACAAGTGTAGCATAAAATGAGAAAATTCCGAACATGAGAGACTCATTGAGGCTGACACTGACGTATCGGCGGAACATACGATCATTCTTGGGGTCATTTTTACTTGTTTATTTATTTCCCCTTCTATATTAAACATTTTGTACTGTGTTTTGTTTAATAAATGCCTTTTATTCAAATTGATATATTGTTGAATGGATCTAATTGTGATTTATTGTTCAAAGTATTTTATTTTCAACATTTTTTCCGTATTCGATATAGACGACCCTTTTGGTACTGAATGTACCCTAACGCCGACGGTTACGGTTCGATCTCCTCTCGGGGCAGATATTTGTGTTTATATAAATAGATCTAGGGATTTGGGTGTTTGTCATTGTTGTGGGTCTCTGCACCATGAGTCGGAAAGCACGTAAAGCTATCGTTTCTGGTAATTATCATAGTCACATGATAATGATCACTATGTTAGTACGGAGGTCAGATGGTAGACTTTTAATTTTACGAAATATCACTATATTTGAAATTAGTGTATAGAAAATGAAATTGTATTATAATATGAATGTTATAATATTTTAAGTAAGTGTAGTTTCGTTTATTTACACGGATTGTGTGTGTGTGTGTTTACTGTCTGAAGACCGTTTATTACTTAATAATACCTAAAAATATATATTGTATGTGTGTGTTTCAATAAAATTCAATTAATATTTTATTGACATTTATATTTTTTAATATCTTATCAATGTAGTTTGCAAATTAACTGGTGTGTGATAAATAGTATTTGTATTGTATTGACACTTAATCAAATTCTCGCTTTAATAACCAATCAATGTATTTTTGTGCAATTTGAACCACTCGATATGTGCGAATTTTTCTGCGTAGAATAATTATTTTGAATGGCCTATTTCAATGAGAAATGATATACGTAAAAAATTTCTATCAATTTCACCATATCGGATCTAAAGTTTATGTGTGAAAACGTAACAAACAGATAGACTTATTTGCATACAAACTTCCAAAGCCTGTTTTACCCCCTTAGGGGTCGAATTTTGTAAAATCCCGCCTTAGTGAGCACATACGTTATAAAAAGAACGTCCTTGCAAAATTAGAGGCTCCTAGTACTTGTAGTTTCTGAGATCTCGCTTTTATATACATATATATTAAGATTTATTTATTATTATATATGTATATACAATTTGATTTTATTAAGATTTTTTAATTATATATTAATAATGTTAATTAACCCATTTATTTGTTCAGGAAGTGTACAGTGCAAACTTAGCTCGTAATATTTACATAATGAAAAGCCGAACAGCGTTGAGTACACATGTAATGGAACTGGTTAATTTAAACCAAACTGTTGACAGCTAGACCGCTAAGGGCTTCACTGACATCATCTGTGTGCTCAACAGAAGTGCCTAAGGTTAGTATACCATTTAAAGGTAATTAATTTTCAAGGAATCCATACGACGCTTAATTATAGCGTACTTGTATGTACCGAGTAAACTGCGGAACTACGAAAGCTATTTTGAAAATTATATAATAAATCCACACAATTTCCTTTAAAACCAAATTTTAAGATTTTTTTTCTTGGTATTTTTGGTAAATAAAAGAAGTATTTAATGGAAAAAATTAAAAAACCGACTGCTTAATAATGCCATAAAAAATTTTTACTAACAAACTTTAAATCATTATAGATTCTAGTCGGTAATTGCGACTAAAAAATGATGTAGGAAACTTAAATGATTAATGATTTTTAAATACCTAATCAACGATATCCGATTTAATAGAATTTGTCGATTATCATTTTTTTCTTTTTCACATTATGCCGCCTGAAATCGGCTATTTTTATTTTTCCAAATTCTTATACTTTCTATGATATTTCCGCTGTAATGACGAATCAAACGATCTGTCATTTATCAAAATCGGCTCACGTGTTTGATATAAATAGTGAAACAAAGGTAATAAACCCACACATACATACATACATACATACAAAGACTAATAAACACAATCCCCTCCCAGCATCACACAATCAGGTTAAAAGAAAACTACCTTAAATTGCTGCTAAATAATACCAATCAACAAATAAATAAATAAAAAAATTATTAAAAAAAAAAACAGTTGGTAATTTCGTCACAGTCGACTAGAATCTAATATTATCTAGAAACGCAAACGTAACGACTCGTCCAGGACAAAGCTCGGCACTGACTAATTAGCTATTACTCTGGATGTTTCTAATTAGCCTGGACTTTAAATAGATGTTCTGTTTGAAATTTTAAATAAATGCTAATTTTATATACCTAGGACATGGTCTTGAAAACTGCGTTAATACATATAAATAATTAGAAGTCTTAAAAGAGCATTATACATTCTACTCTACTGGATATTGATCTAAAAAAATCTATGTATATGTTTCTTATATTCTAATGTAATTCAAATGTAATGTATGTATTAATAAGTCATAAATGTATGTATTGTAAAACATTTTAAAAGAGTAACAATCGAGTTTCTTGTCGGCTCTTCTCAGTAAAATATAACCGTGCCATATAATAAACCGAACCGTGATAAAATCCACAACTTATTTTTTTTGTTTCTGTATTAACGATTTAAAAGCCTACTTGAATAAAGTATATATTTTCATTTTTCATTTTTTTAACACCTTATTAATGTCCCGGGGTAAAGGTCGCCTTGCTATGTTTTTCTTTACCAAAAATAAGATTAATTTAAACACAAATTTTGTACTTGATAATTCAGCGTTGCTCGCTGGGGTTTGAATCTGCGATCATCGGTTAGAATTGACGTATTCTTACAGGCCTTCTAGGCCTTATTTATATTCTAAATCTGTATATTCCACCTGTATTTCCGTATTATATAAAACGTTGCTCACATTATTTACATTGTTCGAAATGATCCTGCATTCTCATTTTGTTTCTTAGCCAAATATAAAGGTAAAACTTAGGTTGGTTTTTCCTTCTAATATATCATGTCAGTGACTACGCAAGGGTACTAAATTGTAAGGCCAAGTCAACATTATAACATGTACAGGCTGAAGGTATGCTGACTTACAGAAAAAGATAGCTTAAATTCAGCAGGACATATGGCATATGCAGGATTCATTCACATGGGTCAGTAGGGAGAAATCTAAAATTATGATAGCTAGATAAATTTGTTAAAAGGAACATTGTGACCAATTTACAAGTTAATGGCTATCGTTTCGAACATTTGTTAAAATAAATATTATAAATTCAACGTTTCCTTTTAATTTATGTGGTTTTGTAATAATATTTATTTGTCATTACCTACACTATTTATGTGTACGATAAAAAAATCTAAAAGTTCAATTCCCGAGCCGTGTAGAGTTTCTCCGCAAATCTTTGATTGCAGTTTTTCTTAACTTTAAAATCTATAACATTACATATTACTCTAGTTTTTATAGTTTAAGATTTCTTCTTACTGACCCATCCGAAAGAATCATCTGTATGAGGCATTCAATTATTAATTACAGTCCCTCAAATCAAGGGTTCTGTAAGAGTAACAAATCACAATTCGTATAGAACAAAAAAAAATGAGCTCTGCTGCTCTCACAAAATATCACCATCAAAAGCGTGAGTCACACAACTTCAGTTTACTCTCACGAAATGAATAAGAGTTGACGAATCAATAGTTCCAATTCATAGTCTACGAGTTGCACTTCACATTCGATAGTACTGATTAAAAAAAAACCATTTCGATTTTTTTCTATGCGGAATGTGACATGTTACATTTATAGAGAGAATCATTTAGGACCGTAATTAAAAGCGGAACAACCTGTGTTATACAATTTGGAAAGACAAAATCAAATCGTATGGAGTTGAAGTTTTTTTTTAATACTTTATTGCACAAAAAGAACAATGTACAAAGGGCGCACTTAACGCTATTGCAGCATTTTCTACCAGCCAACCCAGAATGGTGGACGAGAGTTGATAGTAGGCGTGCACAAAAATAAATACATATATAATAATATATACGTATAAACATATACAAAAAAAAATTACATATATATGAATAATAGATATATAGACTGATAAAATACTATATACAATTACTACATATGTCTATATGTCACGAACAATAATAATAATACATATACTTTTTCTCAAAAACAATGCAGTATTCTACGTATAATGAGTCCATTAGGAATATTCGACGTCGATACAAGGTGATTTACTGAGGTATAATCTAGCTGTAGCCCTTAGGTACTTTGGTACTTACATTATACGAGCTGTTTCAACCAGGGCAATACCTCGCTTCCACAGAAGAGTAACGTTGTGCCTATTTTAGCTGCATCTCATTTAGAGAGTGAGAAAGCAGGAAGCCTAACCTTTCCTTCTCATACTTAATCTATTATTCCTCTTTTAAGCTGACAACGCAGTTGTGGCTCTTCTCAAATTCAAATTCACAATATATTTACAAGCTCTTTCAAATAGTCAATTTACAAATTTCTGATGTCAGCTACCTCGGGAGCTGGACTACTTGCAATGTGAACTTTACTGAGAAGAGCCGGCGAGAAACTTAGTAGTTACTCTTTTAAAAATATTATTGTACAATATTGTTTGATACAATTAGCTACAGTGGTAACTCTGGTGCTGCAAATGTGCAGCGATGATCACTGAGTATGAGGTGTTCCGCCTCTTCGTTTGTCAGCCTATTTTTTTAGAACAAAAATATGTCATTAAGACTAAAATGCGTAAGTAAAGCAGTACTAACTTTTGTCCCATATATATATTTTTTTGTTTTGACGTGAGTTCTAAAAAGTCGCCATCGTTATTGTTTGGATTCCTTTTGTGGTCTAATGTATTTTTGACACAAATTAAATAAATACGGTGAAGTATTGATTATATACCCGGGAAAAAATGTCCTGTCTGGTTCCCTTCGTTAATAATATACTATTTTATATTCTAGGAACTTACTGAGCTTACTCAAAAACTTACTATACTATCCTAAGAAATAAAACAATCTTCTAGCGAAACTCAAAAATCTGACTCTCCATATTCCCTAACTTCAAAGAAATATCGAGCTTAACAGGTCATAAGAAATAATTAGGGATGATAGAATTAGAGACATTTATAAAATGATACTGTTGATCAAATACCTAACGTTACACAGTAATTACAACATTTTTTTTTTTTTTAATCTTTATTTATTTATAGAGGGTTTATTCATACAATGAATATGCCACCCTCATGGGAGCAATATCTTAGTATTAACGGCGCTTAGTAGCTAGATTGTACAATTTGTAAAGCATCATAGCTTCTGAGGACAATGGATTACTTAAAGTTACATTACATGAACCTAAATCTAGCAAATTAATATTATTTTTAAATAAAAATATTTGCCTCTCTGCCTCAATTCGAATACATTCTACCAAAACATGGTAGACATCTTCAATTATGTTACACTCTGAACACTTTGGCGATAAAGTCTTACCAACAAGATATGCAAAACCATTCAAGGGAATGTGTCCGGATCTGAGTCGGAGTGCCACGACAACATCTTTCCTATTCATTTTAACCCCAGCAAACCATGGTGTATGAGGCAGAGACGGTTGGATGGTTTTATACCATATGCCTTTAGTAAGGGATCGAGCATCAAAATGTTCCCTCCACACATCAGTACATCTCTTCTTCACGTAACAAAAGAGTTCACTAAAATATGGAAGAATTGAGAATGTAATGCCCTCTGAGCAAGCTTCCTTTGCAAGCCGATCTGCTTCTTCATTTCCGGGCAGTCCTATGTGTGACGGGATCCACTGCAGCTTTAATTTTTTGCCTTCACCATGCATTTTTATGATTGATTTAATAATATCATAAGCAATGGGCGCGCCTCTAAATATAGTTGTGCATTTTAAAATATGCTGAAGCGCACATTTCGAATCAGTTAAAAGTACGTAATATCCTGGCTCTAAAGAATCAACGTATGCTATCGCTTCTGCAATTGCTAACAGTTCTATATGCATTATGGATATTTTCTCTGAAGTAATTTTAAATTTAACCGATGTCCCCGATTGCGTATCAAAATAAGCCATGCCAGAAATATTTTTATCTTTACAACCATCTGTATAGATTTTATGATAATTTTTATAAGTGTCATTTATATAATTTAAACAAATATGTTTTAAAATAGAGGTATTGTAACTTTTTTTAGAATTATTAACGCCAATAATTTCTAATTCAATTATATTCGAAAAATTCACATTGCTGACCCAAGTATTCAATGAGAAACACTCTAATCCTAAGCTTTTGTAAAAGGGCGTGAATTTAAAATGATTATGAGTAATAGCTAATATCGGTTTATTTTTACGTCTCCAAGATCCATTCCGACAAATATGATTTAGTTCTTCTAGATAAACAGCAAGATTATTTTGTAAATTTGACATATGTTTAAACCAAAATTTCCCAGCAAGATATTGTCTCCTTATACTTAAAGGTTGTAGACAAAGCTCAGACTCAATGACGTGGATGGGTGTACTTTTTATGAAGCCACCAATAATTCGCATGAACTGATTTTGAACTCGATCTAATTTAATCAATTGACTGTTGGAACTACTTGAGTAAAGGAAACAACCATAGTCTATACGACTACGTACTATTGATATGTAAAGCCGTCTTAGATGAATTTGATGAATACCCCACCCAGATCCGACTAGGACCTTGAAAATATTTAAAATTTTACAACATTTTTCTTTTAATTCATTTATATGCCTACTCCATAGTAATGAATGGTCGAACCATAGGCCCAAACATTTTACACAATTAACTTCTTGAAGAATGATATCATCGACATAAATATTTGCTAATTCATTGCTGTTTCTATTCCTAAATACGCATATTTTGGATTTCGACGACGATACCTGTAAGCCTAACTGCAAAGCGGAATAAACGAATTTATTAATTTCGATTTGTAGAAGTTGTGCCCCTCTTTCAACCTTTTTACAAGTAATATATAGTGCGAAATCGTCTGCATACTGGGAAATAGCAATAGAGTTACTATTTAAATTTTTACATAGTTCAAGAGTTGCAATATTAAATAAAAGGGGGGAAAATGGATCCCCTTGAGCTAAACCGTTACTAGATTTCCTACTGAACACATTATCATCCACATTAATTTTTAAGTTTCTTTCATTTAAAAAATTCCATAAATAGCAACAAAGTATTCTTCCTACCTTTAAATCATCCATTGTTTTTAAAAGCACAGAGATGTTAATATTATTATAAGCATCCTTTAAGTCCAAAAAACATCCTATAGTATTTAATTTTTTAGATAGACCTATTTGAATGTTTGTAACTAGTCTAGATAAATTATCTAATGATGAGCGATATTTTCTAAAACCAGTTGTTGTTGGCGATAAAATATTATTTTTTTCTATGAACCATTCTAATCTCTTTATTAGGATAGCATGAAAAACTTTACATATACAAGAAATCATGGAAATAGGTCGTAATGTCGAATCAGAATCAGGATTTTGGTCTGGTTTCGGTATTGCTATAATTATGACATCTTTCCACTGCTTGGGTACAAAACTATTGGTATAAAACAAGTTATACAATTTCAAAAGAATATGTTTCGCGTTATTTGGGAGCTTATTGATCATGGAGTAAGATATTAAATCGGCTCCTGGGGATGTGTCTTTACTTTTAATACTACTGTTTAATTCGTGTAGGGATATTTCTGCTTCTAAGTTATCGTTATTTGAAACAAATGTAGGCATAGCAGGAGATACATAATCAGGCGTCAAATTTTTTAGAAGATTCATACATTTGTCCTTATTAACCTGATTATTTTGCGTTATCCTTCCTTTAAACCATTTTAGCTTGTACCACATTTCACTTTGATTTGATGTTCCGTCAAGAGAATTACAAAAAGTTTGCCAAGATTCATCCCCTGCTCTGCGAAAAGTTCTCTGTGCTTCTCGCACTTTATCCTGTAAAGCATCTAAGTTACGAGGAATAGGGTTTCGCCTTAATCTAGATAACGCTAATCTGCGTTCCGCTACGCATTTAGAAAGTGTGGTATTCCAGTAGGGCATAGGACGAAAATTACTAGTAGGGTTTGAATTTAATTTAATAGGTGGTATAAAAAGATCTGCTGCAATATTTAAGTAGTCTGTGAAATTATCATAACATGTTTGTAAGTTATCACTGAAGCTAAACTCTGTAAATATGGTTTCTAAAAACCTTGTGTAAGCATCCCAATCGGCTTTTTTGTAATTACGGCGATAAGACGTACCGGATATAGCATTTATTTCTGTGGAAATTTTAATCATTAGATGGTCGCTACCTAATGTTTCATTTATAGTATTCCAATTTAACTGTAAAGCTATATCTGTGGAAGCTATAGAGATATCTGGGGCAGACCGTTGAAGCGTACCATTGACTAGACGT
This sequence comes from Hypolimnas misippus, assembly GCA_037950945.1. Classification (NCBI taxonomy): domain Eukaryota; kingdom Metazoa; phylum Arthropoda; class Insecta; order Lepidoptera; family Nymphalidae; genus Hypolimnas; species Hypolimnas misippus. Next base: position 15,296,558 of record JBBEEQ010000032.1, read on the forward strand.
AGTCTAGTAGGATTACCGTTATTTAAGGAGGTTAATGTGTGATCTATAAGCGCATCAAAAATTTGAGATCCTCTTGAATCGACCTTATTAGACCAGTTGGTATGGTGCCCATTAAAATCCCCCAATATGAGAGCTTTTTTCTTAAATTTACTAAATAGAAGTTCCCAATCACTTTGAGTAGTATTACTTGACGGAGGACAGTACAATGAAATGATGTGATCAATTATGCCACAATTATATAACTTAATACCTACAATCTCTATAGAAGGATTAACATCCTCGATAACTAATCTATCCGATTTAATTGACCTATGCACAAGTAGTGCAACGCCCCCATAGGAGTCTAATCTATCGGCTCGAAAAATGTTATAATCCCTAACTTTTAAAATTGTGTTTGTGTCAAGCCAGGTTTCACTTACGGCAGCAATGTGAATTTTTTCTTGAAGAAGAGTATTTTGAAATGACAATACCTTGGGTTTGATGCTTTGAGCATTCCATTGCATTATATTTAGCTTGATCTTCTTATTATTTTTATCCATTTTTATTAATAAAAAAATCAAATACCGACTTAATTAAAGATCGTTCCGATATAAACTCTGTTATTACTAAAATAATCCATTCTAAACAACATTTAACTACTGTATTAATTTTTGTCTGCATAGAAACTCCCTTAAGAAATATGATGTCTTTTAGCTTGTCCAAAAGTTCACTGAATCTAACTTTGTCATCAGGTTTGTTCTTTTCTTCCGTCTTTTTCGAATCTAAAAGGTATTCACATGAAAATGGGCTCCTCTCTCTTTCCGTATTTCTCCTTGTTCGACTCCGTGAATATTTAACTTTACTATTCTCACTTTCTTCTGGTAGATTAAATATATCGTCACTTCTATGCACATCTGCTGTAGTCCTAAGAACTTCAGCAAAAGTAGGGGTGGCAAGAGTTTGTTTTTCAGAGTAAGACTGTGATGCCTTAAAAATCGATTTATTCTCACTATTTTTATCTTTCGTATTCGTAGACTTTTTACTAAAATTAAAAGTAGGCTCACATTCTATAATGTCAGGAGATATAGGTGGCACATAAATCGTCAGGGCTTTTTTATAAGTACAGTTATATTCTGCCATCAGTTCCCTGAGTTTCTTCTCTTTTATAAAAACAGGACATTGCCTAGATAAAGTCATGTGGCTGCCTTCGCAATTAATGCATTTATATAAAGTTGTTTCGCAATTGGCATGATTACCACAACACTTAGGACAGGTTATTTTATTGTATGGGCATCTTTTAGCTATATGGCCAAATCTCCAGCATTTTGAACACTGTGAAACAGGAAATACATAAGGGTCTACTTTTATGTTAAGATTATCTACTGTTACATATGAAGGTAAATAGCCACCCCTAAAACCCAAGCGAACACACTCACTTGGCGTCCACCCGCTGTCACTCGTAGAACTACGTTGCTTAAGACGGAGGATTGAAATAATTTCAAAATTTTTTGGACAAGATAAACTCTGTAATATTGCATCTTCTGCTAGTTCTATATCCACATTTCTTATCACCCCGTAGGAAATATCTTTTTCCATAGCTCTATAAATTCTCCAACCGTTATCAATGAAATCTTTACATTTTTCTATTTTCTCCACACTTATTTCGTTTAATAAATCCAAACGAATTTTATATGCACTAATGTATTTAACTCTTTCTACATCGATAATATTATTTTTCTTAAGTAATTTTGCCATTGCGAATTGCTTGGGTAAAATTTCGGTGCTTGTTATATAAACTTCAATTTTATTGTTCAGAGGCTTAGGTTTTTTTTTCTTTCCTTTAACTAAAGACCATTCATTTTCATCTACTTCCTCTCTTCTTGTTCTCTTCTCTGCCCTTAAATTTTCCTCCTTACTAGTTACCGAAAAATAATTCATACTTTCATCTTCTTGATATAAGTTCTCTTCCATAATAGGTAATAAAACTGTAATCGGACTACTACATCGCTCGGTTATATTATTCTCAATATTCATATTACTATTGCATTGATTCATTGTAAACAACTTTTTTTGTATGCGCCGCTGCGCGGCCGGCTCGCCGCGCGGCGATAAGGATTTCTTATTCAATATAAATGTAGACGTAAACAATATTGCTCACAAACACGACTACTTCGTACGAGTACCGTAGCGAACTGGGGCAGTAATTACAACATTAATTAACAACTGCACAAATATCTGATCTCACAAGGCGATTAATTAGAACGGTCAGGATATACAGACTCACATGACGTGAAAATCGCTGTTGAATCGTAACATGTTCAGAATTTGTACTTACTAATAATATTGAAAGCAATACTGTCTGTTAGTTACATATTCACGTTGAAGCTATTAAACTAAGTGTAATGAATTTTTGTACAAATCTAGATTGGACCTTGGAGAAAGATATGGCATGCTTTTTGTCGCGAAAAAAAACCTTTAAAACGGTGACATTGGCGATGAATGTATTAATAACTATTCTACGCAGACAAAATCACACTAACTAGTTAAGAATACCTGTTAAAATTAACACGTTTCTAAATTTTACATTCCACTATTTAATTGCGGTTTATGGTCTGACCTTGAATTTAAGTTAATTACGTAAAAATTACACATGTTAAATATTTCATCTCACTATTCGACCGCATTTCGCATTTTCCTCGACTTCTTGATAGTTACAGAGCTATGCGACTGTAAAGATGCATCCAGCCATGTTGTAACATGGTTACAATGTTTTTACTGCACCAACATTGTAACGTAAAATTCTAACTTCCTAACATATCCGAGCAAAATTTTTAACAGTCACTCATTTACACGTTTATACTACTCTCGAGTATGTTGCTCGCTAAAACGGGATTTTCCACTTTAAAATTTTTAAAATGAACGCTATTTTTATTTCGTTATTTTATGGTCCATCTAAGTTTATTACATTATTGCACACGATGAAAATGCTTTTTATTTTTAAATGATACAGGACGAGGTTCCTAATTCGTTGTTTTTTTTTTGTCCATGTTTATCGGTTATCGGAAAACGGCTTGTCTGATTTGAAAATTCCTGTTTTTTTTTTGTTTGAAGGGGTACGTTATGTTTGGTCCCATATAATTTTCATAAAAATCGGTTCAGTAAGTAGTTTGATTTTAAAATGAAAATAACATATAACAATAACATCGTAAAGAAACCTGCAGGGGCCGGGAGAAATTCTGACACATGTATATCCGCCAACCCGCAGTGGAGCATTTGTGGATTAAGCTCTTAAGCCTTCTTAATAGGAGAGGAAGCTTTTGCCTAGCAGGTGGACGTTTACAAGCTGTTAATTTACTTTTACGCCAATAAAAAAATCTAAAATGAAATCTACCACGCCAGTTAGCTCGTGACCACGAAGGATGCCACTTCGTCGAAACGTCGCGCAATAAAAAAGGTAATTACGATTCATTTTCGTGTTAAAATGAGTTAATTAAAATTTGAATAATTAAATCGCAAAGTTTAAAATATATAAGTTTTTACGTTTTTTTGCCTTACGGCACTCCTCTACAATGAATGAAATGTAATTCATATTGATAATAGTGGGTGTTATCGCGATAACTAATGGTAGTTATACCTCATAATTAGTCAGCTCGTGACCACGACGAATGCAACTTCGTCGAAACGTCGTCGTATTACTACCATTAGTTATCGCGATATGACCCGTTATATTAAATATTAATAATATAAATCGCGAAAGCCTAAAATATACAAAAATGTATGAAATGTTCTTATATGAATAGTAACATTTCTGCGATATTCCTTTGTAACGTGATATAACTAATAAGTCGAGCTAGTGAGCTGCTCACAACGCTTTGTTGGAAACACTTTTTGACATTGGATATTTGTAAGATATATCATCTTACCATTTCCCTCAAGGTTAGAATCGTTTTCTATATTTTTATGTCAAAAATGGACGCTGATAAGCAATACTGTGTTAAGCCACACGGACTTCATTTTGACAAAATTGGCTCTAAAAATGTCAAACCTAATTTTGATAAATCTGTTTGAAGCAGTGTACTTCCATATTTTCTTTTCTATTTTTATTAAAAGCTGTTAGTTCAGTTTGTTATAATGAATTAATAGCAGATAGTGAACTAAAGAGTTTTATCTAATAATATATTTTCAAATATATGAGATTATTGCATAATTCAAAATACCGAACGCTTCAATATTCTAAACATTACATTAAGAATCTTTCTTCGTACTCATTTACTTCAGATGACATGATGTTTTTACTAATCTTTAATACAACAAGCATTATCAAAATAGATCAATATCTTTAAATTTGACTTTGTGTGGGTTGACATATTATTACTTATCAACTTCCAAATATGGGCCTAAATAAAGTTAGATATCAAAGTTTCATACTTGATAGTAATTTTCTTCGAAACTATGGTTAAACCTAAAGTACGTAACGTATCTAAAGCCGAACGTTTTAACTTCATCCTTTTTCGCAATCAGTTAAAAAAAACTTAAATTACCTATTGAAAAAGTTCAGTAGTTGTAACACGATTAAAAATTAACAATGTCGAGTACAGGTTTTAAAAGTACACTCTCAGATATGCGTGGATGAAAAACTAAAGCCACGGATGGACTGTGCGTTTTTAGATACGCGTTCACTGAACGCTGTCACTGTTGGTAATGCAAAAGATAATATAAGCAAAAATTATTCAAATTATATTCAAAAATAAGCCTTAAGTCCTCAAATTTAGATACATTTTACAATGCTAAATACAGTAGCATATAACTATTGGCAATTGAGCGGTAGCTATAGAGTCCAGAAGTAAATAGACATAGTCAACGTCTCTATCTTCCAAGTCTTGTAATAATAAATCGCCTCGTCTCTCTCTTTACATTAACAGGCAGCTATCCAAATCACGTGTACATCAGTACCTAAATAGTGTGACCATAAACTTCTCTTTGAATTTTAATTTTTAGGGTTCCGTACCTTAAAAGGAAAAACGGAACCCTTATAGGATCACTTTGTTGTCCGTCTGTCTGTCTCTCTGTCTGTCTGTCTGTCTGTCTGTCTGTCTGTCTGTCTGTCTGTCTGTCTGTCTGTCGGGATGTCAACCCTTTTTTCTCAGAAATGCATAGACGTATCATGTTGAAATTAATATCATATACTCAAGTCTACGATGACATGCGGCCGTGAAAATATTAAAGTTCTAAGTCAACGCAATCAAAAGATAATGGAAAATATGTCGTATATTTTGACCATTTTAGCGTTTTCGCAAGGGAATCAAAACCTATAGGGTACTTCCCATTGACCTAGCACGATGAAATTTGGCAAGAAGTAAGATCTTATGGTACAAATAAAGGAAAAAATCTGAACACTGTAAATTTTTGTATGTATGTTTGTCTGTTTGTAAGTTTGTCTTTCAACCTTTTTCTCAGAAACGCGTGAAGGTAACAAATTTTTATCAACGTCAAGTACTCAGAGTTGTAATTACTAAAAGCTGTGAAAAAATCAAACTTCTAAGTTAACACAATCAAAAGATACGGTCATTTATATCACATATTTTAAGTATGATAGCGTTTTTAACGTTTTCGCAAGGGAATCAAAACCTATAGGGTACTTCCCATTGACCAAGCATTATGAAATTTGGCCAGGAGCAAGGTCCTTTAGTATACATAAAGGAAAAAATCCGAAAACTGTAAATTTCTGTTCGTGTGTCTGTCAGTCAGTACGTCTGTCTTTCAACCTTGTTCTCAGGAACGCGTAAATGTATCAAGTTGTAAATTGATCAAGCGGAAAATATATTAATCTTAGAATTAAAATTATATGTACTTGTAACAAATTAACATAGAAGTTGACCATGGTCAAAAAAACAATTTTACAAACACTGAGAAGAAATTTGTATCAATACGAAAACGTTAAAAAGCAGCAAACCTTTATAAACAACGCAATGCAATCTATATATCGCAGCTAACGAAATGATAGCGCGATGCAGCGTACAGCTAATGCCATCTATTACAACATTATGACATTAACTGTGATATAATTCTGCTCGATTAATAAAAAATTTTATTTTAATTATTTTTTAAACGCGCTAAAAATTATAAAATAAACTTTTCATTTAAAAGTTTTATCGACGATTTATAACGTCATTACGTAATTAACATTCAATATAAGAGCTTCACTCGATTTGATTTAAGTACTCGTATTGACTTAGTACGAAAATTTTAAAATTAAATTCAAACAGATCGAGTTATTTAATTTACTTATTTATCTACACATATAAGTCTTCTGGTTATTAGTAATATAATTAGTTATTTATAAATTTACAATTAGTTTTGTTCGAATTAAGGACTAATTATTTTCGTCTTGGCAACACTAATATATATTTCGATATTTTGATTGATAATGTAAATCTAAATATTTTACGAACGTAGTGCAGGGGTAGTGGAGTGTAGTAGAATATAAATAAAAATAAAACGAGAATAAAATATAATATAATTATGTTGTTAATGTCAAAGTCAACAAGTTAGTTCCTTGAAATTGACAAGAGATGGCACTAGGTAAAGCCTGAATCGCGCTATAACTTTTTTTTTTGAAAGCATAAGGTGTATTAGTACTTAAAATAAAATTTTGTGTTTCCATGGATTGCATCCATGATCGTGTTTTAAATTAAAGTGCTCCTAAGTAGTTTCAAAATAGTTTTTGGGACGTGATCCATATTTACATAATATTTGATTATATTTAAGCGACTTCTAAAAAGGAGTGTTTTCAATTCGACCTTGTATTTAATTTTTTTTTTTATGTTTGTTCGCCGATTACGCCGCCATTTGGGTACCGATTTTCAAAATTTTTTTTTTGTTTGAAAAGGTATACTTCCAAGGTGGTCCCATTGTCTTCAGGTCAGGATCAGATGATGGGATCCTGGAGAAATTGAGGGAACTCCTCAAATATTATAAGCAAGCGTATACCGATTTAGGTATTTTTGATAGTAACTTATGTTGGAACTGATGATGAAGACCACAAATGGCGTAGATGGGTTAGTCTTATATAGATTTCTATAAGTTTGTACGGAACCCTCGGTGCGCGAGTCCTACTCGCACTTGACCAGTTATTAAGTGTAAGTCCACGATGACTACGCTGGGCTCATCCATACCAACCGCATTCACACCACGCGCAATCCGAACCCAATAGGAGTGCGATTGGAGTATACGTGTAGTTCAATGAAGACCCAGTTATATGACATACTACATGTAATTGAGAACGCATAGTTTGTACATGCCTTTATATTGAACACGTGCAGTGTTACAGACAAATAGCTTACATAATGGAGTTATCGATAACACGAACTGTCATGGCCGCGTAAAAACATGCACTACAGGTACAAACTCGCTGATTGAATTAAAACTTTTAAACGTATTTAAATCGCGTATATTAACTTTTTTATCATCCGGTTTTGAGCGTTCAGGGTCACGGAACACATAGGATATGCCAAAACTAAGCGTTCTTCAAAGTCTCCAGTTTGTGAACATACTTCGGATAAACCTAACCATTTTATTCGATTTGATAAACCATAGATCCTCGCTAGAGAACACAGATTCATTTCTAGAATGATACGCGAGGCTATTGAAATTCAAAAACATCCGAACTTCAATAGAGAAGATGGTTAGAGACTTTAGAACACCTGGGATCCACTTATTAAAAATTTAAAATCCCAAGTCCAACAGACTGCAAGACCCAAAGAGTTAGTGCCTTCTGCGTGCAACCGGAACGTTATTCAAGATACCAACTAAGAAACCGTTGGCGGTAGTTGTAAATAATATTTCCTGAAACCTCAAATAGACAAATGTCACCTTAGTCTACCCGTGACCACGAACGCTGCAAAGTGCTCGAAACGTCGGTATGATATAAATAGTTAATATACGTGATTTAAATCCGTTTAAAATAGTTTTATTTCAATGAGTAATAATTGCGAAAATCTAAGACAACGTCACTATCTAGCTGTTTAAAGTATTAAGAAAAACGAAAAATAAACAAGCTACAAACTGAAGTGTCAGTAATTTAATTCACTTTACTTACTGTGCAGTAAAACAAAATTACTGACACATTTTGGATCCATATTTTGTTTTACAAATTCCATTTTGGAGTATATCGTTGGAAAATGTTGGAGAATTTCACGTGGACAGAATTTAATTAAATTTTATTCCTCGAGAAAACCGCATGGGGTCTCGCATCGTGATAATAAAGTTTTAGTTATTAAGAGAACTAGATAGGAATAAAACTATTACTTACAATAAAAGGTGATCGTTTTTGTTTATACAGAAATGATTAAATTCGTAAAACCACCAAAAACTTAGATACACTCGCAGATGCTGGATTATTAGATGGATTTGATACGCGTTGATTTTCTATCCGGATAACATAATTAAAATGTAATAAAAATACACTATGTATAAATGATTTTAAAAGAGTTACTATCGAGTTTCTTGCCAGTTCTTCTCGGTAGAGACTACATTCCGAAACGGTGGTAGCTTTATAAAAATCTAAAAAATATATATAATGATGTTAATCTTATTATTGAAATAAAGACAAAACTGCGTTTCTCTGAAAATTAAAGATTTATTTTACGACATTTATTTACAATTAACATAAAACTAATTACAATATATTTAACAAAATATTATCTTACCTGAAAATTAAAGAAACAACATTTAAAGCCTCTATTTCAGGTCTATTTTATATCTTAAGAAAATTCTAATAATTATAAATTTAAATATTTTTAAATGACAAAAGTCAACAATAAAAAGTAATAAGAGAAATTGACATAAATAACTAAAAAGGTTTTCTTTACATCTCCCCCCCTCAAAGAGAACAATTACGAGTAACAAAGTGGGTAATTGTTCACTTCCTAACAAACGCAGGAGACAGTTTTGTAATGTGTAATTAGTGTCATTCCGTATAGATTCAGAATGATTTGCTTCCTCTAAAATTTCTTCTAAGTAAATATCATTAAACTGTAAGTTTTGTTCATTATCTAAATATATTTTTGACATATCATTTGTCAATGTTATCCAAATTTTCCTTGTTTGATGTCTTTTATTTAATGATCTTTTTACCTTAGCATAGTTTGATGTATTTAAAATTGTTTGGTGTAGATTTGCAGGTTGACAATCGTCTGGTATTCTAAAAACCTGTCCTTCAACTGTAGCTATTGAAGTTACGCAAATAATATTTGATTTTCCATCTGCCGTTGGTTTCACGGCAAAATCAAATCTTAATTTTTCCATCTTTCGTGAAATAATTGCCGAAAATGTTGTTTTATAATGATGTTAATCTTATTATTGAAATAAAGACAAAACTGCGTTTCTCTGAAAATTAAAGATTTATTTTACGACATTTATTTACAATTAACATAAAACTAATTACAATATATTTAACAAAATATTATTATCTTACCTGAAAATTAAAGAAACAACATTTAAAGCCTCTACTTCAGGTCTATTTTATATCTTAAGAAAATTCTAATAATTATAAATTTAAATATTTTTAAATGACAAAAGTCAACAATAAAAAGTAATAAGAGAAATTGACATAAATAACTAAAAAGGTTTTCTTTACATATATATGACACGTAACTTGACGATTCGAAAGTGCTTTAAAAGCCCATTTGAATAAAGTATATTTTGAGTTTGAGTTTGAGACGTACAGTACAATTTCTAAGATCATTCTTATAAGCTACTTTTAAAGTGAAGGTTGTTTAATTATCTTTAAAATATGTAAAATTTGTTCGTAAGTTTGTATGTAAGGGACATTATCAATCCGTTTTAAAAAATTCTTTTAAATTTAGATAGTCCGTTTATTGAAGAAGGTTATAGTCAAAATAACACAACGTTGCGACTCATAGGCGTGAATTAGTAACTGTAAAGTAATGTAGTATATATAGGTAGTTCCATTTTTAATTAAGGTCCTTAAAATGAGGGGTTCTATAAGTATACCACATCATACTTACAAATATTGTTTTTTTTTTTTACTTAAATATTAGTTAAACATTTCAATCACCATTGCTTTCATGCTATCCACGACGCACGAAGCACAAGTTAAGTTTGCTCTTACCTCGAAAAAAAATAGAGACGAAACATAAACACTTTATAGCAAATACACAAGAAACGAGTTTGGGCGCGATAGATAAGCGAACAGAATAAAATAAAACATGTTCTTTATGCAGATTCTGATGTATTACAAAAGCCATCATTTGAAGTATTTTAATTAATATTCGAACGTTCTATAATGGGTCTTTATATAACGGGTCTTATCGTGATAACAAATCGTAATAATACCTTTTTATTGCCCGACGTTTCGACGAGGCGGCATCCGTCGTGGTCACGAGCTGACTGTTGTACCGCGCATCCTCCAGCGGTGAGTTCGCAATTTTGCTTCGACTACCCTCACAATATTAAATAAAATATTATTACTTCTTAATTTTGTCTTAACCGTTATTATAATGCTGGAAGAACACTACACTAACACAATCGGTTCGCGTGAACATTGTTCGAAGTACTTCACTTTTGTTAATTTTTCCATTTTGTCATCTCTGCTATATCTTCAAGATGCTAAAGATAGAAAACAGAACTCTTAAAAGTACGACTCCAAATTGCTCGCGAAAAATAAAAGTAAAAAGTCTTTTTCCTCTTGAAGTTTTATTATTTACTCTTGTTTAAATTGATTTACAATTAAATTCAAGATCTAATCTATCTCAATACAGGATTTTACTAAAATCTATTAAGCCGTGATAGCATAAAGATATATGACGGCACCAGCGATGGCTGAGCGGTAGTAGTGTCTTCGTCTACATTCGGTGGTACGGGGTCCATTACGATTTTGTATCAAAACTAAACTGGATGTAGGTATAACCAAAAAATACTAGGTAAGTAAACCAACAGTTTCGACTTGGAGGTGTAGACTGGTCGATTTCTCAAACGTAAGTGTCCATGACACAGTCCCCCACTATCCAACACGTCTCTGTCCACGTCACTAACAACAATATCACCGTGTTTACCCTTTACTACCATAGTCAGTTAAGGGACTTCTAATAAAAATTAAAGTAATTCCACGACATATATATAAAGATGTAAGAAATATTCATAAACTTTCGCATTTAGAATATAAGTTTGATGAACATAATAATAATACATTCTACTGGTAATGGTTAGTGTTTCTCAGAATTTCATACAACCTAATGAAGAAACTTTAAAATACATGTAAAACTTCCTAAAATAAAGGGATAATATACAAACTTGCTTTAAATAATAGTACAGATATTGAGATTAATCAAGCGTGGAACCGCAGCGGTCCTAAACCAACAATTGTAGTCGATTTAACTTATCTTGTATCGGTAAGTTCCGTTCAAATATAAAGAAGTTGTGGGTAGTTCTAAAACGATGAGAGAAGATATTATAATATAATAATAATTTATTTCTCTTCTCAGTTAAATATATTTTAAACAATGAATGCATTAATCCCATGCATTGTAAATCCGGTGACAAAAGAACGCGGGATGCGGTGCGGTGCGTTGCGGCGCGACATAAAACGGAAGCGTTCAAATGGCTTGATATTTTCGCGAGAATGAGTAATGATGGCTTCTTTTTATTTTGACATGATAGTGGCAAAAGCGGCCGCGTCGCGCCGCATCGCTTTCAATTCGCCTATCATTGCTTCGCAATCACTATCGCTTTGAAACGTCTACGATATATTGATTTACACCTAGAAGAAAATACTATCAATGCCTTTATAACACACCCAGTTTCGCAAGGTGGTTTAAGTAACTGTAGCCAAGGTACAGAGTTTACATGAATCGCGAGAATAATATTTACAACTGAAATTTTTGTTGAAATTAATTTCGTACTTCTAGTTTCGTGATAAATTGTATGTATTTTTTGCTGAGAATATATCCACAAGGGACACTCTTAAAGCTATATCTTTTTATTCCATATTTCTGAATGTAACTATACAGTCGTTCTCTACCCATAAAAAACAGAATAAACGAAAGAAAAAGTCAGTTTTCTATATAACTAAGTTATGAATAAAAATATCCTAACATTTTTTTTATAAAATATCCTTTTCATTCGATAAACAAAATGTGAATGGAACTGAGGTAGCCCTGGTCGTTATCCGGTAAAAAATGGGTCGAGTACAAGTTTGGCTTGTGTACCGAAGGTTCCGTACCACCACGCAATATTTTATTATTTATTGTACACAAAATTGAGTTCTCATACATTTGAGGATCCTTCACGTGAGCTCGAGTTGCCCTAGCACTTGACCATTTTTTAGTATTTGTTATTTTTTTCATAGTTTACACTATTCGTATAGTCTATTTTTTTAACTTGTCTTATTTGGTAACAATAACCGGAACAATAATCACGGATTTACGAACATTTTTTTTTATTATAATTTTTCATTATAAAAATGATTCTGTTCAATCATTCGATCGATAATTTTTCGTCTCCAACTCTCATATGTGCTTAGAAGTACTCCATATCCTTCTTATAAAAAACAAATAAAAAAATAGACTTTATAGACAAGTTTGAGGAATAAACTCATTATATACTAGCTGTTCACCGCGCCTTACTTTGAATAATTGTTTGGATACGTCATACAAATTTCATACCGTATTCCACCCAATCAAATTTTACTTAAATGCATATCATCAAAATCTATATCAAAATTAATCATAAACGGTTTAGCGGCTTAAGTATAAACCATACAAACACACAGACAGACTTTAACTCGCCATAAAAATACATAAATCGGACAACACATTGTTCAAAAGCTTATTTACACACAAAACAATCAAGGGGTTCACTAATCTCGTTTGGTAGGGAACCCTAAAAATAAACATTTGTATTATAATGTTTTGTTTCACTTTTCCTATCGGTAACCGAAAAGGGTTGGGTGAAAAGTGATATATTTTTATCCGCAAACATAGTATTGTTTTCCTTTCCTTAGCACTCTTTCCAGACTACTGCGATGTCATAGCGTGGGGAAGAGTTATATTGATTAAAAGCACTATTACGACTGCATAAAAGAGTGTTATGTTTCATGGTTTATTGAGTTTCTTTATTAACTAACTGATCTAGAAGGCGGGTAATGTTTTCGCGCGTGTGAACGGCATAATAACTTTAACGTGTAAAATTTCATCAGATTCGTATTCTTTCTCAAAGTGTCATAGGCTATGACGTCAATAAAAAATCAACATGGCGGCTGTAAGCTGTCAAAACTGGTGAACTGGTATACGAGTAACTTCTTGTAGCCTAAAAGTTTGACCGATTTCGAAGTGTTATGCGTTGGTAAGTTTTAAATTACTTACTACGTATTTTAATCTTTATATTCCCCTGGGATATCCAAGTGAAATCTATGCATATGGGTTTTAAAACTGCAATCTATTGCTTTGGATTTACAAATTTTGACAACATATCTGTTCGAGCGAGTATCCATAAGATAATTCAAAAATGATATTCGTTCTAAGGATGTCTCCTGCGAAATGGCACTTTATCTCGGAATATGGCATGCGTTGGCAGTACAACCGACTTAAATACCGTGACGGCATGCGACAGGACACTCTCATGCCGACATGCCCCCAATACGCTACCAATCCCGAGTCCCTTACGTATGTGTGCGTGTATATAAAACACTTCTTTGCTTCTATGTGAGAGATGAACACTTCGTGTGTTCCAACTAAAACTTATCGGTGTTAGAAGTTTGACGAGTGCATCTGTGTGTCTATCTGTGGCATCGTAGCTCCCTAATAAATGGATTGATTTTGATGTTTGTTTTTTTTTTTGAAAGCGAATGTAATCAGGATAGTTCTTAGCTATAATTTATGAAGATTTGTTCAGATGTTTAAAAGATAACAGCTCTATTCTGGTTGTTGAAAGGATCTGTGCAACTTATAGTAGTCTAATCGGCTCAAAATTTACTATACTATGTAAAATATTAAAATTACGTAATCTTGACCTGATATTGCAGCATCGTCTGAAATCGACAGAATACACATCCCGTCACCAAACTACAGCAGATGTAGCGAATCGGGCTCGTTGAATAGTTTATAAAATTATTTCACTTTTTCTTTAATTAGGTTTCATTAATTGTATAGATTCTACCAAAAGATTGAAAATTTTCAATTCTGCCTGTCGTCCTGTGATGGTCAAATTTTGTATAAGTTTTTATTTAAAAAATGGCTTGAAAAAATCTATAGCTTTCAACGGCATTAATACTATTTATAATATTTATTTATAGAAATAAATGAAATACATTTCAATGCAATATCATTTCACTAATGAATTAAATAAAACAGCTTCGCTTACTCGAGAAGTGATTCAGAAATCCGCTACAAAAATATAAAAGAAAGAATTTATCTTATTAAGTTTGACATTAATGGATAGTTTCATTGAATTTTCTTTGACTGGGACTTTTAAACACTGCTCTGTTTTCCGAGAGAACATTTTATGCTCAGAATTTTACAGGAGAAATAAATTCAGGGGAAACGTTGAGTTTCTTATTTGAAATGAAAATACATTCGAAGGAATGATGTTTGCCTTCTCAAGATGTTGTTGAAATATGTTGCCTATCTTTATGTTTAGTATTATAAGTTTTTATTTATTTTCATGTGAGCACTGGATTTTATTGTAACGTCCTGTACATGTCCCACAACTGGTCAAATACATTGTCTCCTATTAAGGAGAAAGTTAGGAGCTTAATGCGCGACACTATTCCAATGGCGACTAAACATGTGTCAGAAATTCTCCCGACACATAGACACATACAGGTTCCCTCACAATGTTTTCCTTCACCACCGAACACGAGATGAATTGATACACAAAAGTGCTTAAAACTTAGCGATGCTAGGGGATTTTTTTCCCCAGCAGTGGGACATTTACAGGCTGCCCCTTTACAACGCTAAACCAACTCTGTTCAATACGACTTTTCAATTTTATTTATTTGTATACAATAACATTATAATACTATTACAGTTAAAGCACATTTATCATGTTAAAAAATTCATGTCATAATGTTTATCAATGAACATAACACACGAAAAATCCAAGCATTTCGTAAATCCTTTAAACTTTTTGCCTTCAAATTACAATACATTATATTGCACTGCATATAATATAATATAGAGATTGCATTCAACAGACAGGCGAGCTGAGAGAACGATGTATCATACACAAGAAGATCACTGGCGAGGCGCCAGACACCGGACCTAACAGATGATTGCTCAGAGGAGCTCAACGAACTATTGATGGATGCTTGAAAAATATTATTTTATAAAAATCCTATTTAAGTAGGCGAGACATTGCTTAAACTACATGAAATGTCTTCATATATTGTTTTTATTTTTTTTAAAGGTGCTTCTTGTCGTTACTAAATATCTTCCTCAGAGCTAAGTTAAAATTATTGTTTGAAAATCAAATTAACATCCCAAAATTAATATTACGGTTTTACTAGCAGTGCAATTTATTCGCAGAGGTCATCTTGTTGACTTAATTGCCAAAAAAATATATTACAGTAGTTTTATTTCTGATATATTTTCTGTCATTTGCTGAAGTCTGATTTCATCAGATCATTTTTTGTATTATAAAAAACTGTTAGGTAACGAGCGGACATGGGACACCTGATGTTAAGTGGTTATGGAAATATAATGTATATTTCACCAGAGAAGACACAAAGTTGTTGCCAGCTTAATAAGTAATATGAAAAGTAATAGTACGTACAGATATGATTTTAGGAGGAGGTTAGGGCTCCAACTCCAAGGTCTTATCATCTCCACTGGTGACAGGAGAGCTGACACAATTTTCGCCCAGAGTATCGGAATTGCGATTCAAAGAGGAAACGCTGCTAGCATTCTTGTCGCCATTTCGAGCGGACATAGTTAATACAGTAACCAAATGTCCCTTGAGGTTTCAATCGCGTTTATGTTTACTGCTTCGCTCCTCTTAGTATGACCCTCCCCCGAAATCGTACACGCCAAGTAGAAAAATCTTCTAAATCAAAACTTTAAAAAAATATATACCAACATCGAAAACAAAACAAGTAAACCAAAACGCAAAACAACGTTTTGAATTTGGTGCCAACTAAAACATTCGAAGTCGGCGCCAAGTAAAACTTTTTTCGTGTATGCAATGTCCAATCCAAAAATAATAATTTAAGCAAGAATAATATTTGTAAATTTTACTCTCGAGAGCGATATAAAGCAACTGTGTATACGTTTTAAGTAGTTACGAAAGCTGTGAATGTCAAAAATAACTAGAAGTACCATGTAAAGCAATGAGAAATCACTTATGTAAGACTCTATGAAAGTCTGAGAGCAAAACATATAATTCTCGCCTAAGAAAGTTCTAAATGATTTTTAGGAATTTCATTTCTGTTTCGTGTTGTAAGAATATGGGCGGAAATAAGTTTATTTCCAAGGGTCATCGGTCTTCACTCCTGGGGCGACTCGTTTATCTCAATTAGTACGTGCGTGGAAATTAATTAATGTATGTTCATTAATTATAAAAAATGTACCCAAAATCAGCATTATAAATATTTTTAATGCGTTTATTTATTTATGAGAAAATGACTACATCGGCCTACAATGGAGATAGTTATGTATATAATTATTTGTCCTGACTGACTGATTCATCAACGTAAAGTCATACCGCTGAAACTATATAACGGCTTGGGCAGTTGATACCTTTTGTGTTGGAAGCTTCCACAGAGACAAGGATTTTTTGAAATTTCACCCCTAAGAGGAAAGTATAAGGGATGAAAGATTCGATGAAAGTCCATCATTTTCAAAGTAAGTAAGAAATGGTTATTTCTGGTTAGAAATAGATGCACAATATGTACATCAGCGTTTTTTTTTACCCCTGAGCGGGTGAATAAGGGATAACATTATAAAAATAAACCTTTATGTAACTCAAGCGAAGCCGGCGCAGGCCGCTTATATTTTATAACTATGCGCATGTTACTTTCATACTATTTGATATTAAAAATCTGTACTCATTTCCAACTTTGACAAGCTCGTTAATTGACTTGTTAACCCAAAGATTCTTTCGCCTGCCAGTCGCTGGCTGATTGCGAGTCGTCAACCAAAGTGGTCGTCATTCTGGCTGTACGGTGGAATACCTTTGCCTTTTCCTTCTAAAGAAAGAAAAAAGCGGAAAAAAAATGGCCGACATTCTGTGTGTCAAATTCCATGAAGTTATAACATATCTATAGTTATAGAGGATCTACATTCCGAACCGGTGGAAAATCATTAATTCATTAGTTTTTTTGTTTCTATATTGACGATTCATGTGCTTGTAAAAAGCCTACTCGAATAAAGCATATTTTGATTTCGATTTTGATTTTGATATATAATATCAATGGCACACAATCACATTTGTAATACACAGTTCAGTAATCATTTGTCTGTGTGATATATACTACAGTATACCTATCATAGTAGATAAAAAGACGACATTGTCAAAGATTTGAATTGCGATGTCTTAAAAAAATTACATTTCGCCCACGAAGGCGAGGCGCGTCATTAATTTATTGTATACTTGCTAAACCCGCGACTTCGTTCGCGTGGACTACACGATGGTATGTCTCATATAAAGCAAGGATAATACTCTTTGGCGCCTCTCAAGGAACGAGTATTTTACTCGTATTAATAAATAGCATTATGTAAAAATTTGCCTTTTCTTTTAGTGTTGCATATACTATTACTTCCCAGATGCTAATATTCTTATACGTGACATTAATAGATGGTGCAATATTACAGAATCTGTTTTTTTTTTTCAAATTTAGTTTAGATTTTTTGGGTTAGGAAAATAAAATTTCTAAAATAAAAGTAGCGTAACTTACTCCTTGCAATATTAGATATCTGCTAGTGAAAATCCTGTCAAAGTTGGTCCAAAGATGAGCCGGAACGAACAGACAGACGGACAAAGATTAAAAAAATGTGTTTTCGATGTAAGTATTTATTAATTTCTTATGCATTTAGTTAAATGCAAAAGGCTAAAACTTTATATTTTATAATTGGTTGTAACGTAACGATATTTTTACCAATTTGAAACAGGTCAGGTTGGCCGAGTGGTCTAAGGCGCCAGATTTAAGCTCTGGTTCCCGAGAGGGAGCGTGGGTTCGAACCCCACACCTGACACGTGGTACGTAGAAGGCCGTTTTTTCTTTCTTTTTATATTAACAAAAATTATAATCATCGTAAATTTTAACTCCTCTAACGAGATTTTAATAGTAAGTAAAAATTAAATAAAAGTATCTTTACAAAATTTTTAAAAATATTAGTTTATCGGTGTAGGCGTGAAAACGTAACATACAGACAAACATGCAGGGTTATTTTCGTATTTATAACCATAGTACGAATTATTATTATTTATTTATTTACGGAGTAGAACGACATTGTACCACTTACACTACTCAATTAAAATATTATTATAAAAAATACTTACACTATAAAGGAAATCAACAGTCGTTATCAACTCGCATAACTTCAGACATTCCAATATGAAAAATCGTCTGTCACTTGATTCACTAGCAAATACATCACACTCTGGCTTTGAATCCAGGATTCGGTTTGAAAATGAAATTATATAGACACATATATATCGTAAGCATATTATATCAAAGATTTTGATATAAAACCTTAAAAAAATTAAACTGACTTCAAAAACGAAACAAAGTCGGTGCTAAGTAAAACATTCGAAACCAGTGACAACTAAAACCTCTTACGTGCAGTATACACCTCTCTTTACTAGCACTGACTTCAAAACAAGCAGCATAAACAACACAACATAATTCTTACAAATAAGGTATTTCTCGAGCCAACAAAGTTTCTTCTTTTACATAGTGTCATGGAATGAACTTAAAATTAAACAAAGTTAAAGTTAGTTTCTACTTTACTTGTTTCGTTTTCGAAGTCGGTTTATTATTTTTTAAGTTTTTTTTTTACAATTTAAAGTTACGAATATAGTAAGGCGGTGAGGTACAGCTGGTGATTTACCTAAGTTACAATAGCCCAATATCGACTGCTTATCACCATTAATAAAATATTGCTTTTCTCGCTGAAAAGTTCCCCCGATTTCCCTAAGATCCCATCATCTGATCCTGATCTGGGGTCGTAGACGTATTCAAGCAAAAACTCATAGAAATCGGCGAATACCTTCAGTCAAACATAAAAAGTCCTATATTTTCTAAATCGGTTAAAATTTTTTTTTCAGAATATATCGTACGCTTAGTATAAAAGTGACCGAAATCAAAAATTTACTTGGACTTTTGACACCAAAACACAAAATCGATTTACACTTGAGAATTCTGAATTTCAGTCGGTCGTTCAGAATTTTAAATTCAATATCACAAAATGTTAGTAGATTAGTTTTGTTTTTTTTCAAAATCATTGAATATAAAGCACAGATTTATATGAATCTAAATTTGAATTATTAACATAGCTAAAGACAGGCAAAGTTGGGAGTGGGGGGGGGGGCGGTTCTGGGAAAAAATAAGCAAATATCACAAGGGAGTTAGGAGGAGGGTTTACCTCACCATGTATCGTCTAAAAAGTTGCAAAAAAATATCACGTGATTAATGGACGACCCTAACTCGTTTTACACAGGTTTTGATTTCGATCATTTTAATACTAAGCGGTATGTAAACGCATCACTCAACGGCCCCCATTAGGAGATCCTGATCCTGTATCAAGGGTTCGGAAACACGCACAACATTAACACTGTTCGGTATTTAGGCAGGTTAAAAAAAGACTTCTTTGGTTTTGCTAAATACTTTTACTGAAGAAACAGGTTACTAAGACAAGAGATCGTGGCGGAATGAATTTCAAAATTTTAGTATAAACGAGAATAAAGTGTTTACATAGACAAACAGAATTATAAATTTTTACATAAATTATTGTAAGTAACATAGACCAAAATAGTCAAGAATGTCATATGAAATAAATATATGCAGCTACACACGTAGGCGCCAACAAACACAAACACCCAGACCACGACAAACATCCGCATGGCCAATTTAGATGTTTGCCGTGAGCGGGGATCGAACCCGCGACCGTTAGCGCTTCAGTCACTTGCTGTGACCACTGCGCCAATCTGTCTGTCTAATATAAGTATGTGAATCATTCCTTCTTGGTAAAGCTCGTCGCTTTAATAGGGAAATGTGTCTTCAACTACTATGTGCTGGAGCATAATACAATACAGTAATTTTTAATGCCACTGTGGAACAAGTCTTTGACTTCTATTAAAGGTAGAGATTTCGAGTTCGAAATACGTAGAGTCGCAATTTTCAGTATAATATTATAAAAGGTTACATTTCTACCAGTGAATTAACACAATAGTACAGCAATATGAACAGAATTAATTACATTTTATTCATGTATTCTACAAATAAAAAGGGCTCTTAAACATAATTTTCTACAATTTCATTATCTTGGCCTCATTCCAGCGCTAATTTCACTCCAGACAAGTACTCGTAGATAACTTCATTACGGTGTGACAATACTGGATAGGAGGGACGTAATATTGAAACGTACGATTTAAATTAACTACTACTGAATTCAGTAAATTAAATTAAAATGTAAGGCCTAATTTTATATTCATTTAATATAAATTTTATGAATTGACTCCAAAACAGAATAGATAGTCTAGTTTTTAAAACAAAAATTCTATGCGACGAATCTGAAAGTATACCCTTTCAAATCTATATAAAGAAATAAAATTTAAGTGTCTGCTTGTAATATTAAATTAACAACCTTTTACTAAATGCATATGAAATTATATACGTTATATTTAAAAAATCAATGATTACAATTTTTGTCTGTCTGTCTGTTTGTTCTAGCTAATCTATGAAACGGCACAACAATGACATTACTATACAATTAATAAATAATGTAAATATTATCTTACACTTTAATCTTGTCGTGTACAATATATGTATACATTGTGACGCTAGGTCGCACAAGAAAAGCCGAAGATTACCGAAAATTGTCGAAGTTTAACATTGGCGAAATCGGAAGTCCTATTAATAACTGTTTTCGAAGAAAAAATATAACCTACGTTGTCAAGCAAGTTGGCGCAGAGGTTACTACAGTTTACTGAAGCGCTACAGTCTACTGAACGGCTAGTTAGCGATGGTGGTGGTTAGCGAGTTCAGTCTCGCTCACGACAAACATCTGTTGTTCAACGACTGTATATCGTGGTCTGGGTGTCTGTGTTTGCATTGTGGGTGTTCCCACACCCACGAAACAGGACCTCGAGATCCTAATAAGAGCCGGTGATGGTGATCCGTTTATTTATTCATTGAACCCTCTTTAAAGAGAACTGCTAATAATTTATAGCTAGACAATCGATCGCAGCAATCGTGAGTCATGAGCTGTTAGTATTTGAGGAGTTCCTTTCTAAACAATCGTACATAAATACATATACAAGAGTGGAATAAGTTTCCTTTTAAAAAAATCGGTTAAAACAGCTATAACTTTTAATACATCTTAAGTTCTATGCCATCGTCTCATGGGAAATTACTCGGTTTGCCTGATCAGATAAATGTTCATTACGAAAATGACTGCGGAATTTTAGTACAAAATGTTAGATTCTCGAACGGAATATGAAGGTATTTCAACAGACTTTCGAAAAAGGACGAGTTTTTCGATTCTCGGAGAACTTTTTTCATACTCTTAGGGCTTTTTCTTGCCACCACACTTGTGTAAACCTTCAATTAATTACTTACCTTAGCTACCGCTCGTGGTTTCACTCGTGTTTATTATTACTGCTTTACTCCTGAGAGTCGTACCATAATGGAATATAGCCTATAATCGATTTCAATAAACGGGCTATGAAATTTTCCCAAAAAAATTCTGGGTTGGCTGTTGGGTAATAGCGTTAAGTCTGCCCATTTCACATTTTTCTTATTGTGCAATAAAGTATATTTAAAAAATAAGGTTCAGTAATAGAATCTCATTCACGAGAAACAAACTTCACATATTAAAATTTAAGCTTAGGCGAAAGTCAACAAAACAATTCCTAAACTGACTTATACTCAAAACCAGAAAACAATACGGTCAAAGATTCATCCCGCTGAGCATGAATTGTGCAGATGAAGTGATATTCAGCTGAGAGAGACAAGGCTGGCCGGCCACGCTCCGATGAATGGCACACTTGAGCAATCGGAAGATGATTTGATTTACAATCCACAGTACTAACAAAGAATAATTTTGGTTAGGTAGTTCTGAATATACCTTATACGTATTATTCAATATTATTATACTTACTAAATTTTATAAACGAGAAAGCTTATAAGTATCTGAATGTTGATAAGCAATAATGTGTCAACCCACAAAAAATCAAATTCTGCATCACCTTCATTACAACATTGTTAATGTTTAAAAAAAATTGAAGTCATATAAACTAAATAATTACGGAAAAAAGTTTCTTCATTAATTGGTTCGAGTTTCACGTGCGTTAAATATTTTGCAATTTATACAATAACATCAAATATTTGAAAAAAAAAAAATTAAATAATATATTGTATAATATATATAAATCTGATTTTAATTCTTCATACCTTTTATCAAAAAGTAAAAGATAAGATGGATATATGTATACTTCTTCAAAATATTTTTTAAGAAAAGGAAAAATCTTTAAGAGGCAATTTTCTCAAAACGAAGTCCATGTGGCTTGACACAGTATCGCTTATCAGCGTCCATCTATGGATGTTTATTACTCGTTAACGCAAAAACTACAAAATGGATTGTAATGAAACTCTACCATTACATAGCTTATACATCAAAATAACACAGCATATAATTTATAAAGACTATGTGAATTGTCCAAGATATAACGATAAGTGTCAAGTGAGTTTAGAAATTCCTTTAGTATTCAGTATTCTGACATGCGTTACAAACACCTAACTTTAATTAAAACTAATCCTGCGCAGACAAAGTCGCGGGCCCAGTTAGTATAAATTGTCGTGCATCATAGTATCATAACATCATTTTTGAAATCAAACAAAACAGTAATATTAAAGAAAACATAGTAATCAAAAATTACGCATGCTACAATTTTAACCGACTAAAAATGAGAGGCGTTATGAGTTTGACTTATGTATTTATGTGTCTGTCTGTGGCATCGTTGCTTTCTTAGGAATGAATCAATTGATGCGGTTTTTTTAGTTGAAAGATGATGTGATCGGATGGTTCTTAGGTATTGGTTCTTAGGTAATTCATAATGATCTGGTCAGACGTTCCAAGGTTATCAGTTCATTTATGTTGAAAGGATTTTAGATACTTACACTGATTTAACCGATTAAAAATTCTCTATACTGTGACTTCAGTGATACTAAAATAGTATAGTTCCGTAACCTTGATTTGATGCTCTATGCGGTGCTGATGATGTGTTCTCGGATGTGTAGAATAAACAACTCTTTAACTTACAGCAGAAGAGCCTGTTGGGGATCGTTGAATTGGTCTTAAGTAATAAATTATCAGGGTTATTTTTTAATTTTTGATTTCAAATTATGACTGTGAAATTCGTAGTTTTTAAAACTAGCGAATTCAAATAAAGAAAATACTCCTCAGCGTGACATAACACGTACAAACACTTAAAGAAATGATAAAGTATACAAAAACTGGGCATTATAACCGTAGTTCCAGCCAGATTAAATATTAACCCACAGATCTCCCTAAGAACATAATAAATATAGTAGCAGGAAACATTTGTAGGAACATTTGTTCTTGGTCTCTGCTCAATTGAATAGACACTTTGCGGGAATTGAAAAGGGTTGGCGAATTAAGGGATTGAATAATTTATCACATAGCGACCTCGAGTGTTATAAGGTGTTTTTTTTTTCAAAATTCTTTTTTCTCTTTTTGCGACGACATGGTATGAATTACTTTAAGCTTAAATTGTACCTAAGCTAAGTATCTTTATTTGATTTAATTTTTTAAAAAGAGCCGTAAGAGCCTTAGTGGTTAGAACACGTCGATCTCAACCGATGATTGAGGGTTCAAACCCCGACTAGCACCGCTAAATTTTCAAGCGCTAAAATTTGTGTTAAAGTTCATCTCGAGCTCGGCGGTGAAGGTACACATCGTGAGAATTTCTACACGTACCGAAAGTAATTCTGACACATACTTGTATATACCTGCCAACCCGCAGAGAAGAAGCGTGGTCGATAGCTCTAAGCCTTCTCCTTAATAGAAGAGGAGGCTTCTGCCCAGCAGTGGGACATTTACAGGCTGTTACTTGAAATGAGCAATTCTTATATATACGTGCAATGTGCATATGTACATGGATACTGATAAGCAATAATGTACCACAAAAAGGTGAATTCGGAGATATGGATGTATCCTGATAATAATTAATAAATAAATAAACGCATCACACTCAACGAACCCCAGGATATGATCCTGTGTCGGGGGTCCGGAAACACACACAAAACAAGCATAAACACCCAGACCACGACAAAAATCTGTATGACCAATACAGACGTTTGCCGTGCGGGATCGAACCCGCGACCGTTAGCGCTTCAGTCAGTTGCAGTGACCACTGCACCAACCTGTCAGTCAATGATAATGCGTCACGTATTTAACATCATTCAAAAAATTTTTATGCCACAATTTTTGTATAAACTGAATCTAAATATAATTTCCGAAAAATTATATTTAGATTAAGTAGTAAATAAAAAAAATCGATTTAAATATAATAGTAAAATCGGCCTACGCGTTTGGTTTGTCTAAATAGCGCCACAAAAGTACAAATCCTATACATACACAGACTGATAAACACATTACCCTCCCATTCATCGCGTAAACAAAAACTAAGAATGTATTTCCCTAACATATTATACTCGTGTAACTCGTGTATAATGCAATACACTGCAAAAAAGATAAATTTCAAAAAACGCTCATACACACCCATGCAATATTTATGAATCGACTTTAAAATTCAAGATAGTTTTCACCGTCATGTTTGCTCTACAAGCTCGCAGCTGTCACGTTGGAGCCGAACTTTGTTCTACCGATTCTTTTATATTTATGAATATTAAAAATAGCTGAGTTCTTCCTCTTGTCTATGTTAAAATAAAAAAGGTGTTATTGTTATGTTATACTAGCTTTTGCCCGCGACTTTATCCGAGTTTCCGTCGTTTTTTGTAAAAAAAGTAGCATATGTCCTTCCTCAGGATTCAGTGGTTTTGATGTGACAGACAGATCAAATATTGTATTTTAATAGGGAAATATAATACGTTAATACACAATACTTGATTTCTATGATTTTTTTTTATTAATAATGTTAACTTTTTTAAATTAGGGATGAGTGAGAGTATTATAAACGTAAGAGTAAACAAATATAATCAGAATGCTCCGAACTGCTAAGCTATCAGTAGTTACACGTGTTATTGTGATTCAACCATAAAAGATAGACTTATGCTGTTGCGGGACATTTTTAAGAAATTTTTATGTACAAAATTTCCGTCCTACATAATTTTTTATGTAACTTTAACCATTAAGGCTGCATACGTGACGGAAGCTTAAAAATTGGAGTAACATTTCTCGTTTTCCCAAAATTTCCCTTCACTATTCTGCTCCTATTGATTGTAACGTGATGAAAAGTATACTATAACCTGCCCAGTATCCATCGAGTAGTATAGACAGACAGACAGACAGACAAAAATTTTACTGATTGCATTTTTGGCATCAGTATCCATCACTAATTAACCCCTGATAGTAATTTTGAAAATATATTTCATGTACAGAATTGACCTCTCTACAGATTTATTATAAGTATAGAAGATGTCACCCTCATTATCATTTCAGCAGTAGAAAGTTCTCTGCTGGACCTTATACTATAGGCCTTCCCTATTTTACTTTGGAAAAGGCATTTATGCATCCTGTTAAAGGCGGGTATGTGTATCTAGACACACACTAAAATCTAAAATCCTTGTTACGCCACTTTTGGAGTACCACAGAATCGCTATGGAGCATACCACCACGTCATTCACCATAAATAAAATGTTCTCAGTGATATGTGATTTCATCATATGACTTTTCGAAATAAAGCAGCATATTTACAAGATACTCCATTCGATTGTTCATATAGGCCTTTCCTAAAGATTTCCAAAGGGACCAGTTCAAAGTCACTTGCAAGTTATATCAAGTTATATTGTATAGGTGTGCATGAGCGTTTTCTTTAATCTATGTTAAATATTTACATAAGAACATTAATGAAAGTCATTTTTTCGCTTAGACTTGTAATTAAGGTCTCGATATGTCAAATATGCTATAAATCCATTCATATGCTTTCATTTTACCAAAAAAACCAAGAACGATACTGATATCAGAAAAGAAAATATATCTGTATTTCGCAGTTTCGTGTACTTTGTCCTCACTTCTCATTATCGAGCTATTGCACTTTAAGGATCTCAGTTTTGGGCAGTCATTCCTTCTCGTGTCATTCTTTTATTTAATGTCCGTTAAATACATCATTGTTCTCGCTGAACTCTAAAACGACTAGAGAGATTTTGATATCATTTTAAGACAATCATCAGATTAGCTTAGTCGCGATCATGGAATTTTAGTAGCAGTTTCGATGTCAAAACACACGGACATCATTTTGGGAATATGGCGTCCAAAGAATACATTTATTTGAAAAAGCATATATCCATCTTTTCTTTTTTTTTAATAAGAGAGTATAATGAATTAAAAGCAGATCGGTATAATCAAAAGTTTTATTTAATTATAATTTTAATATATGAGATTATTGTACATTTGTAAATATGGAACACAATTCCATATTCATAACATTAGATTAAGAAACCATTTTGCATACTTATTTAGTTCATATATTTTTAAACGTTTTTGTATAATGTTAAATACGTGAGGCATTTATATTATCAGACTACATCAATATATCCGAATTTGACTTTTTGTGGGTTGACATATTATTGCTTATCAGAATCCATATATGGAACATAGCTTGTAAACTGTAAAATAATTTTAACATATTAAACATAATACGTTTCATTTGAAACCAGTAATAGCTAAAGCCATAAAATCTCTTGTACTACACGTATGTAACCGTGTATTATTTTGGCGCAGAACCAAACGGAATCGAGGGAAGCTGATTGTACATCTTCCTCGCTGCCAACACGCTCGTAATGATAATTCTAAGACAAAACAAGAGTATTTAAAGTATTTTCCAATTCTCATAGCGACGAGGTTAAATAAGTTAAGATATTACATTACTAATAAAAAAAGCATAGTGATGTTTTAAGGTAGTCTCGAAATTAAATCTTAAATAAGTTTTTTAACATGGCGTCTACCAGCCATATTGGTTTTTTGGTGACGTCATAAACCTATAAAACTAAAAACCTCATTAATGAAAAAGAAACTCGCTATACATACATTACTATATAATAGTAACACAATCACTAATATTATCCATAAATGTATGAACAACGGGATGCATAAATGCCTTCTCATAGCGACGAGGTTAAATAAATTAAGATATTACATTACTAATAAAAAAAAGCATAGTGATGTTTTAAGGTATGCTCGAAATTAAATCTTAAATAAGTTTTTTAACATGGCGTCTAACAGCCATATTGGTTTTTTGGTGACGTCATAAAACTAAAAACCTCATTAATAAAAAAGACTCTCGCTATACATTAGGGTGTCCCTTATTTTTCAAAGTTTTCATTTTTTAACGCATACCCCTTAGTTTTGTTCATATGTTCCTAAAACACTCGAAACCAAATTTTTACTTCATTTGGAGAACGATAAGCCGTGCCGACTTGGATCGAAACATGTTCATACAAGTAACGCCGAACTAGCGGCGCGCACCCGTTATATTTGTCATTTATTCACAGTAGCTTTCAAGATTAACATATTGTATTAATGTTTAAAAAAATGGCAGTGGAATTAAGAAGCAATAAAAAATGTATTTTCTTAGTTGGTGACGTGAACCATCAAATAACTGGAGCAAAGTTACCGTCTGATCGTCAAGTTCTTGCAGTCCTCTTTTTTAACATTCGCCAAGTTAAATTGACTGTTAATGAAAGCGGAAATCTTGCTGTTCGAGAGTGTATCATATTCTGGGTAAAAGCTAAAATCCTAATCAACCTTCCAGCTTTGACGAAAGCCTTGTTGAGGAACCCTTGCCGTCGACATCTTAAATGGTAAGTTTTGTAACAGCTACAAAAAGAGAAAAGAAGACTTCGTCACTCCTAAGTTAGTTGCCGCTTTATTTAGATGTCAATTAAGCATAAGGGACTCTGTCTATATACTTCAGCCTGTAGTAGAAGCCCTAGATCTAAGCTGTGATGAGTTCCCGATAAATAAATACATGCAGCGCATTCACACACAGTAGAAAAGATAGAGCGGAAGCTATAAAATTAGATTTTAATAATAATTTGCCTGAAACGGTAACCGTTCACTGGGATGGGAAATTATTACCCGGACTAGACGTAAGAAGTGCTAAAGAAGAACGCCTGCCAATTCTTATTTCATTTGGAGAAAAGAAACAACTTTAAGCTGTACCCAAACTGGAAAGTTCTTCCGGTCAAGATCAAGCTAAAGCTGTTTTAACTGCACTTCATGACTGGAACCTCGAGGACAAAGGACAAATAATGTGTTGTGACGCAGCTGCATCTAATACAGGGCGACTAAAAGGAGCTTGTGTACTTCTGGAACAAAAATTAGACAGGGAATCATTACTCTTTGCTTGCCGCCACCACGTTTACGAACTGGTTTTAAAATGTGTATTTGAAACAAAAATCCACCACAATCATAAATAGCCCCGACATCCCGTTTTTATATAATACATTCCATCGAAAGATGATATGTCTAATTATTTGTATGGGAGGTGGCCGTTTAAAAACTACGCTACATGTTTTCGTATATTTACGTGATTGCTAAAATTTTAAATTAAATAACTGAAAACGGTTTATCGCGTTCATTACACTTTAATATCTAGACCTGACCTGACTGAAAAATGTAATAAACACAATAAACTCGTATTAAGTTATTTAATTTAAATGAAAATACGTAGTTTTATGTATTATATCCGTCCTAATAAACTTATAATAATATTATCTTATCTTTACAAAATTTATTTGCGCGTTTAAACATTGATACAAACTTCTCGAAGAAACCCGTTTCTAGATGGACAGAAGATGTATCCCATTTGCAGGCAAAAAGAAGGGTTCTTTCTTTAAGGGCCGTGAATGATACAGCTGAAAGAGGTCTAAAACTTATTGAAGATTTTCATGGTTTAGTCACTGCAAAGGAAGACCAAAAACAATTTTTGCTGCGCTGTGTACAAGAGCATAGAAATCTGTATCCAGACTGTAAAAAAGAGACCCTTAATCGAAAATATCCTTGCTGATTTGTGATGTTCTTTTGATTAATAAATACCTATTTTCTAACTTTCTCTTCAATTATTATTTTTATACAATATTTTAACATTTTATTTCATTATATTACACATACACAACGATAAGCGTTATAGACAGATGCAGACAACGATTTTTAAAATCTTCAAGGCTCTGTCGGCACAGGTTAATGTTGACATATAAAGATAAAATTTCGTATTCCATTAAGTTTTGGTAGTTTAAAAAGAATTACGGGGTATGCATTTCGATATCTGAAAAAATTTTTTTTCATTCATATAAGGGACACCCTACTATACATACATTACTATATATTAGTAACACAATCACAAATATTATCCATAAATGTATGAACACTTATAGATAATATTTGTATACTTCGTAACACATATGAATGTGTTCTATATAATTTTTTATGTATTTTTTTAAATTGCACTTTATTAAAATTCTCCAATAATATTTTGTCTGATTTCATTATAATTTTATAGACTTTAAAATTTTTATCGTTAAATCGAATTATTAATGAATAATAATTAATTAAAAAAATTAAAATCCTAACTGCCTAACAAGACCATAGAGATTCTTTATTAATCAACTTTAAATCGTTATAGATTCTAAACAGTAATTCTGATTAAAAAATGATATGAAAAATCTGAAATTGATATTACAATACCCACGTATCACAGTTCGTCGACTTTCATTTTTTTCTTGTTAACAATATGGCGTCCAAAATTGGATACTTCGATTCGGCCATTATTATATTTTCTATAACATTTGCGACGCTATGACGAAACAACGTATCATTTATCAAAATCGGCCCACGCGTTTGGTCTAAATAGTACCACTAAGGTACAAACCGACATAAATATGTAGACTGATTAACACAATAATATACATAGAATTACTAATAAAAATTACACGATCGCAACTATGCTAATCGATGATGATGACTGTCTTAAAATGATATCAAAATCTCTCTAGTCGTTTTAGAGTTCAGCGAGAACAGTGATGTATTTAACGGACATTAAATAAAAGAATGACATCATAAGGAATGATTTCCCAAAACTGAGATCCTTAAAATGCAATAGCTCGATAATGAGTAGTGAGGACAGAGTATACGAAACTGCGAAATACAGATATATTTTCTTTTCTGATATCAGTATCGTTCTTAGTTTTTTTGATAAAATGAAAGCATATGAATGGATCTACAGCATATTTGACATATCGAGACCTTAATTACAAGTGTATAAGCGAAAAAATGACTTTCATTAATGTACTTATGTAAATATTAATATAACGGGGTCTTATCGCGATAACTGGTAGTATACCTTTTCTATTGCCCGACGTTTCGACAAAGTTTGAATGAACAATTGTTTTCGTGACCACGACGGATGCAACTTTGACCACGACAGATTTATTTGTTTGTTTGAAACGATTAGTTATCGCGATAAGACCCGTTATTTTAAATATGAATGGTATAAATCGCGACGGTTTGAAGTATATGATAAACACATTACCCTCCTTAGTGTCGCGCAGTCCGGTAAATATGCGTTTTATGTTAAAAACATAAATATTGATCGTTCGCAAACTGGAGCTCGAGCTTTATTACAAGCGGTGGTTGGACGCGGCTTTAAACTGACCTGCCAATAAATTGCTGTCCCTTCATGAATAAATTCAATTAAATTCACTAGAGGTTTATTTTTAATATTTTCACTATCGTGAAAAACAAAACAAAAATTTAAAAAGTAAATCTGACGATGATTTTATAGTTAAGCCACTGAACTATTTTACTGAGGTTTACTGAAAAAATAGCTTTTTTAGTAAACCTCGGTAAAAAAAGTTTATTAATAAATAGTATTACATATAAATAAGCTTAAATACAATTTTCAATCGTCATTTGACAAGATTTATTTTATTTCAAAAACATTTCTATCAATTTAGCAAATAGTAAAAGTAGTTTTCATTTCTCTCGAGACAGATATTTTTATTTGTACAATATTTATTCCTATATGTATTTCTATTTGTACGAATATTTGTTCCCAGGTCTGAGTGTTTGTCCTCGTGGCTCTCACTACCGTGTCCGCTCTCCTAGCACGTTAAGATAAAAATCAGTAACTTGAAACAGTAGACAAGCCTGATATAACAGAGAAAACAATAAATAAAAGAAGAACTAATATCTCTTTCCTCTGAAAGAAGAAAAACTTACTCTTTTAAATGTCAAAACATTTAAGGAATCGTTTTTTGGTCGACTTCCAAGAAAGGAGGAGCTCTAAATTCGTCAGCGATCTTTTTAGTGTAACATACGTGAATTTTAAAATACTTTTCGATTACTTGAAACGGCTTGAACGATTTGGTTAATTCATTCATTGATCCCATAGAATATTCATCAAAATCGGATCAATAGTTTGCTTTTTAATCGACTTCGAAAAAGGAGGAGGTTCTATGTTCGGCTGTATGTATTTTTTTTTTGTTTGTTCACCGATTTGACCGTCGTTTGTGGAGCGATTTTCAAATTTTAAGCTAAGTAATTGTAAAAAGTACGTCATTTAAGTAAACGAAATTATGTACCCATTTTACTTTTAAAGTCAGTTTCCTTTTTTTTTAAAAGTCTTAGCTACTGAAAGATATTTTTACTATGCCTATAAGCTTCTTGTAAATAATTATTATATAAGTTTATAAATGCGAACGTAACTCTGTCTGTGTTGCGTAGTCACTACATTTTTTAAACACTACCATGATTACACTAATAAGTTTTGCTCCCCGACTTTCATAACTCACATAACTTCTTTT
Organism: Hypolimnas misippus; assembly: GCA_037950945.1. NCBI lineage: Eukaryota > Metazoa > Arthropoda > Insecta > Lepidoptera > Nymphalidae > Hypolimnas > Hypolimnas misippus. The sequence goes on from JBBEEQ010000032.1 coordinate 15,328,776, forward strand.
TCATTGCGTTACGTCTAAAAGTATTAACTATCATTTCCTTATTTACTATCATTGATGCTCGCAGCTTATCACGTATCTGTTACTAGATTGCAGACCTGTTTTACATCAGTTACGAGAGTAAAACTCACAAACGTTATTATCGTCTTACACTCATCTTTATTAATTATGTAATACTAGAGTATCTGTAGACAGAATAATGCGCTTTATTTATTAAACACAATTTAATAACAAGCTACCATTTTACAAAGCCCTTGAGAGCAATAAGAAATTCTAGTTCAGTCTTGAATAGTCCTGAATAGCGCTTAATTATCTCTGCTCGTGACACTTAAAGCTTCTGCCTTTTGTCCAACAATTCCTTAACGTATAAACAATTATACAACAATTATTTTGTTTTCGAATGTCGTTAGCAATTAAGGATATAGCATTTTATTTAATTGCACTACTTTGGTGTAAAGTGATTTAATTTTATTACTAAAGTCTTAACAGCTTCTCGGTTCCCTGTTCGAAGAAAGAGGTAATTGTGAAATTGATTTTCGGATTTTATTTGAATTTCCATTTTGACTATTAATAAATATATTTTAAAATTTTTTGTTGTGTACGTCCTGTATGGATATATGTACATATGTAGTAAACCTCAACAATGATTAAATATAAAATATTCACATTCATTAACCCCCGACAAAGAGAGATTTGGTGTAAGTGACGTGTGTATCTTCGTATGTGTGTTTTTTGCTTGAAAGCTGATGTAATTGAAATGGTCTTTAGCTATAATTTATGAAGATTATTTCAGACGTCCCAATGTTATCAACTCTTTTCTAGTTATAGAGTGGATTTTTCGGGCTATCTAACGCAAGAAAAATTTTGAAATCGGATCAGTAGTATTCGCGATATGTAGGGGGTACTACATACAAAACTTACAAATAAATTTTACCTTGTTACAATATTTGTACAGTTATTATTGTTAAAAGAAAAACTAAAACAATTCGCGACTTCGACCGTGTAGATCCTAAAAAGCTGTAGAAATAAATCTTCTAAAAATAAACCATGGAAGAAAATCTGTCTGATTTCAAAATCATATCCGTTACTGTTTTCGTTAAAAATAAAATCACCTGACCAGACCCGACTAGTTCCATACAAACTAGTTAACTCACTTTATACCGTCAGTTGTAGAATACAGTAAAATGTAAACAAGCAGAAAGTTTTAAATCATATTTCAGTCAAGTCTAGTGCACTGTTTACACTTTTGAAGGTTCAATAACTGGAGCCGTGTCGTGACTCAAAAGCTTAGCTTCCATTCTAACTTGAAACTTTGTTGTGGAGAAAAAGACAGTCCTATTTCGCCTTACAAATATTGCTTTGTGTTTTGGTTTCAATGTATATCTTCATACCTATTATATACTCGTATGTATATAAGTTGTATCGATGGGTCTGCTATTTTGAAATAGGTTAATTTTCTTAATTACTATGATTATTTATGTTACTTGGTGTAAAAAAATAATTTTTAAAAGTTGATAGTCTAAGATTTTGGAGGAATCTGCATGAGTTTATTCTTCCAACTAAAAGCCAACCAAAGAATTGAATTGTTATTGAATTTAGTCTAAGTGGTACTTGGCATCATAGTGAAAATGTATTTCGTAATCATTATATAACTATAAGTTCATGCTGATAAGCAATAATGTGTCAACCCATAAATAGTCAAAGTCTGAGATATTGATTGAGGAGACAACATTAAAGACTTCTCAACTATGTTTATTAGCATATGACAGTTTTAATTATAATAACACAACGTCTTCGAGAGACGTAAACGAAGTGACACATTTTTTCTTAAAAAGTACAAGACAATATTGTAACAGAGGTAGTATATGGACGCTGGTAAGCAATACTGTGTCAAGCCACACGTCCGTTCATTTTGATAAAATAGTGTCTGAAGAAGACAATTCTATTCTTAAGAAATTTGTTTGAAGACGTATTTTGTATTTTGATAAAATGTAAATTGAATTAAAAAGAGTACACTTCAAATACAATTAAGAAACTTTTTTTGTATTTATTTAGTTCAGATGACTTGAAATTTTTTGAATAATGTTAAATACATTACGCAATTTCAGAATACATAAATATCTCCGAATTTGACTTTTTGTAGGTTGATACATTATTGCTTATCAGCATCCATATGTGATGCATATTTTGATATAAACTAATATTAATTACTTCGAATTCAACTTTTCAACTTTTACATACAACACAAGGAAGACTTCCCAGAAGCTATGTCTACCGCGGCATTTTAACTTCAAAAAAGAAGAAGGTTCTCAATTCGTCTGAGATTTTTTTTAGGTATGATCACCGATTACTCGACAACGACTTGACAGTTTTGTTAATTCTTTTCTTATTTAAAAAGGTATGAATAAATATATCGTTCAAGTAAACGAAATTACTATAAATATTTTTAACCTAAAGTCGATTTCCCTTTACGTCTAAGTCTTGAAACACGAAAATTCCAATTAAGAAAGTCCAACGCATCGGTCTGCCATCCATTCTGGTAACATACTTCCATTAACGCGTTAATGGAACTACTCCGTCGGCTATTGTCCGGTGATATAGGAGCAATAGGTTGCGGCTGACACAGACCCGTCTATCTATTTATCTACATATCGTCGGGGATAGTGCAAAACCACGTAACTAGCGTGTGCGATATGTCTTAATCTCTAAATCTAAAATCTAATCTTTAAAATCAAAATGATAAAATTCATTATTAATAAAAATACATGCTAGATAATTTATATAATTATATATTTTAATGACCTTATTATGTTTCAATTTGTTTTTATTTCATATTTCTATCTTTCTTTTTAAAATAACTTAAATAATAATGTAAATTAAATAATTTGTGCATGCGATGTTCTACAAATAATCGTGACACTTAGTTTATGTTTTATTGTAAGAAAAATTATTTATGTTTAGTGTACACATTGCAGGAGAATAGAATTGATAAATATAAATATATAAATATATTCGATACTTGAAAAATTAATTATTAACATAAATATTTTTTATATATCGTCGGTCACAATACAAATACAATACAATGTGTAATTAAAGGGAAATACCCTTAAGGCTTTATCTTGTAGGTAAAGTCATTTAATATTTGGTTCAAATTTAGACTTCATTGAAAACGCTAGTTACGTGGTTTTGCAGTATCCCCGACGCTATGTCTATCTTAATAAGATAGGAAAGTTAATTTTTTGGATGTAAACATGCATGTTATATTAATTTTATTGACTAAGAGTATACACATTGTATACTCTGTATATTTGTGACGCCTTTTACATTTAACTAGCTAGTTAGATGCGCCCTGTAATTTCACCTGCGTTAATTTAAGTAAAAAAATAAAAGTAAATAGTATTTTTTTTAAGTAATAAAAGTAGTTACATCTTACAACAGTAGCTATCTATAACTGAAAGTCCCGTCAAAATCGGTCCAGCCGTTTCAGAGATTAGCGGGAGCAAGCAGACAGTGATGTAATACAGCCTATACCTCCCTCAATAAAGGGGCTATCCACCGCAAAATTATTTTAAATCGAATTACTAGTTTCATATAAACGAACAAACAAAATTTTACCTTTTGATATTAGTATACAGTATAAACGATATTCACAACGATAATCCATTTACTGTTTTTCCGCGTACAAATGAAAATAAACCAAATTCAGTTGTCATCCACAAAACCCTTATAATTTGATAATCGTTGAAATATCGGTATTACACATTTATATGATAACACCCATTTTAGTTCGAAACCGCAATAATTTTACGCATTTAGATAATGGGATGAATATGAAACAACGCTGAATAACTATTGTATTAATAACTAGCTTCCGCTCGCGACTTCGTCCGCGTGTAATAGTTACTTTGGGCTAATAATGCATTATTTTAGAACAAATTTGGTTAGCATAAAAAAGATATAGTGAGTGAACCTTAAAAGATAGGCATATGCTATTGTGGACTTTTTTTCAGAACTTTTAAAGGGGAACAATTCTATCATACATAATTTTTGCGAAACTTTAACCGTTTACGCAGCGCACGCAGCATAAGCACTCTCAGTAAGAAAATATCCTCCGATTTTGAAACATTCTTCATTGCTGCTCCGCTCCTTTTGGACTTGGCGTGATAATATATAGCCTATAGCCGATAAATGGGCTATCTAACATGGAAAGAATTTTTCAAATTGGACCCGTAGTTCCTGAGATTAGCGCGTTCAAGCAAACAATCAAACAAACAAACAAACAAACTCTTCAGCTTTATTATTATTTATTATTTTTAGTGTAGATTTATTATTAGTATAGATAAATATATATAGACCTATTGTGTTACTTAATTTTGCTTTTCAATAACTATCTGGTACTCAACTTTTAATTAGGAAATCTACTTCATTTATAATTATTTTTCATTACTTTAATTATTTTTTTACCGTTGTAAGTTTAACTATTTTTGTTTATTGTGTCATGTCGTAAATAGCTATAATTGTAGTAAAGTAAAAAGTAAATTAGCAGCCTATAAATGTCCCACTACTGGGCTAAAACCTCCTATTAAGGAGAAGGTTTAGAGATTAAACCACCACGCTGCTCTACTGCGGGTTGGCGGATAAACATGTGTCAGAATTTCTCCCGGCACATGCAGGTTTCCTCACGATGTTTTCCTTCACCGCCGAGCTTGAGATGAATTTAAACACAAATTTAGCACGCGATCACCGATAAAGATCGACGTGTTCTAACCACTAGTCCATCTCGGCTCATAATTGAAGGTTCAATTAATTTTCTTTACACGTTATTAGCATACATACGTTGTTTTTATCGTTGTCTCTGTTGGTGTTTCTAAATAAATAAACAATCCATTTAATAATAGCTAATAAATTGTATATTTGATAATCCTTGTTGCATTTGATAATTGAAATTGCTGTGAAATTTCGTTGAATTGGTAAAAAAATTGTAATTCGTAATTTTGTGTTTGATAATTTTGTGTTGAATATAACGTTTATTATTTTGATTTTAATTAATTACATTTGAGACAAGTTTGGTGTAATAACGTTGACATTTTTGTGATTGTTAATAGATTGTATATATTTTTCTCTATACCAAGTTAATTTTAATGTAATTTTGTTAGTTTTTATTTTTGTTACTTTGATACGGTGATGAAGTCTTCTTGGTGTTATAATTGAAAATACTTGTACTGAATTTTTTTATCTTTAAAGTCTATAGTATAGGCTACAGACTATTTTTATGTTAACCCTAGCTGTGTCCCGAAGTTTCACCCGCGTTAATTTGAGGAAAAATTATATTTATATTTTGTTTACCTGCCCTACTTGAATCAGATATTGTTCAATATTTCATTGGCTTCAATTTTGTTTTCTCGTATTTTTTTTAATAATATTTTCTTTCAATAAAAGTAGCTAAGTTATTTCTTTTAATATTTGCTATCTAAGTAAAAGTCCCGTCAAAATCGGTCCAGCCTGATCAAACAGACAGAAAGAGAAAAATTTTAAAAATTTTAAGTACAGTAAGTATACTTTCATATGAAGAAATGGAGAATAGTTTAGAATACTGTTGATATTTTTGTAATTGTGAATTTATTATATAAAATTTTCTCTTTAAGATGTTAATTTTAATGTGACTTTGTTAGTATTTACTTTAATATGGCTATGAAGTTTTCTTAATGTTAAAATTGAAAAAAAAATTAGCAGTATTTTCTATCCTTATATTCGATTACTAACACTGCAGGCTATTTTTATGGTAACGTGTAAAAATACGCCAGATGAGCCGAGAAGGCCCAGTGATTAATAGACGTCGATCTTAACCGATGATCACGGGGTCAAACCCCGGCTAGCACCGCTGACTTTTCACGTGCTAAAGTGTTTAAATTCATCTCGTGTTCAGTGATAGAAAACATCGTGAGGAAAGCTGCATGGGCGGGGATAAATTCTAATAGATGTATATCCGCACATCAGCGGTAGATTAAGGTCTAAACCTTCTGCTTAATAGGAGAGAAGCCTTGGTCCGGCAGAGACACTTATAGACTGTCACTCTGCAAGTACTTGATGATCGCTTCGATTTTGTCTGCATTAAAAATTATGTTGATTAACTGAAGCGCTAACGGTCTTGGGTTTGATCCCCGTGCCGATCTCACGGCAAACGTCTATTTTCGGACCCCCGACACATGAGATCCTATGTGGGTTTATCTATGCGCTCATCTTTTTGTACTGGGTACAACCGTTGGCCAAATGCGCATTAAATTCCACCATATTTCTTTGAGTAAAATGAGGTACTACTATATAAATTTTAATCCAACATTTCACGCCCTTCAAATTTTAATATTACGCCAAAAGTAACCTATATCCTTCAAGGTCACTTCAATATTTATGCTAAAACTTATCGAAATTAGTTTATCAGTTTAGGTTTAAAAACGTAACAGACACTAGACTGATACTGACCATAACTTCTGCTCGCTGACTGAACATAACACAACGTATAGAACACACTTGATACCAAATCCATTTTAATATTGAAGAATTCTCTGAGAATCCCTGCATCCAAAGATCGGAAAATATGAAATTAAATGAAAATTCCTTTTCCTGTAACGTGGTCTGAGGATAAAGACCTGCAACGTGAGACGATAATAAAATCAACGTGGAAGAACATCTTGTAAGAAGAGTATAAGGAATGAAATTATACTGGCTATCCGCTCCGTCTTTAAACGTGTATATATATACTCGTTTATATAATATAAAAACTTTTTACATAAAAATAAAACCGGCTTCAAAAAAGAATTTAATAGATACAAATGAACTAAAAAGCAAAAAATTAATATTTTCTACAATTTTTTAAATCGATGATAAGTAAAACATTCGAAGCTGGCGCAAAGTAAAACGTTTTACGTGTTATTTACTGACACACGTTATGACTCACAGGAGTCAAGCAGTTACCACAACCACAAGTGAAACTGCCTGAGGCAGCTAGTGTGTAATATATAAGTGAAAAAACTTTATATTATTATTAAGTAATAGTGAACATTGTATTTCTTTGTTAAAGTTTGCGTTCACTAGACCACGTAATCACATGTATGCCACAATTTTACATTCTGTCGGTGACATCGCTACCGTGTTGGCTTAAATGTGAATGAAATATATATTATAACACGTTATAATATATACATTACAAAAGTTTACGATTTCAAAAACATTGGTTTTCTATTCCATCCTTATGTCAAAGGTCTTGGTTTTGTTAACGAGTAATGAAAAGTAAGTGATTTGGACAAACTACTAAAACATTCGAAATCTGCGGCAAGTAAAATATTTTAAGTTCTATTCACTCGTTTCTTTAACAAAAAATATTTAAAAATTATGCTCCAGCTTGCACTTGACCGAAAAAAATAGTAATAAAAAAAATGGACTTGGTCGACTTGGAATGGACCCTTTATTCCTTAATTACTAACATAAATTGTTTCTATTATTTTTCATCCTTGACTTGGCGTGTTCGCGTCACGTTCAGGGCTTCAATTAGTGACGTCATTCATCTGACGTGATTGACGCGTCAAACACAAACACGGCTTTCAATCACCTTGTACAAACAAACGGTGACGCAAGCGGGTTTTGTACAGGATATCCGTAAAGGACCGTATTTTCTTATTAGCTTCGCGGCTTCGGTGATAGTAATGTAGGTTTTGTTTTAGATTAATACGCATATATACATAAAAAATAGCCTATGACCGTCTAGAATAATGTACCTTTGTAACGGTGTCATAACTTTTAAGGTAACTTTAGTGAGTCAAAAGTATACTTTGCATATACATACAAAATTAACGCCAACCTGTACAACGAAGAGAGGGCTCTTTGTTATATCAATCAATCAATCAATTCTTTGGTTAATGGCTTTTAGTTGTACCAATTAGACACATGCTATTTCGCCAATGTCACGTGGGATGGAGAAGACACGATGGAGATTGCTCTTTGTTATATAAGTTGGCACAGAAGAAATGTCATAGTTTGAATTGGACGCAATTTTGGCAGATGCCGCCAAATGTCAGAGCGCTTTGACATTTGGATGCTGATAAGCAATAATGTGTCAACCCACAAAAAGTCAAATTCGGAGATATTGATGTAGTCTGATACTAAATAACCTATTTAACATTATTCAAAAAAATTGTAGTCATATAAATTAAATAAGTAAGGAAAATGTTTCTTAATTAATTGGTTCGAATTTCAAGTGCGTTCCATTTTTTGCAATAAATACAATAATCTCAAACATTTAAATAACTTTTTATTAGATAATATATTAAATGTATCAGTCTGATTTAAATTCATTATCGGTGTATTTTATAATCCCTGTTTAACAATTGACTATTTTTCTAGCTTTGAATTCCTTTTAGACAAATTTATCCCTCTATATCAGCATTCGATTATTATGGGAGATTTTAATACATGCCTTTTAAAAAATGACTCTCGCTCATTTCGCTTAAAATCATTGGTCCAATCAGCTAATTTACATATACTCCCCCTTTCTGCAACTCATTTCTTTCCTAACTGTTCTCCAACTCTGTTGGATCTTATTCTAGTTTCTTCTGCTGATTTTGTTGCTAAACACGGCCAATGCTCTGCTGATGCTTTCTCTTATCATGATTTGATTTATCTGTCCTATAGAGTGCGCCCCCCAAAAGCTAAACCGAGAATCCTTCTGCAACGCAATTTTGGTGGTATGGATTTAGAACGCTTGCGAGAAGACGCTATGAAGATTGACTGGACTGACGTTGTCACTGGGTCAGATATTGATAATCGGGTGGCAAGCTTCAATTCACTCCTGATTCAACTGTATGACACACATGCTCCTGTTCGACCAGTTCGACTTAGGCATTTTCCGGCTCCCTGGCTTACTCAGGACATTAAAACATTGCAGCGTAAAAAGAGTATTGCAAAAGCAAATTACAAGGCCGATAATTCTAACGAAAATAAAAACAAGTATAAAAATATACGGAATCGTTGCAACAGGTTGTGTAGAGATCGACAACGACGCCACATTCATAAATCAATACTTGAGGAAGAAGATTCTGGTAGGGTATGGAAATTTCTTAAGTCTCTTGGAGTTGGGAAAGCATTTCAAAATAATCGTTTCAGTAATATTGATTTAAACCAGCTTAATCAGCACTTCTCCTTTTCTAGCAACATTGACGACGCTACAAAATTAAATACTAAAAATCAAACTCTAGCTTTACCCACTTCTGACGATCCTGCTTTTATTTTTAGTCAAATCACTGATAGTGATGTTAAGAGAAGCATTTCTGAGGTCAAATCTGATGCCATTGGTATTGACAGCATCAGTCGTAAAATGATTATTCCTATCATTGATCTTCTAATCCCTGTAATTAAGTCCATATTTAACTATTCAATTTCTTCTGGATCATTTCCCTCCTCTTGGAAAGATGCCCAAGTAACTCCTATACCTAAAAAAGCAAATGCCTCCATCTATTCTGATTACCGTCCTATCTCCATACTCCCCTTTCTATCAAAAGTTTTCGAACGTATTTTGCATCGACAACTGAGCCTTTTCCTATCCAGACAGAACCTTTTTGATCCTTTTCAATCTGGTTTCCGGACAGGTCATAGTACGACAACTGCTTTAGTCAAAATTACTGAGGACATTCGTCTTGGTATGGATAACCAATGTCTAACAGTTTTGGCCTTACTTGATTTTAGTAATGCGTTTAACGATGTAGACTATGAACTGTTATTAGCTAAATTATGCTCTCTTAACATATCTCCTAAAGTGGTTGACTGGTTTCAAAGTTATCTGTGTGGTCGCCGGCAACGAATTCGTGTTGATGATTCTTTTTCCGACTGGTGCACGATCAAGGCCGGTGTACCGCAAGGCGGCGTGTTGTCTCCTCTCCTTTTTTCAATTTTCATTAGTTCTATCACACTTCATTTGTCTTCTCCCTACCACCTGTATGCTGATGATCTCCAAGTATATGTTCATTCTAAATTGATTGATTTGCCTAAAGCAATTGAATTATTAAATAAAGACCTGAATTCAATAGTTTTATGGAGTAGGATGCATGGTCTTAAGGTGAATCCATCTAAAACACAGGCAATTATTATAGGCAGTCAAAAAATGGTTTCACGTGTAGATTGGTCTAAATTGCCTAATATATTTCTTGACGGAATATTCATACCATACAGCGATACCGTTAAAAATCTAGGGGTAACATTTGATAAATTTCTCTCTTGGACTCCTCAAGTAAGCGAGGTGAGCAGGAAGGTGTTTGCGTCAGTCGGATCTCTCCGTAGACTGCAGAATTTCTTACCAATACCAACCAAGATTGCACTTGCACAATCTCTCCTTTTACCGATTCTCGATTATGCGGACACCTGTTATATCAATCTAAGTGAGGAGTTGCTTAATAAGCTTGAGCGCATTCAGAATCTCTGCATACGGTTCATATTTGGACTTCGCAAATATGACCATGTTTCCGAATTTCGCGACATGCTCAAGTGGCCCTCTATCCGCCTTCGTAGGAATACTCACATTCTCTCTCTTTTATTTAATGTTCTATTCAATCCGACTTCTCCTTCATATCTAAGAGAGCAGTTTGAGTTTATCAGTGATACTCACAGTCGCTCTCTTCGATCTGATGATACCCTAATCCTAAAAATTCCATCTCACCATACTTCTTTCTATTCTAAATCCTTTTCTGTTGAAGCTGTTCGACTCTGGAACTCCTTACCTCTTGAAATTAGGCGTGCGGAGTCGCTAGCAATATTTAAACGGCTAGTTAAAGCGCACTTCTATCCTCCTTAAAATATCATTTGACCCAATCAATCCTATTTTCTTTACTTGTGTTTTAAATTCTTTTTCTGATGTCTTTTGGCTTATGATTTTTTTTTTTTATATGTACATATATGTATATGTTTATGTGTATATATTAAATATACATATATATTAGTTTTAATTTATTAATATGACATTTTTTTTTTTATATTTGCATATGGATAAGAATACAGCAATAAGTTTATACATTTATAGTATTATAAAGGTATTTTTTTTTTTATTTACTTTTTATATTAGTATATACAGTGTACACCAATAACCCTATTACCTCTGGTCATAATATCCTCAGCAACATGGTTGCCTGGCAGAGATCGCTGTTTAGCGATAAGGCCGCCAATTGTACTTATACTTGTTATTGTATTTTATTGTATATATGTGTCCTCGGTGTACAATAAAGTATACTTTCTTTCTTTCTTACCTTTTATCAAAAAATAAAATAAAAGATGGCTATATACTTCTTCAAACATATTTGTTAAGAATAGCTTTGACATCTTTAGACGCTATTTTCTCAAAATGGAGCCCATGTGGCTTAACACAGTATTGCTTATCAGCGTCCATTTATGATGTAGATGTATAGTAAACAAATTATCAATAAGTCATGGACCTTGCGATATTTGTAAACTAACATTGAAGAAGAGAACGCCAATTTGGAGCCGATGTTATTGATAGCAACAATTCAAAACATCGTAAAAACGGGCGCAGTTTTACATAAATTCGGGAGATGGCTATTTGAGTGATATTTCTTTCAACTAATGTAACTAATAATGCACTTTCAAATCAATTTTTTTGATGAAAACAGAGCTGTTTTTTTTACATTTATAACAAAATAGCCGCCAATTCAAAGTATGATATTTTGCGCCACTTTGTATAAATATAGATTTTAGGTTTCGTGATAATGTCATGAATTAAACCGACAACGTGTTTTAAAGGAAAGAAATTAAAAATGAATTAAGGTACAATACGTATTGAAAATTTTAAAAATTTCTGGTATTATTTAAGTTCATCGTAAAAATTTAATGAAAAGTTGTTGAAAAATTGTCGCCAATTTTTACGATCGCTGGACTAAATTAAAAAGTAAAGAGAAGGCACTGCGATAAAACGTGACACTAGACACGTGAACAATTACAGTATGAAATAAACCTAAAAAACTGTTCCTTTAATTTTTATTTGTATCGTTTTTAAAAATCAAAAAAGTACTTTATTTAAAAAACCTAAATATACATGTAATAAATAGCCACAGGGAAGTACCAAGAAACTCGTTACCGTTTTAAAATTTCATATAAGTAATATATACATATTGCATACTCGTAATGTTTGATGTAAAAAATAGATTTTACAACATTTTTTAAAACAGGGCAATGGAATACAAATGCAAAATACGAATTTTAATTTAGTTAAATGACATACTTATATCAGTTATTTTGATATTAAAACCAAAATACTTAACCGATTATGATGGAAATTTTATGAAACCTATCTGAAAGTAAACTCTTTAAAAAAAAGGATTAACGAAATCGGTTAAGTCGTTTTCAAATAATCGGCGATATACACAAAAAAGTACCCAACGAATTGAGAACCTCCTCCTTTTTTAGAATTCTGTTAAAAAAATTATCGATTCTCCTCAATAGATACTACATTCTGGATTGTATGTTAGCTTTATAAAAAACCAAACGTTTGTAACCAAAAGCCAATTTAAATAAAGAATAGTTTTAATTTATTAATCCACTAGCTTTTGCCTGCGACTTCGTCCGCGTTTTCGTCGTTTTTCGAAAAAAAGTAGCGTATGTCCTTCCTCAGGGTTCAGTGATTTTGATGTGACAGACAGATTAACTATCGTAATTTAATAGGGAAATATAATATGTCAATCCACAATACTTGATTTCTATGATTTTTTTTTATTTTATAGGTAATAATGTTAACTTTTTATAAATTAGTGATGAGTGAGAGTATTATAAACGTAAGAGTAAACAAATATAATCAGAATTCTCCGAACTGCTAACCTATCAGGAGTTACACGTGGTATTGTGAGTCAACCATAAAAGATAGACATATGCTGTTGTGGGATATTTTTTAGGAAATTTTATGTAGAATATTTCCGTCATACACGATTTCTATGTAACTTTAACCATTAAGGCTGCATAGGCGACGGAAGCTTAAAAATTGGAGTAAAGTCTCCCTTTTTCCCTTTATTAATCTGCTTCTATTGATTGTAACGTGATGAAAAGTATACTATAACCTGCCCAGGAGCATGAAGAATAATTGTACTAAGTTTCGTTAAAATCCGTCCAGTAGTTTTTGTTTCTATAAGGAACATACATACAGACAGACAGACAGACAGACAGACAGACAGACAGACAGACAGACAGACAAAAATTTTACTGATTGCCTTTTTGGCATCAGTATCGATCACTAATCACCCCCTGATAGTTATTTTGAAAATATATTTCATGTACAGAATTGACCTCTCTACAGATTTATTATAAGTATAGATAATAACAACTCAGAAGATCGAATTTAAAAATAAGTCCTTATAAGACTTAACGAATAATATTTAATGGTAGCTTGCACCAAAAGAACATCAATATCATTATTTAATTTTTTACTGCCACGTTATGTCAAAGGCAAAGATTTTATATTTTCAATATTTCATCATAATTAAAGTTCTTTAAAGGCAAAATAAATTTGTATCAGGAGAGCATAAAGAACATAGTCGTTAATTTGCAAGCAATTAAGGTCGAGTGCGGATGAATTTTAAAATTTGTTACTATTTTTTTCTTTATATCTTCTTTTTTATTAAAAACCTAGAAATATAAGATAGTGAACGGTAATATGAATTTGTTTTTCCGACTTCCATAAAACGAGGATGCTTTCAATTTTTTTTATGTACCCCGCGGTTTTACCCGCGTTAATTTGAGGAAAAATTATGCTTATATAATGTTTACCATTCTATCTAGTAAAAAAAAGTAAAGTAACAGCCTGTAAATGTCCCACTGCTGGGCAAAGGCCTCATATTATATTAAGGAGAAGGTTTAGAGCTTAGTCCACCACGCTGCTCCACATGGGTTGGCGGATATACATGTGTCAGAATATCTCCCGGCACATGCAGGTTTCCTCACGATGTTTTTCCTTCACCGCAGAGCTCGAGATGAATTTAAACAAATTTAGCACTTGAAACCACATCGGTGCTAGTCGGGGTTTGAACTCGTGATCGTCGGTTAAGATCGACGTGTTCTAACCACTAGGCCCTCTCGGCTCACCTTTCTATTTTTATTAATAAAAATAAGTAAAAATTTAAATTAACAGTAATTATCTGTAAGTGAAAGTCCCGTCAAAATCGGTCAAGCCCGTTCAGAGATTAGTCAAAACAAACAGACAAACAGGCAGAAAAAAAAATATTAAAAATTGTGTTTTTGATGTAAGCACCGTGTACGTTAATATGCATCTTAAACTGATCTACATGCAATTTTGTTGTGACTTGTTGTCACGGGTACATAATAAATCATAAGATAGCTTTTCATAAAAAAAAAAAAATCCTAAAGGATAGAAATATAACTTTTAATTAGTCGTCCTAAATGACAAAATCTACATTAACACAAATCAAGCGGTAGTCAATAACTAGGTTATTAATGACGAAACATTTATTAAGGACTTGTATCTAGTTAATTAGTGGACATGGATTGGACTAATGTCATCTATAATAGGGAAATACATTGATTGATCGGATACTTCGACGTGACATAACAATCTTTGGTAATTTAGTGAGCTTAGGCTTAAAGCAAAGATTTAACCGTTTGACACTTATGAGGGTTAATTGACAGATACTTAAAGTCAGTCTTAATTAAACTTTACTTTTGTGTTGTTTTAGGTTAAGGTCTAATAATAAAATTCACACTATTTTAAGCTGTTTTCCAAATTTAGTTAAGGTTGGATTTTCGTCCCCACCTCTCTCCATCGTGTTTTCTCCATGGCACAACTAAAGCCACAAAACGAAGAATAGAAGATGGTGTGATGCGAATATCTGTCCCGCCAAAAGGTTTTGGTTAACAAAAATCATATAATGGTATCTACTTGTCATTATGTTACAATATTTTTTAAGCAGGGAAGCACACTCAATACTAAAACCATTGATATCGTTAATTGTAAATCATTGTTCCCAAGATCATGTTTAACCGATACGGGGCCCTAGGCACATTAGTAAAATGGGACCCCCAATTACATTGACGTAGGACTATTTTATTGAAATATGTATAACTAGAAAAAAGGAAAGGAAATATATATTTATTTCATCGTTCTGTTTATTTATTTACTGCTAATTTAATATTCACAAATAACCTATGAATATT
Source organism: Hypolimnas misippus (assembly GCA_037950945.1). Lineage (NCBI taxonomy): Eukaryota > Metazoa > Arthropoda > Insecta > Lepidoptera > Nymphalidae > Hypolimnas > Hypolimnas misippus. The sequence goes on from JBBEEQ010000032.1 coordinate 15,343,986, forward strand.
GATAGTAGAGGTATCCTGTAAATTTTAAGAAAGGCTTTTCCGTTGCTCGTGATTTTTCACTTCTCAATAATTTGATTGGAACTATGGGGCCCCCATCGATCGCGGGGCCCCGGGAAAGTGCCCAGAGTGCCCAGTAGACAAGACGGGCCTTATTGTTTCTCGTTGATTTGGAATATACATATAAAGGGCAATATTTTATCATTAATATTTAACATTTTTATGCACTTAAAGACATCTCAATATATTAAATTGAACATCGTAATGTAGTATAAAAGTGGAATCAATTAATATTATGAAGTCTATCCGTACTAAATTTAGGTTTTAATATAAGATGTCAAATTTGGCAACTACCCACATGTTGTGTGCTTTACGGAGCAACGTAGTCCAAAAGGACCGAGTTCCTTAAATAAAGAGAAAAAAAAATGTTAATTCATGTTACAGTTACAAAAGTTTATATAGAACTTGACACAGTATGTAAAAAGGTGCAAATTGAATCACTGCTATATTTAAATTTTTGCTTTGATATTAAAAGTGTAATTATACATATTCGTTTTAAATATTTCCAACAACGTTCATAAAAACAAAAAACAATAAAAATCATTCACCTAAAACATTACAGGTACTCGTACAAAACAGCACATTTAATTCTACAGACTATTTGCACAGTTCGCTTAATTATTATCCAACGAATTAAATTCTGCAACTGAAAAGCTACTAATAGAGGAAATATTCCATTTCATACAAAAATAGAACACGTCTCTTTTGGGACACGGCCGGTTGTTTTAGAACGTGGAATAATAGCTGAAATGAGAATGGAGCTAGGTTAAATTAATCTACAGCGTTGTGTGTTTTTTGTGTCGGTTTCACGAGATAATATCAGACTTTGTAAACCAGAGTAGCCTAAAACTAAGACAGGGTTCTGATTTAAAATATTATAATATACCTACCTAAGGTATACCTAAGATGGTGAACGTAAATTATTTATTGAGGTAAAGTCTAGCTTTAGTCTAATGACTAGAGCTCGCATACGAGCTGGCTCGACGTAACTACGTTTCGTACGATGAGTTAGAGAGCCGGAATCCTAACCTCCTTCCCCTTATTTCTTCCTTTACTTTCTGATGATTTTATCGATAATTATTCCTTTTTTAGGGGGCCACGCATTTATGGCTCTTCTGGGTTGCAAATGTCCATGGGCGGTAAACACTAAACATCAGATGTCCCGCCTGCTCCTTTGCCCGCTATTTTCTATATTAAAAAAAATAAAGAAATCTGAATCTTGGAAACTGCTTCAAGGATTTTCATGAAATTTAGTATGTAGAGGGTTTCTGGGACGATAAATCGAGCTAGCTAAGTTTCATTTTTAGAAAACGACATTTATTTCATGTTTTTATGCAATGAAAAACTGGTACAATTTTTTTTTATTTACTACTAAATCTAAATATATTTTCCAAATAACATGATTTACCAAAAGAAAAAATTTAGGCCATATCTATAATTTTGATGTAATTGAGCTGTGTTCTACATCAGTTGGAGAAAACAAAGGCTTGATATAAGTTTGACGTGTGTCTGTGTATCTGTGTGTCTGTTTGTGGCATTGTAGTAATAACGACCCATTTGATATGTAACTACGATACGAGCAATTTTGATACAATTTTTTTGATAATGGTTCTTAGCAAGATTTTATGAAGATCTCTTCAGACGTTTGAAGGGTCTTTTTGTTAAAATGATCTGAGGAACTTCTACTAGTCTTATTGCTTCAAAATATACTGTACTATGATTTACATTCAAACTAAATAGTTGCTTAACCTTGACCTGATACTGCAGTATCATCTGGAATCAGCAGTGTACTCCTCATCAACTTACAGCAGAAGAACTCCTCCTTGTTCTGAGAATTGAGAACGTAATTCTTTTGAAGACGGTTATAAACTATTAATAACGATCGACATAAACGTCAAATACCTAAATAGAGAAATATGTATATTTTATTACTTTGTACGAGGCACAGATTCTTAGTTTAGTTTTTTCTTAGTTACTTAGGTCAGTCATGTTCATACGATGACCAAGTCAAACTATTAATTTAAAATTTAAAAGGTTTTTGATATTGGTTTGGTCTTGGCCAGATTATGAAAGTTTTTTTTTTTCTTTTTAGATTTTTTAAATAATGTTAAATTATGATTAAATATTGTAATTCTATTTTCAATAAATGTTTTATTGAAAACAGAATTATAATAACATAACTCGTTAGACATTTGCAACGGCAAATTAATACAACATCGGTGCAAAGACACAAACAAAAATCTGTACGAAAAATCTACAATTTTCAGTTAAAAACATAATCAACTTCCGTCCTTAATACAGAGCTCAATTTTCGTTTCATTTTTTGCACAACTAACCACAGCAACTCTTCCACAAATTGTTATTTTCTCATATAAACTTCGTGTTAACGCTGCGTGAAAATTTTACCAAGTAAAGACGAGTTATTTTTTGTTAAAGCTCAAACACTTATTCTGACCATGATAAAGTGGAGTAAGGTAATTAATTTACACGTTTTTTTTCGCCGTGTCACGCTGTTTATACAATATTCATTTATTCATATACATATATACTAATATTATAAAGAGGTAAAATTTATTTAAGTTTGCAGGTAGATGGTAATTTGTAAAAGTACTAAAGCGATTTGAATAATTCTTTCTGAATTGGATAACTCGTTTATTGACGAAGGTTGTAGGCTATATTACATCACGTCTTATGGTTATTGTGAATCATGACTCAAAAGACTCCTGTGAATTATGACTCAAAAGCAAAGTAAGACAGTAACCATAAATGCGAATAAAACCGCAAAGAGTGGTAGTTAATATTAAAGAGAAGTTATTTTTTATTACTTTCTATATAGGGCGTAACCTCTGAAACAATGGGTTCGATCTCCACTCGGGCTATTTGTTTTTGCATAAATATTTGTTTCTAGGTCTGGGTGTTTGTCCTTGTGGGTCTCTGTGCCTCGAAGAGCACGTAAAGCGGTCTCGGTTGTTATCACAGTCAGCTGATAGTGATCGTTACTCTTAGTAGGAAGATTGTCCTAATCTAAATGGATGCTTGCCCTCATGGGCCACGGAAGTTAGATAACAATCGCTCTGTATAAAAATCAGTAACTTGCCAATATCTGGTCTGGTATGAACAGAAAAAATGCTACGTAGATGATGATGATGTAAAATTTAATATTAGATCTATAAAAGTGCTTTTATAAAGATTGCACTACAACTAGGAAAGTCTTTTATAGTTCAAAGAAAGCTTAAAGGAAAAACATTATTTTAACTAACGCTAGATAATGCACAAAGCTTTGTGCAACTCGATACGAACGAGAACTCTTCTTAATAGACGGCGGATATTTTTATCTACAATAATTTAATACAACTTTTAGAACTAGCTGCTCCTCGCAGCTCCACTTGCATTTATGGTTACAGCTTCGTTTCCATGTGTATAATATAGCCTATACCTACCCTCAATACCGTAGCGTGATATAATATAGCCTATAACTATCCTCAATACCGTAGCGTGATATAATTTAGCCTATAACTACCCTCGTGATATAATATAGCCTATAACTACCCTCTCTATCCAATGCTAAAATAATTTTTCAAAACGGATTAACACTTTCAGAGATTACCTCCTAAATAAAAGTTTACAAACTAATTTGATCTCTTTATAATTTTAGTATAGATTACTAGTAAGGATTTACTAGTTATTACCTGATTGGCTCAGTAGAAGGGTAATGTTTTTGCGTGAATGTAAGTATGTCAGTTCGTATTATATCATTCACAGTAGTGTAAATTTCGAGGTAATTAAACCAGTAAAAGTTGCACAGATCTTTTTAACAAATACAAAACAATTGATTATCTTCAAACGTCTTAAAAGATCTTAATAAATTATAGCTAAAAACCATCTTGATTAGATCAAGATTCCAAAAAAAAAAAAGTCATCAAAGTTGATCCATTCTGTTTGGCAGCTACAATTCCACAGACAGACACATAGGCACACGCGTCTAACTCATAACACACCTCTTTTTGGCTCGAGGGTTAAAAGTGCTTTTATGCTAACAAAAAACAAATGAAGACTTCACGGGAGACACGATGAATATCACTTTTTGTGCCTTTCAATGCCATCTATCGGCTTATTAGTGTATTATTTTTAAACATTAATACGAACGAGGTAAAAGCATCATAGTCTGCTGTAATAGTTTAATTTCTATCAGTTCATGAATAGCAGGAAACAGGAAGTTCTTGTAATTTCAGACTTTATCAAAAATTATTTTTATTATTTACTGGAATGGAACCTTCGAAGCCCCTTAAAACAAAAAAATCCTTCGAGACCCTTTAAAACAAAAAAATCTAAATCGGTCCACAAACGGAGTAATCGGTGAACATCCATAAAAAAAAGTCCCCGAAGAATTGAGAAACTCCCCCTTTTTTGGAAATCATTTAAAAAGAAATGCAGACTTTGACACCTAAAAAATTGCTTTTCTCTTACAAATTTATTTTCGACATTCATTATTTCTCTGTAGTCTTCAACTATCATACAATGTGTTACAGTCCTATCTTCATGAGCCCATTTAAAAAGACAAGCTGTCTTAGATTTTCGCGATAATTACTCATTGAAATAAAACTATTTTAAACGGATTTAAATCGCGTATATTAATTATTTTTATCATCCCGACGTATCGAGCACCTTACAGCGTTCGTGGTCACATCCGTTTAAAATAGTTTTATTTCAACCCATTTAAAGTTACTGTGTAATATGAACTGCTTTTACTCCAAGTTTGCCATATGATACAAAGCCATAATTCTGAATGTTTAACTTTACATACGTTCTTTAACTGTTATTATTATTAAGATAATTTTCACTATGTAGCTAACTGCTGCCTATTAACTCCTCCAACTATTGTCTTCTAAATTTCAGAAGCTGCGTTTCGTACGGTGAGTGAGTGAGTCCCCAAACCTTACCGTACTTTCTCTTTCATTCCGTATTCTTTATAAGCTGGTAATGTATTGCTCTTTTGGTGCTGCAAATTTCCATGAGCGGTCACTTAACTTCATGTGTCCCACTTGCTCGTTTCCAAGTTATTTTTACCCGACTGCGAGTTGCAAAGGCGGGTAATGTATCTATCAGCTTGTATATATATATATATATAAGTATGTAAATTTACACCGTTGTGACACTAATTAGACCAAACGCGTAAGCGGATTTTGATAAATGACAAGTCATTATTACGGCGCAAATGTCATAGAAAGCATAAAAAATACGAAAAATTAAAATGCCTGATTTTTTATACCATAATGTAAAAATGAAAAAAACTGAAAATCGACGAACTGTGTTAAGTAGGATATCGTTGGATAGGTATTTAAAAACACTTTTTGGTTTCTCATATTGTTTTTCAATTAGAATTATGGCTTAGTATCTATAACGATTTAAAATTGGTTATTAACAAATTTCACTTAAAGGTTTATAGACATAAATCATACTGGTACGGTACTGCTAACTGCAGATTATGGTGTTACGCAGTCGGGTTTTTGATTTTTTAAATTAATTAAAAGTCTTATTATATAAAACTAATGTAACATTTTGTTACATTTATTTAATTTGTGCATAAAACATGAGAGATATTTTATTTAGTCATCTTTAGAATTAAGCCGCTAACGAATGCGGTATTTCAATAACTAATTATAAATGTTTTTATAAATGTATAACAATTTATTTTGCTTTAAACGTCTGTCACAAATTATATGTTCATAGTCTTTTCATAAATAAATAAAAAAAAAACATGACTAGTATGAAATAAAACTATTTTAATTCGGATAGGTCTCAAGAACTGGCTCACTTTCTTATGATGCTTACAAATGGTATCGAAGCTCGCTTCAAGATGTTGCTAATTCTGTCTGTAACTCCATTCACGAATGGTAGAAATGAAGGTTGTCGCTCAACTTTGGGTGGGGTGATACGGCTTCTACGATGCTGGCGAGGCACGGGCTAGTTTATTATATAGTATGTTATTATTTTAAAATATTTTTAATTTGCTTTTAATTTTTTTGTATATTTATTTTTATTTATCGTATAGTTACAAATGTTAAATATTTATTAATAAAAAAATAACAGATTCGTTACGACACATTTATTCATTTTTCAACTGATCAGCGCATATAAATATTTCTATTTAATCAATTACTTCATTTATTCGAATAAAAATCGCTATCAAATCTACAAAATTGTATTCTGGGGCGTACGCATCACAGCCAATCGGTAAACTGGTACTATTAAAATATTTTTTAGTGATTTCAATTATTGTTACGAATTTATTTCAAAATAATTAAATATAATTAACATTGTGAAAAGAAAAAAAAACTATAAAAATATTAAAAGAATAATTAAACAAAGAAAAATTAAACTATATATAAAACCTACAAACCTGCCGATGTCATTGCATTTGTCAATTATTTAAATAAAATTTTAAAAATATAAATATAAAATAGTACTTATAGACTTTAGAGTATATTTTTTTCTGAAATAAATCTATACTAATATTATAATGCTGCAGATTTTGTTTGTTTGTTTGATCGCGTTAATCTTAGGAACTACTGGCTCGGATTGAAAAATTATTTTTATGTTAGATAGTTTATTTATTGAGGTAGTCTATAGGCTATATTATATAATATACTTTACGACAAATAGGAGAAAAGCAATAACCATAAACGCGAGTAAAACCGCGAGGGGCAGCTAGTTAAAATTAAAAATATACGCACGAAGCCACGAGCAGATACTGGCCTGAGAGTAATCATATTAACAAGAATGGCAAAAAAAGTAATAATATGAATATTTCCATTCCATTTTATTTATTATAATATCACAATAAATAACCCACGTTAGTCACACTAATTCGAAATAACGCATCGCTAACTTCACTATAAGCTCGGCTAGTTTTAAGTTCTGTACACACAGGTCGAAATCCACGACGGCGCGGTACAGCGCAACGCTGCGCGTTTTCATATCAACCCAGTTAATTTTCGTACCAAAATATTCGGTCGTTAGCTCTTCGGTTAGTCTACGTAAAGCCACGTGCATTGTCCATTAATATTCAAAAGTGCAGTATTATCTCATATAGATGGATTTATGCCCTAAATCGTCGCACCTTTGTCAACAAAATTGGGTACAGGAATCACAATGAAGCCCAGCGAAACATACACAACACTAACACAAACACCCAGACAACAACAAACATCCATATGACCAATACAGACATTTGCCGTGAGCGGGGATCGAACCCGCGACCGTTAGCGCTACAGTCAGTTGCAGTGACCACTGCGCCAAGGTGTCTGTCAAATAATAACTGCCCCTCGGCGTTTCACCCGCGTTTATGGTTACTGTTTCGAAACTAGGAGCCGTATTGTGATGTAATATAATTATGCCTATAACTTTCCTAAATGAACGAGATATCCAACGCAAAAATATTTTTTGAAATCGGATCAGTACATTCATAAATTATCCCCTACATACAAACTTACAAACAAATTTTTATTATTTTTAATCTCGATTGACCAATATTATATGTCGCCGAAATCAAAATTGGCAAGGACACACACATATGGATACTGATAAGCAATAATGTGTCAACCCAAGAAAAGTCAAATTCGAAGATATTGATGTATAATATAATGTTTCAAATATTAAAGTTTGTTTCATATTTTGTAATATTTAATAATCTCGGATATTTAAAAAAACTAGTTAAAACCAATCTGCTTTTAATTCGTTATATCTTTTATCCAAATAGAAAATAAAAGATGGATATATACTCCTTCGAACAAATTTGTTAAGAATAGGTTTGACATGTTAAGACGTCATTTTCTTAAAATGAATTCCGTGAGACTTGAAATAGTAGTGCTTATCAGCGTCCATATATGTAGATACATTCGAAAGTTAACAGTTAACAGCTGCACTTACCGCACCGGTCTCTACCAACAGTGTACAATAGTCTTTAGAACGAAACGTCTAGAACAGTCTAGAACAAACGGCGACATTCAGATTAGGATGTTCTTGCAAACGAACGTGTTCTTGAATATGGTAATTCGAGATCGGTTCCAGCTTGTACAGAAACTTGTTATGTATCATGTACGTGTTGAATTTCGTGTGTGAGCTGTTATTGAAACTACATAACGTCCGCAGCTTGCCCTGCTGAATTCGGGTTATAACTTATTTTCGTAACAATCCATACTAATATTATAAATGTTATAAACGCTTAATTTTTATGAATATTGATATGGATATACTAAAGTTTGGAGAAGGATTCGGCTATCTTAGTCGTTGAAAATAAAATGTAAGATAGGTAAAATAAGGGATGAAATAAAATTATAAAATTTTCCAAGATTAAGCTAACAGTTTTGATAATCTTTTAACTTACAACTTAAACAAAAAAAAACATTTATTACTAATTTTCATATAAAAATATCTAAACTGTTAAAAAGCTTAAAAGAGGGTACAATTAAGTGACAAAATAAAGATACTCTATTCCCCGACTTCCTCTAAACGCACAGCGCCATCTAGTGACACGATTAGTAAACGTAGCGTACGTTAGCTTTAACTTGAAAATTTATTTATTTACATAACGTTATAGCTTGAATGACTCGAGGAAATGTTTGATTTATGGTAAATAGTTTGTATGTTAATGAATAATGTTTGTTAGTTATGTGAGTACAATACAAAGTTATTCCTTGTTACGGAACCCAAAACGATAATGAATATTGGTTATCCTGTACATCAATTTGAGTTATGATTTAATGGAAACACGGTAATTTGGACATATTGTGGTAAGATTTTTTATTGTTTCTGTTAAGTTACATTCTATTATATTTTCCTTCATTTAATTAAAGTTTCTTATCCTTGTAAAGGTATGTTAAAAATCATTTATTTTATTACACTAAATTTCGTACACATTAAATTGTTATAGTAGCTAAAATTCGATATCTTTCTTAAGCAGCAAACTATGTAACAAAATAAAGTTTTCAAAGCGGATAAGAAGTAACTTTTTTTTATCAATTATGTGTTTAAATATTCCCCAGTTTTTGCTCTTTCAACCTCAACTTCAACTTTTAAAACAGCTGCAAAAAAGAAAGTAATACTTAAGTCAGTGGGGACTTTTGACTCTTTTGTTCGATAGAATATATTCTCCCATTAGTCTCATTGAATTTCAATCAAAATGGATTTAGTAATGAATCAATCAAAATATGTTAGTTTTAAAATTAAAACTGAAATAAATAATAGCATCAATCTTGTCAAAATTTTGTCATTTTATTCTTTTTTTAAAGTCTTATATCACTTAAATTAATTTTATATCATGTAAAAATAATTTAACAAGCCATACACATCACAAATGTTATAAATCTTTTTGTCATTGTTAATAAAGTAGGGCTCCAACCACAGCGAAGGGTCAGTTCGGAATTAAGCAACAAAATCACTGAACCGTCCAAAGATTTCTAATCTCAATGCGGGCAACTTAACAAGTAGCAAAACTAAATCTCCTTACACAACAAGAACCGAATTATGTCTTCAATGTTATACTATTACCCAACTGGTTTACGTCTGTGACCGAAATAAATGTTTATATACACATATAAACTTTTATTTCGGTCAACCCCGCCCATTGTACTTTTTTTTTTAAATTTTTATGCTTTTAATTCTGTGTGTGCAATAAAAAGTAAATAAATTAAACGATGCTTAATTTAAATATTGTATCAAAATTCAGTTAATTTTACATTGGATTATTTTTTGTCATAGGTATAGTATGCGATGCGAACCGATTTTCGAACCTTAGCCCTATTTGAAGAAAAATAAAATCTTACTCGTATTGTAATCGGTGTTTTTATTTAGTTAAAAAATATTTTTCTTTAAAATGACCATACGTTGTTCCTTCGAAACTCCACTCATTCATTCATATTATTTCATTTTTGTCAAGTTACAAAATCAAAAAAATACGTTCTAATTTTTTTCTTCGTCGTCTTATACAATGGCACAATTAAATTTTGTTAACGCTTACACAGACAAAATGGTATTCTAATATATAACATAGTCGACCTCTGAAAGAATTTTCCTCGTATTTTTCAAAGCAAACGAAACAGCGAGAGTAGACAATTTCAAAATACAAACTAAACGTACTAATGAACACAAACAGCGGGACTCAGCAGCGACAGCGCGCATTGATATGTGAGTAATGCCTGCTATTCGCTGCAAGCGTAATTAATACTCAGCGGAATTAATTTATACGAGTTACGTTAGGTTAAATTTATTTACCAACTAAAATTGGATGTATCACGAACACGTGATGTAAATCTAGATGATTATCCCGTAAAATCTGAGCTTGATTTGTGATGATTTGTGTTACTGCGACCAGGGCCGGATTTAACTTAGGGCACAATGAAAAATGCTGCCCCTTTAGCTTAATCATCACCAATGTAAAGCTATTAGTAGAAACTATTTAAGAATAAAAAAATTTAAGTGGAGTAATTTTTAATCAAAAATCTCAATAAAATCTCCCACATCCCAAATTTTACCGCCCTGTTCAATAGCCCCTATTGCTCCTATAGCAAGTCCAGCGCTCTGTGTGTCATCGTTCATTTATTTGAGTTTATATTTCAATGATAATGTTAACGTAACACGTGTATGGTCATAAATATGAAAATACCTTTGTAAGTCAAAAAGGTATTAGCCGTAGAATATTTTTATATATTTAGGTAATAAGGACTATAATAAAAGTCTAGTTATCCATCTCCAATTTTATCCGTCTTTAAAAAAGATCTTTTTAATTCGTAGCGTATTTTTAAAAATGTTTGTTAACTCATAACTTTGTCATTTCTTAACCGAACTTAAAAATCAATTTTTTGTTTGAAATTGTATGATATATGGACACTGTTAAGCAATACTGTGTCAAGCCACACGGAATTCATTTTGAGAAAATGGCGTCTAAAGATGTCAAGCCTATTCTTAATAAATTTGTTTGAACATGTATATATGCATTTTTTATTTTCTATTTTGATGTAAAGTATAGTGAATTAAAAGCAGATTGATATGTTTAATATTGTCTCATAAAACAGTTTTTCAAATATTTGTGGAGCGTAATAGTTTATGGCCGTGAGCAGGTCGCCAGGTCGCACACACACAAACACCAACACTAAAGATTTTTTATAATAGTTTTAACGCGGAAGATCAGACGTCTGAGTGTCTTTTATATATATATACACGGCAGTTTTACACTATTATTTATGTAATTATTCTTGTAATATAATTTTAGTTCATGGGCGATGCGTATTTATTTTCTTATTTTTTTTATTGACATTAATCTTCTTTTCATTTCTTTTTTTTTTATTAACGCTCCATAATTGAAGTTGAGTGTTTAAGGAGTTTGTATATATTTGTAATATAGAGTTTGTGTATATTTTGAATAAATAAATAAATAATAATTATTATATATATTTTATAAGTGGCGTCAACAATTTGAGATTATTGTATAAATTGCAAATTATGGAACGCACTTGAAATTCGAAACAATTAATTAAGAAACTTTTTTCCGTACTTATTTAGTTTATATGCCTTAATATTTTTTAATAATGTTAAATAGGTAACGCATTATCAGAATACATCAATATCTGCGAATTTGACTTTTTGTGGGTTAACCCATTATTGCTTATCAGCATTCATATATGTATAAAATTGCAGATGTTGCATTTGAAGTCGGTTTCTTTTCGTAGAAGTCTTACATAATCTATAGATTAGGTCAAAAGTAAATTTTACTATAATCAAATTTAATATAATATTTATAAAAATAATGTATAATGAATTGACATGATATGGACACTTCAGATAAATAAGAAAAAAAAACATCCGTAACCAGCTAATGTCACGTATAAAATAAATGAAATTGCCTCTCACCGAACCTTAATTTAATAAATAAGTCTTGGTCATTCCAACACATGTTTACATTATTTACGAAACCATTTTTAATATCAGAAACGTCGAAACTGGAACGATCTCACGTCCATCTCAGTGCGGAATTTCGGAATAAACCCGCCTTTTTTTGTTACTTTTTTTTTTCAGACAGCAATAACGCTGTGATTGGGTTACGCACATAAACATTTTTTTCGATACAAATATGGCATTCGTACGTGGCTCATGAAGAAATATCGGAATATTCCGGCGATATTGAAGCTTCATACGCGTTTCGAATTAAATTCCCTGTCGCTAACTTCAAGATGGTTATAAAAAATTGAATACGCATTCGATTATTTTATTTCAAATTCAAATTTGAATAAAAAATTACAAGTTTAATTTATCATAAAATGCAATTGCATTATTTCAAATTCATAATGTGAATTAGCTCAGCAACTTGAATGTTCCGAACTCAAATTGTATGTAATTTTATTTAATTGTGCAAATGAAAGGAAATAAGTAGTTTCCATGTTTCAAAGCAAACAATAATTTCGAACGAGAGCTTTCGACCAATGTTGCAAAACACGTAAATTCAATTACAATTCAAAATTTGATTTGATTGTTTTAGAACGTTATTATCTCTTAGACCATTTTACAGATCCATGAATACACCGTAGAAGCGCCGAGATGTAATTGAGAACCCTTCATGTGAAAATCCAAATCGAACTTGACACGGTGTTTTTAATAAATCAAATTATAATCAAATATTAGACATTATATATATATATATATATATCCTTTTTAAATCTTTCTGAATTAAATGGTACCATAATCTAAAATAAATGATTCTGATTTTACTTTGCACATACAAAATTCGCTCTCTCGTTATTACAATATAGATTTTGTTTATAATGAATATAATAATGTCAATTACATTTGTACGCATATGTGATGATAAAGAACCCTTGCTATGCAAATTCAATTCTTGATGCACGGTTTTAATTAATCAACTTAGAAAATTATCTCTGGCGTGAATTACATCTATAAATTTGTTCACAAATTTTCACAAAAATTTACGTAGGTTTTTTGTCCTTACTCTCACTGCTTTATTATTAACATCCACAGCTTTCGTAACTACTTACGACGTACCTGTAGCTAGTTTACAGAGCTGTTTTATATCGCTCTCGGAAGTAAAACTTACAGATGCAATTTATTCCTTAGGCAAGAATGGCGCTTATGATATGGCTTTCATAAAGATTTATATAAGTTAAGAAACGTTTTATAACACTCACGAGTGTAAAACTTAGAAATATAATTCTCACCTTAGCCAGTGTTTATAAAGCTTTTCGAAGTTTCATCACACGATACACGTACAAAACGTAATCACGAGTTCCGCTAACACTATTAGTTTCTAACTGTAGAAAAACTACACACTTCATATAAACTCCGAGAAAACGTTGCTTAATCATGTTTCAGTGCGATTTAACTTAGCTACAAGTTCGTGTTTGCTCACGTTATACAGCTCACTACTCTAGCTGGCATATCCATACTGATAAATAAAATTGAAGTGTCTGTTCTTAATTTCAAAATAAGAGCCTTTCACTAAATGCGTATGAAAGTATAACGCTGCTTTTCAAGAATATCGATGCAACTAAAAATGATGAATTTTAGGTAATGGGGTTTTTAAATTTCTTCATTAATGTGTTGCATAGCTGCAAAATTCAAACGACCCCTTGATGTTATAACTTTATTGATTTAAAGAAAATTCATCATCGCTCTTTTCATGATAAAACATTAAGTTTTATGGTATTTTGACATACTTAGTTCTATTTGTTAGAAATTTGAATTACTATGTTATTCTTGCAAACCAGCGATATATGGCACTGACATAAAAAATCAATTTATAAATTTTGTGTCTCTCAGTCTGTCCGTTTATTTCTTTCGGATAATCTTTGAAATGGCTGGCTAATCTTTGAGTTTTGACGGGACTATCACTAAAAAATAGATACTGTTATAAGGAGCATCTAGGCCACATTTTAAAGATTTTTTTCATAATATAATTTATCGCAGTCTAAGTCGCGTACACCAGTTAGTATACTAATATAAAGAGGGAAAATTTGTTTGTAAGTTTGTATATAGGAGTAATCTCTGAAGCTACTGATCCGATTTGGAAATTTCTTTTTGTGTTTATTGAGGAAGGTTTTAAGGTACATTCACATATCGACTACGACTTATAGGAGCCAAGCGGAAATCATAAACGGTTGTAAAATTGCAGGGGCAGCTAGACTATACTTATATTAAAAAAGAGGAAAAGTTTGATTGTTTGTTTATTTCTATTGAATAGGCTCCGAAACTACTAGACTGATTTAGAAAATTCTTTCACCATTAGATCCTACATAATCATTGAACACAGGCTATAAAAATTATATATTTTTTTCGTTAAATACCTATATATATAACCGTGCAAAGTCTGGGCGGCGTCAATTTTAAATAAAACTAAATAAACAACATCAGTACGCCTCTTTTGCGCTCGTCACAAAATAAATACATTACTTAAAAAAAAATCAAATCACGCAAAGTAAATTTAATCGCAGTCTAAATTTCGTTGATAAAAACATCACCCGTTGGCATATAAATACAAATCTAATAAACTAGATCCAATTTTCGCCATTTCCAATGCGATAGACGCGGTCTGCTGTCGACCGAGGCAGATTTATGGTCGTAACAAGCTCTGAACAAAAGGCGATACTGGCTACGTGTGGCGCGCCTGGCATAATGGTCATTTGTTAATGAAACCTTTATCATTATGGACGTTATCTTGTCCTGAATTATGATTTTCTTTTTCATCTATATTAGGATGCTGATAAACAATAATGTGTCAACCCACAAAAAGTTAAATTAAGATATAGTGATGTATTCTGATAAAAATTGTACTAAAATGTTTTAACTTATTTAAGCTAAGTACAGAAAGAAGACTTTTAATGTAAAGTTTGGAATACTTAAGTAAAAAGAAAAGATGAAGTCTTTTAATAAATTTATTAAGAATAGGTTTGATATCTATAGCATCCATTTATAACTAGCCGTGCGCCGCGGTTTTAACCGCGTTCATTTAAGGAAGATTATATAAAACCTTCCCTACTTGAATTACTGTTCAAAATTTCATTGGTTTGTTTTCGCGCAATCCTCTTTTTTTTATTTATTAATTTAAACATTTTTTTTTTAAATAAAAGTAGCCTAAGTTACTCCCTATTAGCTATCTGAGAGTGTTAATTTGAAATACAAATTGACACTTTACTTATATTTGTATACATAATGGATACAATAAATTTGGTGTGATTATGACTTGGTATTACATTGAAAATTTTACAAAACCCTTGACAATCATTGAGACCATTTCAACGAGAAACAACAGGATACTGCTACTAAAAGTTGCAAAGGAGTTGAGTTTACTGATGATTCACGATGCTGGAGACTCAGGTCAAAATAACACAAGTATGCCTGTTTAATATTATTCATAGTGTAACAAATTTCGATTCTATTATATCAGTAGAAGATGTTCAGATCCTTTCAACAACTAAAAAAGAGCTGATAATCTTCTAAACTGATCTTCATAAATTGTAGCTAATTACATCAGCTTTCGAACAAAAAAAAAATTCTATACATTTGGGAGCTACGATGCCACAGACAGACAAACAAATACACAGAGACTTAGGTTAAATTTGTAACACTCTCTTGAATCCAGGTTTAAAATAAAGGGATTTTGTTCCCCGATCAAAACGATACGGTTTAACCGATGTGTTGGTATACATTCCGATTGAATCGTCACCAAAATCTGTTTCACAGTTTAGTATCTAAAGAACTAAAATAAATACGTCTAATTTAATTAACCAAAATTACATATTAGCTCTTGAGGTCCATTCGTTTTTCTTTAAGTCGTGTACAAGGTTTTTTCAATCTACACCTAATTAGGCTATGGTACAATGTTGTTAAAAACTTAATAACTTGAATTTCTTTACTACTATATCAAAGAACTAAAACCATTGAAATAAAAGACAGAGGTTGGCGTAATGGTCGGAATTCGACAGACACGTTGGCGGAGTGGTCACTGCAACTGACTGTAGCGCTAAAGGTCGCGGGTTCGATCCCGCTCGCGGCAAATGTCTGTATTGGCCATACGGATGTTTGTCGTGGTCTTGGTGTTTGTGTTAGTGTTGTGTGTGTTTCCGGACCCCCGACACAAGGTCACAAGATCTTAAAGGGGGCTGTTGAGTGTGATACGTTTATTTTATTTATTTATTTATTATGATCACTGCAACTGACTGAAGCGCTAATAACTTCACGCAGCTTGAACTTCACGGGAAACATCTGTATTCACGATGCAGATGTTTGTCGTGGTCTAGGTGTTTGTGTTTGGGACCACCGACTCAGGATCTTGATCAAGGTCGGATCCAGGGGGGGTGTCATGGGGATCAACGTCCTGGGCTGGGTCCAAGACCTAGGTAGAGCACTAATTATAATTGTTAAGCATGATGATGATTAACATGATTTATATATTTTTTGTCACAATATAGATTACCGAACTGGCACTTCTCCGCGTCCATAAAAACGTACCCATCGAAGAACAAGTGATAACGTTTTACCTGTAACGATTATTATCAAACTTAAATTATTACTTCTTGTGACTTGATCACAACTAAGTGACCTAGGTGACCCTGGCGGCGAAGCTGGATCCGCCCTTGATCTTGATATACTAATGGGTTCCGTTCAGTGATACATTTATTTCTTTAAAATCGGCAAAAGTTAATTATATATTATAAAACTCTAACAAGTAATTAATTGAAAACCTATAAATTATTTTAAATACCTATTCAACGATACCCACTTATTCATATTTAATATAACGGGTCTTATCGCGATAACTAATAGTAGTAATACCTTTTTATTGCCCGACGTTTCGACGAAGTTACATTCGCCGTGGTCACGAGCTGACATGATGAGAGAGTCAGCTCGTGACCACGGCGAATGTAACTTCGTCGAAACGTCGGGCAATAAAAAGGTATTACTACTATTAGTTATCGCGATAAGACCCGTTATATTAAATATGAATAGTATAAATCGCGAAAGTTTAAAATATATAGATACTCACTTAACACAGTTATCTGATGTTCATTTTTTTCTGTTTCACATTATGGCGTTCAAAACCGGCCATTTTGATACTTTCAGATTATTATACTTTCTATGACATCCGCGCCGTTGTGACGAATCAAACGACGAGTCATTTATCAAAATCGGCCAACGCGTTTACATACATATGTACATATACACATACATACATGGATGCTGATAAGCAATAATGTGTCAACCCACAAAAAGTTAAATTTGAAGATATTGATGTATTTTGATACTACGTCACCTATTTAACATTATTCAAAAAAATCAAGTCATTTAAACTAAATAAGTATGGGAAAAAGTTCCTTAACGCAATGTTTCGAAATTCAGGTGCGTTCCATATTTTGCAATTTATAAAATAATCTCAAATATTTAAAAACTTATTATTAGATAACATATTAAATAAATCTATCTGCTTTTAATTACTTATACATTTTATCAAAACAGAAAAGAAAATATGAATATATACGTCTTCAAACAAATTTATCAAGAATAGGTTTGGCATCTTTAGACACCATTTTCTCAAAACGAAGTCCGTGTGGCTTGACACAGTATTGCTTATCAGCGTCCACATATACACATACATACATATACAAACATACATAGACTGATAAACAAATTCCCCTTCGTTGCATCGCGCAGTCAGGCAAAAAAGAAAAACTTTAACACAATATTCCAACCCTTCATTACAATGTTGTTTACCTAAACAAGTCCCAAATTTTTCCTCTTAAATTCTTATTTTTATCTCGAAAGCAATAAATAGTTGTATGCGCCAAGTTTCGGAGATCGCAATATTTATTTACTGGCGACGTGTTAATTCAACTGGCAATAGGAAATATGGGGTTAATATATGTAATACTAGCTTCTACACGCAGCTTCATCTTAAATAATCTTAACGAAAATCGTATGTGTAAGGCGAAAATTACATATAAGTTTTGCTCTCAGGCTTTCATAATAAATAGATAGATAAAGCCTTTTATACATGACCTATTTCCTATTCCTAATTTTATTTGAGAAAGTACAATTATAAATATTAATACAGTACAAACATAAGTAATGTATCGTTGTCTTAGATTTTCGCGATTATTATTCATTGAAATAAAACTATTTTAAACGGATTTAAATCGCGTATATTATTTTTTTTTTTAATTTTTTTTGGTACTAGGGTCAAGGAACAGATAGGAGATGTCAAAAATAGGCGTTCTTCAAAGTCTGCAGTTTGTGAACATGCTTTGGATAAACCTAACCATATTATTCGGTTTGATAAACCACAGATCCTCGCTAGAGAACACAGATTCATTCCTAGAATGATACGCGAGGCTATTGAAATTCAAAAACATCGGAACTTCAATAGAGAAGATGGTTGGAGACTTTCGAACACCTGGAATCCACTTATTAAAAATTTAAAATCCCAAGTCCAACAGACTGCAAGACCTAAAGATACAGTTAGTACCTTCTGCGTGCAACCGGAACGTTATTCGAGATACCATCTAAGAAACCGTTGGCGGTAGTTGTAAATAATATTTTATAAAATCTCAAATACACAAATGTCACCTTAGTCTACCTGTGATCACGAACGCTGCAAAGTGCTCGAAACGTCGATGATAAAAAAAAAATATATATACGCGATTTAAATCCGTTTAAAATAGTTTTATTTCAACTTAAATAAAGTAAAAAAATATTTTCAACGGTCAGTCTTGTCAGGTTGTTTTTCGACATGGGCTCCTCTTGTTTGTTCTACTCATTTCTGTCGCGAGCTTCTCCTTCCTTTCTAGAGGTCGTCTTTCCATCTCTTATTTGACATAAAGATATTATAATACAAATAAGGACTAGCTTTCATTCGCGACTTTGCTCAAGTTAATGTAGACTTTGTAATGGCGGAAGACTGTCTAAACTTAATGTATTCATTTTTCAACACGCGTACCACCTACTAATAAGATAATTTTACTATGTCTATAAGCTTCTTGTAGGCGCAAATTTATAAATGCGAACATAACTCTGTCTGTGTTACGTAGTCACGCCTAAACCACTAAACTGATTTAAATGAAATTTGGTGCAGAGATAGTCTAGAGCCTAAGGAATATTAAAATAGGGGTGTCTGTAAGGAGTGAAAATAGGGATATATAATCCTGCGCAGACGAAGTCGCGGGCACCATCTAGGTAAATGATAAAGTTATCGAAATCAGATGAATTGTACGACATTGCAAAAAAACAAAGAAATAAATAGAAGTATACCTAATTAATTATATCAATTTTATAATCTTCACCTATGTATATAAAAATATATGCTTAACTAACACGGTTTCGCACGGGTACATGGATTAAACAAAATTAAAAAATATATATTAATTTCTATAGCCTATAGTCAAGGATAATGTTGAATTGTAACGCTGAATTTTTCAAATCGGTTCAGTCGTTTCAGAAATTAGTCGGAACAAACAGACACATAAAAAATTTAAAATATACTTTCATCGGCATTCGGTTAAAACTGTTTATTTAACATTACAAACAGATATTCAATTGTATTTATTTGTAAAGATGTAGATTAAAAACAATGTAGGTAACACTAAAACATTGTCAAAATTTTCTTTTCAATTTCTACCTTTCAATTCATTCAAATCTCGAAATAGAAATGGAATTGTCTATAAAGGCTTAAAAGTTAAAACTCCGGCTCCAATCACACTCCTGAACAAACTAAGATAAATGACGAATGAATACAATTGAATGAATGGAAAACTGTGGCTCTTTCTTTAATATTTTTCCTTTTTTTCATTCATTTATGAATAATTTTACTCATTTCGTTGTTTATATTAAATTAAGACCAACTGTTTCAACTGTGTCGATTTTAGCATTTCTCACAGATAATAAATCATTATTATGTGTAATTGTTTAATGGTCTGTTCTTTTTCGCCCTTTAGCGTTTAATAAGCAGTTTCGAAAAATGTGTGTTTTTTATGCTTGTTCACCGCTTTCTCCGCCGTTTATGGACCGGTTTTAAAAAGGGTGTACTTCCAAATTGGTCCCATTGTCATCACACGTGAAAGGTTTTACTCGGCGCCTACATCAAATGTTTTACCTAGCACTGACTTCAAAATGTTGTAGGAGTTTTGTTTTCAAAGTAATATTGTATCTATAAAATGATTAGAAACTAAAAAAAAACAACTATAACCTATGTCACTTTTTATAAAGAGAAAGAAGACAAAGAAAAATCTTTATTTGCAACAGATCATCTTTGCAAGACCACAGTAAAAAATACAATAAAAAATAATAGTAACAAAAGTAAATATATAAAGCATAACAGAATTGAAAAAAAAAAAAGAAAACAAAATGGCTGCCTACACAGCAGTATGACGCCACATAGAAAAGTCACTCAACTTGGACTGTTATCTTGGAAAAGGTTCTATAGCTTACCTTAGAGTCCCGCGCAATGTAGTTTAGGGTTTTGAAAATTAGTTTTAATCAATATTTTTTAGAACATACTAACAATTACTCGCGGCTTTGCTTCATAAGGGAGATAAGAAATGATTTTTGTATTACATGAAATAAATATGTAATTATTACAGACAATGACAGACACGTTGGCGCAGTGGTCGCTGCAACTGACTGTAGCTCTACGGTAGCGGCTTCGATCCCTGCTCACGGCAAATATCTATATTGGCCATACGGATGTCTGTCGTGGTGTTTCCGAACCCTCGACACAAGGTCACAAGATCTTTATGGGCGCCGTTAAGTGTGATGCGTTTAATTATTTATCTATTATTATTTGTTTTAGACAGTCTTTAGTTAAACGCAATTGCTCAAAATTTTATTCCTATTGGAGACTTGAATCTTTAAATAACTTCTTTTCATTATTTTAATCAATAAGGGAACCAGCCGTCCCAAAATAAGGATTAATTGAAATACAATATGAAATATTATTAAATTAATTTTAAGGAATTGACACATTGTAAAACAAATCTTCATTATTACTTTCAATATCTTTCAAATGTCAAAATTCTTTTGTCTCTTGTTAAGAAATAAAAGAATTAAAAGTTAAATAAACTCGAAACGGCATAAACATCGTAATGCATTTCGTAACGGGCATGTACTTTATTTATTTGCGTTCGCTGCAACGCAAAACGCTCGTAAATTCTATTTAAGGCGACACACTTGTCACATTGCTTCTTTTAAACTACGAAAATGTTTAAATGTCTGCGTTTCAACGTTCTTTTGAATAAAAACTGATTTATTATTTCTTAATCTAAAAAATAGTTGAATGTATTGTTAGGACGTCTCAAAAATAATATTCAAAAGTCTCAATATTTATTGATTTTCAATAAAATCACAGTACAGAACTAGTGCGTTTTCATATACAACGCTTCCTTGTATATTATTGAATGCCCGTTCCCGAATTATCATCTACTTTTTAAAAAGTGTCATCAGCCAGCTCGCTTCTAAATGGACGCTGATATGCAATACTGTGTCAAGCCACACGAACTTTATTTTGAGAAAATGGCGTCTAAAGATGTCGAACCTATTCTTAATCAATTTTTTGAAGACGTATATATCCATCTTTTCTTTTCTATTTTGATAAAAAGTGTAATGAATTGAAAGCAGATTGATATATTTAACGTGATATATAATAATAAGTTTTTTAAATATTTGAGATTATTGTATAAATTGCAAAATATGGAAGGCACATAAAACTCAAGACATTAGATTAAGACGCTTTTCCCGTACATATTTAGTTTATATAAATTAAAATTATTTTTAATATTGTTAAATAGATAACACACTATCAAAATACATCAATATCTCCGAATTTGACTTTTTGTGGGTTGACACATTATTGCTTATCAGCATCCAATTGTTCTCATAACTGAAATAAGTAAGTTATGAGCTATGAGGGAACGAATGAATTAACACATAACTTTTAAAGTTTCTGATCATTATAAATAAAATGTATTACATACGAAGCGATCTTCTCAATGCATATTTCATACACAGGCTTTCCATTATAATAAAACATCCATCGATCTAATATAATATTACGGAAACTCGATATTAAAGCTCGCGTCAGCCCGATATTGTATATTATAGAGCCTAATAGAATTACGCTCAACGGATTAAGTATGCAAGATGTTTAAAATATCATCTAGTATGTTAGGTACATACTTATATTTCTACCCGACTGCGCTACGCAAGGGAGAGTAATGAGTTTATCAGTCTATGTGGGTACCTTTGTGGCACTATTTAGATGAAACGCGTGTGCCGATTTTGATAAATGATACGTGGTTTGATTCATCATAATGGCGCGAATGTCATAGAAATGATTATAACTTGGAGAAATCAAAATGGCCGATTTTAGATGTCGTAATGTAAAAAGAAAAAAATCGAATTTCATATTCGACGAATTGTGTTAAATGGAGTATCGTTGAATCTATATTTAAAAATCATTTTTAGGTTTCTTATATTATTTTACAATCAGAACTACTGTTTAGAATCTATAACGATTGAAAGTTGGTTAGTAACGATTCTCTGTAGTCTTGTTACGCAGTCGGGTTTTTGTTTTTTAATTGATTGCTTGTGTGTGTACACGACGGTATGTTGTTTTTCCTTATAATATTTTATCAAAAAACTTTTATTCATTTGAAATTGCACCCCTTTCACTCCACAGCACTCATTAATAACGCTTTCTAATCCCGTTTATAGCGAAGGTACCATTTGTCACAGCCTCATTGTCTATTTGTCTTGAGATAGTGAAACATAAGACAATTATATAAATAATACTTTAACGTAATAATAATAGTAATTTAAAAGTTTAAATTAAAAAAATAACAAAACGTTTTCTATTTAACGGAAGATTTTATATCATATCTGAATCAACTAAAAAAATAAGGGATTTCTCGATTCGTCGGGGATTTTATTTTTAAATTTTATTAATAAATATGCTTCAATCACTCAAAACTGCAATGAAAGGGAATATTTTTCAATTGATTTCATACAATTTCATCAAAATCGGTTCAGTAGTTTGGTTTCAAAATCAAAATAACTGTCATCCAAATATCAATATTACATCATTTTCATTTTGAAGGTCTGTACAAAAAAAGGGTTCATTAAAATGATATTCTTCTATTTATCTTCTAAACTATTCAACGTTAACATCGATATAAAATACATGCAAAAAAAATCATCCGAAGATACGAAGTTATACAATAACTGGTGATCAGTTTGCCAAAAATACAAAATACACTGTTGATTCAATCGCTATTAAAATACATAGGGTCACTGGGTCAATCTGAAGTATGCCTAAATTTTTCATTCAAATTGCTCTACTAAAGCTTGCAGTTCATAGGGAACATATTATAAAAGTGTTAACAACGTCTAATAATATATGATTTTATGTTTAGCATTATTGGGCAGAATGCATTAATATCTTGCTCAATCTTATTTGAAGAAGAAAAGAAGAAAAATAATTGCGCGCCAATTTTCGTTGTCATGAAAATAATGTAAATTGAAGTAATGCTTTTTAATAAAATAATCGAAAATTAATTAAAAATAAGTTATAGAATTAATTTAAATTATTTACTATAACTATGATATGATATGCAAATAAACAGTCATTAAATAAAAGTTTCAATACAATAAGTATCGTATAATTCTCAAATTGTGATTATGGTCTGAGGTTATGTGTATGAATGACATTGCTATTGCTTTGTATATACCTTGAACAATGTCCTATCGAGGCGTGTATATAGAACTATCATTTGAGCCCAGACGAAGCGCAAGGTCAGTGCGGTTCATGGTGGGTGCTTTGTGCTCATGTTCGTAACACTTACGCAAATCATTTTGATCACTATATGGCGACATCACTACATCACACCGAATTTGACTTTTTGTGGATTGACACATTATTGCTTATCAGCATCCAATTGTTCTCTGTTGAAATAAGTAAGTAATGAGCTATGAGGGAACAGATGAATAAACACATAACTTTTAAAGTTTTTTCATCATTATAAATGATATGCATTAAATACGAAGCGATCTTCTCAAAGCATATTTCATGAATAAACACATCACATCACAAGATGGCGACGCGTCGCCATGGAATGCGTCACAATCTAGTTTTCTTGGCAATTACTGCGTGCTCTATTCCTCTCGGGAAAAGTAAATTTTTAACTTTTGTCAGACGTCAGTATGATCGCCACGAAATGTTACTGTTTATTGTCACAGTAATGTCACTAATTAAAATGATTGGGATATCTCATTAAAACAAAATAGAATTTCGTATATTTGTATTTAAAGAATAAAAATGTTTCTTAAATAAACAGTCATCGTTATACTAAATTCATTTCTTGTTATAAACTACCCTCTTATGAATATTCCCTGTAAAAAATTTGCAATTGCCTAACGTCCCGCGACGTTACGATTTTTTAAATACATACATACGTATAGATTAGCGTTATAGTAATGTTTCAATTACAATAAGGGTCTGGAAGACTCGAAGATGAATAGCGAGAGTCTCTGACAAATGGTTCCCGCGCTCTCGGGATTAGAGTTATTAACGAGATTACACGAGTGTGTTTACTTAAATAATAGTTGTAAGATTAAAACACATTTAACGTACATTAAGTAATCGTTTTATAGTTAGGTAAAAAAACATTCGTGTCTACAAGGAGAGTGATTTTGTTGAGAAGTTAAAAAGGTTTTCTTCAATTAATGAAAAAAAAAACCGACTAGGAAAATCTTCTTATTACTTGACGCCATGTTATATAATACTGACAGGCTATAATAATAAAGATATTATTCAGTACATAATTACATTAATGATAAAACCGCGTGGAATAATAGTGCGTTGACATTTTTTCCGGATAAGTGTAGCTAATTGTATCCAACAATATTGTACAAAAATATTTTAAAAAAGCAACTACTGAGTTTCTCGCCGGATCTTCTCAGTAGAGTCCACATTCCGAGCCGGTGGTAGATTCACGTGGAACTGACATCAAAAATTTGTATATTGACGATTCGAAAGAGCTTATAAAGGCCTATTTGAATAAAGTAAAAAAAAATAAGAATACGTCAAAAGACGAAATATTAAAATGTCATATTGAAAAATTTTCTTTGATTTTAGGACAGAATTACATTTGTAAGTTTTACTATCGTAATTGAAACAAATCTGCAGCTTCTGTAGCCTTACGAAAGATCTGATTTTGTCAAAAATAAAGCACTAACACAAAAACCTTTCAGGTGCAAGACAATTATAAACAACTTACGTAAATGTTTATGAAAGCAAAACTTTTAAATATAATTCTCTTTTAGACCAAAATAAGAAGACATTATTAAAACTAAATCCAAAACAATTGTTTCAAAGACCCATCGGTCTAGATCTCAAGACAATCCAACAATAAGTCATCGGATCACTGGGAACCAACGTATAACTCCTCTCCAGAACTTCACTGTGTCAAATACTAAATCCCTTTCTTAGAGCTAATTCAGATATAGACTGGCTATTGCATAATAACACCTAACGCTCGTTGTACTTTTTAAGCCTTGTCAACCGATTTCAAAAGAAAGAGATTCTCAATTCGTATGGTACTTTTAAAAGCTTTTATTTACATCCAATGTATGTAAGTGACTATGTTTGTTCGGATGACTTATCTGTGTAGATAAACAAGTAAGTTAAACAACTTGATCTGTTTCATTTTAATTTTTTTAATTTTCAAACTAAATAAATATATGTACTTAAATCTTGCGTTACGTTATGACGTTATAAGTTGATGTTAAAATGTTTAAAAGAAAAGTTTATTTTATTCTTTTTGGTGCGTTTTAATAAAAGCTTGTTTTTTTTTATTTTACTTTAATTTATTTTTAATGTTTGTTACCTCACTAACCTACCCTAACTGATTTTGAACATTCTTTTTTTTTGTTAGAAAGAGTATACTTTCAGATAGCTCTCGTAGGTTTTTTTTTTTAAATCGATATAGTAAACGAAATTAACGTGTTTTGCTTTTGAATTCAGTCGCTTTTCTTA
The DNA here is from genome assembly GCA_037950945.1 of Hypolimnas misippus. Lineage (NCBI taxonomy): Eukaryota > Metazoa > Arthropoda > Insecta > Lepidoptera > Nymphalidae > Hypolimnas > Hypolimnas misippus. The sequence continues at coordinate 15,370,126 of JBBEEQ010000032.1, forward strand.
AGTCTTAATTATAGTTGTTAATTTTATGTTCATTGTTCATGAAATTTTTCATAAAATTTTAGTAATACCTGAAAAGTTTAATACCTTTCTCTTTCCTTTAATTCATTTAATTAGCTAATCGAATCTAATCTAAGCCGTTAATTTACGGATATCTATATTATATAACCACAAAACTCGTGGGGGGGGGGGGGGCGGCGGTGCTTGTTTATTAGTGCTGTATGCATGTGTGTATGTGGAGGGCGAGTGGTGCCCATAGTCAGGCCCGCGCCGTCCATACGTGCAAAGTCGTGCGGCGCACGACGGCGCCGAGTCCGCTTTAAGAAAAACCAATGTAACTCTTCCTTATGGTTGTAAAACGGTACGAGTACCTACCTATTCAACGATATTCCACTTGATACATAACATACAAACATCGACTTATAACCACATTACCCTCCTTTGCGTCGCGCAGTCGGTTAAAAAGGCACATATTAGACAGTCGCGCGACGGCGCCGATTAGGCTTGGTGCGGGCCTGCCTTAACTGCATGATACCAGACAGCTGTATCTTGTTTCACGGTTTATAGCAATGTAATTTTGTGATTATTTATTCATTCCTGTGTTAAATCACAAAACCTTCATTCTTTGATTGAGCGTATTCGTTACAACTCGCAACGTCAACCGTCAGCACGACAGTAGCCATTTCATGCTGTGTTGATTCCGAATTTTAAATAAAATGCGCTACGTACTGTCATGTTTACTTTCATTTAATGAATTTAAAAGAATTGACATTTTTCATTTGGGCCATTTAAGTATTACGTAATTATCAAAGGATCCAGATATTTGCTTTGCTTATTTTGATGACATGAAGCTTCCGTACCTATTCTTGTTTTGATTATGATTACGTCATAAATCTATATGGACGCTGATAAGCAATACTGTGTCAAGCCACACGGACTTCTTTTTGAGAAAATGGCGTCTAAAGATGTCAAACGTATTCTTAATAAATTTGTTTAAAGACGTATATATTCCTCTTTTCTTTTCTATTTTGATAAAATGTATAATTAATCAAAAGCAGATAGATTTATTTAATATGTTATCTAATAATAAGTTTTTAAATATTTGAGATTATTTTATAAATTGCAAAATATGGAACGAACCTGAAATTCGAAACAGTGAGTTAAGATACTTTTTTCCATACTTATTTAGTTTAGATGACTTGAAACTTTTTTTAATAATGTTAAATAGGTGACGCAGTTTCAAAATACATCAATATCTCCAAATTTGACTTTTTGTGGGTTGACACATTATTGCTTATCAGCATCCATATATTAATACGTGTAGCAAAACCTTTGTAATTCTTTCTAAAATAATTGCGCAAGTGGAGGAGTATGAAATTTCACACACTTATTGTTTATATAGAGAAGAAGAGAGGAATGTTAATAAAAATATAACAAATAACGCATCACACTCAACGGCCCCCATTAAGATCTCATGACCTTATGTCGGGGGTCCGGAAACACTCACAACACTAACACAAACACCCAGACCACGACAAACATCAGTATGGCAAATACACACGTTTGCCGTGAGCGGGGATCGAACCCGCGACCGTTAGCGCTTTAGTCAGTTGCAGTGACCATTGCGCTAACGCGTCTGTCAATATTTTTTTAAGTCTGCATAAAAAAAAATTTACGCCCTCTACCATGTATTTAACGTACAATGTTAACGTACTCTTTATGTATGGTTAAAGTATGTGGTGAAATTAAAAATAGATTATCTGAGGTCAATTTTAAAATCGGTTGAAAATTGAATGAACTACGATCGAGTTCCAACCGCTAGGCGACCACTAGCTTTAGTTAAAAAAATAACTGGTCAAGTGCGAGTAGGACTCGCGCACCGAGGGTTCCGTACAAACTTATAGAAATCTATATAAGACTAACCCATCTACGCCATTTGTGGTCTTCATCATCAGTTCCAACATAAGTTACTATCAAAAATACCTAAATCGGTATACGCTTGCCTATAATATTTGAGGAGTTCCCTCAATTTCTCCAGGATCCCATCATCTGATCCTGACCTGAAGACAATTGGACCACCTTGGAAGTATACCTTTTCAAACAAAAAAAAAAATTTTGAAAATCGGTACCCAAATGGCGGCGTAATCGGCGAACAAACATAAAAAAAAAATTAAATACAAGGTCGAATTGAAAACACTCCTTTTTAGAAGTCGCTTAAATATAATCAGATATAATGTAAATATGGATCACGTCCCAAAAACTATTTTGAAACTACTTAGGAGCACTTTAATTTAAAACACAATCATGAATGCAATCCATTGAAACACAAAATTTTATTTTAAGTACTAATACACCTTATACTTTCAAAAAAGCAAAGTTATAGCGCGATTCAGGATACACCTAGCGCCATCTCTTGACAATTTCAATGAACTAACTTGTTGACTTTGACATTAACAACATAATTATATTATACTTTATTCTCGTTTTATTTTTATTTATATTCTACTACACTACACTACCCCTGCACTACGTTCGTAAAATATTTAGATTTACATTATCAATCAAAATATCAAAATATATATTAGTGTTGCCAAGACGAAAATAATTAGTCCTTAATTCGAACAAAACTAATTGTTTATTTATAAATAACTAATTATATTACTAATAACCAGAAGACTTATATGTGTAGATAAATAAGTAAATTAAATAACTCGATCTGTTTGAATTTAATTTTAAAATTTACGTACTAAGTCAATACGAGTACTTAAATCAAATCGCGTGAAGCTCTTATATTGAATGTTAATTACGTAATGACGTTATAAATCGACGATAAAACTTTTAAATGAAAAGTTTATTTTATAATTTTTAGCGCGTTTAAATAATAATTAAAATAAAAATTTTTATGAATCGAGCAGAATTATATCACAGTTAATGTCATAATGTTGTAATAGATGGCATTAGCTGTACGCTGCATCGCGCTATCATTTTGTTAGCTGCGATATATAAATTGCATTGCGTTGTTTATAAAGGTTTGCTGCTTTTTAATGTTTTCGTATTGATACAAATTTCTTCTCAGTGTTTGTAAAATTGTTTTTTTGACCATGGTCAACTTCTATGTTAATTTGTTACAAGTACATATAATTTTAATTCTAAGATTAATATATTTTCCGCTTGATCAATTTACAACTTGATACATTTACGCGTTCCTGAGAAAAAGGTTGAAAGACAGACGTACAGACTGACAGACACACGAACAGAAATTTACAGTTTTCGGATTTTTTCCTTTATGTATACTAAAGGACCTTGCTCCTGGCCAAATTTCATAATGCTAGGTCAATGGGAAGTACCCTATAGGTTTTGATTCCCTTGCGAAAACGTTAAAAACGCTATCATACTTAAAATATGTGATATAAATGACCGCATCTTTTGATTGCGTTGACTTAGAAGTTTGATTTTTTCACAGCTCTTAGTAATTACAACTCTGAGTACTTGACGTTGATAAAAATTTGTTACCTTCACGCGTTTCTGAGAAAAAGGTTGAAAGATAAACTTACAAACAGACAAACATACATACAAAAATTTACAGTTTTCAGATTTTTTCCTTTATTTGTACCATAAGATCTTACTTCTTGCCAAATTTCATCGTGCTAGGTCAATGGGAAGTACCCTATAGGTTTTGATTCCCTTGCGAAAACGCTAAAATGGTCAAAATATACGACATATTTTCCATTATCTTTTGATTGCGTTGACTTAGAACTTTAATATTTTCACGGCCGCATGTCATCGTAGACTTGAGTATATGACATTAATTTCAACATGATACGTCTATGCATTTCTGAGAAAAAAGGGTTGACATCCCGACAGACAGACAGACAGACAGACAGACAGACAGACAGACGGACAACAAAGTGATCCTATAAGGGTTCCGTTTTTCCTTTTAAGGTACGGAACCCTAAAAATAAGCTGTTCATGTATTACAAGAAAAAAACGATAAGATTAAAACGTATGTGTACCAATGTTTACGTACACATAGAAAGGGTAGGAAGTAGTTGCTTACCTTAACCTGGGCGGCAGGGGTCAATTCTCAAAATCAGCTTACGTAACCCGTGAATAACTCCTTATCGAGAATTTCTTATCGAGCTATACTACGTGTTGAAATAAAAGATTTGATCTAGAGAGTTATATATTTTTCGGAGTTTTTTTTATTTATGCCTTTTCCAAGTTATGGTTATCGGTTTTGCTCTCAGAATTTTATAAAGATTTACATAAGTTGTTCCTCATTGCTTTACTCTTGAAAAAAAATTTACTGTAAGTGTTTTTTACAAACCCACAGTTTGTAAGGCTAAAGATTTTGTAAGGCTTTGTAGTTTACAGAGTTAATTCACTTACGAGAGTGAAATTTACGAATCTAATTAGAAAGAAAATGTTTCAATGTGCCATTTTAATAAGGCGTTTTTTACCGTGTCCTTATTACTATATTTATAATTATGTTAAAAAGATTTTTATTATTATTTTTTTATTAAAATGCACCTGTCTTGATTTATTTTACGACGTAACGGTTAAATAAATAATAGAACACATCATTGTTAGATCATAACTTACGACCAAAACCTTTTCCCCTATAAAAATTAAAGCGATCCCAGATCAAAACAAATGTTCAACAGCTCCCCGTCAGCAACAGCTCATGCATAAACGAATAATTATACCTAAACAAGAACCGTGTCTTAATATAGAAGTTAATATCCTCACATCCTCTCGTGAGAAAATAAACCGGGCCGAATAAATTGCTTACGATCGCTGAGCAATTTGCTCCAATCGGTAGTAATTTCGGAATTGTCGATCGATATCGTCGTTAAAGCTCAGGTTTCTAGGACGGCGGTGACTGTTATAAGCTGATAAGCAATAATGTTTCAAACCACAAAAAGTGAAATTCGGAGATATTGAAGTATTTTGATACTGCATCACCTGTTTAAGATTATTCAAAAAAATTTGAAGTCATACAAACTAAATAAGTACGGAAAAAAGTTTCTTAATTAATTGTTTCGACTTTCAAGTGCGTTCCATTTTATGAAATTTATACAATAATGTCAATTATTTAAAAAACTTTTTCAATATATCAAATATATCAAACTTCTTTTAATCCATTATACCATTTATCAAAAATAAAAGAAAAGGTGGATATATACTTCTTCAATCATATTTATTAAGAATAGAAGAATAGGTTTGACATCTTTAGGCGCCATTTTTTTAAAATGAAGTCCGTGTAGTGTAATAATTGCTTATCAGCGTCCATTTGCGGTTGTTTTATAACGTCGGATAATGTTACTCTGTCTATGAAAACAATATAACTTGGAGTGAGTGATAATCCCGTCAAGATCCAGCCGTTTCATAGATTAACCAGAACAAACAGACAGACAGACAAACATTAAAATAAAATGCTTTTTTAATGTAAGTATCGTATATATTTTCAAACGCAGTATTTATTTATTTTATTTTTTTTTAATTAATAAAAAATGTTCCTTCCTTTTTTAGACGCACCGCAGACTAAAGTCTTTATTTGCGTGACCCATGTTATATGTCTACGCGAACGAATTCGCCGGCACAGCTTGTGGTAAAATTTCATCGATATAATATTGTTCCCTAAAGATACTTTTCACTTTGTATACTAGCAATATTCCCTGTAAGAGACAATTATTCCTGAGCTCCTGGACGGATAAAGCCGCAAGACTCAGGTAGTACAACACAAACAAGGTGAATGGGTGGTCTGGTGGGATATAAATCTGTAACAGCTGCGCAGTTTTATGGCCTCTCTAAGTGTTTGGGGTCCGAGGTAAAAGATGGGATTTTGTATGTGATTATTTTTTCATTCATTGCCGCTTTTAAGTGATAATAGAAGGAGCTCTTAATGATCTATATGTTGGCAAAAGAATTCTTTTGTTGATAATGATAATTCGTTAACGCCATCGTATTCCAGATGGATATATCAGAATTTCTTTTAAAAACTTTTAGTTGAGATAACATCAATTGAAAATATTCAAAATGCTTGCCTAAGGCGGCAAATTTGTTTTTACCCGACTAATCCACACGTAAATATGTATCTCTATAAATAATAAAATTTAACATGTATATTTCAATATATATTCAGAATTGAGGGTTGAAAATAATATTCAATCTAAATATACACAACTCAAAGGTGACTGACTAACTGACTGACATAGTGATCTATCAACGCACAGCCCAAACCACTGGACGGATTTGGCTGAAATTTGGCATGCAGGTAGATGTTATGACGTAGGCATCCGCTAAGAAAGAACTTTGATTAATTTTAACCTAAAGGGGATAAAAAAGGGGATGAAATTTTATATAAAACTTTGTCAATTTTAAGCCGATTGGGCTAAGACTTTGCATACATAAAGCCACTATGACGTAGGTATCAGACATTGCAGACGAAGTCGTGAGCATCAGCTCGTTATAACTAATACTGGGCCAGAATCTTCACGCACGATATATTTTTTTATTTTACTAAGACACGTGCTTGACGTCACAAGTCCAAAACTGTGGGCATACCCATCATGTTCCAACCACTGAACTATCTTGGCTCGACACGTAAAATTAACGTGAGCGAACCCGCGGGCAAAAGCTAATAGAATATAAGAAAATGATGTCATTTTATATTAAGTACATTCTCGTGAGCGTATGACAGACAGCATCCGAAATGAGCTCGGCGAGGTACAGGTTATATTGCTCTGAGTGCTCGAGATAAATCGTTTCGGTTCCTGACCTGTTTATTAAAGGTACTTTGTGTATGAAGTGTCAAATGTGCGAGGTTATGTTATGAGAGACCACACATTACGCGACGAAATCGGGATATTAATTTTTGCATGAGTTGGTTGCGTGAGTATGGTCGGAGCTTCGTGAGCGTAAAAATTTAAGGAAACGAGTTTCAATTTTTTTTGTGCTCGTTTGTTTTATTCATTTGAAACTGGCTTTGCCCCGTAGTTTCCGCGATGAGGAAAAATATATACAAATAAATAAAATTGAAGTTTCTGTGTCACCGGTATCATCTATATAATCGTGTACAGAATAATATGCTTTAGCTATGAACGATTTTTTAATATACAATTCAAATTTATTCATTGAAAACTGCAAAATGTTTTGTGGTATTTTATTATACAAAGGAACACCTTGATCCAGGAAAGCAACATTTACTTTGCGAAGTCGAAACAATAAAACAATACATATGGAATAATCTCCATTAATAGAATAAGACGCTAAGCCTCAGAATAACGTCTAAATTATATTCGTGCGAAATCGCTGTATATTATAAACTACAAATACAGGCAGTTACAAAATGAGTTCCGCTGCCACTAACTCACGAATGTTACGTGTCTTGCTAAAACCATTTGCATGACACTCCATGGAATGTCAGACACTCGCTCTGAGAGCATATCTGACATACTTGTAACGTTCTGTGTGGCGTCGCATAGTTAATATGCAACAAAGCGAAATAATTCATTGGTTATGCGTATATCGCTGGTTAAATAATTATAATCGCAGTTCAAGCAACGGGATTGTAGTGACAAAATAAGAAAGTGAATCTAATAGAATATTGTTTAATGGAAATACTTAATCATCCTGCCATTAAACTAAAAAAACACAATTCATTGAGACCATTTCAACGAGCACCAACACGATACCACTGCTGTAAGTTGATGAGGAGTTGCGTATCCTGCTGATTCTGGTTGCAGCATCAGACCAAGAATTCCATAATCTTGCATAGTTATGATGCATGCATAGGTGCTTAAATTCTAGGTCCCACATATGTTTGATAGTAAATCAAATACTTATTGTGCATCTAAGATCCTTACAGTAGTTAAGATGAAACGAGTTCATGATCTTCAAATAGCTGGACTGATTTTGGTAGAACATATCTAAGAACCATTGCTAAAAAACCCTAATTCAAATAAAGAAACCGTATCCAAATCGGTTTACACGTTTAGGAACTACGGTGCCACAGACAGACACATACAGACACACAGCGGTCTAACTTATAACACGCCATTTATATCAAAACAATTTCATTATTACATATACATATACATTTATTATTACGATACTTTCATATTTGATATGAATTTCGAAGCCTCAAATTCAATTTATTTCGAGCGCCTTCCTGTATGGTGAGACTTAATAGCGTGTATTTAAGTTTTATTCTCGTAACAATTAATAATGAATAAACAACTCTTTAACCTGGTAACAGTTACCTAACCTTACGAAATCTGTCGAAGGTATCAAAATAAGACACTGACATTAATTTCCCATTTATGTAAATCTTAGGCGAGAATTTCATTTGTAAGTTTTAAGTTATGGGGCGATAAAAAACAACTATGTAACCTAGTAACAGATACGTCGAAAGTAGTTACGAAATGTCAAAAATAAGGCACTGACAGAAAATTCTTTCAGGTATAAAGCCATGAGAAAAAACTTATGTAAATCTTTATGAAATTTGAGTGCAAAAGTTATAAGTGTAATTCTCACCTGAAATGAGATATTTTACATACCAAACAGAATATTGGTATTAACAAAGCTTAAACATTTTCAAGATGGAATACATATTTCATATATTACTGGAAATTCGCTTCGACTATATTGTTAGATGTTACCAACTTACTTCATGACTTAAATTATACTTACCTACTAAGCAACTTACTAGTAGATGTGTGGTCGGTATTGTTAACTAGATACTTAGAGGCAAGTTTGTTAACTGATCTATATACCTATTGTGTTGTGTACTAATGTAAAACATCATCTTTGACTTGCTTTATTTCATGACTTTGTTTGGGTTAATGTAGATTTTGTTATGACTGTCTAATACCTAATAAGCCTAATAAAAGCGTCACGCTCAACGGCCCCTATTAACCCATTAACCGCCAATATGTCTAGCAGCATATTCAACCCAAATCTTTTATTTTTTTTTTCATTAGTGACATATTTAAATACAAAAGGAAAAAGGTTTTTCTATTATGGATAGTTTTATAAGGGTGTACTCGCACGAGTACAGCGACCAAATTACAAAAACTAACTGTACTCAAACGAGTACAACGGCGCTTAATGGGTTAAGATGCCTTGTGTCGGAGGTCCGGAAAAAACTTCAACTTGTAATTATAATTAAATTACTAGTCCGCAACTTGTTTTCTGTAAAGTAATTTATTTTAAACATTTTTTTTTATATTTTTTTTCATTCTACCCTCTTTAAGTTTTGTATGTGACAAAGAGTAGCATATTTCTGTCTCCAAAGTCCAATTAATACCAAAATTGGTTTAGAGGTTTTAATCTGAAAAGGTAACAAACAGACAGACAAAGTTACTTTCACATTTATTTTAATACTAGCTGCCGCTTGTGGTTTCACTCGCGTTTATGATTACTGCTTTGCTCCTATGAGTCATAGCGTGATGTAATATAGCCTATAGCCTTCCTCAATAATTAAACTATGAAACACAAAAATAATTTTTCAATTCAAAGAGTAGTTCCTGAGATTAGTGAGTAGAAACAAACAAACTGTTCAGTTTTATAATGTTCGTATAGATTGCGTAAATTACATTATTAGAATTATATATTTCAAAGAAAACAATTTACACTCAATGCAAAGTCTTCACGCGAATGTTAGAATTATGACATCGTGCGTCGTAAAGCCGGTTCTAATCGATGGTATAAATGAAAGGCGGTGGGCGAGAACTACACTTTTGCTCTCAGACTTGCATAAAGATCTATGTATATAAATTGTTTGTGACATTACTTAAATTCATAAATGAATGGTAATAAGCAATAATGTGTCAAGCCACAATAATTTGAATTCAGGGATATTGATGTATTTTGATAATGTGATATGTATTTTACATTATTCAAATACTTTGCAAGTCATCTAAACTAAATGAGTACGGAAATAAGTTTCTTACTTGAATGTTTCGAATATTGAAGTGTCCTCAATATTTTGCAATAATCTAGAGTATTCAAAAAGCTTATTATTAGATAAAACTATGTTTTGTACCAATCTGCTTTTAATTTATTTTACTTTTATCAAAATAGAAAAGAAAATCCGGATATATACGTCTTCAAACAAATTTATTACGAATAGGTTTGACATCTTTAGACGCCATTTTCTCAATATTAAATCCGTGTGGCTTGATATAGTATTGCTTATCAGCGTCCAAAACGCTCAAGTCAAAACTCAAAGTTCAATTTAATGTGGTTTTGATGGATTTTCGTTGTGGAAAATCAATGATTTTGACCTTCGATTATAACATTGAGACATATAAAAGAGTGACTGTAACAGTGAGATAATTAGATTTCCATATTTCATTCAAAGGGCAAGAGTTGAAACACCAATCTCTTAAGATTTATGCACAGTTCGAAAAAAAAAACACCTCGTGGCTTAACATAGTATTGCTTATCAGCGTCCAAAACGCTTAAGTCAAAACTCAAAGTTAAATTTAATGTGGTTTTGATGGAATTTAATTGTGGAAAATCAATGATATTGACTTTCGACTATAACATTGACTCATATAAAAGAGTGACTGTAACAGTGAGATAATCAGATTTCCATATTTCATTCAATCTCAAGTTCCAATTAAATACCATCTTTATTAAAGTCTAATTTATTTCTAATAAAGCGCTTCCTTGTCCCACGCGCGAAGTCACCCGTTTCTCTTTACGGGCAATTTTTATTTTTATATCTCACTCAACGAAATTAAATTACTAGAGTGGAGCGCTGCCATCTCGTAATATTATTGTTATGGCCAACTCGAATTCAATAAAGAGGCGTGACAAGTATCAAACACATAGAACTATAACATTAAAAAGCGACTATGTGCTTAAAAATATATTATTCATATATTTTAGAGCTATAGATTCGTTATAAGTTCATGAGGTTTTCCCAGAGCGCTATATTTTGGGGGTTTACAAGCGTTGAGGCAACTCATGTATTCTCAATATTTTATTAAAAACAGTTAATAATTGGCGATATCTATTCACTCCAATGTAAGGTTCATTTCTTTTTTAAGACGGTTAAAATGAAAGTGTGTCAGAATTAAGCTAGAGAAAAGGTCTAAAAAATCGAAATTTTGCGTGACACATTATGGATAGCGTCATCCCTTTTGGATCGCCTCTAACCAAACATGTAAACGATTTTTCTTCAAGCGATGTGTCGGGTTCTTGGAAGAATCTGACCTAAAAACACATCCTACGAATCGCTCTTAGTCTTTCGTGAAATGCCAATCTCTTAACATATCTGTGACCCAAGAATAAATTTGAAATACAAACTATATAGATTGCGTTAACATTTATACTTGTATATTGCGAAATATTTTCTGTGAAAGGATAATAAAAATCAAAATATTTTTATTAAAAATTAGGAATTTAGATGATTTTTTTGGTCGTCAAGCAAGTTTCGGAAAAGTTAAACCTCATACCCGAAAAGAAACCGCGAAAGATACTCAGTGTGGCTTAATTTTTTTTTCTTTGTTGTTTTTTTTAATAACGTTAATATCTTTTTCAAATTATACATTTATTGAGATAGCCTGGTAGCGATCGAATTATTCCCATGATGTGTGATTATATCTACAAAATCTGTAATATCGTAGTATCTTCTCCAAATGTGAGAAATAGCATCTTCTCAAAGAGTTTTTAGTTAGTTCAAACTAGCTTAATCTCAAGAACATAAGGGAATAATAACTAAATAAGGGAACGTCACAAATATCCACATAGGCTCAAAAATCCTTGTAAGAAAAAAACATGTTATACATATATTGTTATAACTTCGATACTAATCGATTGTATTCGCTCATTATTATTCCGTAATTATATTTAGATATATTTTTGACGAATCTATTTATCAGTGGCTGCTCAACTAAGGAGAGTAAGTTTAAATCTCATAATAGAAATATCTCATAATAGAATAAAACAATTCTGTAACCTAGTAACAGATACGTCGTAAGTAGTTACGATAGCTGTCAAAAATAAGGCACTGATAGAAAGTCTGAAAAAAAAAATTATAAGTTTAATTCTAGAGTTAGTCTAAGCTCAGTGAATTTATAAAAAAATGTTCTTATAAATACACATTTAAAACTCGTAATAGTATTGAAGAAATCTGAAAATAATTAATACAATCAACTGAAATGAAAAGTTTGAAAGGCATCAGATGATTGATCGCCTGTTATTAGCTCATTACAGAATCGAGGATTGAAGCGGTAAGAAAATTAATTTTAAACTTTGATTTATTGAAATTGTAAGAAAATCTTACTTGACAAAAACACAGTTGGATGCTTATGCAATAATTTGTTAACCGCAAGCAGTTAAAATCAGTGATATTGATGTATTCTGATATATTATATATATATTCGTCACATATTTAACTTTAAAAATATTGCAAGTCATTTGAAATTCAAGTGTGTTCCATATTTTGCAATCAAAACAATAATTTTCTTTATTTAAAAAGAAAAACTTTTTTTTAATAATAATTGGTACTTTTTATTATAGTACTTGGTATACCAATCGGTTTTTAATTTATATTTATCAAACAAAAAAAAATTATACACATTTCTTTTAATTAATTTATTAAGAATAGGTTTAACATATTTAGACGCCATTTTCTCTAAATATAGTCCGTTTAACTTGTTCAGTTATAAAAATCAGATGTAGATCTTACGTGTATTTTTTGTACCTGTAAAACCAAGCACTGTTTTAAGTACACAATTCAACGATTACGAGTTATCCAAAATGTATAAGTACTTAGATAGATAAGTTTAACACTAATCATATTTTTCCACGAAAACATTTTATATATGGACCCTGATAAGCAATAATGTGTCAACCCACAAAACGTCAAATTGAGAGATATTGATGTATTCCGATAATGCATTTCGTATTAAACCTTATAAAAAAATTTCAAGTCATCTTAACTAAATAAATACAGAAAAAAAGTTTTTTAATCTAATGTTTAGAATATTAAAGTGTGTTCCATATTTTGGATTATGCAATAATCTCATATATTTGAAACTTATTATTAGATAAAACCCTTTACTAACCTATCTTCTATTAGTTTATTATACTTTTTATCAAAATACAAGATGTATATATACTTATATGTATATTTTAAACTTTTGCGATTTATAATATTCATATCTAATATAACGAGTTTTATCGCGATAACTAATATGCGATAGCAATGTTCGCGCGAACCGATTGTGTTAGTGTAGTGTGCTCCCAGCATTATAATAACGGTAAAGACAATGTTAATATTGTGAGGGTAGACGAAGAAAACTGGCGCACACGCCGCTGGAGAGCGCGCTGTACATCTCGTGACCACGACGGATGCAACTTCGTCGAAACGTCGGGCAATAAAAAAGGTATTACTACCATTAGTTATCACGATAAGACCCGTTATATTAAATATGGATATACACTCTTCTAACAGATTTGTTAAGAACGGGTTTGACATTTTTGGCCGCCATTTTCTCAATATAATGTCCGTGTGACTTATCAGCATCTATATATACATCTGACATAATAATTGAAACAATAAATCCTTTCTACAAAACGTATGTACAGACATAACTCGGTTACGTTTTTATTACACATAAACAACCCTCGGGATCTTTGCCAACCATTTATCAAAATCCTTCGAGGCATTTTTGGTAAATGAGATATATAACACATGTACATATGAACTTAGGCTGCGAGGTAAATTAATATTTATGATACTTTTACCGAAACAAAGTAATCCTAGTAATATTGTTATTAACGCATAAAAGCAACTGTTTTGGTATTCCGTAGCCGATAGCGGCCGATCTACTAACCCGTCTTTCTGTCCATCCATATATCCTTCAGTACGTTCAGCTTACATTATTTTAATATAATGTGGTAAGCCATTCGCGGATTATCTGGTATCGCAGAAATTCATGGGCTGAAGTGATCACTTAGCATCAGGTAACTGCTCGTTTTTGAGCTGATGATCTCACAAGTGATCACCGCGTTACCGACTAAAAAATAATAACACAATTTCGTCAATATTGGATCCATAACTCAACAAAAATGACAAAAACTGAAAAAATACATACACTCTCACACATTCTCTTTAATTTATGAATATTCTTTACATGGTTATAATAAGATGATTAATACCTAGTTATTTTTTTTACAATTTTAAGACCGTTTTATTTTATTTTTTCTTTTTTTAATCTACTTTGTTAAATAAATTGTATATTTAATTACTTTCAAATATAATCTTTGGGGTTATATTTTAGTATTAATTTAAAACTCTACATTTTTAACGTGTACGCCGTTGATAACAAACAAATGAATAAAACGGAAGCATAAATTATAGAAACAGGTTTTAAGGAATTTGGTGGGTGAGATAGGCTTCTCACTCTCTCACTCACCATACGAAATGCAACTACACTAGCCACTTCATACCGTTTTCGGTGAGAATGTGGTATTTCCCCGATCGAGTCAGCCCCTAGAAGCTGTAGTTAGTAAGGTATAGATAGATCTTACCACAAGTTAACTTTCGATTTTTATAAAGTATATAATGGACGTTGATAAGCAATACTGAGTCAAGCCACACGGACTTATTTTGAGAAAATGGCGTCTAAATGACAAATCTATTCTTAATAAGTCTGTTTGACTAAGTATATATCTATCTTTTCTTTTCTATTTTGATAAAAAGTACCATGAATTAATAGCATATAGGCTAGTAAAGAGTTTTATCTAATAATAATAAGTTTTTCACATATTATATGAGAATATTGTATACTGCAAAATATGGGGCATACTTTATTATTGTAAGCATTAGGTTAAGAAATATTTTCCGTACTTATTTAATTCAGATCTCTTAAAATTTTTTGTATAATGTTAATTACGAAATGCATTATCAGAATACATTAATATCTCTAAATGTGACTTATTCTGGGTTGACACATTATTGCTTATCAGGATCCATATATAAAAATAACGTTTAATCAGTAAAACTTTCGTATACGACTAATCCATCAAAGTCTTTCATTTTAAAACATCAGTTCAACTTTTGTTACATTGAAAGTAAAATACGTAAAAGGCGAAATATTTTTTGGTATAAAATCTCCAGTCAATACATTCGGAAGTGTAAAGAAAATACTCGGAATTCAGGGGCTTCGATTTTTTTTTATGAAAGATGAACTTTTCGATAGGCAACATGTCAATGGAATATTTCGATTTGTAGATTTTTCTTGCTTTAAAAAAAATACGATTCCTATATTGATAACAGCGGTGGACTCGCTTTTGAAATTGGAGAATTTATTTACAACCTTTTACATAAGCGGTATCGTATAGTACAGAATAAATGATAATTGACTAAATTGGAAAATAAAAAAAAAACTGACAATCTATTTATACTGTAAGTTGGTGAGGAGTTGTGTATCCTGTTGATCCTGGCTCCAGCATCAGACCAAGAATTTCATAATTTTGCATAGTTCTGTTGATCATATATTAATTATATACTATTCTACCGCAACTGAGAAGAAAAGAGGTTACAATCTCGAAATGGCTGGACCGATTTTGGTAGAACATATCAAAGAACCATCGCTAGAAAATTCTTTTTCAAATAAAAAATTACGCATCCAAATCGGTTAACCCATTAAGGAGCTACGGTGCCAGAAACAGACATACATAGCGGTCAATAGTATGTGAGAGCTAAGAGTGCTTAGAGGTAAGAACACTTCGATCTCCACCGATGATCGTGGCAAAGCCCGGCTGCCTGACTTTTCAAATGCTACATTTGTATTTAAATCAATCAGTTGAAAGATAACACCTTGACGAAACCCGCAGGTGCCGGGAGACATTCTGACTTACGTATATCCTCTCCGCAGTGGATCACCGTGGATAATTAAGCTCTAAAACCTTCTCCTTTATAGCAGAAGCTTTGCCCAGCATTGGACCATTAACAGGCTACCTACATAATGCAAGCGATTTATCAACACAAATCAGGAAAACATCTTGAGAAAACCTGCATGTGCCGGGAGACATTCTGACTTACGTATATCCGCCCCGCAGTGGAGCACCGTGGAGAATAAAGCTCTAAAACCTTCTCCTTTATAGCAGAAGCTTTGCCCAGCATTGGACCATTAACAGGCTACCTACAAAATGCAAGCGATTTATTAACACCAATCAGGAAAACATCTTGAGAAAACCTGCATGTGCCGGGAGACATTCTGACTTACGTATATCCGCCCCGCAGTGGAGCACCGTGGAGAATAAAGCTCTAAAACCTTCTCCTTTATAGCGGAAGCTTCGCCCAGCAGTGGGACATTTACAGGCTACCTACATAATGCAAGCGATTTATCAACACAAATCAAATATTAATATAGGCACCACCACACCAAACAACTTGATATTAGTCGGGTATATCATTCTAAATATAATTAGGGCCCGTCAGCCCCCGGCGTCACTCAACCACTTCACATGACAAGGGTCGCTTACAATGATTACATTAGCTGATGACAGAAGTGAAGGCTTTTGCACGTCCTTTATTACTTCACTTGGCTTATCGTCTACTAAAGTGAGCTGTAATTAATATTATAACAAGTAATTAATTGGAAAAATCAAAAACTCGATTGCATAACAAGACTATTTCCAGTTAGCAGTATCAATATCATTTCTATCTAAAAGCCACCAAGTGAGAATCGTTACAAGCAAAATCGATTCATTTGTTAGGGAGTTCCGATGCCTCAGACATTCACAGACACGTCAGGCTTATAACACCTCTGGTTTTCTGTTGTTTTAAAAATCCTTTTCTCATAATAATTTACCCACAACGAAAGTTAAATTCATTGCTATGCTCAGAACTACGTTAAATATTCATTAGTTGAGGGTAGTTTCGAATGCGATGTAAATAGGAGTAAATACGAATTATGTTCATGTTATAATACTTTGACAGTATGGAAACAATCTTTACAATGTTGTTGTAACATACTAGCTGGTGGTTTCACTTACGTCTATGGTTTGCTTCTATAAGTCGTGGCGTGATATAATACAGCCTATAACTTTCCTTAATGAAAGGATTATCGAACGCAAAAAGAATATTTTAAATCGGATCCGTACTTTCAGAGATTATCCCCTAAATGCAAACTTATAAAACTTTTCATGATATTAGTATAGATTACGACAGCTTAACTATACACATATACACATAGACGTTTATATATCTGTTATATGTTCCGCTGCTGCCAGGGTTCATCAAATGGTGGATGGCGGTCCGGATCTCAAACGCGGATAGCCAGTTGATGACCCCCAATGGTGTCTCCTTCGTGTATATATCCTCTTTCTTTGAGAAATTATGGCCTCTACCTATAAACTTAACAACTATTTCAATCATTAATATATATATATAGACAAAGTTAATATCATTAGCCTAGAACTTAGTGGTTAGAACATGTTGATTTCAACCGATGATCGCGAGTTTAAACCCTGGCTAGCTACATTTGTATTAAATACATCTTGAGCTCGGCGGTGAAGGAAAATATCGCGAGGAAATCTGCATGTGCCGAGAGGAATTCTGACACTTGTATATCCACCAACTCGCTGTGGAGCAGCGTGGTGGATTAAGTTTTAATCATTCTCCTTAATAGGAGAGGCCTTTGCCCAGCAGTGAGACATTTACAGGCTGTTACTTCACTTTACTTTACAAAGATATATTCATATTTATTAAATTAATATAAAATTACTATTACAAGTAGATATAATATTCAAAATGTTTTCAAATTATTTAAGCATTCGATTAGTCACGTGATCATTTCATGTCATTTCTATACACTTTGACTTATCTAATAATTCATCAGTCGCTCCATTTATCTAGGCTCGAAGTAGTTAATATACACTTGTACTAAACTAAATTGCTTTACTAATAGGATAATTGAAACAATAAATCCTTTCTACAAAACGTATGTACAGACATAACTCGGTTACGTTTTTATTACACATAAACAACCCTCGGGATCTTTGCCAACCATTTATCAAAATCCTTCGAGGCATTTTTGGTAAATGAGATATATAACACATGTACATATGAACTTAGGCTGCGAGGTAAATTAATATTTATGATACTTTTACCGAAACAAAGTAATCCTAGTAATATTGTTATTTACGCATAAAAGCAACTGTTTTAGTATTCCGTAGCCGATAGCGGCCGATCTACTAACTCGTCTTTCTGTCCATCCATATATCCTTCAGTACGTTCGGCTTACATTATTTTAATATAAGGTGGTAAGCCATTCGCGGATTATCTGATATCACGGAAATTCATGGGCTGAAGGGATCACTTAGCATCAGGTAACTGCTCGTTTTTCAGCTGATGATCTCACAAGTGATCACCGCGTTACCGACTAAAAAAAATAATAACATAATTTCGACAATATTGAAACCATAACTCAACTAAAATGACAAAAACTGCAAAAATACATACACTCTCACACATTCTCTTTAATTTTATGAATATTCTTTACATGGTTATAATAAGATTATTAATACCTAGTTATTTTTTTTTTATATAATTTTAAGACCATTCTCTTCCTTTTTTTAATCTACTTTGTTAAATAAATAGTATATTTAATTACTTTAAAATATAATCTTTGGGGTTATATTTTAGTATTAATTTAAAACCATACATTTTTTAAATTATAGGAACAGGTTTTAAGATAAGGAATTTGTTGAGTGAGGTAGGCTTCTCACTCTCTCACTCACCGTACGAAATGCAACTACACTAGCCACTTCATACCGTTTTCTGTGAGAATGTGGTCTTTCCCCGGTCGAGTCAGGCCCTAGAAGCTGTGGTTAGTGAGGTATACATAGATACATAGAGGAAAGTTTCTCAACTAACCTACGTTGATACAGCTCGATTGGTATATTTTGGTTATTTTCATAGCCTCATGTCTTATGGATTGATCTTATGGGGTAACGCTACAGATATTAATACTGTATTCATTTTGCAAAAGAGAGCTGTTCGTGGTATTTATAATCTAGGAGCTCGAGATTCCCTTCGAGATGTTTTTAATAAAGTTGGTATACTTACGGTGGCATCGCAGTACATTTACAACAATATTATGTATAATCACAACAGCATTGATTCTTTTGATAAACAGGCATTGTATTTATAACGCCGAAGTTTCAACTCCGCAAAGTCAATGTTACCTTCTTGGGGCAAGGTATTCGTTTTTATAATAAAATTCCACAGAAAGTGTTACAGTTTACAAAAAAGAAATTTTAAGTACATATTAAAAAATCCTTATTAGCTAAAGCATTATTCTGTTCAAGATTATATAGATGATAAACATGCTTGAATTTAGTATAAGCTGTATTCACACAGGGTATTTAATATATTTGTAACTCATAAATGTATGTACCCATCGTAAAACTTTTAAAAAGAGTAACTATCGAGTTTCTTGCCGGTTCTTCTCGGTAGAATCTACATTCCGAACTGGTGGTAAATTAATTAATTAGTGTTTAGTTTTCTTCTGTTTTTGTATTGACGATTCTAAAGTGCTTGTAAAAGCCTACTTGAATAAAGCATATTTTGATTTGATTTGATTTGATCTTACCACAAGTTTCGATTTTTATAAAGTATATAATGGACGCTGATAAGCAATACTGTGTCAAGCCACACGGACTTATTTTGAGAAAATGGCGTCTAAATGACAAATCTATTCTTAATAAGTCTGTTTGACTAAGTATCTTTTTTTTCTATTTTCATAAAAAAGTATCATGAATTAATAGCATATAGGCTAGTAAAGAGTTTTATCTAATAATAATAAGTTTTTCACATTATTATATGAGAATATTGTATACTGCAAAATATGGGGCACACTTTATTATTGTAAGCATTAGGTTAAGAAATATTTTCCGTACTTATTTAATTCAGATCTCTTAAAATTTTTTGTTTAATGTTAATTACGAAATGCATTATCAGAATACATTAATATCTCTAAATGTGACTTATTCTGGGTTGACACATTATTGCTTATCATTATCCATATATAAAAATAACGTTTAATCAGTAAAACTTTCGTATACGACTAATCCATCAAAGTCTTTCATTTTAAAACATCAGTTCAACTTTTGTTACATTGAAAGTAAAATACGTAAAAGGCGAAATATTTTTTGGTATAAAATCTCCAGTCAATATATTCGGAAGTGTAAAGAAAATACTCGGAATTCAGGGGCTTCGATTTTTTTTTATGAAAGATGAACTTTTCGATAGGCAACATGTCAATGGAATATTTCGATTTGTAGATTTTTCTTGCTTTAAAAAAAATACGATTCCTATATTGATAACAGCGGTGGACTCGCTTTTGAAATTGGAGAATTTATTTACAACCTTTTACATAAGCGGTATCGTATAGTACAGAATAAATGATAATTGACTAAATATAAAATAAAAAAAAAAACTGACAATCTATTTATACTGTAAGTTGGTGAGGAGTTGTGTATCCTGTTGATCCTGGCTCCAGCATCATACCAAGAATTTCATAATTTTGCATAGTTCTGTTGATCATATATTAATTATATACTATTCTACCGCAACTGAGAAGAAAAGAGGTTACAATCTCGAAATGGCTGGACCGATTTTGGTAGAACATATCAAAGAACCATCGCTAGAAAATTCTTTTTCAAATAAAAAATTACGCATCCAAATCGGTTAACCCATTAAGGAGCTACGGTGCCAGAAACAGACATACATAGCGGTCAATAGTATGTGAGAGCTAAGAGTGCTTAGAGGTAAGAACACTTCGATCTCCACCGATTATCGTGACAAACCCCGGCTGCCTGACTTTTCAAATGCTAAATTTGTATTTAAATCAATCAGTTGAAAGATAACATCTTGACGAAACCCGCAGGTGCCGGGAGACATTCTGACTTACGTTTATCCTCCCCGCAGTGGATCACCGTGGATAATTAAGCTCTAAAACCTTCTCCTTTATAGCAGAAGCTTTGCCCAGCATTGGACCATTAACAGGCTACCTACAAAATGCAAGCGATTTATCAACACCAATCAGGAAAACATCTTGAGAAAACCTGCATGTGCCGGGAGACATTCTGACTTACGTATATCCGCCCCGCAGTGGATCACCGTGGATAATTAAACTCTAAAACCTTCTCCTTTAAAGCAGAAGCTTCGCCCAGCAGTGGGACATTTACAGGCTACCTACATAATGCAAGCGATTTATCAACACAAATCAAATATTAATATAGGCACCACCACACCAAACAACTTGATATTAGTCGGGTATATCATTCTAAATATAATTAGGGCCCGTCAGCCCCCGGCGTCACTCAACCACTTCACATGACAAGGGTCGCTTACAATGATTACATTAGCTGATGACAGAAGTGAAGGCTTTTGCACGTCCTTTATTACTTCACTTGGCTTATCGTCTACTAAAGTGAGCTGTAATTAATATTATAACAAGTAATTAATTGGAAAAATCGAAAACCCGACTGCATAACAAGACTATTTCCGGTTAGCAGTATCAATATCATTTCTATCTAAAAGCCACCAAGTGAGAATCGTTACAAGCAAAATCGATTCATTCGTTAGGGAGTTCCGATGCCTCAGACAGTCACAGACACGTCAGGCTTATAGCACCTCTGTTTTTCTGTTGTTTTAAAAATCCTTTTCTCATAATAATTTATCAACAACGAAACTTAAATTCGTTGTTATGCTCAGAACTACGTTAAATATTCATTACTTGAGGGTAGTTTCGAATGCGATGTAAATAGGAGTAAATACGAATTATGTTCATGTTATAATACTTTGACAGTATGGAAACAATCTTTACAATGTTGTTGTAACATACTAGCTGGTGGTTTCACTTACGTTTATGGTTTGCTTCAATAAGTTGTAGCGTGATGTAATACAGCCTATAACTTTCCTTAATGAAAGGATTATCGAACGCAAAAAGAATATTTTAAATCGGATCCGTACTTTCAGAGATTATCCCCTAAATACAAACTTATAAAACTTTTCATAATATTAGTATAGATTACGACAGCTAAACTATATTTATTTATTTATTTGGATAACCAACAAAAGAAAACATTATTACATTTGTTCGATATTAAATTCTCTGCTACCAATAAAGGGGGGATATTTACTAAATTTATATTATAATTGTTGCTGGGCCCGAATAATTAATTAAAGAAAGTATGTCTTGTCAATGGGTAATAAGAAAATAGTACTTTACCGCTAGTTCTGTTTATAAATTAGGAAATTCACCACTTGTACACACTCGGCAGGTATATTACCCAGTAGGTCAGTCTTAAATATGGTCAAAAGGGATAAACGGCTTATAATCAAAGGTTACTATGACTTATTCTTAACACGGGCCACTAAGACGGGGGCCGATCGGAGTCTCAAACGAGAGTGTAAAACAGAATGGCGCCGCGACGGCTAACAACTATATGTCACACTGTTGAGGGTAGAAATATAATAAACAACATTCATTCCATTATCAAACTATTAACAATAACTTAAATGTCCTTTTAATTATAGGCTATCACATCATGCAAAATATAATAATTGTAGTGTATCAAGATTTAAATTAAAAAAACAATAATAATAAATTCAATAAAACATTACTTAATAATCAATAACATTGACATAACTAATAACGTTATTACAGAAAATACAATTTAACATTTCAATATAACACAAAGTTTTAAAATTTCACAAAATTAAATTTAAAAAAAAAATATTTTATTTTATTATAGTTATTTAAAAAAATGCATTATGTGTAATACTAAAATCAATCAAGAAGAAAATATATATTATATGTACATATATGAATATCCATAAATGTCAAAAAAAACTATACACATATACACATTGACGATACATCTATCTGTTATATGTTGCGCTGCTGCCAGGGTTCATCGAATGGTGGATGACGGTCCGGATCTCGAACGAATTGCCATTTGTTGACCCCCAACGGCCTCTCCTTGGTGCCTATATCCTCTTTCTTTGAGAAATTATGGCCTCTACCTAAAAACTTAACAACTATTTCAGTCATTTATGTATTATATATTTATATATAGACAAAATTTCATTAGCCTAGAACTTAGTGCTTAGAACATGTTGATTTTAACCGATGATTGCGAGTTTAAACCCTGGCTAGCTAAATTTGTATTAAATACATCTTGAGCTCGGCGGTGAAGGAAAATATCGCGAGGAAATCTGCATGTACCGAGAGGAATTCTGACACTTGTATATCCACCAACTCGCTGTGGAGCAGCGTGGTGGATTAAGTTTTAATCATTCTCCTTAATAGGAGAGGCCTTTGCCCAGCAGTGAGACATTTACAGGCTGTTACTTCACTTTACTTTACAAAGACATATTCATATTTATTAAATTAGTATTACAAGTAGAGATAATATTCAAAATGTTTTCAAATTATTTAAGCATTCGATTAGTCACGTGATCATTTCATGTCATTTCTATACACTTTGACTTATCTAATAATTCATCAGTCGCTCCATTTATCTAGGCTCGAAGTAGTTAATATACACTTGTACTAAACTAAATTGCTTTACTAATAGGAATTATAATGATTTCGCATAGCAATATGGATTGCTAATACAGAAATGTAATTATGCTTACATTACATAAATTCCTTTGATAATACACGCACTGAATATCTTATCTACTCTTACACCTATTATATATATCTTCAAACGAATATGTAGCTTTATATACACCATTATACGATACAGAATGAGAATCTGTGCAATTTGTATGTATACACAGACGGACACGTTAACGCAGTGATTACTGTAATCGACCGAAGCGCTAACTTTCCCAGGTTCGATCTTCACTTGTACTTCACTGTTCTGGGTGTTCGTGTTTTCGTTGTGTGTGTTTCCGGGACTGCGACACAGCGTTTCGAGATCGTAAGGGGTACCGTTGAGATGCGTTTATTTATTTATTTATATATAAAAGACAATCGTTTCTGGCTGACTGATCTATCAACACTGCTAAATCTACTGAACGGACTTAAGACGCAGATAAATATTATGTGGTTCCTGAGTTCACTTCGCACATTTAAAATTCGCTCCCTCCCTATTATATTAATGTGAGTAGATTTTAAATATAAATTTAAAATTATAGCGACCGAAGGATTAATGATCTGTAGTGGAAATAGTTGCTTATGAACAATTTTAAACCACTTAATCAATAAGGTTTTGTATTTAACCTGTTTGTTGTTTGACAGACGCGTTGACGCAATGGTCACTGCAACTGACTAAAGCGCTAACGGTCGCGGGTTCGATCCCCGCTCACGGCAAACGTGTGTATTGGCCATACAGATGTTTGTCGTGGTCTGGGTGTTTGTGTTAGTGTTGTGAGTGTTTCCAGACTCACGACACAAGGTCATAAGATCTTAATGGGGGCCGTTGAGTGTGATGCGTTATTTATGTTTGTATATATCTATGATGAATGTTTGTATACAGTATATATGTAAGTTTGTTTAATTGCGATCTTCACAAAAACTACTCACCTAATATTTGGTACTTAAATGCATATTTTTCAAGGAAGATTTCATATATAATATGATAGAATCTGCTTAATATCTTCGGACATAAAAAAGTAATTCTTCAAAAACTAACAGCAAATTCCCCGAGATTGCTAAAACAATTTATCAATTTATATGTACAACAAAAGTTCTGTTTCATATCGGTTGTATTTTTTAACATAGAACATAAAATTTATTTTCATGTATAGACATTTTCATTGAATAGTCTTATCGGAACCTAATCTGGGATCGATTACAGAGTTCAATGAACTATCAAAAGGTTTCATATAATCTTAAAGGATTGCCAGACATTCTATGTGAGTACTAAAGTCGAATGAGATCCTTTATCTGACAGACAAATCCCGATACTCATTATTAGATAGTATGTTTCGAGAAAAATCTTTTTAATGTAGATCATCGAGATAGTTACGAGTATTATCTTTAGACACACTTTCGTGTCATATGTTGGATACACGAAATTTAATACTTTATTTTAATTTAAAGTAAAATTAATATATTTAGAAAAACGACAATCCACTCATTGAGACCATTTCAACGAACCACAACACGATACATCTGCTGGAAATTAATGAGGACTTGTGTCCTGCTGGTTCCAGGTGATGATGCAGTATAAGGTCAAGGTTGGGCAACTTTTGTAATATCAGTGAAGTCACAGAATAGTAAAATTCGATTCGATCAGACCAGGAAAAGTTGCTCAGATCCTTTTAACAACTAGAGAAAAGTTGATAAAAACCAAAAGTCTTAACAGACCTTCAGAAATTATAGCTAAGATCCATTCCGAATACATCAGCTTTCAAACAAAAAAGACCACATTCAAATCGGTCCATTCGTTAGGGAACTACGATACCACATACACACAGATACAAACGCCAACCTTACAACACTATTTTTCGTCGGATGTTAAAATTAAAAAGCATTATTCTGGCAAAAATCCTAAGACTAAGAAAACCAAATACTCTACAATATTACCATGGTATTTGACCTACGGCTAACGTTAAATTCTTTTTCGAAGATCACTGATCCGCTCAACGATTAATTTATTACTTTGACATAAATACTGCATCTCATCTAAAATTCTAAAGCCTTATACCAACTGGGCGTTCTAGTGTACGCGTATTCGGTCACGTCGCAACACGCGTATGTAAGGTACAACAGAACATAACATAATACAATACAATATAATATAATACAATACAATAAAACACAAATATATTTTATTAAACATCAAAAAAACAAATAAAACACGACAAGGTAACAATATGATACACAAAAGGTGAAATAAACATATGAATTTGCGTACGACATTTGACAATTGTGTACGGACTGCGACGAACCTAAACACGAAATAAAGAGATTTTTTAATTTCACTTTCAAATAAAGCAAACAACAAAAAAGTGATTACGGATTGTTGCAGGCCTCAATTCATTTTTGTTTATTGGCGTTTAGTTGTGCCAATTATGCATATTATTGCAGGCCCCTATCGCGACATCTGTAGATTACATTAGGCTGCCTTGTTACCAGTGTGAATGTGTGTTTAATCCTCCCAATAAGAAAATATTAGCTTAGTTTTGTTGGATAAGGGTACAATGAAGATAATTTTTCAATAGTGGGTCAAATCGAATGTTGGCGTGGCGGAGATATCATCGCCTAATTTTCGTAGTAATACAGTCAGAGGCTACATATACTTATAGAAGTCACTGATTAAAATAAAAAGAAGATATATGATTTCGTATTTTTTATTTAGTCAACATAAATATTTATTAAATATACAGTAATTTTTTTCTAGACAAAAATACTTAATAATTTATTTTGCATTATGCCATATTCATTTCTTGTCGTAAAACTTACGTACCTTTTATGAATAATACATGTAAATAATAATATCAATATTTCACATCTGCCAACCGTCCTGTGACACTCATAATTTTTTTCAGATGTTTAGCTACATCGCACTGGTGGAAATCCACCTAATGCATAGCTAAAGACATCGCCTTGCGTCCCAGTGTACGTACTAAAGAATGTCACAGCTCAGTCTGTACACAGCTTAGTTTCAGTAACTATCTACGTTCTATGTAACACTCTATCACAGTCACTAAATTTGTGGCCACCGAAGATTTGCCATGAGGCAGGACTTCAAGTACGGAGAAAATTAAATTCAACCCAATTACCTTAGAAACTCTAAGTCTTAACTCGAATTATGTTCGAGGAACCTAGAATGTAATATAAGAGCCACGATGAATTGACGCTGTACTCGTATATGCAGAGTTCGCATTAAGTCAATTACGCTTTTGGAAATATTTTATTTATTTATTTAATTATAAATTTAAATTGTTTTCACAAAATTCTTTTTCCAACATAAATATGATAATTAAAAATTCGAATCACACAAATTCATACCGGAAATTTAAATATAATTTCCGTAACGCTAAACCATTAATGCGACAAAAAAAAACAATTAATAAATAAACAATTAATTTGCATTTAAATTAAAAACACACATTTACACTCTACAAAACGTATGCATAATTCAAAAAAAAAAAAGAACGACACGAAATATTTTCCATTCAAACATTTTCACACGTATTCATTCGCATATTTGCATATCATTCCATTCAAATAAATTCCGTGTCAACGGAACTTTTGCGACAATTAAAACCGGATGAAAAACTAGAGCCTATATAATATCTGGGTTATTCATTGTTTCACTTTCCATACATCCGACCGAAATGAGAATGATTCTCGGCTTTGTAATTATGACGTATAATTTGCTATAGAATATATCTGCGACATTATTAAATTGTGAAAAAAAAATGTCTACTTCAGATTTTTTTTAGTTTTTTTTTTTTATTACGTCCTAATTTAATTAATGGAGTTACTATTAAAAAATGATGAATTTTTTAAGCTAATTAGTCCGGCTAGTAAAATTAATTTATAACCAAATTTAACAGTACATAATAGTACATACATATATGTATAATTATTAATACGTGAAGTAAAAGCTTTGTACGTCTTTTACGAAAATTGCCCTTACGGTAAGAAATTTCGTATACTCATAGTTTATAACATAAAGAAAGAGAGAAGAATGCTAATACTTCTTAATAATGCACAAAAAACAATTAAAAAAAATTAAAAATATATAAAGACTACCATTTATTTAACACACATACATATCGACGCCTTCGACGAATACAATGGTAATAGCTATTACGATAGAGTGCGTTTTATTGCAGATTTGCTATTCTGACAACCTAATACATTACTGTATTTTTTTTTAATTATTCTCCGGATAGTTTTCGAATTAGACAATAAATAAAGACCTTTATGTTTATGTTCAACGCAAGACATAAATGAAAATTTTACACGAATACTAACGCTTTATCTATTGCCAAACTATCAGACTAAAAGTTTTACGGTAAGCTAGTATCACCATATTGTTCGAGTAAAAAGTGTTTGAACCTGTTCCGGTAAACATCAATACTGTTCATAATAATGTCTGCCCGTTACCGTTTCACGCCTAAATAACGAAAATAAATGGCAATCTTATAAGTTTTTAATTAATTTTAATAATTTCGCTTTTAATTGCGCACTGACAAAAAAAATCTTAAATCTGTAATAATACTTATCAACTTAAGGTCTTTTTAAAATTTCACCAAACAAACAAGTAGTTTATTTCACTGTGATGCTGATTTCAGATATACCAGCGAACAAAAATGCTATATCATCTAACAATTGTTAGTTAAACGTTTTTGTATCGTTGAATACTATCTTAGTGCACTATTACTGTAGTAACATTGATTTGGTATTTCCTTCGAGCACTATGGTAAAAATATTTGGCGTGACAATTCTTTAATTTTTTATTCGGTAAAGTAATTTTTTATCATTTTCTCATTGAAAAACTAACGAATAATATTAATAAGAAAAGTGTATAACAGTTTATTTCCTTATTTTTGGTGAAAGAATGGTCTCAATAGGTTTGATAGTTACCGACATATTAGTAAAAATTCAGTTTTTGCCATCTCCTGTAAAATTTGAGTTTTCCTATTACCATTGTATTCGTTGGAGGCGTCTATATATACTCTTTTATTTATTAAGTCTGATCAAATTGAGATTATCTGTGGTCGATTTTGAAATCAGTTGAAAATTGAATAAACTTCAGTCGAATTCAACTCCTACGCGACCACTAGTACATTTAATTATCTGTATAAAGTATTTTTTATAACATATACATTAATATGATGAACACAGTCAAAAGAAAAGCGTTACATTGGGCTCTTTTCTTACGAACTTTGAATAATTAAAACAGACTAGGTATTTTTTGATGATTAAAATAAGGCTGTGCATTAAATATCTAATACAGAATAATTATAAAAAAATCATTATTGTTAAAAAATGATTATTAATTTGATGCTGATAAGCAATAATGTGTCAACCCACAAAAAGTTAAATTCACAGATATTGATGTATTTTGATACTGCATCACCTATTAACCATTATTAGAAAAATTATGTCATATAAACTAAATAAGAACAGAAAAAAAAATCTTAATTAATTGTTTCGAATTTCAAGTGCGTTCAACATTTTAGCAATTTATACTATAATATCAAACATTTAAAAAACTTTTTAATATATAATGTATTAAATATATCAGTCTGATTTTAATTCATTATACCTTTATTCAAAAAAAGAAACGATGACTATATACTTCTTGAAACATATTCGTTAAGAATACGTTTGACATCTTTAGACGCCATTTTCTCAAAATGAAGTCCGTGTGGCTTGACACAATATTGCTTATCAGCGTCCAATTATAATAAAAATAATTTTCAAAATGGCAAATAGTAATAATACATAATTTGATCTCCAATCTGTTGGCATACAAGTCGTTAGGCCTCTACAACATAATGTTGCAAAAACTACCTAATTTTTTTGTAAACATAAGCCTTTCAAGGGTTAGATTAGACGAAAATTAGGGTTCTCTTTTTACCATAACATAAAAGCATTTAGGGGACCGGCCTATGTTTTTGGCTATTGTACTTAGCGACGTTCACATTAGAGTGCCCTATTTAGGAACCCTAATTATCATATGGTTTAATAGGCCTTTTAATTACATTAACTTAAAAAAATTAGATAATATGAAAGTAAGACGGACACGAAACACATTTTATATATTTTGAACGTGTTAAAATAATAATGTAGTGTAATGTAAGATTAAGTCTTTTAACCGATGACTTTTATGCCACTATGTGAAAGCGAGCTGCCTCTATGATGCTGCGGATTCGAAGTAGTTTTATTAAACACTGGGCAGATATTCTTATTAATAAAGGAATAAACCAAGCCAACTAAAAAATAACTATAGATTTGTTTTTATATCGTAACATATGACGTAAGGGCAAATAGAAGACAATACATGATCAGCTTAATACCGGTAGATATTTAATTTTTTATAGGTTTAGATATTAACATAGTTACATTTTTATTGTTTTTGATATGAAACCTTATTTTATGCAAAATTAAAGATATATCATATTTTGTGTTTGGTAGTATTAAGATAATTAGTATAAAGATAAATTTCAAATCATTGTATCTTTCCATTAGGCTTTAATTAATTTTATTCTACTAAATAAAAAAAATAACATAAGTAGGTATCTAAATATATATAACTCGAAGGAGACTGACTGACATAGTGATCTATCAACGCACAGCCCAAAACACTGGACGGATCGGGCTGAAATTTGGCATGCAGGTAGAAGTTATGGCGTAGACATCCGCTAAGAATGCATTTTGATTAGTTCTACCCCCAAGGGGATAAAATAGGGGAAAGTTTGTATGAAAATTTGTCAATTTTAAGTCGATTGGGCTAAGACTGCGTGCATAAAGCTACTATGGCGTAGGCATCGGACAACGCAGACAAAGCCGCGAGCATCAGTAGTTTATAAAACTAAAACGATCTTACCTTACACTATACACTTTTAAGACGTAGCATCAAACTTTCGTCAACAAATGTACTTTATTGGAGTCATTAAAACTAACCAAATCCTAAGATTTTACTAGAAGTCGTTAGAAAGTTTAACTATCCAGTTCTTGATTCCATCATTAGATCAGTTTGATGGAACCAATTTATAGTTTTTATTTATAGTAAATGTACCAAGCTTAAAAACCAACACGATAATTGGACACTGATAAGCAATACTGTGTCAAGCCACACTGACTTCATTTTGATAAAATGGCACTTAAAGATCTTTAATCTATCTATACAAATAATTTAAATAAAAGTGTCTGTTTGTAATTTTAAATTAACAGCTTTTAACTAAATATATACGAAAGTATATATGGTACTTACTTCTGCCTGTCTGTCCGTTTGTTCATGATAATCTCTAAAACAGCTGGACCGAGACTTTCAGTAGCAGAAAGCTAATGCTATAAGCAGTAACTTAGGCTACTTTTATTTTAGATTTTTTTTCATAGCCAGGAACCGAACCCGAAAAAAATAAAACATTCTATGTTATTGCACCATGTAATAGCGTCACGTATAAGGATCAACTTATGGGAAGTAAATATACGGCAAACTTAAGGAAAAGGCGATTTTTTTTTACAAAATGCTCTTAATTAACGCGAATGAAACGTTCCTTTCTTGAGACTCACATCAGATTAAAGTCTTGCTTTGTATGAAACATGCCAAGTCCACGCGAACGAAGTTGCAAGCTCAGTTAGTTCTTAGTAAATTTGTCTGAAGAAAAATACATATATCTATCGCTTTTGTTCTATTTTTATAAAAGATTTAATGAATTAAAAGCAAATTAGCATAATAAACAGTTTTATCCAATAAAAAGGTTTAATATTCGAGACATAAATCTTTTTTCCGTACTTATTTAGTTTAGATCACTTGACACATTTTTGAATTAGAAGTGGGTTAAATTTGACTAACAAGATTCGTTTCCATTATTATTTTTCGAAACATGTTAAAAAGATATTACTAAGTTTAAGTATTTCATTTTAAATTATGTTTAAGCACACGAAAATGCCTCAAATTCGCGTGTAAATTATATTTAAAATTCCTATAGAAATAGTTTAAAACCGAGTTTATACGAACGGCCGCGCCTGAAGTCCCATTGCACAATATCTTAAAGCGATAAATTTTAAGGAAATGTGGATAATGCCTTTCTTGAAAGAACTTTATATGTAACGATATTTTTCATGAAATAATAATTTTGTTACAGATTTCGTGGTGTTTTTAAAGAAAATATGTACAGAAAATATTAATATTTTATAAGGCGTAATAGGATGCTGTTAATTTTATTTTGTAAAAACATCATTGTATTTACAGAAATGATTATGAAAATTTCAAAATAAAATTTTCTGTTTTTAGATAATTGAATTAATATTGAAAAACTTTATTAACTTTAGATAATTAAGACTTGTTAAAAAACCAACCGAATTCAAAAACAAAATTACGTATTTTGTTTTTGAATTCTTACAATACAAAATACGTAATTTTATTTACTCAGCTATCACACTTATTACAGTTATTTTGATTTAAAAACTAAACAATTGAAAAAAATTTAATATAAAATTTCATAGAACCACTAAGAATCAATTTTTGTCCTAATAAATATGTATCTCGTTTAATTTTCATTCTACTAAGATATAATAAAAATACAGTTTTTCTTCACACGACATATCGATCACGATTACCGTATCGTAAATATAAAACAGCATCTTTCGGCAAACCGCACGGGAGCCATACGGTCGTTGTTTGTGGAAAATATGATACGATTACAATAAATTTTTGCACTGCGTCGGAATACACAATTCCTGTATCGCAATTGATGTGACGTCCGTAAAAAGACAACAAATCCATTTACGTATTTGTGAAAGTGCTAGCAAAGGAAGTAAATTGAAAACAATTTTTGAAGCGAATTTATTTTTCAATTTGTGCTCGCAATGAGCGTAAATAAGCTAAGCTTTTTTTTTCAATAAAGACTATATCGATTTTAAACGAGCAACGTGTCGTATCTTAAAAGTTAACATCACATTTTTAATAGCATTTCATACTATTTTCTATCATTTACCATTTCAATTAAACCAAATATTTTGACGGTAGAGAAGACGGTACAAATTAGGATGTCATTACAAGGTGATATAGTTTAAATTTTAATATTTCAACCGCTGGTGTAATGGCGCTGAATGTCCCGCTCGAGACGTATATTTTTATTGAATAAATATTTGTTTCTAAGTCTTGGTTTTTTTGCTTCGGAAAGCGCTTAAAGCTGTCGGTCCCGGTTGTTATCACAATCACCTGATAATGATCGTTACTCTTAACAGATATATTATTCTAGTTTAAATGGTTACTGGCTTGCGTTTAGCTATTAGGTAGATGATGACTATGTGTACTATTCATTAAAACACTATCTTGTTTATTTGTTTGTGCACTTATTGTAAGGAGATTGCTGAACAATTTTACTTGTCAAGAGATAGTTATTTTATTACTTTATTTTCCTATTTCAGTGTAATTAAACCGTACATCGGTTCTGGACAAACATCGTTAGTAATAATGTAGGATGTTTATAATGTAAACTCTAACAGGACCTAACATTTGAAATTTTAAAACGTCCCTGACACCCCATTCATTGACGCCATTTCAACGAGCTCCAACACGATCCTTCTGCTGTAAGTTGGTT
Organism: Hypolimnas misippus; assembly: GCA_037950945.1. Classification (NCBI taxonomy): domain Eukaryota; kingdom Metazoa; phylum Arthropoda; class Insecta; order Lepidoptera; family Nymphalidae; genus Hypolimnas; species Hypolimnas misippus. The sequence goes on from JBBEEQ010000032.1 coordinate 15,403,409, forward strand.
AGGAGTTATGTATCCTGCTGATTCTAGATGATGTCAGGTTACGTAACTATGCTTTTCAGTAATTAAAGTTAGTATAGCAAATTTCGATTTGATTAGACCAGTAGAAGTTGCTCAGACCCTTTTTTGATCGGGGGTTAACAAAAATAACATCTTTCAATATGTAGTTTCGTTTACTTTGACAATTTTTTTTTTAAATTTAAAACCAGCACTAAACCGATTTTAATGAAAAGTCTAACCTAACCTAACCTAACCTAAAAAAGAACAAAAAAAAGAACGAACCAGTTTAGTCACACTGTATAATATAAATATAAAAAATAGTTCCCAACGAAATGAAAATGTCGTTTTATAATTCGGTTAAAAGATAACAATTAGTAGGGAATACTATTTCTTTTTTCATATATAATTTTATTATTGTACATAGTTACAGTTTCCAAATTATTGCTTTGAGGGACCCTTTTGGATTGTTAAAAAGATCTCAACTGTAGATAAGAGGAGCTAATACATTCCATTTTCGTAGACACAACTGATAAGCGTTAACGGATTTATTCACATTATAGTCGCTAAGTGGACGAAAATCATAAATTTATCATAGCTATTAGTACACCTTTTTTATTTCTCTTGCCGTCAAAATGCTAGACACTTTCATCTATATAAATAAAACAAAATGTACAATTGTACATATAAAATGGTATATTTCTTATCAGAATCAAATTATATTTAACTTTTTATATCCTATTGACAAGCAATATTTTATCTTTTTGCTACCTTTTTAGTATTTCATCAATTTAATACAGTAGAAACGAGCCAAAATTCGATGCGGTAACGTCGTTTTATAACGGAAAACTTTTGGCCACCTTCTAACTTCATCATCAAACCTTGGTTACCATTTATGATCAACGGACTCGTCAAAACGAATCAAACTAGCCCAAACTTGTTACGGTTACGTAGTTTTGTTACAGCAATGTTATTGTCACTTTCTTGCTTCATCATCGAACTCTGGTTACTAATTAGGTCCAAAGTACTCTTCAAAACGAATCTAAAGAGCCCAAGCTCGATGCGGTTACGGAAAACCTATGGTGACCATCCAGCTTTATCGTCAAACTGTGGTTACCATTTAGGATAAAAGTACTGGTCATGACGAATCAAACCATCCCAAACTCGATAGGATTGTGTTTTTTTATTACGGACTTCCTACAGTCAACTTTTACCTCCATTATAAGATCTTGGATACCGTTTAGAAACTAAGTAATCGTTTAGACGATTTATACGAGTCCAAACTCGGTGGGGTTATGTCGTTTTATAACGGAATTAATACAGCCAACTTCCAGCTCCATAATCAACCCTGGATACGAAATCAACCCTCCTGACTAAAGGTAAAATTTCACCATATAAAAAGGTATGTTTTAGTGTGTCCTAAGTCTTTTTAATTGTCTTTTATATCAAAAATATAATTTTCTTCAAAATTTAATCTCTTTTAATTTGTGCCACAAACATAAGGGAGGTTGGCAAATGGCAAGTCACATCGCATCAAAGAATGTAAGATAATAGGGATGTTAAGAAAGACCGTTTAAGTCAAATTTAGCTAAATGCTCTTGTTGAATCACACGAAAGTTACTTTTGGTTAATTTAATTGTTCCATTTATCTCGAAATGTTCTTTTTAATCTAGAAACTTCCAGAGTGTTTCTAAAGATATGGTTGATCCCTTCAATAAAATCTCTTTAAAGCCATGACAAGAGAAATTCTGCATTAGATAAATGTTACAGTACGATAGAGTTTTAGGGAGTAATATTTGGGAATAAGTGAAATAAAAATGTCAGAAATCTATTCCATACATATTATGTGCTAAATGCATTAAATAACTAAGAGTATTTTAGTTACAAAGTGGTCAAATCATTGAAGAATATTTTCTTTTTCTTCATTACTATTCAAGGCTTACTAATTAAAATACAAGCAACATCTTATCGCTAAGACTAAAATTATTTTAAAGCTTCTTTATTTAATTGTATCAAATACATTTGATTCAGCAAACAATATACAAATAATAAATGTTCATTATTCTTTAGTAAATGCTTCATGTAAACATTTCATAACTCTTAGGCGAGAATTACACTTGTGAGTTTTGCACAAAAACTTTCGTACAATTTACAGAAATGGTTTATCATTGCTTTTACGTTTGAAAGAATTTACTATTTGGAAATAATTTTTGACACTAGGTCGTTTAGGTAATTCTTGCCAGGTTACAGAGTTGTTTATATCTGTTACGAGAGTAAAACTTGCAATACTCGACTTATAATTACACTTACATCACCAATATTATTATATATAAATATGGATTTTAATAACTTTTCACTTAAAATACTCAAATGTTACTTTAATTCAACTTTTTTCACAGTTCCAGTACTAGTCTCCGTATCATTAGAAGAACCGGAATTCGAATGTTCTAGTTTACCAGAATCGGTTTTACTTTTAAAACTACCGCTACTACCGCTACTACTTTTAGTAGCTCTATTTAAAATCGAGGATGGCTTTACTAATTTCTTTGGCTTTATTTTCACCGCTTTTTCTGGGGGACTGTTTATACTTTCACTTCTATTTTTCAGCTTGTTTAAACTGAAATTAGGTTTAATTTGTGCGGTTTGTTCCAATCCAGTTATATCAGGTAAGAGTAAATCCGAAATACAAACGTAGTTTTCTTTACTTTTTGGCTCAATGTGTACCGTGTTTATTTTGACGGGGACGATCTCTACTTTCTTTTCAAATATTGTTTCAGGCCCCTTTGAATCTAATACGTCCATATCGGTTGGCGATTCTACTCCACCAACTAATTCTTGAATTAATTTATCCTCTGCGAGGTTGTCAAGAAAATCGTCATCGACTTCTTCATTTATATCATCATCAGAATAAAATGACGAAAACGAAGTGACAGATCCCGACGTGTGAGAATGGAAATCATCAGGTAATCTAACTCTTGGGATGTTGGACGGAATTTCGACTTGACTTGGCGAAGGTTTGATTATAATAGTTGGTTCTGGAGTACATGGCGTGTCACTCGAAGCAATAATAACTTTAGGATATTCTCTATTATGACCGGATTTGTCACTCTTAGTAACAGATTCGAAGGATTTATTATATAATTTATTATCAGTAACAGGCGATAGACTATCTATGTTTTCATAGTTTCTGTTAAATAGATCAGATTCAGGTATTTTTTTAACATTTGACACATCAAATGATGAAAGTGGTTTTGTGTTTTTGTATGCAAGACAACGTTCTAAGGTTGTTGTTCTTTTTGGAGGTTGTGGTGGAACTTTTGGCCTGTCTTGTTGATTTTCAATACTTCCGACCCCAATATAACCACGAAAACTTTGTAATGCCGTCGGTTGTAACGATAACCTTTTATGTGCGTTGGGCAGATCTGGAAGTACTTTAGGAAAGTTTCTTCTTTTAATAGTCAATAAAGCTTCTTCAGCAGATAGAGGCTCAGCTTGCCTTTTATCGTCTCTGGAAGTAACATTGACTTCATTTCGAAAAGTAACAGGAGGTAATATATCAATAATTTCAGCTTCTTTTACCCGTCGCAACTTTTCCTTCATTAAAAGCTCGTAATTAACATCTGTCACAGGGTCAGAAGTAGAATGTTTGTGAGATACTTTTAATGCATTATTTTTACCTAACGCGAGTATAACCTCGTTTGTGTAGATTTTATTGTTTCCTAGTTTGTTTTGAGTGTTATTACCATTTTCAGGTTGAATAGCGCCATCTGTTTTTGATCTTTGCAATTTGTTTTCCCCACTGGAACGTTTTGGTTCATCGAATGATTTTGAAAATTCTATCGGCTCTTGGTTTAACACAGAAGTTGTCCGGGCTGCAGGTGTAGCATCAATTGCGACGGAAACTTTTCTGGATTTAACACTGTCTGTTCCTTTGCTTTTTAAAGAATCGCTCGATTTATTTGTACGTTTACCGAGTGTAGATTGTTTATTGCTGATTAGAGATGAATGAGAATCTAAAGCCGATGTTGATGTCGTCTTTTCTGAAGTTTTGTTTTTGCCACTATAATTTTTCGCTAAGAGACTATTTGGGCATAAAGATTCATCAAGTTTTAGGGTTGCTTTTACAATTTTTCTTGAATCAGACAGTAATTCTTCAGACCGCGTATAAGGTTTCGTACTCATGTAAGACTTATCATTTAACTCTGAGTTAGATTTTCTTAAAATACTTGGAGAGCATCTATGCATGACACCATTTGCAATCCAATCTCTAACTTTAGTATGTGCATCTAAAGTGCTTGTAGATAAATGCCTACGTAATTGAAATCGTTCTCTAAAACCACCAGAATCATCCGATTTAGGTGTTTTACATACTTCTTTCTTTTTCACTTTCTTGCTGTTAGTTCGCATCTTATTAATACTCATAGACTTGATCACACTACAGCCATTTTTAAAGCTTTTTAGTGCACTTTTATCGTCTTTGGAACTCTTCTGCCCTATGACGTCTACTTCACCAGCTTCAGCGCGAGGGTGATTAGATGTATCAAATGTTCTTTCTCTTGTTCGTGATTTTCTTTTTTTATAATAAAACACACCGCATATACTAACATTTATTGCAAGGAATAATATACCAAGTGAAACAACAAGGGTTACAGTAGCACTGGATGTCTTAACGGGCAATTCCGTTACTGGTTTTACCGTAGTGTGTATAGTTTTTTCCATAAAACCAGTCGGAACAGGCCTTGATGGCGTTTTTATTGCCTGTATTTCTCGGTATATTGATTCGGTATCAGGTCTAGATTCTGGCGGGGAATATGGTCGCAGTTTACCATAAGCTGAAGGCGAACTATAATGAGGGGGATTGTATACTTGAGGTGTCCAAATTTTTCTGATAGGATCTGAAAAAGAGAAAAGATTTTAAACTGTGTTACTAATTATGGAATATTTGAATTTTTAAGAAAATAGTTAAGTATTAATATGAAATGAATTTTTAACCCAAGTTAGTCTATCAAGGGAAAAATTACCTGATATTCTGTGAGTAGGTTTCGGTCTGTGTGTTGTCGTGGTAAAAGTAAATTCGAACAAAGGATCAACGACGAATCTTTTCATTTTAGTGGGCAATGTCTCGATCCAAAAGCTTGTATAATTCGATCTATATAAACTGTTTATAGATGGTGGTAAATCTGCAAAAAAAATCTTTTAATGACTTTTTTTTATAAACATTTACTGTAAAATGAGCAGTTGGGGCACCTGATGTCAAGAGATCAACACCACCCAAATGCATTGTTTGAAACGGAGTTATATCATTAAAAAATTATAAATCACGCTAATCGTCTGTGAGAGTGAGGTACTGCCCCAGTCGAGTTGTATACGAGCTATACTCAGTGGGCTACAACTATGCTCTGCCTCAGTAAAAACTTCATTTTAGGGAACGAATTTAACAAAAATACGTTTTTGGGGGTTATCAGATTGGCTTGTGCGTTAATAATAATCAGTCACGGTTTCCTTTTATTAGTATAGAATTGTAGATCGTTGTTGTGTTATACCTATTCTTAAATACGGTTGATGAACGATATTATACTCCGGCCATTCAACGTTGTACTGGTTCCACTGTTTTTTATCCAAAGTGAAGTACTCGTTCACGCTCTGTGTGTTGGGCGACCTGGAACACAATACAAATATTCAACATCTAGATCAGACTTTCGCATTGGATTTGAAACTGTAGCTACAATATTTTAATGCAATACTGTCTTACTACTGTTATAAGTACATAATATATTTATTAATTGTAATTTTTATCAAATAAGTAAGAAAAGATGGATATATACTCCTTCAAACAAATTGATAAATATTAATTTGACATCTTAAGACGCCATTTTCTCAAAATAAAGTCCGCGTTGCTTGACTTAGAATTACTTATCAACGTCTATATATTACTAAAATAAAAGAGTATGGTTGTTTGTTCGTCTTTCAGTTAAAATATACTGAACACATTTTGATGTTACTTTACAGTTATGTTGCTAATATATCAGAATATTCTAAGGTGGCTAGCCGTAGTCGACTGACTACATCTCTTATACCTGGCTCGACGGGGCTGTACCGCACTCTCACTCATGAGGATCAGCTTAAAGTGGCTAATTTAGCTGCAATTCGTACGATGAATGAGAGAGCCGGCAACCTAACCCCTCCCTCAGTCAGTGCCTTACATTTTATTTCCTTTTATCCATTTTTCCTTTTTGAATTAGTAACGCACTTATACTTGAAATGTAGGTGATAAATTAACAACAGGTACTTATACATATATTATTATATTCATTTATATTCATATGTGTAATTGTTCATTTATATTTATTCGTATATATATTTATGTATATATGTCTATTTATATATGTATTAGTGTATATATAAGACACCACCTACCTTTCCGCTGCACAATTTCCTCAAATCAGTTGTCTGGCTACTGGAAATCGCTACTTAGCGATAAGACCGCCTTTTTGTACATTTTAATTTATTATTTTGTTCCGTGTAAAATTTACTGTTTGTGGTGTACAAGCAAGTATATTCTATCTATCTATCTACAGGTTTTATAAGTAAATAAGGTGATGTACGTTTATTTACCGTACAAATGTCATGTGAATGAAGTATACACAAAGTTTGTGCCACTAGTTATTCGATAAGATCCTGCACAAAAACGTGCAGCACAATGTCGTGTGAACAGTCTTAAGTTTTCTGTACAAAGGATGCATACCCATTCTTCACGAAATTCGTCCACAATCGCATTATCACTTCACTGAGCAATTTCTCCTGCAGCGTGTATTCGGAATGGAAATGTGTATTAGCACCCCCCAAAGGGATGCCCAGGACATACGGCATTTCTTCGCCGTGAACACTTTTGTTTAACTGTAAAGAAAGATTATAAGTATAAATGAAATATTTTTTTTATAAATGTCTATTTGTTTTATTAGTAACACTTATATACAACACAATGCTTTTTTTCTTTTAGAATATCAACTTATTATTAGTATTAAAATAAATATTTAGTACTTTTGTACAGCCCGAAAAGGCGAATAAAACGATTTTCTCTAAACATGAAATTTAGCTAGATCGATTTATTATACCCACAATCCGCTGGGTAATAAGTTTCATGAAAATCGTTGGACTCATTTCCGAGATTCAAATTATGTATAAAAAGATAATTTCTTTCTTTTTCAACTATAATTAGACACTAACAAATAAAGAAGGAGATAAAATGCTTGTCGTTTTCTTCTGAACCTTTATTTTTACTTTTAAACAACACCTATAAAATTGTTTTTCTATCCTCGAGGGTTTCTGGAAGAGATCTCTTGTAAGGTAATGTGCCTTTTGTACACATACTTACATATATACCATTGTTATTAGTTTTAAGGTGCATAAATGGATGCTGATAAGCAATAATGTGTCAATCCACAAAAAGTCAAATTCTGAGTTAGTGCTGTATTTTGATACTGCATTACCCATTTAACATTATTAAAAACAAATTGATGTCATATAAACTAAATAAGTACGGAAAAAAGTTTCTTAATTAATTTGTTCGAATTTCAAGTGCGTTCCACATTTTGCAATTTATACAATAACCTCAAATATTTAAAAAACTTTTTATTAGATAATATATTAAATATATTAGCCTGAATTTAATTCATTATACCTTTTATCAAAAAATAAAAGAATAGATGGATATATACTTCTTCAAACAAATTTGTTAAAAATAGGTTTGATATGTTTAGACGCCATTTTCTCAAAATAAAGTCCGTGTGGCTTGACACAGTATTGCTTATCAACGTCCAAATAAAAATAAATAAAAAAATATTACATATAAAAATTATTTAATTTAAAAAATATTCAGTTCACTAAATTGAAATACACCTCGATTGTAATTAATTTCCCTACAATATCTCATTAACATCTCTTATTGCATAAGTTTTATTTATTCCCACTAAAATATATTCGAATTTCGCGATAGGAAAACGTAAATTTTCAATATTTATATAAAACTCGATAAAACACTGAATTGGTTAATTATTTGCTTTTAAAATACATTACAATGCTTTCAACGCGGCAACGTATGAAAATGCTACGCTGTTATATTAAGTACTATTATTTTAAAGTAATACAAATATACAGAGTGAATTTATTAACTTGGCGTGATAGGCCAAATCCGAAACTGTAACGAATAGCGAAAAATACTATAAGGACCCTCGGGCGCGGATTTTGAACAAACCTAATACTTCATTATTTTTGCATCATTATTTTTTTAATTAATTTTATTACTGTTTTTACTTTCCGACTATTATTGAAAAAAAGCACATCCTATATTATTGCATCATTTGTTTCAGGGAAAGAGGGAGGGAAGTAAGTATATGACAAATTAAAGGGAAAGGCTTATTTTTTACAAACATATATGTACATATAAAATTGTAAAATACGACTTGCAATTTTTTATTATACATATATAGCACACACACATATACACATTATGTGAAAATTTTACTAATCTACCTACAATTCTAGATATATTATCATACCATACCATATAGACATACAGACAGATGGACACCAGAGGCTTATTAATAGGGTTCCGTTAGTACCTTTCGTCTACGGAACCATAAGAATTACGTAAATAAATAAACAATAAACGCATCACACTTGTTCCCTAATAGGGTCTCATGATACTGTGTCCTTTTCCACATTATAACGTCCAAATTCTGCCATTTTGTATTTTCGAAAGTTTATGCTTTCTACGACATTCGCGCCTTTATATATAGTGCGTCAAAGCTAAAAACCAGTATACATACATAGGCTGATAAACACATTACCCTCCTTTGCGTCGCGTCAGTAAAAACCAATACAAATTCAAATTCAAAATATACTTTATTCAAATGGGCTTCTTAAAGCACTTTCGAATCGTCAAGTTACAGGTCCATTGGTTATAGTTTTTTTTACCTACCACCGGTTCGGAATGTATACTGAAAACTAGCAAGAAACTTGATAGGTACTCTTTTGAAATCATTCATACATAAAAGATTTTTATTACAATTTATTATTTTATATTGTTATCCTGTTAGAAAATCAACGCACGTCTAATAATATTAACATAACCTTACCGGAGCATAATCCGTGCTAACAGAGTTGTGGCCGAAGACGTAGAAGTAAGATTGCCTATTGGCTTTCGACTGGTAGTTAGCGAAGTCGATCATCGGAGCGAGGGTCCTGGCGTCGCTGAAGAGGTTCAAGATGACGTCACGGTTCGTCTCCACGCTCCACCGTTGAGGATCCAGTTTTGACGGCGAATACCTGATTGATTTAATAGATTCAAAATATTCATAATTTCAAAATGAGAAGGTTCTTCGTTCGTGAGGTCTTTTTTTCATAATATATTGTAAAATTATATATACTTTTATTTAAATGCCAAAAAGGAATATATTATTTTCTTAATAAAATACGAAGTATCACTCGCGGTTTAAATCGCGTTTATGGTTACTATTTCGCTCTTATAGGTTGTAGCGTGATGTAATATAGCCTGTAAACTTCCTCAATAAACGTGCTATCCAACGCAAAAAGATTTTTTTAAATCGGAGCACTGGTTTCAGAGCTTACTCCCTACATACCAATACATGCATACAAAATTTAGCTCTTTATAATATTAGTATAGACTATTAATAAACTTGTGCGAAAACATTGTTACTATTTACTTACGTAAAAAAATTAAACTGCTTTTTAATTAAAACCTTAATGTTTGAGATAATTGACTTCATTTTTATCAATGGAACAAAAAATGATGTTCAAAATGGCGCATCAATTTTGATGCAGTATTTATTCAACTTGAATACTTACAAAAAACAACTTATTTAAATAAAAACATGGCAAATGACCTCTATGGGGGCTCTATCTCATTTGCAGCACTAGTGGAGACACAAATGCATTGCCATTTTTAAACGGAATAGGGAGGTGGGAAAGTAATTGGGTAAGGTTAGAATTCCAACTCTCTCACTCTCCGTACGAAACGCAGCTATACTAACTATTTCACTCTGATCTTCTGTGAGAGTGAGGTACTGCCCCGGTCGAGCCAGCCTCTATACTAGCTGTAGTCAGTAGCCTAAAGCTAGACTCTACGTCATTATAAATACGTACACATATAAATTTATTAAGACGTTATCATTATATACACAACATACATGACTTCTTAACTACATGCGTAGGTATGACGTCAGATCGTACATGACGTCAAAACCTTCTTACGTTTTTTAATTTAATTTTTTTTATGTAAAAAAGTACATATACACATACGCGTCTCGTATATGTAATTTGAATTCATACCCTAATAACATTTAGTATCACATTATATCGACATATAAGAATTTTATAGGCATGATCGTGTAATAGTCAAAGATCACACAATTTCTTCTTACAATATGATTGCTAAAATTTGTGAGAATGGATAGATGTTTGATGCTCTTTCACGCAAAAACTACTAAAGGGATTTTGATGAAACTTTACAATAATATAGCTTATATATTAGAATAACATTTAGACTACACTACTACTATTTACAATTCATTTTTAATTTCTTGCTCAGCAATAAGAAAGACGTAATTAGACAACCTACATATGTTGAGAGAATCTTGCAAATTTAATTATGTCGCTGTTAATTGGCATTGGTTTCAAATGCAGGTTGATAGATTTAGCACTCATACTTTACCTTAATAGATGAAGGTAAAACTTATAAGTAGTAGTAAGTATATAAGTAATTGAGAATATATGTATACACATTTCATTGTTGCCAACAAAGCTTGACGATTTTGAAGTATAAGGTGTCATTCGATGCGTGATCTCTTCAGTGTCATGGTCTATGTAACATGGGAGGCCTAAAAAGTCAAAATCGTTGTGACCTCTTGTACCCTAAGCATTTTAACCGGTTTTGAATTATTAGGTGTCGTTGTTTGGCAGTGTACTATTTAATATTGAAAGTGACTTATGTTTTGTTATTTTTTTTAATTATCAGTGTTTTTTAGGGTTCCGTACCTTAAAAGGAAAAACGGAACCCTTATAGGATCACTTTGTTGTCCGTCTGTCTGTCTGTCTGTACGTCTGTCTGTCTGTCTGTCTGTCTGTCTGTCTGTCTATCTGTCGGGATGTCAACCCTTTTTTCTCAGAAATGCATGGACTTATAATGTTGAAATTAATATCATATACTCAAGACTACGATGACATGCGGCCGTGAAAAACTTAAGGTTCTAAGTCAACGCAATCAAAAGATAATGGAAAATATGTCGTATATTTTGACCATTTAAGCGTTTTTGCAAGGGAATCAAAACCTATAGGGTACTTCTCATTGACCTAGCACGATAAAATTTAGCAAGAAGTAAGATATTATGGTACAAATAAAGGAAAAAAATCTAAAAAATGTAAATTTTTGTATGTATGTTTTTCTGTTTGTAATTTTGTCTTTCAACCTTTTTCTCAGAAACGCGTGAAGGTAACAAATTTTTATCAATATCAAGTACTCAGAGTTGTAATTACTAAAATCTGTGAAAAAATTAAACTTCTAAGTTAACGCAATCAAAAGATACGGTTATTTAGGTCACATATTTTAAGTATTTTAGCGTTTTTAACGTTTTCGCAAGGGAATCAAAACCTATAGGGTACTTTTCATTGACCTAGCATTATGAAATTTGGCCAGGAGCAAGGTCCTTTAGTATACATAAAGGAAAAAATTCGAAAAATGTAAATTTCTGTTCGTGTGTCTGTCAGTCTGTACGTCTGTCTTTCAACCTTTTTCTCAGGAACGCGTAAATATATCAAGTTGTAAATTGATCAAGCGGAAAATATATTAATCTTAGAATTAAAATTATATGTACGTGTAACAAATTAACATAGAAGTTAACCATGGTCAAAAAAATTTTACAAACACTGAGGAGAAATTTGTATCAAAACGAAAACATGAGGGCAGGAAACCTTTATTAACAACGCAATGCAATCTATATATCGCAGCTAACAAAACGATAGCGCGATTTAGGGTACAGCCAACGCCATCTCTTGACAATATTATTACCTATGATAAAATTCTGCTCCATTGATAATATTTTGAAATAACGTTACCAGATGTAAAATCACTTTAAAATTTAAAACTTTCCAAATATTTTAAGTACAAATAACAATCAATTTGACAATAAGCAAACAGCCTATCAACAAATAAATATTTAATCTTATTGTTTTCATGAAAAAGTTAGTTAAAATAATTCTAAATATGAAAATAAAGATATAATAAATTAAAAATATTATTTAAACGCGCTAAAAATAATAAAATAAACTTTTCCTTTAAAAGTTTTATCATCAATTATCGTTAATTTTATCGTCATTACATAATTTACATTAAATACAAAAGCTTCACGCGATTTGATTTAAGTACTCGTATTAACTTAGTTTGAAAAGTTTTAAATTAAATTCAATCAGATCGAGTTAAATTTATTTACTTCTTTATCTACACATGTAAGCCTTCTGGTTGTTAGTAATATAATTAGTTATTTATAAATAAACAATTAGTTTTACTACTTATTTTCGTCTTGGCAACACTAATATATATTTTGATTGATAATGTAAATCTAAATATTTTACGAACGTAGTGCTGGGGAAGTGGAGTGTAGTAGAATATAAATAAAAATAAAACGAGAATACAATATAATATAGTTGTTGTTAATGTCAACAAGTTAGTTCACTGAAATTGTCAAGTGATGGCGCTGGGTGTATCCTGAATCGCGCTATAACTTTGCTTTTTTGAAAGTATAAGATGTTTAGTACTTATTGAATAATTATATTCCGACTCCGGCCTCCGTCTTGTACGGATGTCTTGCTCGGCCTCCTTTGTGTTAGTCGTTTTACGACCTCGACACGCCAGATCAGCCCGTAGCACGGCTACCTGCGTTTTTACCTGCTCGTAAAAACGCAGCCCGCTCGCGTCACCTGTGACGCACCCGCGCACATCGCCGCGCAGCAAGAAGAAAGGACGATAAGGACCGAACAGTGCAGTGAAGTGTAGTGTAGTGCATTCCGGACAGTACGAGTGAACAGAGACTAAACCGATTCGTGATAGAGTTTGTGTGTTAGGCGTGCTCCAGTTTCTCCCGGAACTGTGAGAACACCCGTCCATAGGCCACGTAAGTAGGCACACACACCTTTGGTACTAGGTATTCATATTCTGCCACCTAAAGGCAGAATATCAACTAGGGAAACACCTTAGGCACACACCTGCCGCAAGGCAGGGAGGATTATCCACCTTTTAAAATGGACGACATTCCGGCGTCCGCGTTAGTGCTGCTCTTAAAGCGGCACGACCCAGCTCTGTACGAAGAGCTCACAAAATCTTACCTGGCGGTTGTTGCTAGGTCGGGTTCGATCCCCGCCGCACCCGCCCCCGCTCCCCCCGCCTCCGCGCCCCCCGTTCCGGACTCTCCCGAGTCCCCCGCCCCCGTCGGCGACGACTCCGATATGGAGATCGTCTCCGACGATGCGTCAAGCGCTGACAGCGCTGAAAGCGCAAATTCTCCGTCCTCAGCGACGGAAACGTCCGAGGAGGACTCGGATGGGTTCGAGCCCGTCCAGTCTAAATCCGCGAAAAGGAAGGCGAAAGCCCCTAAGGCCCCGCCCCCACCCAAGCGACCAATGGTCGAGCCCAAAGCCCCCGCCCCCCGCACTACGACTGCAACCGCTGCAGTCGCAGCGACCCCCGCGACTCCCGCCCCGTCTGACGCCCCCCGCGTCAAAACCCCTCCACCAATATTTATTCAGGACAAAACGTCCTGGGACCGCGTCTCGCGCATGCTCGCCGAGAAGCGGATCCACTTCACACACGCCCGCTCTACCCTTCAGGGTATAAGAGTCCTTGTTCAGGACTCCAACACCCATCGCCGCCTGGCATCATTCCTGAGAGCTGAGAAGATCAGCTTCCACACCCACGCCCTAGAAGACGAACGCCAATTGCGCGTCGTCATCCGAGGCCTCCCCCGTGAGTTGAGCACGGATTCCATAGAGGAGGACCTAAAGAACCAATCCTTCCCCGTACACGCGGTCCACCGCATGTACAACCCCCGAACCAAATTATCATATAATATGGTGCTGGTCATTCTCGACCTTTCCCCTGAAGGAAAGGCCATTTTTAATATTAAAGACATCTGTCGGCTTTCCGGGCTGACAGTTGAAGCTCCCCGCAACCGTGGCGCTCCAGGGCAATGCCACCGTTGCCAGCTATACGGGCACTCTGCCCGCAACTGTTTCGCGCGCCCCAGGTGCGTCAAGTGCCTGGGCGATCACGCAACTGCGGATTGCCCCCGCAAGGTCCCCGACCCATTTGTCCCCCCTAGCTGTGTACTCTGCGAGACCCAAGGGCATCCCGCAAACTATCGCGGTTGTCCGAGGGCCCCGCGGAGACCTAGCTCGAGGGGCAAAAGAAACAAGCGCAGGGCCGCCTCACGGCCTTCAGCTGCGCCCTCTGCCCCTAAGGCAAACCCATCCCCGCAGGCGGTCTCTACAGCCATCCAGGCTGCACCCGCACCCACACCATCAGCCCCTAAGGCTCAAATCCCCCCGCTAATGCCGCCTAAGCCCCCTCAGGGTAAAGGCGCATGGGCAAAACCATTGCCAAGGGCCCAAAAGCCCGCAGCAGCAGCCCCCAGCCCCGTCGCACCCACCCCCACTACTTCGTCCATAGCCCAGGAGCTACAGGACACGAGGGCATTCCTCCAGAATTCCCTCTTACACATGGCCACCATGATGGCCAGATTAGAGTCTCTAGCTAAGTCTCTCAATGTCTAACATAGCTAGAGTAAACCCCGCTCTCTTAGCATTGTCACGTTCAATGCAAACGGGCTTATCCAACAGATCGATCTAATACGTGAATTTTTAATAAATCACCCAGTCGACGTCATGCTAGTGCAGGAGACACTTCTTAAACCTAGCTCGCGCAGCCCAAAGGTGGCAAACTACCGATTAATTCGTAATGACAGGGTATCAGCCGGTGGCGGTACCCTCATTTATTACAAAAAGTCACTGCACTGCGTGCCGCTCGACCCTCCCCCGCTGGAAAACATCGAAGCATCACTGTGTCAGGTCAGCCTGACGGGTCATCAACCCGTCACACTGGCCTCCATATATCTCTCCCCGTCAAAATCTCTTAAAGAAAAGCGCCAATTTCGCCCACTAGATTCCCAACTAGAGACGAAAATGACATACCAGACGTACTCGACATAGCACTCTTGAAAGGCGTAATATTACAGTTGCGAACCATCGAAGTGCTATCAGAGTTAGACTCAGACCATAGACCTGTCCTAATCCAGCTAGGACCAGACCCCACTCTAGGCCCACCGACAAAAATAGTCACGGACTGGAGAAAGCTCGAAGAACGTCTCCAGTCCTTAGATTCAGAGGCGCTACGAGCGATCCCGGACACAATCGATGCAGTCGATGTTGCGAAAGCGGCCGCGATTAGTTTAACCTCCCACCTTAAAGGCGAACTCGAAACTTGTTCCAAAGAGGTCCCAATTCGCCCGTTGCGCTCCCGCAAGAGCTCAGAGACCTCATCACGCGTAAAAACGCAGCCACTAGAGCCCATGACTCATATCCGACCAACGAAAACCGGAGGCAACTCCGGGCCCTACAGAGGGAGGTAAAAGCTCGCTTTGCCGAACTCAGGGACGACAGATACGGCAGTCAACTCGCAAAGATCTCGCCATCGCATACGGCCTACTATGCGATGGCGAGCGCTCTGCGAAAAGACACAATCTCAGTAATGCCCCCTTTGCTCAGACCGAATCTCCCTCCTGCGTTAGACGATCTGGATAAGGCCGAGTGCCTAGCGGACAATCTCGAGAGCCAATGCTCCCCAAGCACACAACCAATCGACGACAGTCACCACCGAAGAGATCGAATTGATTCTGAAGTCCATGCACCCGAGAAAGGCTCCAGGTCCCGATCAAATCGGCAACCGAGTTCTCAAAAACCTTCCCCATCAGCTACTAACGCTGATTGTCATAATTTTCAACGTCCTTCTGGCCGGTTGCTCCTTTCCCGACGAGTGGAAAGAAGAAATCGTAATAGGTATCCCTAAACCTGGTAAACCCAGTAATCTTCCGTCCAGCTACCGCCCAATTAGCCTTCTAAACTCTCTCGGAAAATTGTACGAGAAAGTTATCCTAGCTTGATTAAAATCATTCGTGGAAACCAACCACATCCTAATCGACGAGCAGTTCGGCTTTCGAGCCGGACACTCGTGCGTAAACCAAGTGCACCGAATAACGGAGCACATTCTTGCAGGTTTCGCCCGTCAGTATAATTATACTACGGGCGCACTATTCTTCGATGTCGCGAAGGCTTTCGACAAAGTCTGGCACAACGGCTTGATATACAAGCTTTACCAACTAGGAGTGCCAGACAGGCTCGTGCTCATCATACGAGACTACCTGTCGAATCGCACTTTTAGATTTCGCGTAGAGGGTACTCTTTCCTCCCCCCGTCCCATTAGAGCCGGCGTCCCTCAAGGATCCGCACTATCGCCCCTCCTATACTCGCTCTTCACGAACGACATACCACGACTGACAGACGGTAAAATCATAAAAACAGCCCTCTTCGCTGACGATACCGCTATTTACACATCGTCGACTTCAGGGAAAATTATCTCAAAACGCCTCCAATCCGCAGCCGACGCACTAGGCGCCTGGTTTAGGAAATGGCGTATTGAAGTCAATCCCGAGTGCCGCAGTGCACTTTTGCCGCAGGCCCAAAAAACTCCGTAGCCGACACGTCAAACCCAGAGCCATCTCCGTGTACGACAAGCCGATCCCGTGGCAAAAAGAGGTTAAATACCTCGGTGTCACACTCGACGAACGCCTCACGTTCAAGTCCCACATAGACAAAGCTCGCAATAGGGCAGCGTTCGTGCTGGGCAGATTATATGTGATGATATGTGGGCGGAGTAAAATGTCGCTTAGGAATAAGACGACATTATACAAAACCTACGTACGTCCCATTATGTCCTACGCGAGCCCTGTCTTCGCTCATTGCAGACCCACCTTCTTGCAAAGGTTTCAGATCATTCAAAATAAATTCTTACGAACAGCCACGGCTTCACCGTGGTACGTACGTAATATAGATTTACATAAGGACTTCGGACTCGATTCGATCACCAAACATCTAAAAACGCTGTCCACTACCTTCTTCGAGACAGCTACCCGCCATCCGAACCCCCTCATCAAAGAGGCCTGTGATTATTCCGGTAGGAGAGGTAACCTACCGAAAAGACTAAGACGTCCCATGCACGTCTTAGCCGATCCCGATGACCCCATCACCCAGGCGAACGCGCCATTCCTAGGGACAAACACGAATACACACACACACCGTCTCCGCCGGCGGAGACGAGGTCCCCGGTTTGCGACGGCTCGGGCGCGCTTAGGCGCGTCGTGATACAGTCACCCTCGTCATCCGCGCTCCGCACAGCGCCATCCTCCACTCCGACGACGTTCTAAGCCGAGGTGCGATCTCACTAGGAGACACCCTTAGACACGGGCGTCCATTCTGAGCCCCAACGGGGGCTCCCAATTTCAAGGCTGAGTCTCAGTACTCGGCCCCCCCCCCCCCCCCCCCCGGTGACGCTGTCAAGGCCAGTAGGGCCAAAAAAAAAAAAATGAATAATTATGTTTCCATGATTTGCACCTAATAACTTTTTATAGTAATGTACTCCTAAGTGGTTGTAAAACAATTTTTAGGACGTTTTCATATGTGTAAAATAATTGATTATTATTAAGCGTCTTCAAAAAAAGGAGTGTTCTCAATTCGACCGCATTTTTTTTTAATTTCGTTTGTTCGCCGATTACGCTGCCAATTGTGGACCGATTTTCAAGTTTTTTTTTGTTTGAAAGGGTATACTTCCAAGGTGGTCCCAGTGTCTTCAGGTCAGGACCTGATGATGGAATCTTGGAGAAATTGAGGGAACTCCTCAAATATTATAGGCACACCTATACCGATTTAGGTATTTTTTATAGTAACTTATGTATTTACCTTCAGAAAATCACTTTTGGTGAAATGTAACTGATGATGAAGACCACAAATGGCGTAAGTGGGTTAGTCTTATATAGATTTCTATAAGTTTGTACGGAACCCTCAGTGCGCGAGTCCTACTCGCACTTGACCAGTTATTTTTATTTTAAAAACGTACAATTAGCTCTTACACTATAAGCCATTTCCATACATCAAGATCAGGCAAAAGTATCAATAATACTGTTCCCACGTGTTCAAGTTGTTTTATCGTATCACATTACTCCGAAACATTATTACTAATAAAAAAACTTACTCTTGAAAAAAATATATCTTATGAAATACAAAATTTCTTTTTCCTAATTCCAATTGCAATCTTACAAAAAAAAGGTTCTAGTGACGGAAGAATTCGTTTGTAGACAAAACATCGACTAGTGGAATGCTAAAGACCCACCCATACATCTCGACTTGTCTACAATTTGTCGTTACATAACTTTGTCTAATCCACTGTCATAGACAAAGGCTACCTAAAACACTACATCGATACAATGCAACAGGTCTCTTGCATTTGACAATCAACTTTATTCCAAAACATTAAAGTTCAAAATCCAATAATGGTTTCTCTTGTTAATACCGAGACAAATTTAGGCCATACGTCAGTCGAGATTGTTCCTGTAGGTATTTTCCGAGCTGTGCCTTGAGAGCACATTAAGCTGTCAGATCTTGTAAGATACAAGAAAATGTTGGTAAATGTTTGCTTTATAAAGGCTATATCATTTGAGGTTACTATCTTGAAGATCGATGTTTTTTTAAGAAAACGATTTAGGCGATAATTACACTTGTAAGTTTTACGGTCAGATTTTAATGAAGATTTACATTAGTAGTGAAAGAATTTACTTTTAGTGCCTTATTTTTGATACGCGTAAATTTCGTAAGGTTATCTAGGTAACCAGGTAACAGTTGTTTACATTAATTACGAGGGTAAAACTTAGTGTCATTATCGCCTTATATCAGTAACATAATTTCCATGAGGTCTCAATTGGATGCTGATAAGAAATAATGCGTCAACCCACAAAAAGAATTCTGAGATATTGATGTATTCTGATAATACGTCATGTATTTTAAATTATTAAAGAAAAATTATGTAATCTGAACTAAATAAGTAGTCAAAAAATTTTCTTAATTGTATATAGCGAATATTGTAGTGCGGTCAATATTTTACAATATGTAATAATCTAATGTATTTATATATTTTAAAGTTTCGCGATTTATACTATTCATATTTAATATAACGGGTCTTATCGCGATAACTAATAGTAGTAATACCTTTTTATTGCCCGACGTTTCGACGAAGTTACATTTGCCGTGGTCACGAGCTGACTGGTGTACCGCACGCCCTCCGGCGACGAGTGCGCGAGTTTTCTTCGCCTACCCTCACAATATTAATATTGTCTTTACCGTTATTATAATGCTGGAAGCAAACCACACTAACACAATCGGTTCGTGCGAACATTGTTCGAGGTACTTCACTTTTGTTAAATTTATTTATCACCGGGTTCCAAGCGGCCGACAATTTAAATCCGTCATCGCGATTGAAGGTTTGATGTTTTTTAATTTCAATTGCTTCCCGTACTAAGCGGCAATAATAATTTTTGTCCGTCGAGAGAACCTGTGGGTCATGAAGCTCAATCCAATGGTTTGTTCCCGAGTTTAAAAGATGGTCAGCCACTGCGGATTTTTCTGTCTGTCTGTTTTTCACCGCCGCTATGTGTTCTTTGGTAGGTATTTACTATTAGTTATCGCGATAAGACCCGTTATATTAAATATGAATAATCTAATGTATTTAAAAAACTTATTATTAGATAAAACTTTTATTATACCAATCTGCTTTTAATTCAATACACAATTTTATCAAAATATAAAAGAAAGATGGATGTATACATATGTCTTTAAACAATATTGTTAAGAATGGGTTTGATATGTTTAGACGCCATTTTCTCAAAATGAAGTTAGTGTGGCTTGACACAGTATTGCTTATCACCGTCCCATCGTCTTCTCATGTTAAAAAATTATAAAAAGAAAAAAATATTCGATTAATTAACAAACTTTAGCAATAAATAAATTTTATATAAATTAAACACGAAAAACATATAAAATAAAAGTACATTAAAACGATACAGCTATAATATAATAAAGTGTTAATGTCCAAGTCGTACGTCGCTAAGCTTATGTCGGAAGCATCATAAAATGAGTTCCGACGTTGGTATTTCATGACCGCTAAGAAATTACGACACCTCTGCAGCATTTCGAAATGTTAAATCTAAATTGAAGTAAATTCTTCATTCAGAATAAATAACTTAAAGTTATTTTGAAATTTTTGTAACATTTCAGTTATAGACTTATGTATAGACTAGTTTGGTAAGGTTTTTAGTTTGTGTGAAATATTAGAATATTTGAGTCTTGATAATGCATAGTAAAACATTGTAGACGTATGATTACGCACTTAAATTAAAATAACAATGATATATTTATGTATAAATATACACACATCAATTGTCGTGTGAAAAAGGTCGAAGAAAATTATTCATATATTTTGGACTATAATATTGTTAAATCTTGAATGCAATTAATCTGAATTATTATACATAATAAATTAATTTTAATTAAATAAAATATTCATATTAAATTAATTCGGTTTGACAAGACTTTTGAACAGATTATGGTATTTTATATACAGTGGCGTAACTATAAGGTGGCAGGGCTGGTAAAAAGCGACGGGCCCCTGACCCGAGAGGGCCCTCGCCTAAAAGATTATTTATTAATAGAAATGATATTATAAGTAAATTGTTATTTCATTATAAATATGTATAAACCTATGTTATTAAAAATAAAACTTATCAGATATTTAACATATGCACATAATATTATTCAAGTAATAGTTTTGGATAACTACTTAAGTGGTTTATTAAAATTAAGTTATAGCGTGACGATTTTTACTTGGAGGTCCCATCCAAAGTATTTGCCACGGCCCTCAGATAGTATAGATACGCCTCTGGTTATATAATATCTTCTTAATAATCTTTATAAATTAAATATTCGACTAAATTATTAGCTAATAGCAAGCCTACAGTGGCTTTTAAATTGAATAACATAAAAATACGTACTGTTTTAAAACTTCCTTCAACGTCACATCTTCTGCTCCTTCGAAGACAATTTTAGCAAATTTCTTTATAAATTCATCTCTCTGATTTTCCAAAATGCCATGATCAAGTTCTATCACACCAAAGTCGTGATAGCTCTCGAGTTCCGTTACACCGCTTAACACTTGGTATCTAAAAGCAAATATTATAATATTATACCTATACAATATAATACAAAACGAGATCTCAATGGTTGAGAGCTAGTTATCGAGACTAGCGTTCAAGCCATTAAGGCTCCGATAGTTTTTAGATCTTTAAAAGAAGTAGACTGGTAAAAAGGTATTGCATGAATCGCCCTTTTCGCTAACTGCAACATTAACAACACTAGAATTGCGGGTTTGAAATTTTTTAGAAATCTATAATGACTCCTGAGAAACTTGGTCTGTATTTATTTATTTTTATTTTTATTTATTTAACACTTTATTGCACACCACTTATATGCATAGGTACAGAGTTAGTATCCTTAAAATTAAACAATAATGTGGTGACACAAAAGGCGGCCTTATGGCTTATTAGCCATTTCTTCCAGACAACCTTTGGGTCAGAAGGATTGTGTTTGGAAGACGATTTCAGGGTGGTGCAATTATAAACTTAATAATAATTACAACCTAATGCATACAAAAAGTACACAAATAATATATATAAAATATATACTTAACTGATATATTAATACATATATTATACTTACAAATAAACAATAATAAAAATATTTACATCAGTTAAGATAGTTTTTTACTGTCGTATTCAAAATTTCCGTTCTATACAAAAATAACTAAATTGCCGAATTTAGCAAATTTTCCAATATAGTCTTGACAAGAAATAACTAACTTGCTAAGAAGATTCGGAAATGCTTCCATTGTCTTCGATGGTTCACTTGGTATGAAGGAACCAGCGACTACTGGACCCAGTGGTGTCTCGAACTCCCGAGCAAGTATTTGGACTTTCTTTATTTCTGATAATCTGAAAGCCACAAAAAAGTCTTAAAAACCTGTGAACCTACGGTACGTGCAAACAGTCTCGTAAAGATTTACAAATACATTAACATGCCAGAAATAAACAGTAATACTAAAAGCATTTCTTAAAACCATTTGTTACTCCAAAAATTAAATTCAGACTTAGATCATGAAGTTATTATCCTTTTTAAATATTTCTGTCACGAAGAATCTAATATTTAAGTCTTGAATCGCTAATGTATTTAAAACAATTTTAGTCACAATTAATTCGTTACCATAATTTAGAAGTTCTATAATGTCAAAAGACTTGAACAAAATGTTACTACCAACATTTTCGTCACCAAAATCTTCGTTAATCGAATTTTCTATTAGAAACCATTTACATGTAATAATCTAATTGGTTGAAGAATTCTCTTACGGTTTATTCTGTAAGCAGGTCATCATGTTCTTGGAATTGAGATTACAGCCTAGGCTCTGAGCGACTTGCAGTGTGTACTGCGTTGGATCCTTTGTCATCGCTGAATCGGATAATGCGGATCCCGACATTAGTATCGCTCGATGAAATAATCCTGGAACAATGGAAAATGAAGTTATGAGCGAAGTAACTAGACAAGAACAAGATATATCCATTAAACATAATACATCGTATTACTTTGGTTTATTTCTGTACTAAATAATCTATTTTTTATGTATGAGATTATTGAAATAAGATACATCTATGAAAATAAGTATTGCATTGGCGAAAAATTTAGGTTTTTGGAATGTAAACGAGGTGCCATTCTAGATATCATTTTGACTGGTCAAAGTTTGTTGCCTATGTGTACGTTTTTCGTGTGATTATTTATTACTTAAATAAAATTCGATCTGTAGATCACATACATTCTTACAATTTTATTTTCCATATTTTTTCAAACCAATATTGTATTTTTGAAGCAAAACGTACAAATAATAACAATGGAAACCTAGAAAATAAAGTAACTCTTCTTCAAGCGAATGAAATAAACATTTACGTTTACGAGCGAACCTAATCGAATCAAAACAAAAGTATACATTAAAACATCACGGAACTTAGATGAAGAGATTACAAACAATGACCTACAACGAACAGTCTTCATTGTTGACGACAGAAAATCCTACACAGAATTAATTATTCCCATTCCAATGGGTCAAATGTTTTGCTCAATTTCCCGTTTTTGTTAATGAAGCATCATTAGTCAAAACATTGTTTTCGTTCGTTAGCAGTTTTCTTTATGATGAAAGAAAATATGAAAATGATTCAGACAATCACGGACCGGCTACTATGATTTTAATTAGGAGCTATTTTTTTTTAATTTTACAAAAAGAATGGTAATGAGAAATGACTGAAATGGGAGTTTGTTTATTTACTTCGGGCTTTTTTTATTTATATATATAAATAAAAATCAATGTTTTTATGTCCTCTATGCGTTCCGAAACCATTGATCACATGCAGCGAATTGAAGCGCTAACGGTCGCGGGTTCGATCACCGCTTACGGCAAACGTCTGTATTGGCCATATGGATGTTTGTCGTGGTCTGGGTGTCAGTGTTAGTGTTGTGTGTGTTTCCGGACTCCCGACACAAGACCATGAGATCTTAATGGGTGCCTTTGACTGTGATGCGTTTATTTATTATTGATCGGATTGTGATGAAACTTAAGTATTCTGATGACACCCACGAGGTTTTCTGGCTCAAAGGATCAATGAACTTGTGGTGGCATTGCCACGCATGCCAGTTTAAATATACATTTAAAATAGCAATACTTCTATGTTTTTTTTAGGGTTCCGTACCTTAAAAGGAAAAACGGAACCCTTATAGGATCACTTTGTTGTCCGTCTGTCTGTCTGTCTGTCTGTCTGTCTGTCTGTCTGTCGGGATGTCAACCCTTTTTTCTCAGAAATGCATAGACGTATCCTGTTGAAATTAATATCATATACTCAAGTCTACGATGACATGCGGCCGTGAAAATATTAAAGTTCTAAGTCAACGCAATCAAAAGATAATGGAAAATATGTCGTATATTTTGACCATTTTAGCGTTTTCGCAAGGGAATCAAAACCTATAGGGTACTTCCCATTAACCTAGCACGATGAAATTTGGCAAGAAGTAAGATCTTATGGTACAAATAAAGGAAAAAATCTGAAAACTGTAAATTTTTGTATGTATGTTTGTCTGTTTGTAAGTTTGTCTTTCAACCTTTTTCTCAGAAACGCGTGAAGGTAACAAATTTTTATCAACGTCAAGTACTCAAAGTTGTAATTACTAAGAGCTGTGAAAAAATCAAACTTCTAAGTTAACGCAATCAAAAGATACGGTCATTTATATCACATATTTAAAGTATGATAGCGTTTTTAACGTTTCGCAGAATCAAAACCTATAGGGTACTTCCCATTGACCAAGCATTATGAAATTTGGCCAGGAGCAAGGTCCTTTAGTATACATAAAGGAAAAAATCCGAAAACTGTAAATTTTTGTTCGTGTGTCTGTCAGTCTATACGTCTGTCTTTCAACCTTTTTCTCAGGAACGCGTAAATGTATCAAGTTGTAAATTGATCAAACGGAAAATATATTAATCTTAGAATTAAAATTATATGTACTTGTAACAAATTAACATAGAAGTTGACCATGGTCAAAAAAACAATTTTACAAACACTGAGAAGAAATTTGTATCAATACGAAAACATTAAAAAGCAGCAAACCTTTATAAACAACGCAATGCAATCTATATATCGCAGCTAACAAAATGATAGCGCGATGCAGCGTACAGCTAATGCCATCTATTACAACATTATGACATTAACTGTGATATAATTCTGCTCGATTAATAAAAAATTTTATTTTAATTATTATTTAAACGCGCTAAAAATTATAAAATAAACTTTTCATTTAAAAGTTTTATCGTCGATTTATAACGTCATTACGTAATTAACATTCAATATAAGAGCTTCACGCGATTTGATTTAAGTACTCGTATTGACTTAGTACGAAAATTTTAAAATTAAATTCAAACAGATCGATTTATTTAATTTACTTATTTATCTGCACATATAAGTCTTCTGGTTATTAGTAATATAATTAGTTATTTATAAATAAACAATTAGTTTTGTTCGAATTAAGGACTAATTATTTTCGTCTTGGCAACACTAATATATATTTCGATATTTTGATTGATAATGTAAACCTAAATATTTTACGAACGTAGTGCAGGGGTAGTGGAGTGTAGTAGAATATAAATAAAAATAAAACGAGAATAAAATATAATATAATTATGTTGTTAATGTCAAAGTCAACAAGTTAGTTCATTGAAATTGTCAAGAGATGGTGCTAGGTGTATCCTGAATCGCGCTATAACTTTTTTTTTGAAAGTATAAGGTGTATTAGTACTTAAAATAAAAATTTGTGTTTCCATGGATTGCATCCATGATCGTGTTTTAAATTAAAGTGCTCCTAAGTAGTTTCAAAATAGTTTTTGGGACGTGATCCATATTTACATAATATTTGATTATATTTAAGCGACTTCTAAAGAGGAGTGTTTTCAATTCGACCTTGTATTTAATTTTTTTTTATGTTTGTTCGCCGATTACGCCGCCATTTGGGTACCGATTTTCAAATTTTTTAGGGTTCCGTACCTTAAAAGGAAAAACGGAACCCTTATAGGATCACTTTGTTGTCCGTCTGTCTGTCTGTCTGTCTGTCTGTCTGTCTGTCTGTCTGTCTGTCTGTCTGTCTGTCTGTCTGTCTGTCTGTCTGTCGGGATGTCAACCCTTTTTTCTCAGAAATGCATAGACGTATCATGTTGAAATTAATATCATATACTCAAGTCTACGATGACATGCGGCCGTGAAAATATTAAAGTTCTAAATCAACGCAATCAAAAGATAATGGAAAATATGTCGTATATTTTGACCATTTTAGCGTTTTCGCAAGGGAATCAAAACCTATAGGGTACTTCCCATTGACCTAGCACGATGAAATTTGGCAAGAAGTAAGATATTATGGTACAAATAAAGGAAAAAATCTGAAAACTGTAAATTTTTGTATGTATATTTGTCTGTTTGTAAGTTTGTCTTTCAACCTTTTTCTCAGAAACGCGTGAAGGTAACAAATTTTTATCAACGTCAAGTACTCAGAGTTGTAATTACTAAGAGCTGTGAAAAAATCAAACTTCTAAGTTAACGCAATCAAAAGATACGGTCATTTATATCACATATTTTAAGTATGATAGCGTTTTTAACGTTTTCGCAAGGGAATCAAAACCTATAGGGTACTTCCCATTGACCTAGCATTATGAAATTTGGCCAGAAGCAAGGTCCTTTAGTATACAAAAAGGAAAAAATCCGAAAACTGTAAATTTCTGTTCGTGTGTCTGTCAGTCTGTACGTCTGTCTTTCAATCTTTTTCTCAGGAACGCGTAAATGTATCAAGTTGTAAATTGATCAAGCGGAAAATATATTAATCTTAGAATTAAAATTATATGTACTTGTAACAAATTAACATAGAAGTTGACCATGGTCAAAAAAACAATTTTACAAACACTGAGAAGAAATTTTTATCAATACGAAAACATTAAAAAGCAGCAAACCTTTATAAACAACGCAATGCAATCTATATATCGCAGCTAACAATATGATAGCGCGATGCAGCGTACAGCTAATGCCATCTATTACAACATTATGACATTAACTGTGATATAATTCTGCTCGATTAATAAAAATTTTTATTTTAATTATTATTTAAACGCGCTAAAAATAATAAAATAAACTTTTAATTTAAAAGTTTTATCGTCGATCTATAACGTAATTACGGAATTAACATTCAATATAAGAGCTTCACGCGATTTGATTTAAGTACTCGTATTGACTTAGTACGAAAATTTTAAAATTAAATTCAAACAGATCGAGTTATTTAATTTACTTATTTATCTACACATATAAGTCTTCTGGTAATTAGTAATATAAACAATTAGTTTTGTTCGAATTAAGGACTAATTATTTTCGTCTTGGCAACACTAATATATATTTTGATATTTTGATTGATAATGTAAATCTAAATATTTTACGAACGTAGTACAGGGGTATTGGAGTGTAGTAGAATATAAATAAAAATAAAACGAGAATCAAATATATTATAATTATGTTGTTAATGTCAACAAGTTAGTTCATTGAAATTGTCAAGAGATGGCGCTAAGTGTATCCTGAATCGCGCTATAACTTTGCTTTATTGAAAGTATAAGGTGTATTAGTACTTACAATAAAATTTTGTGTTTCCATGGATTGCATCCATAATTGTGTTTTAAATTAAAGTGCTCCTAAATAGTTTCAAAATAGTTTTTGGGACGTGATCTTGTATTTAATTTTTTTTTATGTTTGTTCGCCGATTACGCCGCCATTTGTGTACCGATTTTCAAAATTTTTTTTTTGTTTGAAAAGGTATACTTCCAAGGTGGTCCCATTGTCTTCAGGTCAGGATCAGATGATGGGATCCTCGAGAAATTGAGGGAACTCCTCAAATATTATAGGCAAGCGTATACCGATTTAGGTATTTTTGATAGTAATTTATGTTGGAACTGATGATGAAGACCACAAATGGCGTAGATGGGTTAGTCTTATATAGATTTCTATAACTTTGTACGGAACCCTCGGTGCGCGAGTCCTACTCGCACTTGACCAGTTATTTTTTGATTGAATAGGTATACTTCCAAGGTGGTCCCATTGTCTTCAGGTCAGGATCAGATGATGGGATCCTGAAGAAATTGAGGGAAATCCTCAAATATTATAGGCAAGCGTATACCGATTTAGGTATTTTTGATAGTAACTTATGTTGGATCTGATTATGAAGACCACAAATGGCGTAGATGGGTTAGTCTTATATAGATTTCTATAAGTGTGTACGGAACCCTCGGTGCGCGAGTCCTACTCGCACTTGACCAGTTATTTTAATTTGTCTTTCAGTGCATTGGACCAATATAAATATTTATAGTGATTAATTAATTTCTTTGTAGACACATCAATTACTTAAGCATTCGATTTGAGACATCATCATCTTATCATAATTATTAAAAATATCATTAAAATCGGTAAACTATTGCATAATCAATACTAATGTTATAAAGCTGAAGAGTTTATTTGTTTGAACGCGGTAACCTCAGGAACTACTGGTTCAAATTTAAAAATTCTTTTTGTATTAGATAGTTTAATTATTAAAGAAGGCTTTAGGCTATATTACATCACGCTACAACTCATAGGAGCGAAGCAGTAACCACAAATGCGAGTGATACCGCTAGTAATAAATATAGGTATATAATTAAGACCCTGTTATTGTGGATCAATGAAATGTAGATTACAATGTAATGCTATCACAGACGAGAACCAGTTTATTCGCATATATTTATTTCAAAGAGTATATTATTTTGTGACACCGTATCAACGTCAGCTTTCGATAGGAAAATTATTCTAATCATCCGTTACTGGTTCACTCGTAAAATGTTACGGGGATCGGATGGAAATCTAGGTGCTTGGGAGCTGGTAGTATCTTGCAGACTCCATAAATGCAAGAAGGAAAGGGTAGAATTCAAAACGTACAATAAGTTAGGAGTTATTCAACTATGTAGGGAAAAGGAAGTGT
The DNA here is from genome assembly GCA_037950945.1 of Hypolimnas misippus. Lineage (NCBI taxonomy): Eukaryota > Metazoa > Arthropoda > Insecta > Lepidoptera > Nymphalidae > Hypolimnas > Hypolimnas misippus. The sequence continues at coordinate 15,432,251 of JBBEEQ010000032.1, forward strand.
ATATAGTTTTAGTATTCTAGATTATATTATGATTAACCATATACTGGACATAGACGACAGATTGGTGCAATTCACTGTAAACATCTGTATTGGCCATACAGATGTTTGTCGTGGTTTGGGTGTTTGTGTTGTCTGTTTCCGGACCCCCAATACCGGACTATGAAATCATAACATGGGCCGCCTAGTGAATTACATAGTGCATATATATGGAGATCGCCGACGTTGCAACTCCACTAATTTATATTAATTATAATAAGTGTCAATGCAGCAGTTACGAAATGATGTCGCATAGCTAATTTTAATAATTAATTTTGTAAGAATGATCATTCTATATTCACACTTCGAATTGGAATCATCATTCATAGGGTTAATTTGTAATTAATTAATTAGTAATTAAAGTTAGTCTTAAAGTAATTTCGGTTTTTTTTCAACCTTCTGTCTGTCGCAAACGTAATTGGCGCAGTCGGTAGGATATTCGCGAGAGACTTCAAGACCATATCTGACATCGATAATCACGTCGAGAGTCACTCGGGTAGCTATCAAGCACCGTTCCGGATATCCTGGATCTACGGACCTGCTGCAGACCAGAAGAAGAATCCAACAATCGATTCACGGAGGAAGACCAGAAATGTATTTGTAAGTACACTTGAATCGTTCTCGTGTTGCTCCTTTAAATCTTTAACTTCAAGATTTATCATCCCAGAGCCTCTAGTTCGCGGGAGCCTGAATCGCGCCAGGCCCGCAGACAATTAGCTGATAGTAATAGAGATATCGTAGGTAATTTAGAATTAGAAAATTTAAAGTTAACAATGACACAGACGTACAACCCTGACGAGATTTTTAAAGCTCTTCGCCTTGTCCCGGAGTTCGACGGAAACCCGAACATCCTCACCCGGTTCATAAAAATATGCGATTCGTTAGCTGCTCAGTATCTCAGTAGTAACCCCAGTAGTGAATTTTCAAACCTTTGCCTAATTAACGGAATTTTAAATAAAATAACAGGGACCGCGGCATGTACCATCAATTCTAACGGCATACCTGAAAGTTGGCTAGGGATTAGAACAGCCCTCATTAATAATTTCTCCGATCAGCGTGATGAAACCGCTCTATACAATGACCTTTCTATAGCTACGCAAGGTAATCGGACACCACAAGAATTTTACAATCATTGCCAAACTTTATTTAGCACTCTAATGACATACGTGACTTTACATGAGACCATACCAACTACAGTCCAAGCAAAAAGAGACTTATACAAAAAGGTTACAATGCAGGCATATGTACGAGGATTAAAAGAACTTCTAGGATCCCGTATACGATGTATGCGCCCAGACACTATAGAGAAAGCTCTTGAATTCGTTCAAGAGGAGCTAAATGTCATGTATTTGCAACAGCGTGATTCCCCTAAAGTTCAGGCAACTCCTAAACTAACCCCTACATTACCAGCGGTAGCATTTACTCCTGCAAGACCACATAACATCCCTATACCCAATTGGCCAGCTCCAGTAAGCCAGCGCCCTATGGGACCCCCACCGCAACCTTTTAAATTCCCTGCACCCGGACAACATCAACCACGCATGCCAACTAACACACAACGGATGTTTGCTGCACCCCCTCCTAATTATAACCCTCGCAGTAACGTTTTTAGATTACCACCCCGAAACAATCCATCTCAAGGTCCTCACCCTATGAGTGGCGTTCAACGCTTCACACCTAAACTCTTGCCCTTAAATAATAATTCAACGCCATCGAATTATTTTAAATCAAATGAAATGAACATTAATGAATGTGCTACATATGACGACTCGTATTACAATTACTGGCACGAGCCGGATTACAATTACAACACCGACTATTACGAAACTGAGTTTCCGCCCGGATTTACTTATGACTTAAATAATTCAAATATGACTTCTGACAATAATTATTTTGACTCTCAACCACAAGCTGACCAAGACCAACAGGATTTTCACAAGGAGTCGACATCACAAAAACCAGGATAGAGCTAAATATACAGTCCCAAAGACAACTTCCATATATACAAATAGCTAATCCTCCATTAAAATTATTAATAGACACCGGTGCCAACAAATCTTTTATTAGTCCCGAAATTGTTGAAAAATACTTCTCTCATTATCCGTTGAATTTCGATCCTTTCGAAGTAACCAACATACACGCGACATGTAGAAACGATTATTCTATTACTTTACCTTGTTTCGCGGAATTTAACGATGTCAATAGTATCAAATTATTCGTTTACCGTTTTCATGATTTCTTTGACGGATTAATAGGATTAGATTTGTTAAACAATTGGGAAGCCCGTATTGATTTAAAAGAAGGAAAACTATTTACAAAAAATGCTTCAAATCCTATTCGAATGTATAACTCGTGTAATGTTAATTTGTATGAAGATATTATTCCCGCGGGAACTTCTAAAATTATCCGTGTTCCCGTCGACATTAGAGAAGGTGATGCTTTTATTAATGAACAAGTATTCTGTAATTGTATTATTCACGAATGCATTACCTCCGTTAAAAATAATCGTTGCTATTTAGAAATAGAGAACCCGACACCGAATGACATAATACTGTCGCTCGATCGTCCAGCTCACGCGGATTTATTTAACGCTGAGTGCACAAGTACTCAACAATTAAAGCCTCGCACACAGGACGTAATTTCACGTTTACGTACAGACCACCTAAACCCAGAGGAAAAAGCTAACCTTATAACTCTTTGTTCACGTTACTCTGACGTATTTTATATTGAAGGTGAAAGGTTAACATTCACAAATAAAATTAAACATCGGATTAGAACTACCGACGAAGTACCCGTACATAGTAAGAATTATCGGTACCCATTTATACACCGTCAAGAAGTTAAAACACAGATAGAAAAAATGTTAGACCAGGGCATCATTCGACCTTCGGATTCTGCTTGGAGTTCACCTATATGGGTAGTACCAAAAAAGGTCGATGCCTCCGGAAAACAAAAATGGCGTTTAGTAGTTGACTTTCGTAAACTTAACGAGAAGACAATAGACGACAAATATCCCATTCCGAATATAAACGATGTCCTTGACAAACTAGGGAAATGTCAGTATTTTACGACCCTTGACTTAGCTAGTGGATTCTACCAAGTCGAAATGGATCCCCAGGATATATCTAAAACCGCGTTTAATGTTGAGCATGGGCACTTCGAATTTCTTCGCATGCCTATGGGATTAAAAAATGCCCCTTCCACTTTTCAACGCGTAATGGATAACGTACTCAGAGGCCTCCAGAATGAAATTTGCTTAGTTTATTTAGACGATATAATAATTTTCAGTACATCCCTTCAGGAGCATATGGTTAATTTAGAAAAAGTTTTTCAGAGACTTCGAGAGTCTAATTTCAAAGTTCAAATGGATAAGTCTGAATTCTTAAAGCTTGAAACTGCTTATCTCGGGCACATTATAAGTAAAGACGGCATAAAGCCAAATCCCGATAAAATTTCCGCTATAAAAAAATATCCAATTCCGAAAACACCTAAAGAAATTAAACAATTTCTTGGCCTTCTCGGTTATTACCGAAAATTCATCCCTGACTTCGCGCGTATAACTAAACCACTCACTCAATGTCTTAAGAAAGGAAAAAAGATTGTTCATGACTCTGATTACATAAATAGTTTTGAGAAATGTAAGACTTTACTGACGAATGACCCCATCCTACAATACCCCGATTTTACAAAAGAATTTAACCTGACAACTGACGCCTCTAATGTTGCCATTGGAGCAGTTCTATCACAAGGCCCTTCAAACTCAGACAAACCGATCTGTTATGCATCTAGGACTCTAAATGAAAGCGAAATGAACTATAGTACAATAGAAAAGGAACTTCTCGCTATAGTTTGGGCTACAAAATATTTTAGACCTTACTTATTTGGACGAAAATTCAAAATTTTTACTGACCACAAACCCTTACAATGGTTAATGAACATGAAGGAACCAAATTCCCGACTTACGCGTTGGCGATTAAGACTTAGCGAGTATGACTATACCGTAATATATAAAAAAGGAAAATCAAATTCAAATGCAGACGCTCTTTCCCGAATAGAAATCCATACAAAAGAAGCATTATCATTAATCGAAGAAATTGACGAACTTAACTCTCTACTCGGTAACCCATCGGAAACTATTCTTGCCCTAGCTAACTCTTCTACCGAGACAGCTCACACAAGTCGCGAAAACCCAATTTTAGAAATCCCGATAACTGACGAACCCCTTAATAAATTTAACCGGCAGATCTATTTTAACCTTGTGACTGACATTAAAAAACGACCTGTAGTTACTAAACCTTTTGACACTCATACACGTATAAGTATCCAATTATCTGAGTCAAATTTAGAAGAAGATGTGATAAATGCTGTAAAAGAGTATGTCACCCCTAAAATTAAAACAGCCCTTTTAATAAATCCTCCTTTAGCTATGTATTCTATTATCCCAATCCTACAAGATAAATTTAAAAGTTCCTCCTTAAACCTTGTTTTAGCTAAAACAGAATTAGAAAATGTTAAGGAGTATTTGCGTCAACAAGAAATCATTCGCCATTATCACGATGGTAAAACTAATCATCGTGGAATCAACGAATGCTACTTAGCTTTGTCTCGCAAGTATTATTGGCCAAAAATGAAAGAGCACATAACCAAATTTATTAACGAATGTACCATTTGTGGCCAAGCAAAGTATGACAGAAACCCACTTAGACCACAGTTCAATGTAGTTCCACCTGCCACAAAGCCATTCGAAATTGTTCATATGGATTTGTTCACAGTCCAAAGTGAAAAATACATTACTTTCATTGATGTTTTTACTAAATATGGCCAGGCTTATCATATTCGCGACGGTACAGCTTTAAGTATATTACAAGCTTTATTACAATACAGTTCTCACCATGGTATACCTATGACGATAATTACTGATAATGGGACTGAATTCACTAACCAATTGTTTATGGAATTTACCCGACTTCATAAAATTAACCACCACCGAATATTAGCTCATTCCCCTAATGATAATGGAAGTATAGAAAGATTTCATTCAACCCTTTTAGAACACCTAAGACTTCTCAAGTTAAAACATAAAGACGAACCAATAGTCAATCTTGTACCCTATGCTATAATAGCTTACAACAGTTCCATACATAGTTTTACAAGATGTCGCCCCTTTGATTTACTGACTGGACATTTTGACCCTAGGGACTGTACAGACATAGACATAACACAACAACTTCTACAACAATACATCCAAGTCCATAGAGATAAAATGAAACAAGTATATGATATTATTAACTCATCATCACTAGAAAATCGTACAGCATTGATAGAGAAAAGGAATAAGAATCGTGAACCTGAAAAGGAATATGCTCCTCAACAACCAGTTTTTATAAAAAACCCTCTTGCTAGTCGACAAAAGACCGCCCCAAGATACACACATGACACGGTGTTAGCTGACTTACCAATCCATATTTATACCTCTAAGAAACGTGGTCCCATAGCGAAATCTCGACTTAAACGAGTTCCTAAAACCGCAAACTTGTTACAGGACTCTTCTAATAGCGATTCTCCCAATGACACAACTTCAAGAGATAAAACTTGAGAGCCTTAATGACGGACCAGGACTACTACCTTTCAAACTCGGACCCATGAAAATAACCGCACACTATCATACATTCATACAGTATGTACAATTGGATGATATTGAAAATAACATTCATTCATTAGAGACTGAACTGCTTGACTATCGAAATAGAATGACCAATGAAACATACAAACTATTCGAAATTCAAATTAACTATCTTGCTAATAAGATTGGCAATGTTTTAAAACAATTACATTCTTTAGAGCCTAATAGAATAAAAAGAGGTCTTGTAGACGGGTTGGGTTCTATGATAAAAAGTTTAACCGGTAATTTAGATCACGATGATGCGTTGAAATATAATGAGGCAATTAGAGTATTAGAAAATAATCAAATAAAACTATCATCTGAATTTAACAGTCACATCAGTCTGAGCAAAGAGTGGATGTTAAAACATGGAAACGTTATTAGACAGATAGTAGATAACCAGAATAGAATAAATAGTACCCTAGACTTATTATTACAGAATAAAGCAATTAGTGAGGACAGTTTAACAAGATACGCAAATTTTGCTCAACTTTTAGAATTAATTAGTGAAAACATAGAAGATTTATCTTTAGAATTACTAAGAATAGAAAATAGTTTAGCGTTTATTCATGCTTCTAGTACACACTATTCTATGATAGATATAGAGGTATTAGAATCTATGGTTTTAAAACTAAAATCAATTTACTCGGAAGAGCAAATACTAGATTTAGAACTTAGGGAATATTATAACATTATTAAACCAGGATCATATTTTGCGAATAAACAGATAGTTTTTATATTCAAATTTCCAATTTTCTCTAAAACACCTTATGATTTATATAGATTATCAGTAGTACCGAATAAATATAACCAGGCTCTTATCCCACCCTTTCCCTTCCTGGCAACAATTGAGATGTCGTTTGTGTACATGGAGGCTGAATGCCCGAAGTTAAAAAACTGGTACCTCTGTGAGCAAGGAATTCATCATCAGATCCGCACCAAATCAGATTGCATTCAGGCATTGATCACCAACCAGATTATACAGGAATCCTGTGAGTTCACCACAGTTACCTTAAATAAAGAAGCACTGGAGAAACTTGATGATCAGCACTACGTCCTCTCCTTTCCTCAACAAACGAAAGCGCAACTAATTTGTAACCAGAACGATTACACTTTACTACAAGGAAGTTATCTGGCCACGATTCCAGTTGGATGTCGATTGAAATCGGAACAATTCACTATTGCTAACGATTATAACAAGATCAAAGGACAACCTCTCAAATTAATGAAAATACCCTATAACGCCGAAAAGCAGGCAACTAAAGCTACTCACATAAATCTCAAGTCTATTGATCTCCAAGGACTACACAACATCCAGGAAAAACTTATGATCCACAACCCTATTCAAATTGACGAAATACAAGGAGACACCTTATACCACACTACAATCCCGTTCTATACTATATTATTGAGTGCAGCCGTACTCGGAATTATCGTAGCGATCCGACGTTACCTATGGAATCCCAGAGTCAATACGAAAAAGGAGCAGCAACCTATGCCTGAGATCCCACAAACATCTGGCAACCAGGAGAATATTCCGGCAACATTTTCACTAAACGTGCTAAAATAGTCGCCGTTCTAAGGGGGGAGGAATTACATAGTGCATATATATGGAGATCGCCGACGTTGCAACTCCACTAATTTATATTAATTATAATAAGTGTCAATGCAGCAGTTACGAAATGATGTCGCATAGCTAATTTTAATAATTAATTTTGTAAGAATGATCATTCTATATTCACACTTCGAATTGGAATCATCATTCATAGGGTTAATTTGTAATTAATTAATTAGTAATTAAAGTTAGTCTTAAAGTAATTTCGGTTTTTTTTCAACCTTCTGTCTGTCGCAAACGTAATTAGTGTGACGCGTCTATTTATTTATTCTTTTTTTATATACTCGTATATGGGGAGATAAGTGAGAAAAATGATCCCCTCTTTTCTTAGATCCTATCCCCCTTCGTTACTATAGTGTTTATGGGCGATGGTGATCACTATGTAACACGTAAACGTATAGTCTTCTATATTCAATAAAACAAAAATGTCGCCAAAGTTGTTTTAGCATTACCAATAACCATCGATTTAAATTTCCCAAGAGTTACGAGAATTCTGCTGTTCTAACTTTTGCGATAAATTTCAAATTCCTCGGAATAATTGAATATTTAATTGTAGCTAAGTCAACATCTTCGGAACATATTTTATATTAACAGCGGGAAGACAGGACTTCTCTTTAAACGAATTTGTTCGTTCAGTTTCAGATTAGTGACCTCATTTAGCCATTATTTAACTTTTGGAACCTAGTTATCAGATTGTGTGATAAGTTTTTACAGTTTTAACTTAGCCTTAAACTAGAGGGAATTATTAGAAAATTGTGGTAGAGCAAAGTATTCAAGTATGGTCGCTTAAGTGTTGATTTAGTAGGAACCATACCAGACACTTATAGAAAATCGGCTTGAAGTAGCTGCGTTTCCTACGGTGAGTGAGAGAGTTAGAAGTCTAACTGTTTTTAACAAACTAGAGAACTTAAATCGTACACTCAATCGAGCCAAAGATACCTATTGGATCATATTATAAACCTAATTGCCTTAATGTCCATTAGTATTTTATATACCTATAGAAACCGAAGTGAGAGTGTACCGAAGACCGAACAAAAACTTCACATAGATCCTTGATTTACATATTAGAAGATTTACCCTAATTTAAATCAAGCTCTAGATATTTAGGTAGTCCTAGTTATTATTAGGCTAGCAAATCTAACACAGTCTCTATATCATAAATTGCTCATATAATTTCATAAATTTTGGGACTATATAATTTTACCGTCAGTATATTTTATTGATATAGATGGTTAAATATTAACAAAGGATTACCACCTGTAAACCACCTGATTGGGGTATGAAAGGGAATAGAACATAAGGAAGAAATTAGCGTGAGGCTTCTTGCTCTCTCACTCACCGAATCGCAGCTATGTCAGGTACTTCACGCCGATTTTCTGTAAAAGTGAGATACTGTCCCGGTTTAGTTTAGTCCCGTATACGAGCTGTAGTCAGTAAGCTCTGCCTCATAGTAAATGTAGCCCTATGTAGTAGCACTAATGGTGATATGATTAGATTAATGTCTCACCATTAGATATAGGAGAAAGCATGAGGAAGTTAACACAAGCAGCGCCAGTCCCATGTCCCATGAGAGTCACCGAATTCGGGTCGCCATTTAAATCTTCTATATTGTCCTTTATCCACTGCAATGCCGCGAGCTGATCAAGAAGACCGTTGTTACCGTACACGTGCTCTGTGATGCTTGGTTTCATGAAACCTGAAAACCAGAAGAATGTACTTTAAATAACGAGGTCGTTTTTAACGGACTTCAAAAAGTTTCTCAATTCTTCGCGGATTTAATGATTTTTTATGTATGTTTACTAATTACTCGACAACGTCGTTTTTGTTTGAAAGGGTGATCCAGTTCGGTGTCATAAAATTTTTATTACAATTGGTTTAGTGGTTGGATTTTAAAATTAAAATAATTAAAATAAGTATGTCATTAAAGTGAACGAAACTACACCCTTTTTCTATAATGGTGTACCATTTATTTTGATTAGACATTTTGAAAGCGTTGCATTGCATTGCATGTAACGAGCTGACTCGTCAGACACTTAGTCCGTTATTTAAAAGAAAAATAAATGCTTCGCTTTTCAACTGAAGAGATTAGCTTAAATTAAACAGGAACAAAATAACGTTAATATTAAAGCTAATCGTTTGTAAATCATTATTGGGGTTGCTGTATCTTGTTTTTATCATTATCTAAACTAAAACCATAAAATTGGTCTACAATCGGTACGGATTTCCTATTATATACATACAAAAATAAGGCACATTTTAATTATTTTTGTTTGCTATAAGTTGATGATAAATTAAAACGATTTTTTCGACTCACCCAAAATTCCCAATCTAAAATTGACAGTGATGACCATAACATTGCCATACGAAGACAAAATCCTGCCATCATAAGGGTTGCCGGAACTCCACTCAAAGGAGTCACCATGTATAAATACTAATACTGGAAATTTCTTTGACTTATGCTCTGAAAAAAAAATTAATCACTTTTTAAGGAACTGGTATGTTTTTAATAATGTATTACTCTTAATATATGCACGCTGATAAGCAATACTATGTCAAGCCACACAGACTTCATTTTGAGAACATGGCGTCTAAAGATGTCAAACCTATTCTCAACACATATGTTTGAAGAAGTACATATGCATTTTTTTATTGTTTGATAAAAAGTACAATGAATTAAAATCAGACTGATATATTTAATATATTATCTAATATAAAGTTTTTCAAATGTTTGAGATAAATGTATAAATTGCAAAAAAATGTAACGCACTTGAAATTCGATATATATTCGAATACATGAATTGCTCCAAATTCACTGACTTGCAAAATATAGCCCATAACTTTTCCTAATAAAGCGACTATCCAAATATTTTTTCAAATCGGATAAGTAATTAAATAATTAATTTAGAGATTACAGTAATTTTAGAGATTACCATACATACAAGCTTACAAAAGAAAATTACGTATTTATAATACTAGTATGGAAGAAAAACTAGGAGTTTTTATTTTTATTTTTGTCTATCTGTAAGTCTATTTAGACACGCCATTTGAATATGTCACAAAAGTATTAAATATACCAACCAACCCAACAAAGTAGCATCGTTGTCACAAGTTTGTTTACAAGGGCAGAAAAAGTTGCAAAATAAAATACCTACTTATAAGTGTTTTTACGTCAAAACAACATTAATCAGGCTTAATTTTTATTTTCCTTGATAAAGTGTTGTGATACAAGTACGAGAAAAACATTTTGTTAACATCAAAACTTTTCAAAGAAAATAAATCTCTTCTTAACTGCGAAAACACTTTTTTGTTAGTCTATAGAAAATACTATAGTTACGCCATCTATGTGTAATGGGAAGAAATCAAATTCAACTCCAAAATTTTTTAAGGTAATTCGTTGAAATTTTACTTACAAGATTCTTTCTGATAATTGAAAAAATATATAATATTTAAATCATTTTTTTAAACACTAAAAATCCCTTCAATAAATATTAGCTTTTTGTAATTTTGTGAAAATAAGCGCCATCTATTGTACAATACCAGAACTACGTCGCATTAGAATATTAAAGAGGAATTTAGAAGTTTTATTTGTTTTTACATTATTCTTATAGATGGCGTTGTAAATGAATTTAAAAATGTATTTTATTTATAATTTTTAAAATAAGCTGTTAATAAAGCATGAAATTTAAAAATAAGAGAGTGTGAGTACTAATTACCTAGTGGTAAATTTTGTGAAAAATTTTCATTTTAACACTCTATATTAGCTGGGCCTCGCGGTTTCAAACGCGTTAATTTGAGGTAAAAATTATATTTATATAATATTACCTTCTCTGCTTGAATCGAATATTGTTCACTATTTAATTGGTTTCAATTTAATTTTCGCGTAACCCACTTTTTATTTTGTTTATTAAAATAAACATAAAAAACTAGCCTAAGTTACTCCATATAACATTAGATATCTGTAAGTAAAAGTCCCGTCAAAATCGGTCCAGCCATTTCAGAGATTGGTCACAAAAAATTAAAAAAATGATTTTCTGATGTACCTTAAAGTACCTTATATACTTTCACGTGCATTTAGCAGAAAGTTGTTTGTTATTACAAACAGGTACTTCAATTTTATTTATTTGTATTGATTGATCTTTTATTTAAAAAAGAAAAAAATATGAATTACTCTATTTTTTACAACTATGTATGTTCGGGCATAAATAGCTCCGTTACGGATTTAAAAAAGTCAATAATTTTTTGTTCAAAGATTGATTCCATAGGTTTTGCTTATAAAATCAAAATAACTGAAAAATACGTTATGCCAGTAAACGAAACTACGTTTTTGTTGTTAAAGATGACACAAAAAATAAATAATAATAATGCAGATATTCATTGTATCAATATTAAGATATTATTTAAGTATCGAATTAAAAAAAAAAGTAGAATTTCGTTATGTGGCGTACGTGACGTTTTTAGATTTGTTTTTTGTGAGACTTTTGATGTCCAAGTTAAAAGAATTCAGCGTCTTAACCACGGGCGTAGCTATAGCTTTCATATGAGGTCCGTTCAATGAAAGGGTCCGAAGGCTGGCGAGGATATGATATTATCCGAGCATTACGCAATAAGATAGTATGATTCTAAATTCTAGTCTCATTTAATTAGACATTATATGGACGCTGATAAGCAATACTGTGTCAAGCCACACGGACTTCGTTTTGAGAAAATGGCGTCTTAAGATGTCAAACCTATTCTTAACAAATTAGTTTGAAGCTGTATATATTTAGCTTTTTTTTTCTATTTTGGTAAAATGTATAATGAATCAAAAGCAGATAGAATTATTTAATATGTTATCTAATAATAGCTTTTTTAAATATGTAATATTATTTTATTATGAAATTCGAAGCACTGATTTAAGAATTTTTTTTGAATAATGTTAAATAGGTGAAGTATCAAAGTACATCAAAATCTCTTAATTTGACTTTTTGTGGGGTGACACATTATTGCTTATCAGCAACCATATAAACCAACAATGACAACCGGACCCTCTAAACCCTCCCGTATATACATCCATACATTTAAGAGTACCTTGATGGTGCTCAAGCAAAAAAGTTTCAAAATATCTATCAACACAAACTGTTGGTAAAACAAGTCCCATTAAGCGTTAAGAATAAATTACACAATGGAAACCACGTAGTTGATTTGTAAACATGTGGATATTTGCCAAATTTTTCACAGCATGTGATAAAATGACCTATATACACCTCTTTCCTATTGATGAATGCCATTCGCATGTTTCACTTTGCGTTATCAAACTCGATTTTTGAAAGAGTGTAGGTCTGAACTATGCTCATAACGCTGCGCAGAACACAAAATTAGGCAGTTAAGACGTTTTTACACGATTGCGCGACGTAAAAGAGGGTCTATGTATGTATGTATGTGGATTTGTACCTTTGTAGCACTATTTAAACTAAACGCGTAGGCCGATTCTGATAAAGGACACGTAATTTAATTCGTCATAACGGCGCAAATATCATAGAAAGTAGATACAATAGTTCGGAGAAATCCAAAATTGCCGATTTTGGACGCCATAACGTGAAAAAAAAATGAAAATCGAATGTGTTAAGTGGAGTATCGTTAAATAGTTATTAAAAACAATTAAGTTAATAGGATATTAATGTAAATTTCTGATATTATTTTTCATTTCGAATTACCGATTAAAATCTGTATAGAATGTTAAATAAGTTTTTAAAAATATACATACAATTAAATAATTCGTTTTAAGTCTTGTTCACTCGACTGGACCATGCGCGAGTACAGTCTCGTCCGTATTCAGACATTTGCATTTCCGTGAATCGAGGTATAACTGAATGCTGATTGGCAATAATGTGTCAACCCACAAAAAGTAAAATTAGGAGATATTGATGTATTTTGATACTGCATCACCTATTTAACATTATTCAAAAAAAATTCAAGTAATCTAAACTAAATTAGTATGAAAAAAAGTTTCTTAACTCAATGTTTCGAATTTCAGGTGCGTTCCATATTGTGCAAATTATAAAATAATCTTAAAGATTTAATAACCTATTATTAAATAGCATATTAAATAAATCTATCTGCTTTTGATTCATTATACATTTTATCAAAATAGAAAAGGTAAGATGGATATATATGTACGTCTTAAAACAAATTGATTAAGAATAGGTTTGACATCTTTTGACGCTTTTTTCTCAAAACGAAGTCCGTGTGGCTTAACACATTATTGCTTATCAGCGTCCAACTAGCAACATGTTTACCAAAAGGCTAAAAAAAATAATTTGATAGCCAATAAATTTTCCAATCAAAATCATACAGAACACATATCACACGCTTAGTATAACCATTTGTGACACTAAAGTTTTAGACTTCTTCTTTTTTAACTTCTTTCTTAACTAAACGGCCTAATTTTTAAGTGTAAAACCTTTTTCGGGTTTTGTGTCTACAAAAGTGACTCTTTTGATTCGTTAATTTTAATACTAAGCGCGTGATAGAAAGATTCATTTAAATAATACGAAATATGACACAGCTTTGGAAACTATGAATCCATTTATATAATTTTATTATAAATGCGATAGTATTTCTGTCTGCCTGCTCATGACGTTTCACATCTAAACCGTTACACCGACTTGGATGAAATTATGTATATACATGAAATTCTACTCAGACGAAGTCTGCGCACCAACCCTTATAAAATGGAATTTAAAATAATGAAAAAAGTACTAATATTAAACTCAGAATGATGACAAAATAAATGATTAAAAACCTTTACACATTTCACGTATATTGTAGAGTATTTACATAGTTTGAGAAAAATCCAACATTTTTCACCATCCACTTTATATTTTCTTACCAGTAAACTGTTTAAAATTTGCATGATAAGACAATATAAAATACACTTAACTTCGAGGCAATAAAGTTTTATCTAGCAATTTAGCCGAATGCGCTAAGAATTTTTGCATCGCTAAGCTTAAGTGGACATATCTGCGAATAATGCTAGGAGCTTTTATAAGCGTCTGTTCCTTTGATGCAGTTAGTTCTTATGGACGTAACAATGCGGACATTCTCAATTGGCAGTTTGAGTTAAGGGATTATAATTATATTATCATTTTATTAACCGACTTCCGAATTAATAGGAGAGATTTTTCTTGTATTTTTTTATGTATGTGCACCGCTTACTCAATAATGGCTTCACCGATTTGGTTAGTTTTTTTTTTCGTTTAGAATGGTATTCTCTCCCATTGAACCCGTAGAAATTTTATCAAAATCGGTTATAACTAGAATAAGTATATCATTCTAGTTAACGAAATGAAATAATTATTCAAATAATTTTTCGAAAACGAAAATCGAATTTTAACGTCTGTTTTATATTGTTTTATTAGCCGACTTCGAAAAAGGGGTTCTGTGTTTGACGTGTACGGGTACCTATGTGAATGATTATACGTTCACGACGTCCATTACTCATCAGATTTGGATAGAGCTTTAGATATTTAAATGCACAAATTGAAAATTCTAAGATAATTTGAATGAAGCCAACATTTTTATAAAAAAAAAATTGTATCGTTATCGTCAAACTCAGAAAATACAAAATCAGCACAAATCACTCATTACGAAGTCAACATTCTTTATAAAAACCTTATGTTACGTTTCCAACTAAGATTTCATACAAAAACGGAAACAAACTGCAAAATTACTAAGATGATAATTATACCTTACGTGCCTGTAATTACACTTGCTTACAACTCACACCAGGACAATATTTCAACGTCGCCTGGAGGAATATATGAGCGAAGCGCTCCGGCAGCCGCATGCCAGGGGTGGTCCGGAAAATCTCGCGATGGTATAAAATTAAATTAAATTTCACTGAATTTATACCTTTCATGCGTTACTGCATTTAATGAGCATGAATGTTATGTTGTTTTATTTCGATTGCGTTTATTTAAGTAATTTTAATCAAACGATTTAAAAAAGGCGATTGTTTTCATTTTGTTGTTTTTTTATGTTTGTTGGCTCAGAACTACGTGATTTCTGAAGGGATTTTGTTTTTTTTTTTTTGTTTGAATAGGTATACTTTTATTTTAGTTTTATAATAAAAGATAGATTAAAATAACGTTGGCGCAGTGGTCACTACAACTGACTCAAGCGCTAACGGTCGCGGGTTCGATCCCCGCTCACGGCAAACGTCTGTATTGGCCATACGGATGTTTGTCGTGGTCTGGGTGTTTGTGTTAGTGTCGTGAGTGTTTCCGGACCCCCGACACAAGGTCACGCGATCTTAATGGGGGCCGTTGAGTGTGATGCGTTATTATAAAAAAAAAATAGTTTTATACAATTTTAATTGAAATTAAATAAGTTTTTTTTGTTCTAAATAACAAAATAACTGTAATAGGTATGTTATCGAAGTAAACGAAATTACGCTTTTGAAGTTGGTTTCTTTTTTGCATTTAAATAATCAATATAGTATAGATAAAAAGGTTTTACTTGGCACCGACTTTAACATCTTGTAGAATATATGTAATTTCTTGCCTTTTAGTTTCTATCTATCAAATTTGTTTTTTGAAGTCGTTTTAATTTTAATAACAATATTTCGTACATAATATTATTATTAGTATTATGCCAAATATTCTATCAGCTAAATATCACAATACTACAAAGGTTTCTTACAGCCAGCAAGACAAATACCCAGACGTAGCAGTCTAGACGATTGCAAACGGAATATTTAATTATTCCGTGAACTGAGTCAGAGTTTAGGTGTTCGGAACATTTCATGGCAGTTATTCATTTAGTACGTTACAGTTTAACCTCATTTATACTGTATACTTGCTGTCAGTTGTGGTTTCACTCGCGTTTATGGTTACGATCCTATGAGTCGTAGCGTGATGTAATATAACATAGCCTTCCTCAATAAATAAACTATCTAACACAACAAGAATTTTTCAATTCGAACCAGTAGGTCCTGTGATTAACGCATTCAAACAAACTCTCTTAATATGACCACGGAATAAGATTTTCCATACAAATGTTTTTACTCCTTTTAATGCTTTTAGGGGTGGAAAATCAAAAAACCCTTACTTATTGGATGCTTACACCCTAAAATGTACCGCCAAAATTTCAAGTTTGTAGCGCTAGCGGCTTAGGCTCTGGTCGATGAGTCAGTCAGGACAAGTAATTTTATATGTATAGGTATAGCAATGTATAGACATATAATACTCAATATTTTGGTTTATCTCTTTATACTTTATACCATCAAGAGCCAACGCGTCTAGCAACGATTGTCTAATACCTTAGAGGCTCAACAATAACGACGCGTACATATTGTTCGTTCGTAACTTTTAATCGTTGGGAAATTTCGCTTAATTTCTCATAAACAAAGGCACTGAACAAAGAAATAGGTGAACAATAGACGGTTACCGGTTTCAAGTATTGTATGGTGTTTAACTGACTGCCTATTTTAAATTCAACGAGAATAAGTGCGCGCTATAAATTTTTCTAACAGCTTTAATATTAAAATGTAAGGGAATAATTTCTTGAAAATATTTATGGTTGATGCAATGTTTCGCTTTACTATGAATGTTTAATATCGCGTAAAATTACTTGATAACGATTTTTTTGTTGTTATTTTGTAATAAACGGTATTGTATTGGAGACATATCTATATTGTAAGCAAAAAGCGATATTTTATTAAAAAAACATTAAACAACTTATGATTTCCTAATAAATAAAATTATAAATAACAAAATCAATATTAAGAGAAAGTATAAAAGTTAACAATTAAATAAAGGTCTCGTCAACGTCCGTCAGTTGCGAGTGCTCAAGCAAAAGTGTCCAATCTACGTTTGTGTTGCTCTTTTACTGGATGTCACCTGAGGACATAAAGTGACCGCTAAATGGCGTCATCCTAGGAAACCAAAGCATAAGCCAGTAAGTCGAGAATGAAACGATACACAGAAGTTCCTTGAGCACTTAATGGGGATTTTTGAAAATTAAGCTACTTAATTCCCAAAGCGAGTTACTTTAGGAAGTTAAAGAGAGGAGTTTTGAAGTTTGTTATTTTTGAATTTGGAAATATGGTAATTGGTGTTTTTTGGGAGTAATATTTCAATATGATGTTTGTTTGTAATAATCTTGAGGAGGATAGCCAATTTATAACATTGAATATAACTAAGACTTAAAAGAGAACCTATTTCAAAAGCAAAATACGCAATTTCTTTTGTTACATGGCACACTTTTACCAGCTATTTAAAAACTAAAATGCTGTATCGATTTCGATAAAGTTTCTATGAGGTCAAACTAAAAGCTGACAAAAAAATAATTTTCAAAATCATTAAAGAAATTACAGAATTATTAGGTAAAAACCATTTTAAAAAATGCGCTGCGAAATATCATGCAAAATCTATTGTTTTTATATCGGTTGAAAATATTCAAAAATTTTTAATATTTTTTTTTGTAATTTTAGTACTGAAATCTGAAATTATTAAAACAACTTCAGCTGTTGCCGATTCATTCAAGCAACACAACAATAAAACCAACGATAGAATCAGTTAAACTCATTCCGATGCTAATAATAGAACTTCCGTCCACGGAGTGTCCAAATTCTCAACTCCAGAAATAAAATCGAGACACCAATCCGCTTTGAACCGGTTAAATCGAGTTTGTGGCGATGAAAACTGGTTCTCGGTTGATTTGGTTTTAATCTGATGTTCTTTTGATTATAATCCCTAGTGTCTTTAATTGTCGAAACTATTGTTATCAAATTATAAAATTCCTTTAAATCTTAACTTTTTGACTATCATCGGGCAAACCATCTTTCTATTTAGAACGAACAAAAACAATCTTTTTTGATATATATATATCAGGCCCGAATAATGGGGGAGAGAGTTCATAGGGGGAAAAATCTTCTAAAAAATGCGAAAATAATAAAAAAAATAATTCTCTTAGCATGCATGCGACTAAGCATTTTATTTTGAAATTGTTTCAAAAAAGTTTTTACACGCTAAGGCGTGTAAACAATAAATTCTAATTCACTATTAATAATTAAAAAAAAAAGCATTCCTCGCTCCTTCTCTGTATAAACTATAAGTATGCGAAATTTCACATATCATCACTACAAGTGTCCGCACAATTTTTGTTAAAAGGTTGCAAAGTTTTTGATTCACGTAATATTATGTCCCCTCAAACTTCAGGCTGTGGCCACACTTGATACTTATACCTTAAAATAGTTTGAATCTAAAGCTCGATTGCGATTAGTTGAATGTATGTATTCCAGTTAGACATTTTTTGCGTTAAATAATTTATTTATAATCCAATAAATTCAGTTAATGTTCTATTTTTTTCGTTCATGGCAAATTTTAATGCCATTCAAAACAATTTTCGTTTAGAGTTCTTACATTGTTAATGTTTTGGTAAATATTAATTTAACTTCTTATTTTAATGTGAATTATAATCGCAAAGTATCTTCGTTCAAAAAGTTATATAACTCCATCAATGGTTGATGGATCCTTCTAAAAAGTTGGATTGCCTGTTTAACTCAAATGGGACGTATAACTTTGGCAATTACATCAATTCTCTGAAAGATTCTAAATATCCCAATGTTGGGCAAAAAATTATCACTTTAACTAATTTGACATAGTTGGCTGACGAGCAATGATTGATGAACATCTTAAGCCGCGTTTTGACTACCTTAAAGTAACAGCCTTTAAATGACTCACAGTTGGGCAAAGGGCTCCTCTCCTATTAAGGAGAAGGTATAGAACTTAATCCACCACGCTCCTCCACTCCTGTTTGGCGGATATACATGTGTCAGTATTTCTTCCGGCACATGCAGGTTTCCTCACGATTTTTTTCTTCACCGACGAGCTCGAGATAAACTTAATTATAAATTTAGCACTTGAAAACTCAGTAATACTAGCCGGGGTTTAAACCGATCATCGATTGGAATCGACGTATTCTAACCACTAGGTCATCTCAGATACATTCTCTAGCTTGTTGGGTGAAAATTATGATCTCAGCTAACTTCTTAATTTGTGTTGTACTGTGTTGTATAAACATTTGCTCACTTAAAAATGTTTGACCAAAAGTAATTCTTTTGTCGTCATAAAACACAAGCATTAAAGTAGATTTTATTCTAACAAAAATATAATAAAATTTAAATAAATGTAAATATAATTAACATTTATATAAATTTTATTATGCAATATAATTATATATTAAAATTATAATTTTATTATGTAATATAATTTATAGGTTGCAAAATATATGGAGATAAAGGCTTTCCTAACAAAAGAAGTGAGATTTAAACTGGATTCCATTTTTTATAAGGTAACTTATATCGTAGATTATTTAGGAAATTATTATGTTCTTTTTATTCAATAGTATGACTTGGCAAGTTTTTATTTAAACACTTTAATACTTTGTTGAAAGATCAAACAATAAGATGAAATTTTTTGTCGCAATTGGATAAGCGGTACGGTAGCGTATAAGATACGAAAACACACTCAAACATTGACACTTATTACACAGAAATTACATAATGGAACGGTTCTCGTTACTAGGGTCTTAATAGAACAGGAACATTATGTAGGTGCCCTACGTGAACTTAGGGAATAAAAAGGACAATCTGTACCAAAATCAAAATCAAAAAATACTTTATTCAAGTGGGCTCTCACGAGCACTTTTGAATTGTCTTACATGAAAAAACAAAAACAAAATTACATCAATAATGAAGATACCACCTGTTCGGAACATCGAGAAGAACCGGCAAGAAACTCGATAGTTACTCTTTTAAAATATTGTCAATACAACACAGTTTATGATTACAAATTGATTATTTATCCTCTACGAAATTCCCCATATACTAAGCATCTTTATCGTCAACGTAATCTTGTATATAGTAATATCCTTTAGCTATTAAAGACTTTTACTTATCTGTCAACGAGGTATAAATATAAGGGTCACTGATGAAAGATATCTCCCAAAATATCATCCAGGTCACAGACAGAGTTAACTTATATCGCTTTTAGATAATTTTAGTAAATCGCGAATCTATTTTATGAAAAGTATTTATAAGTATAATCTTTTGTGTGACTAGCATTTTGACGCGAACCATAGTTAATGTTTGGCTAATACTGAAAAAAAAATGTGAATAAATGTATGTAAAATTAATGTTTTCCGTTAGTTTGTCGTGTCGCTACACAGAAGTTGATCCTTATTAGAGACACTATCAGATTAAAATTAATTTTGCAAAAAGCTAATGATACAGTTTCATCAAAATCGGCCCCGAGACTTCTTTCAATATTTTTCGCTAAGCGCGCGCAAGAATAAATTTCACTCTATACATTTGATCTTCAAATGATAACAATTAAAAAATAAACGCGAAGCTATACAGCTGGTGGTTATTTATAATATTATTGGCACAAATCACTAAATAGACCTTTAATCCTATTTCACAATTTGCCTCGAACCGAAGTTAAATCAATCGCGATGATTCATCTCATTGCTATTGAGGAATTTAAACATTCAAATGAGACTACATGTTAAAATTACAGTGACATTATTCCATACAAATTTACTAACAATTAAAATCTTTGTTTGGACGCATTAATCTCAGAATTCATTTGTTTGATTTGAAAAAAAAAATGGGTTAGAGCAAGTGGTCGAGAGTTGTTAGTCGAGACGCATATCCGTTTCATACCATCGTCGAAGACATATCACAACCTAAAATCCTTTAGTTCTTAGTTTAGTTCTCGAGATATAGTCTACTGACATACAGGCAGAGGAAGCTTAATAATAGGGTCATGTTGGTATCCTTTGGATAGGAACCTTAAAAAGAGAGACGGTCAATGAGTACACAAGTGCAAAGTCAGGGCGAGTAACTAGTTTTAACGACGTTTTAGTCTTATATTGTCACAAAATGGAACATATTGTACAATATGCGACGAGGTTTAAAGGCAATATAAAATTAAGTAGTGCTTGAGTTGTTGGCTGTTGCATTTAGAATTTAAACCAAAATAGAATTAGGTTAAACATATTTCCTGTTAAAATAGTAAAGTTTTCACTTATTCCTAAAACATGCAAACGCTAACTGCGCTGAAATTCTGTTGAAAATGTCAATCAATGTCTATACTATTTCGCTTTACTTTAATTCTTGAAATAGTTCTAAGTGGGTAAATGTAACGACGATTTTCTGGGGTTAGGGTGCTTGCATAAAGAAGCCGGTGTCCAATTTTTTTATATTTACCCTCGAGCGCTTAATTTTTAGTGATCATCGCCGCTCATTGGATATTTGCAGTTCCAGAAGAACCGTGAAGCATTGCCAGTAAGGAAATAGATGAGGTAGAAGGTTAAGTTATTGACTCTTCTACTAACCTAACTAAAAGCAGTCATATTAGCCAGATCACGCTAATGTTTAGTGAGAATGTATCACTCCGGTCGGGCCGGCCAATATAGGGGCTGCAGCATTAGTAACGATAGGGACAAGGTTGATGTACGGACAAGCGATCTCGTGATGTCCAACTAGCACGATGAGGGCACCAATGAATTTTAGTGGGTAATAAGGTATACAGGTTGTCAGGTATCCAAAATGCTCGCTTGAACTACACCGAGCGGGATGCATAAATATATTTCTAAGTGATAAAAAGGGGGTCAGTAAGATCAGTTTCAACGCGCATAAAAAAGCGGATGAAACTGTCAGTAGGAAACAATTTTTTACTTCTGGTCAGTTTTTAAACTCATATATAGACCAGGTTAGAAGACCGACAAACTTCAAGATGTCTTGTTATGTAAGTATATAAAAGGGAACTATATAATGTAACAATTTTACATTCCATTTTGAACAATACGTTACAATACTTCTTTGACTGATGGGTATTCGTCTGTAACGTAACAATCCAATTCAATTTTGAGCATTCGTCTGCGAAATCTGTTAGTTTTACAATGTTAAACGAATTAATATTTTTTATTATCAATATTCGATCAATACTATTTGGTGGAATGTATGTTACATTTTGTGACGTTACAAATTGTTTCATTAAAGGTTGTGCTTTATAATGCTCAGTTCTTCTGATGTAACGCTTTCATTCGAACTGTTACATTACAGCCGAATATTCTCGGTAAGGCAGGGCCTTTATACAATATAAGGTTACTTACACTGATCGCTACCGACCAACACTGACTTTTTGCTACTGGGAAACTATATGCAAGCACCTTTATTCAGTGAATGTGCATACCCGAGCGGGTTTATTACTTTTCCGTTTTAAATTCTAACGAAATGCATTGCTTGAGGGACGAGTATAATATGAGTTACAACGTTACTATTTATTGTTGCAAGTTTGTTGAACGAATTTGATTATATAAACATTTATTTTACACTAACTTCGTAAAGAGAGTTACAGTTTTTTTTAACTGACTTCGAAAAAGGAGAAGGTGTTCGGATGTTTGCGTATAAAAAGCAGAATATAAGTATTTTTTTAACGTTTTCAAAGTAAACCAGCAAATAACACGTAAAAGGTTTTACTTGGCACCGACTTCAAAATGTTGGAGAAAATGTTTTTTTTTTTAAGTTTATTTATGTGAAATTCACACTTCATTTCTGTATTATTTAGAATTTTACATTCTTATTTCTACACTAAGATTTTTTTTTGTTAAATGCTAGCTTGTGTAAAAATATAAAGATAAAATTTATTGTTTTTCATAATTATTTCAATGACTTCAACTAAATGATTTTCGTATCTAATAAAGGTCTCTTGCAAGAAATAAGAAATTATACGCCTAAATGTACATTTTCCATATAAACTCTTATCTACGAGTGTGACTTCCTTTGTTATGTAAAAACGCTTTATACTCAACGACCCTCAATGGGATCATTTGACCCAAAATATAAGTAACGATCAACTGGTAGTATATATTTATGTATTGTAAGTGTAAGATATTATTACACCATCGTACTGCACTAGTAATTGTAATACTATCGTGTTATTTAATACTATGCCGTAATTAAATCTATAATAATTATATCCATTTTTGTAAATCTGTAAATGGGAATGATATTGTTTAAACATGTTAATATGATTGTGTTAACGTAATAATAGATGGCGTTGTTTGTAAATCATTGAATTATGACTGTAAAATTTTGAATGTAGATGGCGTACTCGTAAAATGTCGATAGCAAATTTCGAATTAACGAATACCCTGAGTCTATACATGCACAAGTGAGTTATACTCTCAATCATTAAACAGAAGTGTTGAAGTAAACTGCGTTTTATTACCACGTCCTAATAGTATATACTAGATAGTGCCCGCGACTTTGTCTGTGCAGGATTGTTTTCCCCTATTCATTATTATGTAACCCCTATTTCGATCGCTTAAAGCACTTTTTTCGCAATAAAAAGTAGCCTATGTCCTCTCTGAGACTCTAGACCATCTCTGCACCAAATTTAATTGAAATCGGGTTCCGTAGTTCAGGCGTGATTGCATGACACACGAAGAGAGTTACTTTCACATTTATAATATAAGCAATGCTAGCTTTTGACTGGTCTATAATAATATACAATCAAATTTTCTCTAAAGATAGAAAATCTCCAATAGATTGGCCTATGTATTTAGGTTTGTACCTTTGTGGCACTAATTAAATCAAACGCGAATATCATAGAAAAGATAAAAATTAGAAAAAAAAAATACAAAATAACCGATTTTGCACGCCTTAATATGAGAAAGAAAAAAGTGAAAATCGACGAACTATGTTAAGTATATAATTAAATAGGTATATAAAA
The DNA here is from genome assembly GCA_037950945.1 of Hypolimnas misippus. Taxonomy (NCBI): domain Eukaryota; kingdom Metazoa; phylum Arthropoda; class Insecta; order Lepidoptera; family Nymphalidae; genus Hypolimnas; species Hypolimnas misippus. The sequence continues at coordinate 15,456,345 of JBBEEQ010000032.1, forward strand.
ATCATTTTTTTTATTATTAATCTGAATATTAAGAATTACCGTTTAGTGTCTATAACGAATTAAAGTTGGTTAATAACGATTCTTACATATAGGCTTTTAGACAGAATTGGTATTGATACGGTACTGCCGACTGCAGATAGTCATGTTACGCAGTTGGGTTTTTAGTTTTTTCAATTAATTACTCGTTGAACATCTTCCCAGTGTCTAATAGTGACTACCAGTCTACTAATACATATACATACATATATATAATAATGTTAGTTAAAGATTACCAATTCCTTACCTCTATACGGCACATAAATGTTCAAATACAAGCAGTCTTCCGACTCTTGAGTGAGGAAAGGCTTCAGTCTATTCAAATAGTGTTGTCGTCCCAAGGACGGCGGGTTGCCTTTCTTGATGGTGGGCAAAGATTGTGGGCAGACCGGTGCGAAGCGAGTCGCCATCTTAACGCCAGACCAGGGAGGAGCGCTGACTGAAAGAAATTAGTGTTTTAGAATTTTTGTGCTTTGAATTGGACATATAATTGAATAAAGGGAATAAAAAAGTCACAGTGAGTCTTTTGCATTTATAATACGACATTATGAATTCATGTACTATCTGAAAAATTGTATAATTCTAAATTTATGTAAGAAGACGTAATTTGAAACATGTTTAAATGGAGAAGGTTCTTAACCTCAGTCAGTGATTTCTTAGCCGATTTTGAATATCATTTTTTATGAAAGAGCATACTTTCACTGGTCTAACAGAATTTTTGAAAATCAAAATCGGTTTTATAATGAAAATAACTGGAATAAGTATGTCATCATTCGTTGTCATTAATTATACTATTTATATTTTTAAAGACGGATAGACAGACAGACGGACGAACGAACAACGGAGTCTTAATAATCCCATTGGCAATCTTCGGGCACGGAACCATAAGAACCAAACTAAAAGACAAGTAGCATAAACAAATATAACAAGCGTTGAGTGTATAGACATTTTTCCGTCAAAGCCCGGCATCGCACCCGCAACGCCCCTGATGTTGCGGATCCTAGCGCTATCGCTATCATATCACTATTGATCACTTAACATTAGATGGTATTTTTAGCTCCTCTGCCCCCCATTTTCATATAAAAACGATATTACGGTCTATGAATAAAAGTTACGGTGATAGAAATTACAAAACAAACACGAAAATTAATTTCGAAATTTCAATACAGAATATTTAATTGCAGTGCCTTTGAAGTGTGTTAACGAGTACTTAAACGCTTTGCAGCTGAAAGGGAATTAAGATTCTTTGATTATTATTTTAATGAATATACTGGAACGGTGTTTATCGACGACCGCGGTGTAGTGGAACTGAATGTTTCTCTAACGCCGGCCGATACTTGTTCGATCCCCGCTCGGGCCAGATATTAGTGTAAATATTTATTTCTAGGTCCGGCTGTTTGTCCGTGTAGGTTTCTCCACCGTGCCTTGAAAATTGTGCAAGCTGTCGATCCTGGTTCTTATTACAATCATCAATTAATTCTTGTTACTCTTAATAGGGAAATTATTCTAGTTTAACTGGTTACTGGCTTACTTTCAGGGCTTACGGAATTCAGTCTGCAATCGATTTGTGTTAAAATCAGTAACGAGTACTCGAATTAATAAGCAGACCAATAAGCATATAATCGGGGAAAATGCAAAGATGGTGGCTGCAATGGTTTTTTACATAATTGTTGTTTTTAGCAATCGTAGGTTAATGAAATATTGCGAAATGAAATAATGCAAAAATGTTTTGACAGTTGGCATCATAACTATCTTGGAGATGAAATGAGCTAATGTTTGTTTATTCCTTCGACTGTCTAGCCTAAAGAGCTTTATACATTTTAAAGGAGTTAAATCTAGTATTGTTTTAGTTTTTCGCGATTACTAGACATTGCAATAGTTTATTTTAAACGAATTTTAACGTTTTAGGATCATAAGGATGATTCTGTTTATCCACTCCAAAGAATCCATCCTAACAGGAATAATTGGAAGAAAATTAGTATACGAATTTCGCTCATGGTGGATATACGAACTCGCGATTCTGATTATATCCCTTAAGGTGGATAAGCGGGATCACACGATCGTAATATGCAAATTCGAGACAAAAACTTGTAATATACATTTCGAACTTAGGTTGGTAGACCTTATGGATATTATAACTTACAAAATGTAAAGGATCTTTAAGAATTTACACAAGTAGCTATTACCCACAGCTTCCCCTGAATAATTTATTGATTTTCCATGTTAACTTTGACCATATCGTAGCGATCTTTCTTAAAATATTTTCTTAAAGAGCGCTTGAAGCTAAAATAAGTTTGGAAACGTTATATGGCTTTTATATATTTTCAATTTTTAACTAAGCAACAGTCTGTAAATCTCCCATTGCTGGACAAAGGCCTTTTCTCCTATTAAGGAGAAGGTTTACAGCTTAATTCACCACGCTGCTCCACTGCGGGATATACATGTGTCGGAATCTCTCCCGGCACATGCTGGTTTCATTTTTTTTTTTCCATCCCTGAGTACGAGATGAATTTAGCACCTGAAAACTCAGCGGTGCTAGTCGGTGTTTGAACCCGTGATTATCGGTTGAGATCGACGTGTTCTAACCACTAGGTTTAGAACACCATGACCATTTAGTAGAAATTGTCTTATTATTTTTTTTTCATTATTTATAAAAATAATTCTTTAGCTTGTTATTTCCCTATAGTTGATTAGTGATACTATTGTATGATGAATAAAGGATGTTTTTTAAAGAACGGGTTTGCTTATTGGCTAGTAGAATTATTAAGAAAGAAATAGTAATGTAGTTTTAATTTTAACATAATCTATTCCCTAAAGTTTGGTGGTAGCTAGAACTGACATGATTAACTTTTATAATGAGCTTTTAAAAGTTTATTTGAATAAAGTATATTTTCAGTTTAAATTTGAGTTTCAGATTAAACCATCTAGCTCACTTCAAAATTCAACACGAATATATATATAATATTAGATAAAAATAGAAATCTGAAATATCTTGCGATTTCATTTAACTAAAGAATAGATTATTCATAACAATATTATTTCAAAAACCATGATAATTACATAAAGCAAAACGACTAACAAACTCCTCAAAAAAGTAATATAAATGAAATACATCCCGCAGCTAATGAAATAAATAATACCATTAACATTTCACAACTCAAATGTAAAATCAGCATAATATTGCGTTGCTTCTAAAGAAATGAAAACTATTAATATCAGCGATCCCGCATTGTCGTTAGAGAACTCGGAAAAGAAAAATATTAAATGAAAAAACTTCGCTTAGAATGGAATATAATACATTTCTATTATACTCCACTCTAAGAGGAGGTATTTTCCTATTTATAATGATTATAAAGTAAATTATTTTTAGTCATTTTACAATACACAAAAATATATTAACAATTTATAAATCTATACTTGAACACTGATAAGCAATACTATGTCAAGCCACACTGACTTCATTTAGAGAAAATGGCGTCTAAAGATGTCGAACCCGTTAACAAATTTGTTTGAAGACGTATTTTCCCTTTTCTATTTTGATAAGACGTATATTGAACTAAACGCTGATTGGTATAATGATAAGTTTTGAAATATATTGATTGCAAAGTATTGATCCTACTTCAATATTCGAAACATTAAATCAAGAAGCTTTTCTGAATACTTATTTATTTCGGATGACTTGAAATTTTTTTGAATAATGTTAAATTCATGACATTATCAGAATACATGAATATCACCGATTTCGGTTTTTTGTGAATTGATACATTATTGCTTATCAGCATATATAAAAATTAAAACTGACTGCAATTTGACAATTAAAAAAATACAATAAAAAAAAATCTGACAAATTTTGCACAAACCGTTCATAGATTTCGTATGCACTAAGAAATTATTTTCGAAAATCCATTCCCTAAGGGGTAAAAAGAGGGTTGAAAGTTTGTTAGGTATCAAATTCCTAAGTATACGCGGGTGAAGCTGCGGGAAACTGCTAGGATTTGTTTGTTTATATGTTTGTATGTAGAGGGTGATTTCTGAAACTTCTGATTTGATTTGAAATATTCTTTTTGCGTTAGAAAGTCCGTTTGTTGAGAAAGGTTATGGGTTATTTTATTAAATAGTGCCCCAACGGATAAGAGTGCAGCAATAATCATAAGCGTGTCACAAAAGCGCTTCTATATATAAAGTCAAAGGTGTCTTTTTAAAACGATTTTTTGAATTTTGAACCTTGAATGTTCACTATTGGGACACTCTGTATAACTGTTACAGTAATCGTTTGTATAGACAAACGATGAATTTATCTTTGAATAAAAACTAAAAAATAAAATAAATAGAACAAAGCTTCGTAATACTTAACATGGAGTAAATTCGCTTTATAACGATCTAGCCCCAATAAGAATAGACGGAGTTTTACACTTTACAATTGTCATGTACTTAACTAATAATTTCGAAAAAGTTTATATTTAATTTTTTTCTTGCCATACATACATTCAGGGCCGGCCCTAACCATTTCAGCGCCCTGGGCGAGTAATTACTTCGGCTCCCTTTTAACCGACTTCACAAAAGGAGTAGGTTTTCAAACCTTCGGATTCTTTTTATGTATTTTCACTGATTACTCGAAAACGGCTAAACCAATTTGGTTAACTCTGTAATTTTAGTATAGGTTTACTTTCTCATTTATAATATTAACATGGAAATATGGATAGTATAGATAAGAATACGATCAGTATTAGGCACCCCGACTATAATTTGAAATTCATAAGGCGTGGATATAAACTTTCTTCTTAGTATAATAATACTCCTGGACATCAAAAATCAAAAAAATGAAAATATTTTTATTCAAAATAGGAATTTACATTCTCTTTTTGAACAACAAGAAAATAAATCTACCATGGTTTCGGAAAAGTATAACCTCAGGCCTGAGAAGGAACCGCGAAAGAAACTCAGCGGGACTTTTTTTTGTTACATTTTTTTAACAACGTCAAGATTACAATACGTAAAATATATTGAGACAGCCTGGAAGCGATCGCATTATTCCCAAAGTGTGTCATCATCTATGAAATCTTTAATATTATAATAACCTCTAACAAACGTTTCTTTACAATTTTTTTGAACTTTGCTATAGAAGCATTTTGAACGTTTTAAATCACACAGTAATACCCCTTTTCAATACGCGTACAACGTCAACATCAGAGATACTTAAAAATTCCCACACTAAAGTCTTACCTGGTGGCATAAACCGCAAGTGTCCAACCGGAGCCGTCGCATACGGAATACCTAAGAACATTTCCACCGGTTGCAAATCATACTGTTTCCCTGGCTTTACAATCAGCCCCCTCAAGGCACCCTGTCTCAAATGATACTCCCTAGTTAACCGCTTTTCATCCTTCGGGAAGTTTCGTATATCCTCGTACACTTTCGCGGCACCCTCGTCCGCCATTGGCAGCAAGAGCGAGATGGCGATATAAATAAACAAATTGTGGCTTATAAACGGAGCGGTGCGTTGAGCGGCCATTTTGTTTACGGCCACCGTTTTGCTCTCATTGCAGAGCGCTCTTAAAATAATTTTAGGTTTATGGTTTGTTTGGTACTTTGCTTTTATTGCTGTGAGTCACTTTTGAACTCGTGTCGTAGATAAATCGTCACAGTAATTGCTGTCGATGTCGTGTGTCGAATTTAATTGTTTTTTTCATTAGTTTACTCTTCGCCGATGTTAGTAATAGTTTAATGCTTTAAATATCTCAATCGTTTGTTGTAAAACTTATTCGTGTCACATTTCTACGTAACAGAATTTCGCTCGTTACAATCGAAAGCATCGATACCAAATATTTGTTGACCACCGTTCCGTATCTAAAATTCAATTTTCAATTCACAACACAATCACACATCGTCACGCACTGGAGCTAAACGGAAAAAGTGCACGATTCCAATTAGATCGGTTCGTTTTAATCGGCTTTATTTTTTCCCGCGTTTCACGATCAATACCGCAGTGCGCTCGCGCACTACTGGATCGCATCCAAACTGTCCCTGCTCGACTCGTATACCGAAATACGACGGAATGCGCGCCAGAGGGGCGTACATTTCTGGGATAAACTAAACTTGAATTCCTCTATCCGCATCTGCATTAAATGCGAATGGGAGTTCGTTTGGTTGTTTGTCAATCTTTCAAAAAAGGTGGAGCTTCACTGCGCGACATAAGTGAGGGTAATGAGCTTATCAATTTATGTATGTATGTATGTGGATTTGTACCTTTGTGGAACTATTTAGACCAAACGCGTGCACTGACTTTGATAAATGATACGTCGTCCCATTCGTCATGACAGCAAATAAAATTGGAAAAATCAAAATGGCCGATTTTGGACGCCATATTGTAAAAAGATAAAAATTACGAACTATGTCAAGTGGGGTATCATTGAATAGATATTTCAAAATCATTTTTTAGATTTTTCATATTGTTTTTCACACAATCAGAACTAAAATTGATACTGTTAAATACAGGTGGCCTTGTTACGCGATCGGATTTTTGATTTTTTTTAATTAACTATTTTTGTATACGTTGAAAATTGGAAAAATAACAAAACGTAATTCTTAAATTTAGACAAGATAATGTCAGTCACATTACGTAGTCAACGTTTAATTGTAAATTACGCCAGTTAGACCCGCTCGGCTCAACTGATGAGTCGTTTTGGAAGGACTATTATCGTGTTTACGCAAAACTCGTTTTGTGCGCCAAATTTAGGACGTTTTAAAGTTACGTGATTTAGTATAATAGTTGCTGCTATTTATAATAGTAGTTTATATTTTTGACCAACTTTCTTTGAAAATTGGGAAGTTTTCATTTTGTGGCATATGTCAACGCTTATGAAAATTCTTTATTCAAAATTCATCTTAATATTCATATTTTAAATAACAGGTCTAATAGCGATAACTAATCGTAATAATACCTTTTTATCGCCCGATGTTTCGACGAAGTTGCATCCGTCGTGGTCACGAGCTGACTGGTGTACCGCGCGCACTCCGGCGGCGAATGCGAGTATTTTCTTCGTCTACCCTCACAGTATTAATATTGTCTTTACCATTGTTATAATGCTGGGACCGCATTACACTAACACAATCGGTTCGCGCGAACATTGTTTAAAAAATATTGTCGGTCTAAATGTGATAGCTCGTACATGCAAACTGACGAACTTTACAGGAGAGACAAAAAACATTTTTAAACCTAACTGTAATAAATATGTTTACATTTTAAAATGATTTAGACTTAAGATAATGTAAGAAATATTATTATTATAAAATTAAATTATTTGAATACCGTTTTCATTGAGAAAATCCATTTTAACCAAAATTCTTAGTTTCGATTACATAAAGAGTGACGATATGGTCATCTCAAGACAGATTTTTTCCACATAATCACTCGCACGCCACGCGGTTAACTCGCATCATTACTGCGAAGTATTTTCAGCCGCGCTACCACGTGCTGGCGGTAAACATCCGGAGCTTTAGGAAGAGATTATCACTTGGTTTTATTGCGAATCGAAGTTATAACTTTTATTAATTGATCTTAAAATTTAATGACTATCGATATTTGGTTTAGAAAAATCATTTAAGTAAAGACTGTTAAGGCGTTCGGAGTTTCTATAGAAATTCATATTTGATCAGATCTATACTGAATAACAGATTAGATAAACAAATTCAAATTATTTATGTAGTGTTCAAAATAGTTACAGTTTAATAAAAAAAAAAAACAAGATATTTCTTTCATGAAGACCAGATTTCATACTGAACCGCATATAGTAACAGTAGTGAAACATAATTAATGAAAATTTAAAATGTCACAGTATGCATAGAAATCCATATTGAAAAAGACCTCTGCACAAGGAAAACACAGTTATAAGTTACTTAACAAAACCAATTTATTTCTTTGATGAAGTCCCAAGTTTGTATAAAATCCACATCACAATAGAGCTTTGTCCAACATAGTTAATCTTATTAACAAAACCAATACATTTCTTTGATGAAGACCAGACTTCATATAAAAACGCATATAGTAAAAGACCTATCTTAAATACTATTGATGGCAAATTTAAAGTTTCAAAGTATAAATAGAAATTCATATTGGACAAAACCTCTACACAAGGACAGCTATTCAAAATCAAAATCAAAAAATCAAAATGTGCTTTATTCAAGTAGGCTTTTACAAGCACTTTTGAATCGTCATTACAAAAACAAAAGAAAACTAAACACTAATTAATTCATTAATTTACCACCGGTTCGGAATGTAGATTCTACCGAGAAGAACCGGCAAGAAACTCGATAGTTACTCTTTTTAAAAGTTTTACAATTGGTACATACATTTATGTGTTACAAATATATTAAATACCCTGTGTGAATCCAGCTTATACTAAATCCAAGCATGTTTATCATCTATATAATCTTGAACAGAATAATATGCTTTAGCTACTAAAGATTTTTTAATATGTACTTTAAATTTCTTTTTTGTAAACTGTAACAGTTTCTGCGGTTACTTAACAAAACCAATATATTTCTTTGACGAAGACCAGACTTCATACAGAAACACATATAGTAAAGACCCATACCAAACACAATTAAATGGCAAATTTAGAAAACCAAACAATTTAAGTAACTTCACAAACAACCAACAACCAGCTGAAGTTACAAAGTTCTTTATTCTCTCATAAATTGCCCGTACCTTAAATTAATTTCGTGACGTTAAAAAGTTTTACGACTCCCAGTACATATTGTGTTTGCTAAATGTTCAGGAAAAAGTTACTCACCCGTTTTTAACAGACCTTCGTAACAAGGTTTTGGTACTTATTTAAGTATTTTCTATGTTCGCGTCTTTTGTAATGGATATATTGGAGAGACAAAATGTTATTATTATTATTATAGCCCTTTTTAACAGACTTCCAAAAAAGGAGGAAGTTCTCAATTCTTTGAAGAATTTTTTATAATTATAAGGTACGAATGGACTTGAAAATTTTGTAGAAAATATTTATTTCTTGTCTTTTAGTTTATTTATACTTAATACATTTGTTTTTTAAGTATGTTTATTTTTATTAAAAAAAATAATAATAAATTAATTCTTCATCGTAAGAAGTGAAATAGTAATCGTTTTCAATTTTTCAGTTTTCAAAAAGACCTCCATTATGACCTCATGTCAATTCACTTTGATAAATTTCTTCGTCAGCGTTGAATAATAATTTTTAAGCTATTCACTTAAGAATTGAATTGAATAATGATTGTCAATTGTTAGTTTTTAGGTAATGTTTCACTCTCTTCATAATTAATTTTCTTCATAAAGCATATCCTTTTCTACGTACCAATCTATGTCTACACCAAATTCATTAAAATTGGTTCAGCGATTTAGGCATGAAAACTATGTATTTTATGGTTTTAGCGAGATGGTCATAAAAATACAGATACAAAGTTCGTACATAATAAAAAACAACACTGGTGTGCTATTTAGGCCTACTAACGCCACCTAGTGAAATTAAGACAAATTAAATTACTTAATTATAAAAAAAATATTAGTACCAGACAATAATTTTCAACTATGACTTTTTGGATTTCTCTAACAACAAAAGCGAACAATATTTTGAAAAACTATATACTATTTCGTACGGACACAAACTCTTTCAAATTTTAATACATAATTATGTATTACATTTCCAATCATATTTTATTACGACAGATGTGCTACGTTCGTACGATATGTCATTAAAAATCGGTACCCATTTTCAACACCCATCTCTCATCCAAAGTCGTCATTCTAAGTCCCAAAATCCACGGGCTTATTACATATCTATATAGTTATATAATATCATTAACACAGCCTTATTAACATTTTAATACTTATATTTATTACTAGCTTCCGCCCGCGGCTTCGTCATTTTAGAACAAATTTATAAAGATAATTTTAAAAGATAGACATACACTGTCGCGTACTTTTTTTAGGACTTTTAAAGGAGAACAATTTTGTCATACAAGATTTTTGCGAAACTTAAACCGTTTACGCAGCGCACGCAGCGTAAACTCTCTCAATAGGAAAATATCCCCCGATTTCGAAACAATCTTCATTGGTGCTCCTCTCCTTTTGGTCTTAACCTGATAATATATAGCCTAGAGCCTTCCTCGATAAATGGGCTATCAAACACTGAAAGAATTTGTCAAATCGGACCAGTAGTTCCTGAGATAAGCGCGTTCAAGCGAACAATCAAACAAACAAACGTTTCAGCTCTATTATATTAGTATAGATGAAACTCCTGAAGTTTACACACTATGCTCTTGTTCGCTGACAGGCCGTCACTGTCAACCGTTAGAGGTGACACTTGATTAATAAACGGGATATTTTGGTTGCCCTCACTAATAGTAATAGTGGACGGGAAAGTATTTGGGTTACTATTTTTGGGGAACTGAAAAAAAGAATACGTTGTGTAGATCAGGTGAAATGTATTGTAAGAAATTATATTAACTATTATATTATGATTTATTTCTTTTTAAACGTTATTTTAATATTAATGACAAAAAAAAATTAATAAGTTTTTTTATTAAAAATATAAACGTATTAAGTGCTGCAGGTGTGACGTAATTATAACATTCGTAATGTATTAAAAACACAAAATAATCCTGTAATTTATATATGTAATACTCCTTTAAAATAACAGAAAATTACACATCCATATATAAATATACTTGTCAATAACAGTGGAATTCACAGACGTTTACCAAGAAACAATTATAGCAACGCGTCGAGCGTTCACTGACACTCAATCACGTTACAAAAATTTATCACAGACCATCTGTTGCGATTTCAAAATGAATCACAAATAATTTCCCCACATAGACCAAACCCGACGGAACGAGCGTGGCATCTCAAAAGGAAACGCAAGTAGTCGCTAAAATAAACCGTCAAAGAGCAAAAAGGCCCGTCGCAGCTGCTGTATTCCAACGATATCGATTGCAAAAAGCACAGACAAACAGAGGTTATAGAGCTGTGTGCGCAGATTCGGGTTACGGGTTTGTTTTGAACAAATATAACAGCTAAGGTCAATACTTTCTGGTTTAGAGAGTTGTATAAGTAAAATTGTCGAACGTAAGCGCATCAGTTCAGAATGGTTATTTTTTTTTTTTATCCAATCAACTTCAAAAAGATAGCGCTTCTACGTTAATTTAAGAAAAAAATATATATTGTGTACTTAAGTCGGGTATTGTTTTAAATTTTATTGATTTTAAAAATAAAAGTAGTATAAGTTACTCTTTATAACAGTATCTATCTATGAGAGAAAGACACGTCAAAATCGGTCCAGCCTATTCAAAGAATTGCCGGAACAAACAGACAGACAGACAAAAATTTAAGAATTTTGTTTCTGATGTAGTATCGTGTATACTTTCAAATGCATTTAGTTAAAAGCTATTAATTGAAATTTTATATTTTTTTATTTATTAGTATGGATTTGTTTTTAAATAGCACGGTAAACATGTACTATATAATAAAAAAAATTACTCACGAAGAACAAAAATGTTAATGTTTTAATTTAACGCCCTTCCATCAATCTTGCTATGAACGTCACGCCCTAACAAGCCCTTAGCTATAAAATATTTGCTTCCAGATCGAGACAGATGCGTCGTGGGTGTTCTTATTGCAGGAATACTGGGAACTCCGTCTTTGTGGATGGTTAATGTATTTTGATAACGAAGTACGATAGATATGAATGTCACTGATTTTAATTTCCATGAAATCTTGGATGCTTTCATGTTACAGTTTCAAGAAATCGTCTAAAATAACTTGATTCCTTGATATTGTGTAGATATAAAATTTTTATCTACACAAATAAATAAAATTGAAATGTCTGTAACTTCAAATTAACAGGCGTGTGAAAGAATACACGGTACTACCATCAGAAAAACATTTTTTTAAATTTTTGTCTGCGTTTGGTCTATCTGTTTCTTTGTTTGTTCTAGCTTATCTCTGAAGCGGCCGATTTTACAGAACTTTCACTTACAAATATCTAATGTTATAAGCAGTATCTTATTCTAATTTTATATAAAAATATATATTTATTTTAATTTATTAATAAATAAAAAGAGGGCTACGCAAAAACAAAATGAAAACCAACGAAATAGTGAACAATATCGGATTCTAGTACAAAAACATTATATATAATTTTTAATTAATTTAACATGGGTGAAACTGCGGGACACAACTAGATCCAAATATATTTGCGTTAAAGAGCATTTACATCGAATAGGTTTATTTAATCCTATGAGTACCATGAGTGCACAGTGAAGTTTTTATCCAAATGATCAAGCATAACTTATAAGAAATGTAGTTGTTCTTTTTACTATTGTTAATCTTATTTTAATATTTTATTATGTATGTTATTTTCCTATGGTTTATTTAAGTCGACGTACGCTAACTTCGCGCATTTACTTCTTATACAATGTCTTACCATTTTTTTTTACTTTTACCGACTTCCAAAAAAGGAGGAGGTTCTCCATTCGTCTTTTTCCTTTTTAAGAGGTATACTTCCAAGGTAGTCCCATTACCAGATCAGGATCTGATGATGATGGAATCTTGAAAAAATCGGGGGAACTCTTCGGTGCCAGTAACTAACGAGTAAGAGGTTTTACTTGGCGCTTACTTTGAATGTTTTACTTGGCACCGACTTGAAAATGTTGTAGAAATTATTTATTTTTTTGCTTTTTAGTTCATTTGTTTCTATGAAGTTCGTTTTTGAAGTCGGTATAATTTTTTGTAAAAAGTTTTTATCAATAGATTTGGTTATTATCATTATATTGTGACGAAACAATTTAAATGACTATTCAAATTCAGTCTTAACATTCAGGCAAATACTTTTATAATTATTAGATCAACCATATAAAATCTATTAGGCCTGCGTATACTTGGGAATACGTAACAAACTTTCAACTCTCTTTTAAACTCCTTAGAAGATGGATTTAAAAAATATCCTTTCTTAGTAGGTACACACTTACTATATTAAAATAAATAAATAAATAAACGCATCACACTCAACGGAATCCCATTAAGGTCTTATGGCGGGGGTCCGGAAACACACACACAATACAAGCACAAACACCCAGACCACGCGCTAACAGGGTCTATTGGGGATCGAGCCCGCGACCGTTAATGCTTCAGTCAATTGCAGTGACCACTACGCCAACTTGTAAGTCATATTTAAGGGAACGTTTGTGCAAAATTTCATGTCTCTAGACCCAGCAGTTTCAGCTCTGCGTTAATAGATCAGCCAGAGCATATACAGTCATATATACACATATGCCAGTCAATTTTGATTTTTATATATTATAGAGACTGATTAAAATATCAACACACGCAAAATTTGTTAATAGTCGAGAAAAAAAAATTAACAGATGGTGTTATCCGATGACTGAATCAGTATTTAAATGAGATCATGAAGATGAACTCGGAGAATAGAATCGTAAATCTCAAGTGACATCATCTGGTCATGTTAAATTTATACCGGGAACAGTAACGAGTAGTAACGCTGATCGCGTTGTATCGCTACTAATATTATGAAGAGGTAAAATTTTTTTTAATTGTATGAAGATTTAGAAAAAATATTTTAGTACTGGATAGCCCCTTTATTAGGAAGGATTAAGGCTTACATAAAGCTACAAGTCACAGAAGCGAAGCACTAACAATACACGCGAGTGAAAAGGCGAGGTGCTGTTAGTATATTTAAATTTTAATGATAAAATAGACTACTGAAAGTTAATTCTACAATGCCTTTAACCTTACTGTAAGTTCCAACAATAAGTTAGCAAAGTTTTATACAAATCGGATGCGATATCGCTATACCATATGGCGGTGCATAAAATACTAATAAAATAATAATCATTTATCTAAATATATATAACTCAAAAGTTACTGACTGACTGACTGACTCACATAGTGATCTATCAACGCACAGCTCAAACCACTGGACGGATCGGGCTGAAATTTGGCATGCAGGTAGATGTTATGACGTAGACATCCGCTAAGAAATGATTTTGATTAATGTTACCCCCATGGGGCTAAAAAGGGGGATGAAAATTTGTATAAAACCTTGTCAATTTTATACCGATTTGGTTTTTATATATTAGACTAGCAGCCCCTCGTGGTTTCATGATTATAGATGTATATAAATTATACGAAGTTTTCTCTGCTTCAATTTATTGTTTAACTAGGTTTAAAAAAATCATGTTACCTTTCCTCTGTCAACAATTGGATAAACGAATCGAATTTGAACAAATAAGACATAATAATAACTTGAAATAAGTAATTACATTGAAAACTTTTAATATTGAAAAAAAAAGAATTCTTACATACAACAAGAAGCATAATACAAGTACTTGAAGTGTAGAAAGACGTGAAAATGAAGCATGCTCACTTGACTGCGAAAAGATTCAAAGCAGGAATAACATTTGGTATTCAAATAGAATTTCGTAAAAATGATAAGGGATACGCCCAACGAGGTGCCAACGAGATATTAAAACGCCATTAGCGATCTCACAACGATAAAACAAAAACAGAATTTCAAATGTCCCATTAAGTATAGTTGAAGTTATTTTTTTTTCTCCCCCCGAATTTATTTAAATTAATTGCTTTTTTATTGCCGCGACGAAATCGCTACTATTCCTGTTTGTCACCGAACATTATCTTGCAGATCTTTTATTTATTTCGTGCCGTTTATTTTCACTTGTATAAATGAGATGTCTCTTCTATCCGGAAATTTTCTTTGGTCGTTAAATTTTGTAATAGTCTGTTACGACGACAGCGAGGAAATGGTACTGTTTGCAAAAATAAATCGGTATCATTATAATGTTCTTCATTTTTGGAAGACTGTCTCTATTTGTTTTTAGCGAAAAGGATTTTGGCTTATTAAATAGTAATATTAAATACGCCAAAATCATTTTACAAATCCAGACATATGAAACAATCCCTTATTTGTGTAACTGAGTATCAAGAACAGCTTTAAATGACCTTTTAACATTTATCAAATAAAGTTAACATCATAATTTAATTTATTTTTTATAATCGAAGTAAAGCCATCTGTTATATAGCTAGAAGCTATAAATATACTCGTAGATGAACAGAGAGCCATAAAAAAAACAGACATGTTTCGTTCGAATTTTAACAAGTAAAAGTTAAAGACTAAGTACTTCGTACCCAATGTTGCAGTCAACAGCATATCCCATTTAGCGTCAGCATAAGCATGAATCATTTTTTTTTAATAATACATAACACAAAAATCGTTTCATTAATTAATCGGGGATAGGATGGACTCCATGTTGCTTAGTAGACTGACTGAACTACATGTGTTTTCAAATAGGTAATGTTTTATAATGTTTATTTTTATTATTATTATTTGTGTGTGTGTGTGTGTGTTTTTTTTTTTATCATAATTTATAATTTCATACTAACATAGGATTAGTTAATTATGTACTAACAAAATTTGGACTGTAACTCGTCTTCAATAAAGAATTATTATTATTTTTAATTGATATTGAAAATAATAACGACAAAAGTGTAATTACAATACAAACGAATTGTTAACGCAACATTAAACAGATGCTTGCATTAAATAAAGAGAAAAGAAATGAATTGTATGGTAATATATTCAACCAAACAAAAGACCAATTAAAACAATGTAATTGATATAATAACGCATTTAAATGGTAAAGATAAACGACAGCCACCGTTTAATTAACTATTACGAAAAATTCTCTTCAATTTTTCCTCAGTAAATGACTCGGAGCTGATGGCCCATTTAAAATTTATCGACACCAGTTAAAGAGTCATTCAATTAAATGGATGTTTTTCATTTTGTCTGTATTTAATGGGAGTTAATTTAGCGTCAAATATTATCTTAATCAGGTGAAATTTGGAATAAATTAGAACCAGTGACCAAAGATATTAAAGTATACAATAAAATCTATCGTGGCTAAACAAAATAGCTGGGAATCGTATGATGGTTAAAAGACTTGGTACCTCAATTCCATCTCCATTTCTTTCCTTGTACTTGTTGTCCTTCGTCTCTTATTCCTCTTTAAGCTCCTATGGTGCTGTATAGTCTATTTTTTCTACTTGTCTTATTTAGCAAACAAATATGGCGTATTTCTAGCCACACATAAGAGTTAGATAGGAAATTATCGATAGAATCAGTTTTTATAATGTTATATAATAATGAAACGAAATTATAAGAAAAATCGTGATTTTCGTTCGGGATATTGTTACCAAATAAGGACATGTAAAGAAAAATAGACTATAAATGGACGCTGATAAGCAATAAAACGTCAACCCACAAAAAGTCAAATTCTGAGATATTGATGTATTTTGATACTGCATCACCTACTTAACATTCTTCAAAAAATTTAAGGTCATATAAACTAAAAAAGTACGGAAAAAAGTTTCCTAAATAATTGTTTCGAATTTCAAATGCGTTCGATATTTTCTAATTTATACAATAATCTCAAATATTGGAAAAACTTAGCAATTTTCTTTTAATTCCTTAATTCATTTATCAAAAAATAAAAGAAAAGATGGCTATATATTTCTTCAAACATATTTTTTAAGAATAGGTGTAACATCTTTAGATGCCATTTTCTCAAAATGAATTCCATATGGCTTGACACAGTATTGCTTATCAGCATCCAAATGTCTATCAATGATCATTTTACAATGGATGAATCCCTTGCTTGTTTGTTCAATACTTTCATATCGTAAAAAACTATTTAACATTAAATAAGCTATCGCAGCAGTAGAAGAACACAGAATTTAAACAACATTCATAAGTATTACGCGTGCGTAATAAGATACGCGTCTATTTTTTTCATTATCTTAGCGTAAACGTCGCAAAGACCTTGTCTTAATTACGTTAGTACTAAAACGGAATTAAAATCACTGATTTGTCTCAGGCGAGCCCTGAATTTACCTGGTTTCGAAATTTTTACGCGTGCCGCACGCAAAACGGCGCTTCTCCCATTAGGGGTTAACAGTTCGCGTATAAAATTAAATAGGTACCAGGCATAAAGGTTGATTATAAGGCATAAGTGTTAAGTGAAAGCGTTTTTGTTAATGACAAAATAATTGGTGAAAGTGAACTGTTTGACTTAAGAAAAAATTAAACAGAAACTGGACAAGTGCGTGTCGGACTCGAACTTAAAGGTTTCATACCATTGTACAGGATAGTAGAAAGTCATAGTGTATTTTTTTTACCGGATTTCTGCGACGCCAAAAAATTTTTGCCCATGTAATTTATATATTTGCTACTAGATGTCGCTATAGGAAAAATTAAAAAAAATGCTACTAGATGTCACTATAGGTTCGTAAAAATTGGCCTTGTGTTTTAATTCAATCATTCACACTATAAAGGCCTATAGGACCGAAAACTATTTTAATTCAAAGAATAATTATTATACTGTGATAATTAAAATGAAATATTTAAGCGAATATCACAGTTTCTTTAGTTCATTTATTAGCTTACAAAATACATAAGGTATAAAGAATTTTTTTCAAAATATTTAACTTTCACCATTAACTATGTATTTTAATATATCATAGTTTACAAGCATTGGCAATATCTTTTACTATTTTATTACCTATACATAAAAATTTGGCACTTATTTTTTAATCACGCTAACATTTTGTAACTTAAACTTAGCCAATTCCAATGTCGAATCTTCATTAAGAGAAGTTGTTTACTGAGGACCGTGGATGTGAACTTGTGACGAGCCAACTGAGATTTAAATTCGATGTCCAGTTAATTTTTGTTGAACGTAATACAAAATGGTTTTAATTTGATCCCGTGATAGCAACGAGAGTTAATGATTTGGTAAATTAAATCTGCTTGAATGAAACTTAAGACAAATATTTGATAACTCTTTGGAATTAACACTTTGCTGAATTAGAGATCGCATGGCAACAAACTTGATTTATGAGGTAATAATACTATTAGTTATTTTAGATTTCCTTTATAATCTATATATTTTTACGTAAAGCAAAGACTTTGTACCTCTTTTAAAAAATTGCACTGCCGGAGGAGTACAAATTTCGTACACTTATATTTTATATAAAGAAGAAGTGCAGAATACTATTTTTTTTAATTATATATTATATATATATATATTTTAATTATAATCGGTTCCAAATTTAATGAACTATTGTCAAATGCAACCGCTAGGCGACCACATGTCATATTTGGACGTCGTTACATAGAAAAAAAGGGAAAATATAAAAACTTCGCCAAAACTATGGTCACAATTGTATTCTTATCTGACATTCGTTCACAAGTTAACCAATTAACGAAAAACAAACTTTCACAGCCAAAATCTATTATAATAAAACAAAATCAGAACACAAAAGCAATAATAAACTCTATGGATAAATTAAGTCAGCTGACAGATAAGCAAACACTCAAGGCTGAACTTGTTTCAAACCCTTATCAGGCAGTTTGGGACGTTATCGGCCAATTCTCTCTAACAAATCCCTTCCCTAAGTTAGCAAGAAACAAAGTTAGTGAGAAGTGTTTTCGAAGTTATATAATCGAGAAGTTCACGAATTAAGACTAATTTTATTGCTGCGGCTTAACTAGAAGCTAATCAAATATATACAGGTAATACATTAAAAATTTCCACTGTTAATTCTTGTGATGCTATCCAAGCCAAAGAAAATGCTGATAAGTAATAATGAATCAAACCACACAAAGTCAAATTCGGAGCTATTGATGTATTTTGATACCGTGTCATCTATTTAACATTATAGAAAAATCAAGTTTTTTAAACTAAATAAGTCCGAAAAAAAGTTTCTTACTTTAATGTTTCGAATTCGAGTGCGTTCCATATTTTGTAATTTATATTATAATCTCATATATTTGAAAAACTTATTATTAGATAAAACTTTTAATTACATAAATCGGTTTTTAATTCAGTTGTCATATCATGTCAGTCATGTTTTTATTTCATTATACCTTTTATCGAAATGGAAAAGAAAAGATGGGTACATATTTTTTCAAACAAATTTATTAAGAATAATTTTGACATAATTAGCTGTCTGTGGCACCGTAGCTCCTAAACTGGGAACCAATTTGGATGCGGTTTTTTTATTTGAAAGTGAGTTTTCTAGCAATGATTCTTCGACACGTTCTACATACAAACCGGTCCAGCCATTTCAAGATCATTAGCTGTTTTCTCTACTTTTTAAAGGTACCGGGGATTTTTTAAATTTTAAATTTAACTTGTACTTAACTAACCCTTAACTAACTTCTAACCTAATCGTGCAGATTTTTTCGTATTCTTCAGAACTTTTAATTGAGGGTCCTCTAGCTAATTCTATCACAACCTCGCCAGTTATTCATTCAATTCATTATTTTTCGAATCGTGTCAAGTGAGCACATTGTTTCGACAATGTCAAGAGATGGAAAGAAAATAATAAAGACAAATGTGCGCTTTCATTAATACTGAATCATTTTGTACTTGTTGTAAACGTTTTTGTATCGGATTAAGTGAAAATTGAATTCGGTTTTTCTTTATTCTATTTCAAGTTGGAACGAATTTTGTATGAGAAATTTGTGTGGAAATAATTGAAGAGCTTAGGACCGAATTGGAATTTGGATTGTGCTTAGTCTATTTTTACATGTTTACCCGAAAAATAAGTATTGTTTTTTCTGGATATATGTATCTAAAATTAATTTAAACATAATTGTACAAAATTACTACAAAATGTTTAATATACATATATGTAATATATAAATGTATGTATTAACAAACTTTTAAAAGAGTACCTATCGAGTTTCTTGTCGATTTTTTCTTGGTAGAATATCTACATTCCGAAAGGGTGGTAGTTTTTCATTAATTAAAAAAGAATTGTTTTGACGATTCAAAAGTGCTTTTAAAAGCCTACTTGAATAAAATATATTATGATTTTGATCGTAAAGTAAGATATAAAACAACTTAAACGGAATTTACGTTTGATCATAATTATATTTGTCTATGTGCCGCCATAACGTTCTACCGAATTGCGATGTAAAGTGCGTATTATTTGGACAACACCAAAAGTTGTAGGTAAATTATAATTAACTCACAGTGAGTGTCGCGCGTGTAATAACGAATAAACAGAGAAATAAATAAAAAAAAAAAAAAAAACAAAATCTAGTTTAACTCGAATGAAGCCGCACAAGCTAAATCCACTCAATAATATTCGGAAGTCAAAAATGTATTTTAAAAACATTGCAATGAATACGAATTTCGGTCAATAAAACTATTTAAATATTATTTGTTGTTAATTTGATAAAACCTTTGTTGTATATGCAATTAAATCGGATGACACATCACTATAGTTAGTATAAATTGAATTACTGGAGCATTGTCCAGGTAATTTGATCAATTATGGCTGCATTACGTATAATTGGGCGCATATTTTTATTATCTATGTTTAATTTTATCAATTTTATTGCATTATTTGATGTATTTTCATATTTTAAAACATCAGATTGTTGTACTTTGAGAAGTTACACCATGCAATAATCATTTTCACTATCTTGGGGGAAGTAAAGAAATTACAGTTGACAAAAATGGACTTTCATATTTTATACAGTCAAAAAGTATCTGAACTTATTTTGACTAGTTTCATCTTTATTTTGTATGTAGGTTTGATGCAATGAGTCGAGATGGGCTAGTGTTTAGAACTCGTTGATCTTAACCGATAAGCACGGGTTCAAACCCCGGCGAACACCACTAAGTTTTCAAGTGCTAAATTTGTGTTTAAATTTATCTCGTGATTTGCGGTGAAGGAAAACATCGTGAGGTAATTTGCACATGTCAAGAGAAATTCTGACACATGTTTATCCACCGAGCCGCAGATTAGCAACGTTGGATTTAGCTTTAACCCTCCTCTTCAATAGGAAAGGAGGCCTTTGCCTAGCGGTGGGAAGTTTACAGTCTGTTACTTTACTTTTTTTGTACGTACTTATCTAGTATGTGTGTAATTGTGTATATCCCTTAAAATATTGAAATTATGTCATTTTAATAGGACTGATAAGCATGTGAATTGAAGAGTTGCCTCGCAACGTTCGGTCGATGTCAAGAGAACATGGCGATTATTGTCACAAGAGATGGAAAATAAAGACGTGGACTATGAAAATAACATATTTATTATTCGCTTTTGAACACTTTAAATGTGTATAAACACGCTTTGAAAATAAGTGTTGTAATATGTAATCTCTAAAAAAAAGTGACATGTAACTTGACTATTCGAAAAAGCTTTTGAATAAATTCTATTTTGAATTTGAGTTTCAGTTTAATATTCTGGTTTATCTGGTTTGATGTAGACTTTTTATGATGCCATCACTATTTGTTTAGATTGATTGACGTTACATCGAAAGTATTTTTTTTTTCGGTCAGCGCCTTCAAATAGTCTTAGGTGAGAATTGTAAGTTTTACTACCAGAACATTACTTTACTTCATAAAGATCATTTGTGAGTTGTGTGCTTTGCTTTACACCTGAAAGAATTTACTGTTAGTAATTTTTGACAGCCACAGGGTAACTAGGTAAAGATAACCGTTATCAGGTTACAGAGTTGTTTTACGTCAATTACAAAAGTAAACCTTACAAATGTTATTCTCACCTTACAAAAGATATAACAAATTTGAAGTCCAATCAATTTTTTTTTATCAATTTCTCGTGCGTTTATTTTGTATTTATATAGTCGATTATTTTTTCTAGTATTTTATATATCTTTTTAGATCGAAACACATAAATACGATTCTTAAAATTGGGTATACTTTATATAAAACAAATCCAATTTTTTTTTCAAACGTAGACCCTTTGAATGGAATTGAAACAATATTCAATATATCTTGGGCATAATAAAAACCCCTGTATGATCTGTCAGTGACATAAAGGCTGCTTTGACGAGGGTCCAAATTGGTGCCTTATATATTAGTAAGGAATAAACGGGTTGGCCGGCGGTGACTCTGGTAGGTACGGCTTAAAAATCTCTGACATATATTTCAAAGGCTTTAATAATATCGTTGCGTCTCTTATTGAACTGAACAGAAAATTAAAGAAGAAATTTATTGACGAGGAAATGTTATGGAGTTTTTGATTATTTTATTTATGCAAGATTAGCTCGAGTTTTTAATTTATTTTTTATACAAAGTAGCTGGTAAACTGGTGAGATACTTGATGATAAGTGATCATCGCCGCCTATATTTGTAGCACCAGAAGAATAAATTGCCAGCTTATAAAGAAAACAGGGAGAGAAATTAAAAGAAAAAAAGAAAAGAAATTGGAGAAGAAGTTAGGCTTCCGGCTCTCTCACTCACTGTTCAGAACGCAGCTGTATTAGCTTCATCACGTAAACTATTGTCAGGGTGAGATTTTGCCCGACCAAGCCAACCCGTATGTAAGCTATAGTCAGTAGTCTACGTATAAGCTCTACCTCAATTATGAATAAAGATAAAAATGAATATGAAGTCCTCATAACTTGAGGAAAAAATCCTTTTATATTAAACGTATAATTAATTCAAATTTAAGAAGGTTTTTTTTCTTCAACAAAACAGACGATAAATGCAATTGGGTAAGACGCTGTGCATAGTATTTTTCTTACTATTACAAAACGACCCATACCGATTTCGATGAGTTAATGACTTTACAGACAATAAGTTTTTAAGTTTATCAATTAAGTAATGTTTTCCTTTAATGGCTGGAGAGGTTTAGATGTTTATACCACCAAGATTTGAAGCCGCCAAGCGCTGCTGCAGAAGATGTTAGTAAAATTAACTTTTATCGAAGTCTTTTTAAGCCTACTAAAGTTATACATATACAATAGCATGAAGTACATTTTTTACTTCGTTTTTTCCCCTACTTTTACCTTATCATAACCGTTCGAAATCACTTCAAGCATATAAATGACTTCACTTAACATCCTTAAAATGGTCTAAGCTTTTAACCCGCCTTAAATTAGAACACGACATCATAGCATCCTATCAGATATGAGTGTTTAATCAAAATCCGAGAGTGAAAGCCTCTAGTGACGTATTTGCTAACAGACGCTTCGCCCAAACACGACTAAGCCGGGATTACATAGCGACAGCATAAGCCGCATTGACGTAAGTTTGCTGTAAACTTAACTTTTTTTTTATCTATATGCGATTATTTCATAACGTGAGTCTTAGAATAATTGGACGCTGATAAGCAATACTGTGTCAAGCCACGCGGACTTCAATTTTGAGAAAATCTAAACCTGTCAAACCTATTCTTAACAAATATGTTTGAAGAAGTATATATCCATCTTTTCTTTTGTTTTAGATGAAAGATATAATTAATTAAAATCAGACTGATATATTTAATATATTATCTATTAAAAAGTTTTTAAAATATTTGAGATTATTTTATAATTTGCAAAATATGGGACGCACTTGAAACTCGAACCAATTAATTAAGATTTTTTTTCCGTACTTATTTAGTTTATATGACTTCAATTTTTTTTTAATAATGTTAAATAGGTGATGCAGTATCAAAATACATCAATATACCCGAATTTGACTTTATGTGGGTTAACACATTGCTAATCAACATCCAACTATGAACCCTGTAAAGATTCCTCTGCAGATAACGACACTAGCAACACTAATGGGAGCGTGGGGTCTAAAGTGCTTAAGTCTTGGCCCTCCTCCTAATACGAGTTACATGTATTCGTTTTAAACCTAATAATTGTTTTGCGAAATATTGTGCGCTTCTTGAAGGTCTTACTGCCTTACTAAAAAAATATACGTTAAACGCGTGTTTATAAAATCTATACTACGTCTGAGTACAGTTTGAGTTAAGCGTGCTATAGATATAGATTGACATATGTATGTTTAAGTGAGTTTCATAGATGTCTAAAACCTATTTTAGCTGTCAAATGCGTGTAACATTTTAAAAAGGTTTTTTTTCCTTTACTCGCTGTTAAGCAGTTTAGATGATATTTTATGCAATAATTAATTTTTAACGTTTTGAACATGGTTTTAGTGCTCTATTGCCAATGATATTCTCAGTCAAGGCATTGGTGAAGCCACACTACCATACTAGAACACAGAACATGTCAGGGAGAATCAAAACATAAGGTTTACTGGAAATACAAGACTGATGATCTTAAAATACCTGTTTAATTAGTTTTATGAAATAATAATCAAAAATTAATATTTAAGTTCGTATTTAGAGGGTACTTTATAAAATGACTTATCAGATTTTAAAATTGATTTTTGATTTTGATAGCCCGTTTATTAAGATTAGAGGATTTATATCATGCTATGACTCCGTAGAATTGGGACCATAAACGCGAATCCGCGAATGGCAGCTAGTTATTCAACAAATTAATAATCATTAATTAATAAGCACATATTAAAAAGTCGAAAGGCGCTAGAGTTACCCGAAATAAAACGCGGAAGAGGGCGTCCGCCCGGCACCTGGTGGACAAGCATGACCCGAACAATAATGCATGCCAAGTTAGACGTAGGGACAATCCAGAAATGCCTGGTGCAAATTAATTAGGAGACCCGACCCCACCTAAAGTGGGAAAAAAGGGAAAGAAGATATTAAAAAGTCCTTAATAGCTAAAGCATATTCTGTTCAAGATTACATAGATGATAAAGACGTTTGGATTTAGTATAAGCTGGATTCACACAGGGTATTTAATATATTTGTAACTCATAAATGTACATATGTACATACCTTTTGTAAAACTTTTTAAAAGAGTACATATCGAGTGTCTTGCTGGTTATTCTCGGTAGAATCTACATTATGAACCGGTGGTAAATTCATTTAATTAATTTTTTGCTATCTTTTTTGATTCTGTATTGACGATTCGAAAGTGCTAATAAAAGCCTACCTGAATAAATTATATTTTGATTTTGATTTTGAATAAAAGATATTCTTCAAACTCCAATAAATATCTAAGCAATTGCCCCGATATCGACGGTAAGAATAATTGAATAGGCAACTTGTCTTATTTTTAGATCCGTGTAAAAGTTTTTTCCTCGAGGGAGTCTTTGACGCGACACAAAGAATGAGCGGAGGACAAACTGACAAGGGACAGTAAATTAATTATTACAAGTGTCCTTTAACCCTCTTTACTTATACATATTTAATTGAAGCCTTTTTTATTGAAGTGGTTTTATGTCTGTTGATATGATATGAAATCTTCACAATTTGCAAGGTACTTTTTATATACGTTACGATTTAAATCACTTTGAATGCATAAAAGGGATTGTCTTAACTTAAACTATAATGTTTGCGTTAGCTAATAAATTGTACAACAAGATAATATTGAAACTTTAAAAACCCTCTTCCAAGCTATTTATTGAGAGTACTTCAACGAGCCCCAACACGATACTTCCGCTACAAGTTAGTAAGGAGTTGTGTGACTTGCTGATTATAATGCAACATCAGGTTACGCAATTTTAATATAACATTGAAGTCATCGATCAGAACAGTAGAAATTTCTTACATTTTTTTTTAACTAAAAATAGTTGATGGCTATTAAACACACCTAAAACTGAACAGATTTTTGCAAATGTTAAAGTTGGTATTTGTAATTCAGTACAATTTGTTATGTCGGACGACCGATTAAAATTTATTTTTCTGTCTGGCTGATAAGTTACATAAGCTAATTCCATATGTATGTCCTGTTTGTAGTGAATACAAACAATAATAACCTAATGCACCCAGTAACATCTATGTATTGTGACGAACGTTGCCAAAAATTGTATTTTAGTTCAGAGTTTACACATATTCCGGATAAGAGCAATAAAGATTTTCTATTTTACAATATTAAGGATCTCTGATAAAAAGCGGAGCTAGAATTTTTACATGATTGGTAAAACATAGCCAGCAAGATGTTATATCGCTATGATAAATTAAAAAATATAGGAGTTCCTATAAGTCAAAAGACGTTTCGATCGTAACTTAAACCATATCCTTTCCAAGTCAGACTGATTTCTCGAGTTTTCTTTAGAGGATTAGGATAATTAAAATACTCGAAGTCCAGCGTTGGTGCTAAGACGTAAAGTGCGTATTTCAACCATTTTTTTCCTTTCGGCTCTGAAGGATTTCCGGGATTCGTAGAAAAACTTTTAGCAAAAGGAAATGGCTTTATGAATTATGTTTTCTTTTTATTCGAGAAGATTTAGGTCAATTGACTAATTCTTTGAAAAACGTTCAGTAATATAGAAGGTTTATCTTAATACCGTTTGCTGGGAGGTGTAAAAGATTTAACAATAGAATCCTAGAAAACGTTCAAAATATTTCTTTAGTAGGTAAATTTAAAAAAGATTGTAAAAAATTTTATATGTCACAGGATACTATGATATCAAAGATTTTATAGATAACTTGCAGTTGCTTTCACCTAAATAAATCTAACAGCGAAATTGTGACCGTTCCAGCATTTATTACACACCCTAGCGTCATTTTAAGGGATTATTTTGAAATTCTGGGATACATATATTTCAACTATTACTAACTATTACAATTATTTCAAATTTCAAGTTCGTAGCCCCAGCGGTTTAGGCTGCGTTGGTGAATCAATCAGGACAAGTGATTTTATATATATAGATAGATAGATAACACACCATGAGCATAGGGCAGTAGCTACCACGCTATCTCAATATTTTTTTAATGTGTAAAAAATTAAGACGTTGTTGAAAAATAAAACACAAAATAAATAAGTCCCGCTGAGTTTCTTCCGCGGTTTCTTCTCAGGTATTCCTTGACCGTGGTAGTTTTATTTGCTTGACGTTATAAATTGAATTTAAATTCCTAATTTAAAAGAAGAATATATAAATTTTTTATTTCATTTGATTTGATGATCATGTTATTGGTAAACTATAGGCTATCTTGACTTCGTAATACTTTATTTTTCTCAAATATTACATATAACACACATTGCCATAATCTAAACTCGACTATCTGAACAATAACTCTGAACTCGTCCAGATTGTCTCAATCTACTTTCAAGTGTCACAAGTTACACAACTTTGCACAAGGGAAGCGTTCGTGGTCTGACGTCGCAGACACCCAGTAAATAGGCTCGAGATAAGACTGCTTGGGAAATGTATTTTAAAAGAGATTTAATACTGTCGTTGTGTGAAATCTACGACAGTCATATTGAATTCGATAAAATTGACAGTGGCTTTAGTTTCAATAAATGTGATATTTTATTAAATTTCAAACAGTCTTGAAGTAAATAATAATATGGAGTCACATTACTTGGACGCTGATAAGCAATTCCGTGTCAAGCCACACGAACTTTATTTTGAGAAAATGGCGTCTAAAAATGTCTAACCTATTCTTAATAAGTTTGTTTGAATAAGTTTTTATCCATATTTTCTTTTATTTTTTGATAAAAGGTGTAATGAATTAAAAGCAGCCTGTATGTTTAATATATTATCTAATAAAAACTTTATTAAATATATGAGATTACTGTGTAAAGTACAACATATGGAACGACCTTGAAATTAACACTTAATTAAGAAACTTTTTCCGTGCTTATTTAGTTTATATGACTGTATATATTATTAAATAACGTTAAATAGGCGATGCAGTATCAAAATACAACAAAATCTCCGAATTTCACTTTTTGTGGCTTGACACATTATTGCTTATCAGCATCCAATTATCCACGACTTTATTATGAAACTTTTGTAACAATATATCGCGATGCTCTCTCTTGACATCGACATTTCGTTGTTAAGCAACTCGCCAGGTAACGTGTATATCAGTTACATTAATTGTAACTAAAATCATTCTAATCAGTAGTGAAATAATTTGTGTTCAAAAGTACCAAAATATATTATATATTAGCTACTTTACGGCTACAGCTAGGCGTTACCAGTGTAAAATGATTAGCTTACTGTTTTAAGGTATAATTTGACGCTGATAAGCAATACTATGTCAAACAAAACTGACATCATCTTGAGAAAATAGCGTCGAAGATGTCGAACCCGTTCTTAACAATTATGTTAAAAAAAAATTCTATTTTGATAAAAAGTATGATGAACTAATAGCAAATACGCTAGTAAAGGGTTTTATCTGATAATAAGTTTAAAGTAGATGAGATTGTTGCATAATCCAAAATATGGAACACACTGCAATATTCTAAACATTAGATTAAGAAATTTATTAACGTATTTATGAACTATCTAAATACATCAATATCTCAAAATTTTGCTTGTTGTAGGTTGACATATTATTGCTGATCAGCATCCAATTATATAATATATTAGCACTCATAAGTAATTCAGTAACAGTCAAAAGTTAGAGGTAATTTTATATTATTGTTAGTAGAGGGAAGAAATCTTTATGACGGTCGCTAAGGAAGATGTCAGCCATTCCAATTTGCTATTGAACTTCAGACTGCGCAGAAGCTGTACGGCTTTCATTCTGTTAACTTTATTATCTTCGTTATTAAAATTGGTCGAGAAACAAAGAAAAAAAAACTTTTTATTAACAGGATAAAAAACAAATTGTTATCCTGGCAAACGGAAAACCACTCAGCTTAAGTTGAAGCCGAGTTAGATCAACTCTAACGCTGATTATTATTGGTTACATTAAAACCAAAAATATAAAAAATATAACTAAAACTCAAAATAAGAAACGCCAGCGACAATTTACAAAAAAGGAACGTATTTTGGACTTAAATTAGTTAAATCGTTACTTTAAACGTTTACTTTTGTGTTTGAAACCTTTTTTCTGTCTACTTACATCGTATTTCTAACAATAATGATTGAATTCTTTGCTAGGTAGGAAATTAAACTTATATTACAATAGTGTTTAATATTACTGTTATCAAATTAAATGTTTAATAGCAAATTTACGAGTGAGTAACATTAGTCGGAATTTATAATTGCTGATTTGACGTATCGGATTTTGCGCTCCAATAAATATATTGTGTTGTGAACGTCACTTTCACGTCAGTATGAGTATCGATATGTTTTTTCATTCTTGACATATACAATCATATTATGTAGCTAGAGAAATAAGTTATAAGCTATTTATTTTAAACTTTCGCGATTTATACTATTTATATGTGGACGCTGATATGCAATATTGTGTCAAGCCACATAGATTTTGTATTAATTACAACATCATGTACAAAACCGTCAATTCGATAAATTACAAAAGGAACCAAAATACTAACTCAACAGAAGTTCTCTCTATTGACATTTTTAATGCTAAATTGTCTAATTTTAGAAAACAGTTGCTAATGTTTATTAATATTCAATAGTTTTTTTTTTATTTTTAATTTATGTTTAAATTATTTCCAAATCAGATTATCAATTTTTGTTTTCCTGTGTAATTTATTTTTATTTTTTTATTTCTAATGTTTTTTACCATGTATGCAGCAAGTCTTAATATTGAATTGTGTGTGTAAATTAATTATTATTTTTTTTAATTTTATGTAGTAAATCATAATAATTTATATTTTTTCATTTCATATTTCAAATTATTGCAAATGCTTTTGTGCTTTAATATACCTTATTGATGTTAACTTTTATATTGTTATGGTATTATGTAACACCTGTAAAAAAGTAGACACTAAGTAATATTGTTATAGTACACTATGTTGATATAAGTTATTTTGTAAATCTCAGTGTTCTGCTTGTTGGTGTTAAAATAAATAAATAAATAAATAAAAATAAATAAATAAATAGATTTCAATTTGCGAAAATGGCGTTTTAAGATGTCGAACCTATACTTAACACATCTGATTGAAGAAGCATATATCCATCATTTCTTTTCTATTTTGATAAAAAATATAATAATAATAGATAGCCTAGTAAAGAGTTTTATCTAATAATAAGTTTTCCAAATATATGAAATTATTGCATAAACCAAAATATGGAACTCATTTGATTAAGAAACTTTTTTCCGTACATATTTTGTTCAGACGACTTGAAAATTTTTTTGATAATGTTAAATACGAAATGCATTATCAGAATACATTAATATCTCTAAACTTTTTGTGGGTTGACACATTATTGCTTATACGCATCCATTTAATATAACGGGTCTTATGGCGATAACTACTGATAGTAATACCTTTTTATTGTAGTCAGCTCGTGACCACGACGGATGCAACTTCGTCTAAACGTCGGGCAATAGAATGGTATAACCATTAGTTATCGCGATAGGACCCGTTATATTATTAGCTATGAATTTTGTCCACCAGAATTGCTACCACTGTAGACGACGTTGCCTAGTAACTAACTAGAGTATCTTTGGGTCAACCAGTCTATTACATATCTGTAGTATCTTAAATTTAATATATCTGTAGTTATAAAATACCAATGGAAATGGTTTCATTCTGAACAGATATCAAATTAAATACCAATTATTTTAGTTTTTTATAAAAATGTCTTTGTTCTTATATCATATGTTGTAATACCGATTACAATAAAACTTGTGTCAATATTTTTGAATTCGGTTTACTTTTTAAAGGTTTTATAAGTTATGAATACATTAATTCAGTTGTAAGGTACAGTTTGTAATTAACCTCAGTCAGCCTAATGTCAACTGCTTATTACCATTTACAAAATCTTGCTTTTCCGATTCGGTAAGTTTTTTAAATTTCTCGTGGTGTTTCACCATCTGCTCCGCTTTATCACGTGCATTGTGACAAGCTTAGATTGCTTATGAATTCATATTAAAATAATAGAATCGCAATCTTGTTATTGAGGTTCCTGTGGCCATCTGTGGTCTTCATCATGAGTTCCACTTTACTAAATATACGAATTACTATAAAAATACCTAAATCAGTATAAGCCCTATAATATTTGAAAAGCTCTTTACATTTCGTCAGGATCACAGCATCAGATCTTGCCTTAATGACTACTGGACCAACCACAAAGTATAACCAATATACATATATACTAAGTAAACAAACCTAAAAAGAATACAGTCGTTAAAAAAACAAAACCACTTAAACGTTTCCTTCTTTGTTTTGTTTACGTTTATAAAATATAATTAATTCTCAAATATAAATTACAAAGCAGCTCAAACAAAAACTCGCCAAACACTCGAAAATAAACAAAATCCTTTAAATAAACGCTTCAAAACCAAGTTTTATAGGTCTTTGCATAATATGGAATAAATTAATTATTACCTGCCCGCTTGCATAATTTCTCGGTCCCGTTTATTTAGGACTTGCCGCCGTTTCGAAATTAAAAAAGGGTTACTCGATGCAAAATTTCTTCTTATTAAAAGGTGACAGACAGGCTCGTGAACAGTATTTTGTTGGTCGAGTGAGCTTGGCTTTATAAACCCTGTAAAATTAATCTTAAATGTTTGGCTTAAAATAAAAATACCAGAAAAGTTTACAAAAATACAAAATTAAAAATATAATTACTTTTTATATAAGAATAGCACACAAATAAGGTGGAGGATCACCTGAATCTAATGATGACTGCCACCAAGATATTTGTTGCACTTAGGTGTCACAGATGCACTGCCAGCTAAAAAAGAATGTGGTATTACAAGGAACAGAGAGTAATGAAAGGAATAGGGGAGGGGTTTTCAGCGTTCAGTTTTTCTACTCACCGTACGCAGCTATTTCATAAACTTCACGCCAATTTTCAGTGAGACAGTGGTTCTGCCATAGACGAGTCAGCCTGCATACGAGCTGTAGTCAATAACCTAGACTTACAGCTTGGTAACTGCTAGGCTTTCAAATTTTTCAACTTAATAAAGACCTGCTGCTGCACCTTAGCTGATCCTTAACTTTTCGTGTCAGGTCTGGTCCATCTCGACCCACATCTAATTGTTGCTGTTTCATATTAATCATAACTGATAAAACGAGCTATTAGATCGATTTGCATGTGATCTCTAATTTTTTTGGTGTTTCGCGATTTTTTTTTTCGATTCACTAAGGTAGAGTTGACCATGTGTTTGTGGTTCCTCTTCTCTTTACACCAGGTATCCCATCCGTCGCCCCGTATCAAAAAAGCTTGCATTGGATTTTAATTTTTCTGATGTATACTCAGCTAAATACAACCTACGATTAAGTCGCATTAACTTGCGATGTTGATAATGGGGACTAACAGACCGTTCGCAGCAAATTACAATACACGCTGTAAAAATGGGATAAATGGCGTCAATCTGATCAAATAACAATCGCTAAGCTTACGTACCTTCGCGACTGTTAGAGGAATTGACGTAACAACTAATTTTTAGTTGTTAAAACTGCCATAAGTTCTCCCACGTTAAGTTATTCCATTGTCTCGAACATAGCCAATGATCGATCACGTGGCTGCACCGATTCTTTGACCAAAATAAATACTGCAGTAGTTTTCCTTTTTCGCTTCACTTTCCTACTTCACTTTTCAATAGTTCGTTTTACTTCTTAGTAATTGAATAACATTCGAAGATTTTCGCTGCTATTAAATTGGTTTTAATTGATATTAGACATTGGAACCGAAATCGAGTCTGATAAAACATTGTCTGTCAAGTCCATAGCACATGCAAATGTTGATTGTTAGAGAAAATTAGCGCGATAATCAATGCGTTAAACCGCGGTTAAATTGCTCCAAACATAGCCTAATAAATGTTTATTCAACGGCCGCGTACATCGTTATTGGCAATGTGGACATTTGTCATAGGTTAATAATTAATGTACCGGAAATGTTTAATTTGGTAAGCATTTTCGAATGGACTTAGTTTGATAAAATTGTTTTTGCGGTTGCGAATTGTATTTTGAATTTAGAAAATCGTATCAAATTTCGCGAGATAGAGCTACGATACGGTCGGTTATTCGGCCACTAAACGCTTCGCTCCCAATAGCTCCTATTAGGATCTCATGATTCTGTGTCAAGGGTCCGAAATCACACAACAAGACCAAGACAAATATCCGTATGGTCAATACAGACGTCTTGCAGTGAGCGGGGATCGCGATCGCTAGCGTTTCAGTCAGTTGCACTAACCACTGTGCCAAAATACTATATCAATTAAGCTATGTTGACGTATCTGTAGCGCTAAAAATTAAAGGATGTATTTCGGACAATGATATTTTATCACTTATATGTTACGTTCATAATATTTGACGTTAAAAAACCCATTTTGCCTATTATACTCTTCGCTAGCTGGTTGCTAGGCAACGTCGTCCAAAGGGGTCAGCTGAGTGCTAAAATTCATGAAATTTTTTTATTCCATGATTCCGAATACAAATCCATCTATTTCGAATACGACCCAGCATACTGATGAATGCCTAAAGCCTTATGATAACAAAGTATTTTTAGTCATCTTATGACGATATCAAATACTCATTTGACATGGTCATTTGACTGAAATTTGCCCTCAATTCTAGGTATCATTAATACTAACCAGCGGGCTAATTGTCGTAAACTACAGCCATCAAAATATGTTGAAGTCGTTATGTTGTGCTAAAACGACGCTTTTAGCTACCATAAGGTTATATATTCGATAGCGATAGTGTTTGACAATAACCCCACAGCATATTAAATTATGGGTGTAAAAGGAAATGCAGTTGTAATCAAACTGGCCACAACAAATGACCTCTCCAATTGACATTTTTCTACGTTTTCACATCGCTTTAAAGTCAATAAGACTAGTATACAGGATATACTTTTGAGAGAGTTCTCAGGCAGTTTACAACCTTGTGCCTTTCTCACATTTACCATAGAATAGTGAGACGCCGTCAACTGTGATATACTTGGTTGATAATCCACTAACGCGAACGAAACAAATCATATAAGGTAATCATTTCTATATAAGGTACTTAATAATAAAATTGACTGTTCTCTTCTACTTTCTCTAATAAACTTTAATATTCCTACTAGGTTATCTAGAAAACAAATTCCTCTCTTTTACATTTCTAAACATAGGACTAATCTTGGGAAAAATGCACCATTGAATAGATTGGCCAGAACTTATCACGACCTGTCATCTAGGATAAATGATTTAGACATCTTGCATGATAGCCATTTTAGTTTTAATTTTAAAATAAATAAATATCTGAAAGGTAATTAATTTTATTCAATATACATTTCTTATATATTTCTTAATAACTATCCTTCTCATGACTTTAATTTTTTTTTTTGTTACTATGTAAACTTTGTCTTTTGTTGTTTTTTGTGTTGTAAATATCTATAATTAGAGGTTCAAGTAATTTTCTTTATATGTTATTAAGATAGGATGCATTGTCCACATTTATTATTGTTGCCTCTGTTGATATTTCTAAATAAATAAATAAATATCCATGTTTCTGATAAGAATCGAAGACACGTTCTCTGGCACTTATAATGTCGAGTGAATAAGTAGGAAAAAGAGAGAAAAGGCATTTTCTAGACAAGTTTGTACCAACTTATTTTAGATGTCATCATTGGGCTTGATTCGTGTTTAACACTTGCCATCAATCAAAAAAGGCTGGTCAGCAAGATGGATTGTATTTTGGAATATGCCCTATAGTCTTAAACGTCTGAAATAAAATATGATGCATCTAATAGGTCTGAAATGACTTTGCCATTATTTATAAGAATGCATATTTTACTTTTTTTAATTACAAATATTTAATTTCAAAATTTTGCTAAGTGCAATACTAATAATTTTTATTACATTAAAATTCACAGTCTAATAAGAACTAGCTTTTCTTTGTTGAGTTTTCTTAAACCTTTTACTTATTGTCAATCCTAATTATTAGTTGAAACATGAAAGTTGAAAAAATTTATTTATGTTAATATTCTAAGTAAGGTTTACTTCTACTTAAATTTAAATTCTACTTATTACGCCACAATTGCGTCAAGTAAAGTGGAATAAAATACTATTTGATAACAAAGGTTCCCCAGTCCATTTGTCAGCGGCAACAAACCATTAGGTATCGGTGTGCAAGTCACACGAAAAAGCGATTATTACATGAATTCAAAAAACGCTGCAAATTGTTAAAAACGCTAAAAAATTGTGTATCATTTATATAAAAACGGTACCTGAAAATAGTTCTTTGACAATATTTGGTTTTCTCTTCTATACTCGAAAAAAAATTCTCCTTTAAATAATTTATAATTAGCCCACAAGAGTGCTTTAATAATTTTCTTTGACAATGATATATTTTACCAATATTTCGAAATACTTCAACCATTTTAGATGTCGTATTACTAAGATTCCTATTATATCCTCAGTGATTTGATTTAGGTGATTATAGCACATATATAAATGAAAATCATACAGTGGCTTTTATTCTGCCACCCCCCCCCCCCCCCCCCTCCTGTAAAACGACATGTACATATAGATTATACAATTAATTTATTTCGGTAAGTCCTCGCTCCCCGAAATCCTAAAAATTAAATTGATTTATAAAAGGGTCTATCACAATGAATTTCGAAACGTCAAAACTTATTTTTTTACACTTCGTACGAAAAATCTCTTCAGTTTATAAATAAAACGGTTTTCATAAACATAACACCGCGGTTACAGGTTCGCATGAACAAATTACCGACGCACATTCATTACAACCTTCGTTTTAAAATTATAGACATCGTGTTTCGGTTTTAACTTGAGTGTGCCATCTGTCCCGATTATGTCGGAACAGTCCCGATTTTGATGATAACTTACAACATCCTAACGTTGTCTTTAATTTGTCCCGTTTTTAATGCCAATAAAAACTGATAACCGCATAAATCCCTGATATTAACATATGATCCTATTTTTCTTAATTTTAGGAGCTTGGTCCTTTCGGTATACGTCGTAGAGTATGCTTCATTGCTCATACGACTCCGGTCGATGAAGCTATAAATCGATTTTGTATAGATATGTATCTATACATATGTTTGTATTTATATGTTCTGTATGAAATTTCAAAACGGTTGTAATGATTTTTATGATATATTTTTTTTAATTTTCAGATTAGACCAGTGCGTTAACTTGCGTAGTTTGTTAGCGATTGGATCGACAGATTTTTTTAGTGCTTTGGCACGTGGGTTGCTACTAAAAATAAAACAAACTAAAGTGTAACAAAATTTTTTTTTTTCAGTCAAAATGAAATCGAACTCCAAACATCTTCGACGTCCGACTGTCTCGATTTTTTTCGAAATGTTGGCAACCCTTGTTTTAACTGTAAATAATAATTGTCTGTGTACAATTAACTTTTACAAAAGGAAAGGTATTTTGATGGTTTTGTATACGAATAGCGGTATTTCATATTATGTGGAATTTTATTAATTTTTAGTGGGGGTGTACATTGTAAATGGTAAAATTTTTTTGATGTAATATAAATGTTGAAAACATTAATATGGAAAGGAAATCTACCATTCGGTCCGTCTCGCGTTATTAACATTATCTTAGCGTTCACATCTTAATAAATACACTGAGATATAATTGTTAAAAACTGTAATTTAATATTAAAACATCTTAAATTCTGACAGTTATTAAAAAACCTACTTTAACCCTTAAATACAACGGTGTATATAAATAAAACGCTTTTTCGAAAGTCACTGTCAACTAAAAATTTCACTAAATTTCTAATTTAGCTGTTAGTTTATATTTACAGGATCTGTTATTACATACAGAATTTTTTTACAATTTTTACGTGAATCTACTGGTGTGTTTATATACATTGATTTTTATTAAGAGTTAACTGTCAAAATGTAGTATATATTTTACTTTACCCGTACCGAATTCATTTTGAAATCGGTTTATTTTTTGTTATTATTTGTCAAACTGTGTCCACAAGAAATTTCATATAGAATGATCTCCATAACAACTTTTATCACAATGGAACCAGCTCGTTGGTTTTTCCGTTAAAAATCTAAATGACCCATTATAAAAATTACCAAAAAACAAATCGCAGTGATTAATTAAAGTTATTTAAGTTACTTTACTCGAAGGAAGGGAACGAAATTAAAAGTAAATGTTTAAATGCCACCGGTGCTTAGCCTTAAGGTGTTATACAAACTGAAGACGAATAATTTCTGTTTATTAACCTCCAACAAATTACAATTATTTAACCCCCGACCCAAAAAGTGTTCCGTAACAAATGGACCAATTTTGAAACGTTAAATCAGATCATAAAATCAGACATTATCCCTTACAAACCTACAAACAAATTCGATATCTTTATATTAAGAACTAGGTGCCCTCCTCGAGAGGTTCACTTGCGCTTATGTCTACTGTTTTACTCCTGTGAGTAATGTAATATAGTCTCTAACCTTCTTCAATATACGGGCTATCCGGGCTATCGGTTTATTTTATCAAATCATAGTTTCAGGGATTACTACATACAAACAAATTTCTTTTTAATATTAGTATAGATAGATATCAAAGCTAAAGTTAGTGTGTTTGTTTGTTTGTTTGTTTCTTATGTGCTGCCATACCGTTCATCCGGTTGCAATAAATCTTTGTCAACTTATTGTCTGTCTCACGCGAAAGTTACATGTTTAGTGACTCTCGTGTTTACCGGTAAATGTATTCTAAAAAAAAGAAAGACGAAAATAAAAATCTTTTTATTTACAGAATAATTTTCTTATATTACGACGTGCATCCACGCTAGTTATGCGTAAAATTTTCTGCCAATGTCACGTATTTTGGAAAAGACAGGAACGAATCCAAAAAGTTATAAAAATTTTTTTTTGCAAGTCCAAATGATGTGATGAGAAATTTCGAAGATAAACTGCTACAAACATACAACAATACAAAAATACAATGAGTAAAATAATATATATATATATATATATATATATATATATATATATATATATATATATATATATATATATATATATATATATATATATATAATAATAATAATAATATACTACATTAACACGAGCGAAGCCGTGTATAAAGTTTGTTAAAATACATTTTTTAATCTGTATTTTTGGCTGTCTTGTGTAACAGTCCTTTTCTGAATTACACGGCCAGGCGATCTTAATAGCGTTCTGTAAACACCCAACGTAATTAATTCAAGATAAAATCACAAGCGAACTGCAGTTTGCTGCCTAGATATTCGAGGAGTAAGCAATTTTCTTATAATTTGCTGTTATAATTATTTTTATCGTTTATTACTTTGTCGGTTTTAGTACATTAAATGTGATATAACGTTATGTAAGATAATTTTACAGTTCAGTGAATTTTATGCTAATTTGCAATTATTAAGCGAGGATTACATTTGTGTGTCCTATTCTCGTGGGCGATATGAAATAATCTGTAACTAAGTAACAGATACGTTGTAAGTCATAATCAAAATCAAAGTATTTTTATTCAAAATAGGAATTAACATTCTCTTTTTGAACGTCAAGAAAATGAATCTACCACGGTTTTGGAAAAGTATAACCTCAGGTCTGAGAAAAAACCGCAAAAGAAGCTCAGCGGGACTTTTTTTGTTAATTTTTTCACAACGTCAAGATTGGTTACAATACGTAAAATATATTGGGACAGCCTGGAAGCGATCGCATTATTCCCAAGGTGTGTCATCATCTACGAAATCTTTAATAAATAAATAAATAAATAAATAACGCATCACACTCAACGGCCTCCATTAAGATCTCATGACCTTGTGTCGGGGGTCCGGAAACACTTACAACACTAACACAAACACCCAGACCACGACAAACATCCGCATGGCCAATACACACGTTTGCCGTGAGCGGGGATCGAACCCGCGACCGTTAGCGCTTTAGTCAGTTGCAGTGACCATTGCGCCAACGCGTCTGTCATAATTAATATTATAATAACCACTAACACAAAAACGCTTCTTTACAATTTTTTTGAACTTAGCTATAGAAGCATTTTGAATGTTTTGAAAGTATTTACGAAAGCTGTGAGTGACATAAATATGGCACCGGTATAAAATTTTTACAGATGCAAGCCATGAGAAATAACTTGTGCTAACCTTTATATAAGTTTGAGGGCAAAATAAAATATTTTTATCTAAAACACGTGTAAATTACTTACGCTTTATCAGAATATCTGTCTTTATTGTAACAAAAAAAAATCTAAACCAACCTCGTCGCTGTAATGTGACCTTCATTGAGACCGTGATGCTGAGCTTTCTAAAATATTTCTCTCGGGAGGACGGGGTTTGACGTCGGATCTTCAACTAAATGGTATGGTGTAAGCAAAAATTTTTTAAATTATGCTAAGATTTTAGAGTAGGATATTAGAATTTTCTTCTTGTAATATATGTTAATGTAATATATATTTAAATTTATGTAAATTAAAATTTATAATAATTTTATGATTGACGGATGCAACTTAGTCGAAACGTCGGGCAACCAAAAGGTTAAAGGCTACCGTTAGTTATCGCGATAAGACCCGTTACATAAAATATGAATAGTACAAATCGCGAAAGTTTAACTAACTTCGTTGCGTTTCGTACGGTGAGTGAGAGAGTCGGAAGCCTAAACCAAAAAAAAGAATGGATGTCATTAAAAATCAGATTTGAAGTACAACTTCAATTATAGCCGGGGACATTCTTTTTCTGGTACATGCACATTAATTTGCTTAAACTACATAGTTATACTTACTTCGTGAATTTTTTGTCTTATTTTAATTTTAATTGTTTTATTATTATTATTATCTTGTTTTTTGTACTTTTCTTTCTTTTTTTTCTTAGAGTTGTTTTTTTTTTGTTATTGTTTTAGTTTTGTTTGTTATCCTAAGGCATAAGTGAGAAGTTTTCTGTGTATGTACGCAAATAAAGTTTTTCTATTCTATTCTATTCTAAACCCCTTCCCTATTTCCTTTTTCTAACGTCACCATAAATTCGTCTTAATATATACAAATAAATAAAATTGAAGTTTCTGTTTGTAATATCAAATTAACAGATTTAAACGAAATGGATATGAAAATATACAAAAACATACATATTTGTCTGTCTGTTTGTTCTGGCTACTTTCTGAAACGGCTGCACCGATTTTGACAGGACTTTCACTCACAAATAGTTAATGTTGTAAGGAGTAACTTAGGCTATTTTTATTTATTTATTTCAATTAATAAATAAAAAAATACGCGACAACAAAACTAAAACCAACGAAATATAGAACAAAATCCGATTCAAGGGAAACATAATAAAAATATAATTTTTCCTCAAATTAACGCGGATGAAACCACCGGGGACAGCTAGTACTGATTAAAAATAAAATACATTTTCACATGAAACACAGAAATCACGTGTATTAGATAGTAGTCAACTCAGAATATAACATATCTACGAACCAAAGCAAGAATCGAGACAAGATAAATGCTCCATGTCATATCGAATGGATGGAGTCCCCTAGGAAATCTCGCTAAGTGTCCCCTGTAATACGATTTAGATATCTCGACTTATTTTATTGTGATGTTAGATAGTGGGTTTGATTTACGTGATGTATTTTTAACTGACAGACAGGAGTTGGTGAGGAGTTGTGTCCTGCTGATTTTAGATAACGCTGCATCATAAGGTCAAGGTTCGCATGGCTGAAGTCGAGTTACAGCCGAACATAGAACCTCTTTCTATTTCGAAGTCGGTTTAAAATTGCATTTTGTGTTTGTAGAATTAAAGGTCCTTTAACTTAAAGCAAATCCTTTAAGGGTAATATCAAATGTGAAGGAAAATACTTTCGCAAGTCTATTATATATTGGAAAGCTGAAGAGTTTGCTTGAACGCGCTGATCTAGAAGCTACTGGTTCTAATAATAATTAAAAATTCTTTTTGAGTTAGAAAGTTTAATTATTAAGGAAGGTTATAGACTATATTACATCATGCTCTATATATGTATAGGCTATATAAATCATGCACTCATAGGAGAAAAGCAGTGAACATAATGACCGCGAGGGCAGGAAGTATTTTCTTACATTTCCGGTTTTTATATGCTCGATACAAGAGCTCGTACACAAAAAAAAAATAAAACATAAGTGTTATATGGACGCTGATAAGCAATACTGCGTCAAGCCACACAGACTTCATTTTGAGAAAATGGCGTCTAAAGATGTCAAACCCATTTTCAACAAATTTGTTTGAAGACGTATATATCCATCTTTTCTTTTCTATTTCTATAAAATGTGTAATGAATTTAAAGCAGATAAATATGTTTAATGTGTTATCTAATAAAAAGTTTTTCAAATATTTGAGAGGATTGTATAAATTGCAAAAAATGGAACGCACTTGAAATTCGAAACATTAAATTAAGTAACTTTTTTCTGTACTTATTCAGTTTAAATGTCTTGATATTTTTTCGAATAATGTTAAGTAGGTGACGAAGTATCATAATACATTAATATCTCTTAGTTTGACTTTTTGTGGGTTGACACATTATTGCTAATCAGCACCAATATTTTTATTGTCAAACAAAATAGATCTTATATATGATACGTTGTTAATACTATCATTTGCCACCCCATCAATCTCCATCGTGTCTTCTCCATCCCACGTGACATTGGCGAAATAACATGTGTCTAATTGGCACAACTAGAAGCCATTAACCAAAGAATTGAATTGACTATTATTTGTAAAAATAAATAAATAATCGCTATCCGTAAGTCAACGTTTTTGTAGAACTAAGGTATAGTTTTAAGTTTTATTTACGATTTATTTTTTTCTTTTATTTTACATGTTTTTACGATTATTTTGTTAAGTGGGTATGTTATATTTATACTATGTAACGAAATACATCTTACCATACGTTGTTAATACTATGTTATATATAAAAAGAAATGAATAGTCATTACAAGAAATTCAACTCGTTTTAATAATAGATAAGCGATTAGTAAGCTTTCAAACCGGACAAATCTATATATAAAAGTGAGTTTATTCCTAAGTGATTTACTATATATTTTTTTTATCAATTGCAGCAAGAAGGTTCCACATTCAAACTGACAATCTGACACTGCGTTAAATACGTCAAGTTACTTTTTTTAGTACTAAGAAAGTATCTATATAGTTATACTATATATATTAACCATTGTAAACTTTATGATTTTAAACAAATTTAAAATGTTTCGTTCTGAAGTCTCTCACGTGCTTAAACTTGGACTACAATTTTCAACTATCTGTGTTAACCTGTACCGTTTAATACTTCTGATATCATAACGTAGTCTTTTATAAAGTAAGAAACTTGAAACATATACTGGGACAAGCGGCTATCTGATATAATCCCTACTATTTTTCTCGAACTCGAATCACTGTTAACTCTATACATAATTATTAAAATTGGAATATGTGTTTATTATTTAATATTAACAGATTTTAACTAAATACATATATTACACATTATTTATAATTGCACAAAGAGTATAATTTTAACTAAAATATATTTTAAAAGTGTTAATAAGTTAATTATAACAGGACATTGGATTCGTCATGATCTCGGCATGGATTTATTTCATACTATTGACATCATTGATCCGTTGCTAGGCGATTCTCTAAGTCACATATATATCAGTTCCATTATCAGTAATTATACATACTTAACAAAATAAAAATGAAAATTAAAAAAACACCCGACATTCTATACATCACTAACATTTCAACGCACCAGAAGTTTCAAAGGTTTAAAAAAAATACTAATAAATACCTCTTTATAATATTAGTATAGCTAAGAAACGCCTCGATTACATCACTTTTTAATCAAAACTGGGTCACGTGTTAGAGAGTTACGATGCCACGATAAATCTTGTAACATTATTTTGGATCGGGTGTTAAAAATAAAATTTACATTCGAGTTCGAATAGTAGTTACTATACAACCTAAACTCCACTGTTGTGAAAGCCTTCTCGGCTAAACTTCTTATCTAGTTTAGCGAGCGCGTGAGGTGAATTTCACCCCTCTCACACTTGCCAGGTGCACTTATTGGAGTTCCGTATACGGTTACTGAAAATGTACTCCGTGGAAAACGCTTTGGTTGAATTTCGTGAATAACTAAGTAACTTAACTTAGCATAATAGATACAGGTCTATTCGTGACTGGCGAGCCGCTTTGGCTTCGTATGGATGCTGTTTAGGTTTTATTTTGTGATACTTTTAAAGTCCTTAGTCAAAAAATGTATTTTTTTTTTAATTTCAAAAGATAAAAACAACTGTATTTGATCAATTTTAATGCATGATAATTTTTGTCGCGAAATTGAAATTGACAGGACTGAAATAGGGAATGTAAAGAAGACACTTTATTTTTAAATGAAGAAGCTATTTAAAATATTTAATTTTTTCATACGAAATAAACAAGAGTAAATAAAGAAATAAAAAACACGACTGTACAAACTGAAGCGTACAAAAT
This sequence comes from Hypolimnas misippus, assembly GCA_037950945.1. NCBI lineage: Eukaryota > Metazoa > Arthropoda > Insecta > Lepidoptera > Nymphalidae > Hypolimnas > Hypolimnas misippus. The sequence goes on from JBBEEQ010000032.1 coordinate 15,499,646, forward strand.
CCGCTATTTTGATTGTTTAACAATTTTATATAGGAATAGTGACATGAGTAAGAAAGAAGTGAGAGTTGCGAGGATGGCTGATAGGAAGGAATGGAAGAGAAGAACATATTGTGCCGACCCCACATAAAGTAGGACCAGGGCAAGAAGAAGAAGAAGAGTGACTTTTATATATAGTATACTAGTGACTCGCGTTCAAAAGACGATAAAACACATTACCCTCATGCATTACCCTTTTGGTCTTTGCCCGTCGGATAATAAATAAGTGTATTAAAGATAGCAGATTTCTATTTTTATTTCTCCTTTTCTATTCCACACGTCAATTTACCACAACTCCGTACATCTGGCGTTAGTTCGGAACAAATATGATTAATGAACGTTAGTTTTCGAAGAATGTTTATCAAGATTTTCTTAATATAGCTAATGACATTTCATTATTGTTCGTTAGCGTGGGATTTGTAATGTTTATTCTTGTCCTGACTGACTGATTCATCAATGCAGAGTCTAAGCCGCTGAGGCTACAAACTTGAAATTTCGCAGTTGATACCTTTTATATTGTAAGCAACAACAGAAAGGATGATTGGAAGTTTCTCGTCTAAGTAGGTGTAGTGTATTTTTATTAAATGTGTACGTGTAATGGAACGCCGTACTTGCGTCATGAATTGACTTTGACGTATGGGCCCCCCCTTCTCGTGTGTGTTTGCGTGTATGTCGGACGTCGTGCGTGTCGCGTCCGCCGTGTCATAAAATCGACTCGTATAAAGTACGTTCCTACGCCTAATCCCCTTACCACCCATCCCCTGGCTCGTGTACTGGTGCTGAAGACCGAGGGAGCGCTCCCATAAAGAAGTAAGAGCTGGATTGATCAAGGTACTGTGCCCTCCATCTTACCCTATACAGTCCACTAAGCTATCGCGGCTACATTTTTTGGTCCTTCGAGCCGGATTTTGGCCCATTTAACTAATTAAATTAACGTAATTCTTAATTTTGTAGAAATTAAATTGCGATTTTGTGTCTTAAAATCGCGTGTTCGTACCTCAAATCAATTCATGGCGTAAAGGATTGTACATTGTGTGTAGGAGTCGACGTGTTAATAGTCTAATTTCGCTTTATTAATTTAAATTAGTGTTTATAGTGTCGATATATGCAGTATTAAAAATATATTAAATAGTTGTAATATAATTTATATAAAGGTCAGTTATAAAAGGTCGCATAAATCTACCCTCATTTTTGATCGCCGCGCGATCGGTATAGACCAGTCGTGTTATAACGCTGTGTGTTAAAAAAGTTGTTTGTTACTAATTATACCGTTATAGATTATACTGCATAGTCGTATTATATTTAGTGTTATAATACTTGTGCATTGTGTACTTAGGACAACTCGTTCTTTTTTTTGTGTAAAATATTAATATTGAATAGTTTTGAGTGATTTAATAGTAAACGTTGTTCCTCGACTATTTCCGTATATTGTGTTTAAGTATAAATATACTAAGTATAAAAATGGATTTAAATCAATTATTATTCCAGAGAAAATTTATTATTGAACAATTGGATCGTATTTTGCAATATGAAAGTTCGGATTTAATTGAAGAGTTTGATGCGAGTTATGGCGATTTAGACTTGATTCGTTCTCAATTTGATGAAGTGCAAACTAAAATCGAAACTCACTTAATTTCGCAAAAAATATTTAATGAATCCGAACAGGAGAAAATTCGTGATAGTTTTATGGATAAATTGATTGATATTCGTGCAAAATATAGCAAGTTTATGAAACGTAAGTCCATTATTGAGCGCAACAATAGTGACATGAATTCGGAACATAAATTTGATTGTGGAAAGTATAGTGCTCCCAGTACAGGTGTTAGGTTACCTAAGCTACCATTGCTGACTTTTTCCGGTGAGTATTCCGAATGGAACAGTTACTTTGATTTTTTTTGTTCGACCATTATAGATAATAATTGTTTATCAGATATACAAAAGTTTCAATATTTGCGTGGCAGCTTAAAGGGCGAAGCGTATAATTTAATTAAATGTTTATCGTTAACGTCGGATAATTTTAGTGTCGCTTGGAATTCGCTTGTAGAAAGATACTCTGATAAACGCCGTATTGCAAATAAATATATGGATGAATTGTTAAATTTGATTTCGTTGCGTAGTGATACAGATATTGAAGGCATGAAGCGATTAAGAAATAACTTAGTAGAAAATTTAGGCGCGTTAAAGGCTTTAGGTTTTCCTACTGCGGAATGGAGTTTTTTATTACTTCATTTAGTGCTGAAAAAATTGGATAATGATTCAAGACGTCGTTTTGAATTATCTTTAGAAAATGATCGTGAGTATCCGACATATGTTCAACTTTTAGAATTTTTAGATAAACAAATAAGAGCTTGTGAGGTTTCGAATCGTGTTATTATGCGTAACTCGGTGAATGTTAAGAGTACTAGCGGGAATAAGTATGTGTCTTCTTTTGCAACTCGGGTGACTAATAATAATGAATGTGTACTTTGTAATAATAATCATGAGTTGTATAAATGTCCTAAGTTTTTATGTTTGTGTCCGTATGATCGAGTGAGTGTTGTAAAGCGAAATAGATTGTGTTTTTTGTGTCTGTCTGGAAAGCATGTGGCTTCCAAGTGTCAATCAAACTTAAAGTGCGACAAGTGTAGTATGTCACATAATAAGTTGTTGCATTTTCGGCAAGATTTTGTGAGTGAGAGGGACAATTCCCGTGTTCGTGATTGTGATAGTGGTGTACGGCGAGTGTCTGGTGAGTGCGTGAACGCCAGCGGAGAGCAGACCGTGGTGTCCCTGAATGGCTCTGTGTGTGCGAGCTCGGGCACGGTATTGCTGTCCACCGCCTTGGTGCGTGTACGACGAGGTGACGGTTCCTGCGAGAGTGCTCGTGTGTTGCTGGATCCCGGATCTCAGTCGTCATTTGTGACGTCCAGCTTCGTTCGTCGATTAGGTATACCGTTTCGGCGTGTGTGTGTGCCAGTGTGTGGTCTCGGTATGTCTAATGTGTGTAAGGCGAATGGTGTTGTGACGTGTGAGATACTGCCTGTGAATAGTGATGGTAATTCACAGACTGTGTCGTGTTTGGTGTTGAATAAAATTACTAATTTTATTCCTAGTGTGTATGTCCCTTGTGAACAGTGGGATCATTTGAATAAATTAAATCTTGCCGATTCCAAATTTAATATCCCTTCCGGTGTTGATATATTGTTAGGTGCAGAGGTATTTCCTCATATCATAAGGGATGGTCGCGTGGTAGGTGAATGTGGTGCTCCTTCAGCTCTCAACAGTGTGTTTGGTTGGTTGGTGATGGGAGAAGTGAAAAATAAGATTCTTAAAAACCTGCAACAAGTTTCTTTGTCTAATTTTATATCTGATGAACGTCTTGATTCAATTTTAAAAATGTTTTGGGAGATTGAATCGGAACCAATCACAGTGTCCTCTCTAAGCATAGAGGAAAAGCGTTGCGAAGACATATTTGTCTCGGGTCACTCTCGTGAGGGAAACGGGAGATATGTGGTAAAGTTGCCCTTTAAAAGTGATCGACCTGAGTTGGGTGATTCCCGTGATATCGCTTTGCGACGGCTATTTGCGTTAGAGAGAAGGCTCGCTAAAAATGTAACTTTAAAAAAGGCGTATTGTGAATTTATGAGGGATTATTTAGATTCGTATCACATGGAATTAGTTGAGGATTGCGAGGATTTAAATTATAGGCCTAATTATATTCCTCATCATTGTGTTATTAGAGAGTGTAGCTCTACGACTAAACTTCGCGTTGTGTTCGACGGCTCGGCGAAATCTAGTAACGGCGTGTCTATTAATGAATGTTTGTTGGTAGGGCCTAGACTTCAAAATGATATTGAAAGTATTCTCTTGAAGTTTAGACTTCACAAGGTAGGATTTATAGCAGATATAAAGCAGATGTTTCGGGGGATTTTAGTGAATAATAATGATAGGGATTATCAACGTATTCTGTGGCGAGACTCGTCCTCAGAATCAGTTCGCGAATATAGACTCAAAACGGTTACATACGGCCTTTCGTGCTCTCCGTATCTCGCCATACGGACGTTGCAGCAACTGGCCTCTGACGAGGGCGACCGTTATCCGCATGCTGCTAAGGCTCTAGTTAGCGATATTTTTGTCGATGATATTGTGAGCGGTGCGGGCGATTTGGAGTCTGCGTTGAGACTGAAAGACGAACTTATAGCTTTATGTGCTCGTGGGTGTTTCGAGCTACGAAAGTGGGCTAGTAACAATACGTCCCTATTATATGATATTCCTAATCGTGACAAGGAACCTAATGTAAGTTTTATAACAGCACAAGATGAAAGTGTTGTTAAAGTGTTAGGCGTGCAATGGAACCCACAAAGTGATGTGTTCCAATATAGTGTCAAGCTCGAATCGTGTGAGTGTACAAAACGAGCTGTGTTGTCTCAAATTGCAAAATGTTATGATCCTTTGGGTTGGTTGTGCCCTGTCACATTATTTTCTAAGTGTCTAATGCAACAATTGTGGATGCGTGGCTTACCGTGGGATGAGCCTTTACCAGATGACTTAAAAGAGATTTGGTTACAATATATGACAGAGTTTAAAATGTTGTCTGATGTAAAAATAAATCGGTTTATATCGACAAATGCTACTTCGATTGAGCTTCATGGATTCTCTGACAGCTCTGAGCGGGGTTACGCTGGTGTAGTCTATTTGCGAGTAACAGATGCTAATAGACGTAATAAAATTTATTTATTAATGTCTAAGTCTCGTGTAGCACCTCTTAAAAGAATAAGTTTACCGCGATTGGAGCTCTGTGCTGCTGTGCTTCTATCCCGTCTAATGAAGTATGTTGTAAGTGTGTTTGATGGTAAAGTACAGATAAGTAGAATTTTTGCGTGGACAGATTCTACAATAGCTTTGTCCTGGATAAAGGGTTCATCTCATGAGTATAAAACCTTTGTGGCCAATCGAGTGAATGAATGTCAGGGTAATGTTGCTCCCGACAATTGGTACCACATACCATCGGTTCATAATCCCGCGGACTGTGCTTCGCGAGGTTTGTTGCCTTCACAGTTAGTTTCATATGATCTCTGGTGGCGAGGACCGCAGTGGTTACGGTTGTCGCAAGATCAGTGGCCGATGAGTGTGACAGGTGATATGTGTGATGATGAGAGCGAGGTCATCAATAGTGAAAAACGTGTAATTAAAGCTTTTGCTTGTGTGAGGAATGATTGTGATTTATTTGTTAAATATTCGGATCTTTCGAAACTTGTACGTGTTATGGCCTGGTGTTTACGTTTCAAAAATAATTGTTTAAATAGTAAAAGATTTGATTATAATTATATAACTGTCTGTGAGTACGACGTGGCTTTGTTGTGTTTGATTAAGTTAGTTCAAAAAAGTGAATTTAATGATGTGTTTAAATGTTTGTCAAAGAATGTCCCGTGTGCAACAGGTATACAACGCCTAAAACCCTTTGTTGATGAGTGTGGTTTACTGCGGGTTGGCGGGCGGTTATCTAATTCATCTTTGCCTTTTGATGTTAAAAATCAAATTATTCTACCGAAGCGACATCCTTTGACTACATTAATTATTGATTATTATCATAAAATTTATTTACATGTAGGTGTTCAAACATTACAGTATTTGCTACTACAAAAATATTGGATATTGTCTGCTCGTAGTATTGTAAGACAAAGAGTATTTCAGTGCATTATATGTTTCAGAAATAAACCAAAGGTCGTAGAACCAATCATGGGGAATTTGCCTAATTTTCGTGTGGATAAATGTCGTGCTTTTTTGCGTGTGGGTGTCGATTATTGTGGTCACTTTATGATAAAGCTAGGTACTCATAGAAATGCAAAACTTTATAAGGCCTATGTTTGTTTGTTTGTGTGTACCGTGACTCGTGCAGTCCATTTGGAATTGGTGTCGGAACTGACAGCAGAAGCCTTTATAGCTGCATTAAAAAGGTTCTGTAGTCGTCGAGGTAAGTGTACGGATGTGTATTGTGATTGTGGTCGAAATTTGTGAAAGCGAATAAAATCTTGTCTGAGTTCTGTGAATTGTGTGAATCGAATGAGTTTAAATGTAAGGTTTCAAAAGAATGTTTGAAACAAAATATAAATTTTCATTTTAATCCACCGTATTCTCCACACATGGGTGGTTTGTGGGAGATACAAGTGCGTTGCTTCAAACACCACCTCAAGCGCGTGATAGGGCAGCAGATCCTCACGTACGAAGAATTCTATACTGTCGTGTGTCAGATAGAAGCCGTGTTGAACTCTCGTCCGATATGTCCGTTGAGTTCTGATCCCAGTGATCCGCAAGCGCTTACACCCGGTCATTTTATAATAGGTCAGCCGCTCGTGGCTATTCCGGAACCAGACGTTACTAATGAGAAAATGAATCGTTTGACCCGATGGCAACTTATAAGTAGTATCGTACAGCATTATTGGCAACGGTGGAGTAAAGAATACCTCCATACGTTGCAACAAAGATCCAAATGGACAGAGTCAAGGAACAATGTTAGGGTAGGCTCAGTAGTGGTCCTTAAAGAGGATAACTTGCCACCTTTGCAGTGGCGTCTCGGTGTAATTGAGGAGACGCATCCTGGCACGGATGGCATTATTCGTGTTGTCTCTGTACGCACTGCACAAGGTGTTTCTAAGCGTGCAGTCGTTAAGGTGTGTCCGCTACCGGACAACTAATAGTGTATTGTTATAGTGTAGTGTTACAGTATAGAATTAGTGTCTAGTGTAGTATGTGATAGTGTAGTGTAGGTTATAATTTAGTGTAGGACCGTCCGAGTGTTAGTGTTAGAGTAGGTGACTCTAAGGCGGGCGGTATGTAGTGTATTTTTATTAAATGTGTACGTGTAATGGAACGCCGTACTTGCGTCATGAATTGACTTTGACGTATGGGCCCCCCCTTCTCGTGTGTGTTTGCGTGTATGTCGGACGTCGTGCGTGTCGCGTCCGCCGTGTCATAAAATCGACTCGTATAAAGTACGTTCCTACGCCTAATCCCCTTACCACCCATCCCCTGGCTCGTGTACTGGTGCTGAAGACCGAGGGAGCGCTCCCATAAAGAAGTAAGAGCTGGATTGATCAAGGTACTGTGCCCTCCATCTTACCCTATACAGTCCACTAAGCTATCGCGGCTACAGTAGGGAAACAAGAGTTGTATGACAGTCCGTTATAATCAAAATATGAAACACGTAATTTAGTACGGTTACTTCGACTTAGAAATAAACGCACATGTACATTAATGTTTTTTTTTTTTATTTTACCCCTGAGTATATGGAAATGTAAATCTGTATCAAATACATACAACTTCCTCTTCGAAGTTGATTAAAAAAGAGGAACATGCTTCAAAAGCGGAATACGTAATTTCGTTTAGTTGAGTGACATATTTATTTCAATTATTTTAATTATAAAACCAAACTGCTGAACCGATTTTGATAAATATTATCTGGAAGTATCCTCTTGCAAACAAGAAAAAATTACCCAAATCGTGTCAGTCGTTTTTGAGTAATTGGTGAACATGCATAGAAAAGTCCACAACGAATTGAGAACCTCATCCTTTTTTGGAAGTTGCCTAAAAAACTACCGTCACCTTTGACAAATCGTCATATAAAAACTGATAGAATATTTGTAGCTACAATTAAAAAATAGGCTAATAAAATAAAAACTTCTTGTAAAAAATCAAACCGACTTCGAAACCGAAACAAGTTAACTAAAAAGTAAAAAATAAATATTTTCTACAAAACTGGAAGTATACCCACCCTTTTGAACAAAAAAAACTTAAAATCGGTCCACAAATGGCGGAAAATCGGTGAACTAACATAAAAAAAATACATACAGCCGAACCTCCTCCTTTTACGACCCAGGTTAAATATTTATTTATGAAAACCTTCTATTCATATGATCGTTTCTACTAATATTGATTAGAAGTTACTTAGGTCATCTTAATGTTCACATCGATAACAACACTTTACGGCTAAAATTTTTAAAAATATTAAGAAAAATCTGTGTAAAAGTGTACAACTTTACGATGTGACTTCGTACCAATACCGAACTACATAAGTATCAGACGACTTCTGCAGACTTCTAAAAGTATATTAGTACAAAAATAAAAAAAACAAGATTGAATAATTCGTAACCAAATAATACAACAATATCTAGAATTGGACTAAATTTAAACTAAACCAAAATACTCGTATTTGCTTCGATATACGAAAATATTTGTATTCCAATACAAAGTAAATACGAATATGTTTTACATATATTGTTGTTTATTTGTATATAAATGTCGAAATCATGTTTCAACGTCATTCGCCAAAACAATCGTTTCGTTTGAAATAATTTTATGGGTAACTTTTTTTTTTGAATATTTTCTATGTAAATGAAATGAAAATGTTTGTTGTTTTGTGGAACATGTGGGCATTTATGGATTCATCTAGATTTAGATTTTTCGATTTGAATACATCTGGACGCTGATAAGTAATACTGTGTCAAGCCACACGGACTTCATTTTGAGAAAATGGCCAAACCTATTCTTAATAAATTTTCTTGTAGACGTATATACCTTTCTTTTTTTGATAAAAGGTATTTTATAATGAATTAAAAGTAGATTGATATATTTAATGTGTTATCTTATAAGTTTTTCAAATATTTGGGATTATTGTGAAAATTACAAAATATGAAACGCACTTTAATTTCCTACATTAAATTAAGAAACTTTTGTCTGTACTTATTTAGTTTAGATGACTTGAAATATTTAATAATGTTAAATAGATGACGCAGTATCAAAATACATCAATATCTCTCACTTTAAATAGGTTAACACAGTATTGCTTATCAGCGTCCGTGTATAGATAAAGGTGATTTATAACGAAATTGTAATTTCAAGGTGAATGAGCTCAAAGTTTTGATTAAACATTTAAAGATATAGCACATAACACCTTCATCAAGTATTATATTTCTTACATAGCCTCAAATGTTGGTATCATTATATAATTGTGTAATATTTTAAGGTTTGAAATTGTTTTTATACATAAAACACTTTTAGGTATGTACAGAATAGCGGAAAATCAAAATAATTTTGAATAATTTGCTCGACTGCTGAAGAAGGGTCATATTTTCGAGCGTAATAATGTATATTTCTGGGAAAAAATTTGGCTACACTATTTTTCTAAATACGATGTGTCATTAAATTTATTTATTTTGTGGGAGTGCCATAGAGTATATTATATTTCGAAAATTTCCATTACGCGGTGTATTTTATTTGTAGTGTCACTAACTATATGTCAAAATTTAAGTATTAATTTAACAAATATCGATGATATAATTTTTAGCCAGCTTGTTTTTTATCAATCATGAAATTTAATATTTGAGTCAAAGCTAGTTACGAAGTTTTGCATTATGGCCGACGACCGAAAATTAAGTTGTGTATGTCAATTATATAGTAAGTTTATGCAGTACTAGCAGTTGTTCGCGGTTGCGCCTGCGTATATTTTGGTATTTCAGCGAAATAAATCTACCAGCGAAATTGTTACCGTTCCAGGATTTAGCGTCACTATAAGGGATGATTTTGTAATTCTGGGATACATATATTTAGTTAATCTCCATAAGTAATGTTTGTGCTGAATTTAAGGATAATCATAATAACCATACAAACTTTACAACCTTTTGCACCCCAGTGTAGAATAATAGCACCCTGTTTTCTATTTTACATTTCATTACTATAACCCAGAATTATGTGTATTAAGTTTTAAGTTAAAACGACTACGGAATAAGATTTTGCATACAAACGTTTTTACCCCTTTTCACCCTCTTAGGGGTGAATTATCAAAAAACCTTTTCTTAGTGGATACCTACAACCTAAAAGCCATCTACTGCCAAAATTTCAAGTTCGTAGCCCAACGGTTTAGGCTCTGCGTTGATGAATCAGTCAGGACAAGTGATTTTATATGAATATTCGTGGGTAATCTCGGAAACTATAGGTATTATTCTAAAAAACTATTTCATTGTTGAGATTGAACCGGATGTCTGCATCCTCGTTCGAGGCGCTACAAGAGCGTGGGCGGCAAGATCGAGTGTGTTTGGAGTTTGGATAGTATAAATTATTAATCCGAAGTATCTGATATTTTTAGCACATTGCCCTATTTCTTTGAGAAAGGTTCTTTTTACTGACTTTTTCCTCTATTTCATCTCCGTCAAGTTTTATTATCGCGACAAAAGGTGGTTTATGTTTCTCTAACGTCCAATTGGACGCTGATAATCGATACTGTGTCAACCCTCACCGACTTCATTTGGAGAAAATGGCGCCTGAAGATGTCAAAGCTATTCTTAATAAATTTGTTTGAAGATCTTTTCTTTTCTATTTTGATAAAATGTATATTGAATCAAAAGCAGATAGATTTGTTTAATATGTTATCTAATAATAGTTTTTAAATATTTGAGATTATTTTATAAATTGTAAAATATGGAACGCGCCTGAAATTCGAAACATTGAGTTAAGAAACTTTTTTCCGTACTTATTCAGTTTAGATGACTTGATTTTTTTTGAATAATGTTAAATAGATGACGTAGTATCAAAATACACCAATATCTCCAAATTTGACTTTTTGTGGGTTGACACATTATTGCTTATCAGTATCCAATTTATATACCAGTATATCTATATAGTATCTATACTAATAATAAAATTCTAGAGGGTCGCTGTCTGTACATGGAAGATATATGAAAAAAAATCTTACTGGGGGCCTTTACCAACGCAATAGAACCCAAAACAAAGATTTTTAGAATTCTTATCTGTTTGTCTGTTTGTCTGTTTGTCTGTTTGTCTGTTTATCTGTGCGTTTGTGCACGCTAATCTCAGAAACGGCTTATCCGATTTAGATGCGGTTTTCACTAATATATTGTAGTAAGCTTCACTTAACATTTAGGGTTTGTTTCATGTCAATCGGTCCATAAACAAAAAATTTATGTCAATTTAAGGAATCACGTTGAACATTTTTTTTTGTGTTTATAACTAAATACATGAAAGTATATACAGTACTTACATAAAAAAATACATTTTTAAAAATTTTGTCTGTCAGTCTGTCTGTCTATCTGGTTGTTCCGACTAATCTCTGAAACGACGTAACCGGTTCTGATGGTACTTTTTGCAGTTAGCAAATGTTATAAGGAGTGACTTGGGGTTACTTCTATTTAAGATATTTTTAAATCTATATATATGAAAAAAATCTAACGGGTCGCTGTCTGTACATGTAAGATATATGAAAAAAAATATTGGAGGCATACGCAATAGAACCCAAAACAAAGTTTGTTAAATTTTTTGTCTGTTTGTCTGTTTATCTGTGCGTTTGTGCCCGGTAAAAAAGATATGTCAAGTTATGGGGTCACGTCGAACATTATTTTGTGATTTTCACTAAATGCATGAAAGTACTTACATCAAGTACTGTCAGTCTGTTTCTTACGACTAATCTCTGAAACAGCTGAATCAAATTTGATGGGACTTTCAATCGCAGTTAGAGGATGTCCATTAATCACGTGAGGCCCAGAGAAGGGAGTGGGAATGGAAGAAAACAATCACAAAATATCACAAAGTCTAAAAAGTTCTTAAAATCATTACAGCAGCCCCTATAGCTAATATTATAAGGATTAAATTAGGCTACTTATATTAAAAAATATATTTATTTTAATCAATAAGTAAAAAAGAGAATTACACGATAACAAAATATTGGAGAAACCAATAAAATAGTGAACATTTTCCGATTTAAGAAGGGAAGGTATACATCTATACAAATAAATAAAATTGATGTGTCTGTTTGTAATCTATACTAATAATAATTTTAAATAAATGCATATGAAAGTATACACGGTACTGACAGCAAAATTACCAATTTCAAAATTTTTGTCTATCTGTCACTCAGTTTGTTTCGGCTAATATCTGAAACAGCTGGACCGATTTTGATGAAACTTTCACTAGCAGAAAGCCAATTTTATAAGGAACAAAATTGAAACTAATGATATAGTGAATAATATTTGATTCAAATAGGAAAGTTAATAAATAATAATAATAATAATAATAATTTTAAAAAATAATAAATTTACTGGGTAATTTTTTTACTGGATATGATAGAACAAAACCGAAACTATAAGCAAAAGCGAAAAATAATTTAAGTCACAGAGCCGATTTTGATTAAAACTAAAACTGCATCATTAGTTTTTTGAAAAATAAGTTTTCCTAGCCAGAAACGAACACGTTGATTTTTCAAAAAAATAACATTCTGTAGTATCGCACCATCTGATAGTGTCACACATTATAAAGATCAACTTTAGTGAGGTAATACTATACAGTAAACTGCAACAAAAACAAAAAGCTATTTTTTTACAAAATTCTATCAAATTCTTACATTAATTAAATCTTTAGAAACGGGATGTTGTAACGCTAATAGCGGGTGAGTACAATAGCTGAGTCCAGTGAAATGTAGATTTTCAACAAATTGATTCATCTTTTTAAGAATTATCTAAACCTACCTAGGTAACTGAGTAGATGACGGGGACCAAAACAAACGTGACATTCTATCAACTTTGTATAACTCACTTAGAAAAAAAAGACAAACATAAAAGAAGTTACTGTGAGTAATTCATTTTTTATATTTTCGATTGTATTGTTCACACTCTTCCTCACTTTAGTAGGTGACTGGCATTTTGATGCAATTTATAAAGAAGTCGTTCGAAGTAACGCACATTTTTTTCTAAACTTACCGGAACCCATGATTTAACCCACATATTTGATTATGTCTATGTAGAATCGAATACTTAACTGAATTAATGTATAGATTTAATGTTATTTTGTAAAAAAAACCTTTTCCTTTAATTTGCCGCTTACTCTTACTTTCCAAAAGTTGATCTTTACAAGTGACACTATTAGGTGGTACATACAGAATGTATTTTTTTTTAATTAGTGGGTTCTATTTCTGGCCAGGAAAATCATGAAATAAAAAAAAATTATGATGCAGTTTTAGATTTTTCAAAATCGGACACGAGACTCCATTAAGTATCTTTCGCGATTCCTTATAGTTCCGGATTTGGCCTATTAAGCCCAGTAGAAAAAGTCACCCGATATATAATACTAGGAGAACCTAGGTGCGAACTTACTGTTTTGCAGTTGATATTTTAAAGACTACCACATACTAGACTACCACATAGTGAAAACCGTGGAGGAATACCATATCTGAGTTAGTGTCTGCTTATAAATACAACCAGAAAGTTCCCAGATTCAAAGTAAAAAGCTCCTTTCTTGAGCAGCACTGCAGACTATTATAACCTTGCTTTGCAGGAGACATGCCAAGCATTCTGTAATCCACGCGAACGAAGTCGCGGGCACAGCTATTTTATATATTTTCGATTGTATTGTTCACAGTCTTCCTTACTTTAGTAGGTGACTAGCATTTTGATGCATTTTATAAACAAATCGTTCGAAGTAATGCAGATTTTTTTTCTAAACCTACCGGAACTCATGATTTAACACCTATTTGATTATGTCTATGTAAAATGTCTATGTAGAATCGAATACTTAACTTCTAATTAGTATATAGATTTAATGTTATTTTGTAAAAAAAAAATATTTTCCTTTAATTTGTCGCTTACTATTATATATATACTTCCCAAAAGTCGATCTTTACAAGTTTATTAGGTGGTGCAATAATACAGAATGTATTTTTTTTTCAAAATTAGTGGGTTCTATTCCTGGCCAAGAGAATCATAAGATCAAAAAAAAAAAAATATGATGTAGTTTTAGATTTTTCAAAATTGGACACGAGACTCCTTTAAGTATCTTTCGCGATTCCTTATAGTTCCGGATTTGGCCTATCAAGCCCAGTTAAAAAGTCACCCGATATATAATACGAGAAGAACCTCGGTGGGAATTTACTTTTATGCAGTCAAAATTTTAAAGACTAGCTCAAAAGTTCCCAGATCCAAAGTAAAAAGCTCCTTTCTGGAGCAGCACCGCAGACTATTATAACCTTGCTTTGCAGAAGATATACCAAGCATTCTGTAATCCACGCGAACGAAGTCGCGGGCACAGCTAGTTCTTTAAATAAACTGTCTATCTTGTGCAATTTTTCAAATCAAATCATTATTTGAAAAATAAATTATAAATAAAACTCTTCTAAGTTCTCTAAATAAAAACATCAGGTTGATAAAATTTTACGCGATATAAATTTAGTAGATGTCGCTGATTTCACAATTTCTTTTGAATACACAAAGGTTTCGTTCGCCTTCGTAGATATGTTTCACACTACCCGTAACCGAAGCCGGCACGTATTTGGGCGGGCATGCGACAAAGCATTTTTCCTCGTTTTAAACTCGGGAATAAAATTACATTTTGCTGAGTGTTGTATGCTTGAGGCTTTTCGTTCCCCGACTTAGGTATCTCGTATTAAACTAAACCTTTTCACCCCACTTGCCTGGGAGGGTAATGTATTACACGAGTATGTTTGTATATTATATATTTTAAATTTTCGCGATCTATAATATTAATATTTAATATAACGTGTCTTTTCGCGATAACTAATGGTAGTAATATCTTTTTTTTATCGCCCGTCGACACTTAGTCGACGTAGTTGCATCTGGTCACGAGCTGACCACGACGGAAGCAACTTCTTCAATTATTAGTTATCGCGTGTATAATTGTGTATATATGATAAATGTTTATAAACAATAATATGTCAACTTAAGATGTTGATTTCGAACTCTCACTTAAAACATAGTCAAAACCTATCTCAAACTGATTATTTTCCTATTATTAGTGTCCTTTAGAATCTTAGGTAGTAATATTTTGGCTTCATCAAATTTGTTTGGTTAGTTTTTATGTAATCTCTAAAACTACTGGTCCGATTTGGAAAATTCTTTTTGAGTTAGATATCTTGGTGAAACTCCAAGGGTCAACTAGTCATGTGTAATAGAAAGTACACGTGGAAACAAAACAAACGAGCCCAAATTCGAGTATTTTAACAGTATCTTTCAGTTCCATCTTCAAACCCTCGTCATCATGTGTAATGGAAAGTAAATTTTAAGCCAAAGGTGCTTTGTTTTTATCCACCCTCTTAAAAATATCATAAAAAAACTCAGCTGAAAACATTGAGTAGGGTTCGTAATATTGACTGGTTTATTTATAACTAGCGGCCCGCCCCGGCTTTGCACGGGTACATACACACACACACACACACACACACACACATACACCCTTCTTTTTGCGTCGGGTTAAAAAAAAAAGTAAAATTATAAAGGAAGTTTGAATTTTTTTTAATATTTTTTTTTATTAATGTATTATTTTTTTTAATGTACTCGCGGCACTTTATTTTATTACATTGACTCCCTCCCGTACCCCTGTGACGCTTACATGGAGCCTACATCGCATGCTGGCTAGCTGAGCGCGGTGAGCGGCAACCACGCGACTTTATTCTAAAACTTGCATTTTTAAACTCGTGATATCTTCCGAATGAAATGTCCGAATTGAATAATTCAAAAAGTTATAAAAAGGTATTGAACCTGTCCTGAATATAAAGTAATTTATTTATTTTGATAATGATTAATACCAAGGAACAAATAAAGAGCCTTTTCAAGCGGCGGCATATGAATTAAAATTTTAGAACAAAAAACCGCTTACTGTGACATAACTATAATATTTAGACATATGCTGTCGCGACACTTTTTGTAGATAATGATGAGTTCTGGAATGTCGTAGTAAATGGTTTTGTTCTATCATCAATAGTTTTCGCAGCGTACGCGACGTAAGGAATTTTTAGGTCATTTTTTTACACCTTGGGTTATATTATTAGAGTTTTAGTAAGGATCCCTAATTTTTTTTTAAATATAATATAGCCTATGTTACTCGGGGATAATGTAGCTTTCCAAACGTGAAAAATTTTTGAAATCGGTCCAATAGTTTCGGAGCCTATTCATTACAAACAAACAAATCTTTCCTCTTTATAATATTAGTATAGATATATCTTCCCTATTTCAATCAAATATTGTTCACAATTTCATTGGTTTCAATTTTGTTTCTTATTACATTAGCTTTCTGCCAGTGAAAGTTTCGTCAAAATCGGTCCAGCTGTTTCAAATATTAGCCGAAAAAAATTGAGTGACAGAAAGACAGACAAAAATTTTAAGATTGGTAATTTTGTTGTAAGTACCGTGTATACTTTTATATGCATTTTTTATAATTACAAACAGACACATCAATTTTATTTATTTTTATACCTTCCCTTCTTAAATCGGAAATTGTTCACTATTTTATTGGTTTCTACAATATTTTGTTATCGCGTCATTCTCTTTTTCACTTATTCATTAAAATAAATATATTAAAACAAAATTAGCTAAAGTCACTCCTTATAACATTTGCTAACTGCAAGTAAAAGTACCATCAAAATTGGTTCAGCCGTTTCAGAGATTAATCGGAACAAACAGATAGACAGACAAACTGATAGACAAAAAATTAAAAAATGTATTTTTTGATGTAAGTACTGTATATACTTTCATGTATTTAGTGATAGGCACAAAAAATGTTCAACTTAATTCTTTAAATTGACATAACTTTTTTATTTATGGACCGATTGACATGAAACAAACCCTAAATGTTAAGTGAAGCTTACTACAATATATTAGTGAAAACCGCATCTAAATCGGATAAGCCGTTTCTGAGATTAGCGTGCACAAACGCACAGATAAACAGACAAACAGATAAGAATTCTAAAAATCATTGTTTTGGGTTCTATTGCGTTAGTAAAGACCCCCAAGAAGATTTTTTTTCATATATCTTTCATGTACAGACAGCGACCCGTTAGAATTTTATTATTAGTATAGATTGATATTTTCCTCGCAAGAGAGCTCCGACAAACGCGTGCGATCGCTGCAAATCATGATGTGCTATAGGGCGAAGCGCGCCGCCCGACCCCGGCCGGCCGCGGGTCGGTACCGCCGCGGCACCGCAATAACTACGTCCCTGCATTTTAAATTTGTAATATCTTCGGAAATATTCACTTAAATTACATGCTGTAAAAAGCATATTGATCTATAATAAATGCACAATTTATTTAAGGTACTTAATTGGATAAGGATTAATGCTGTATTGTTTAAAATCACTTCGTAAATAACCATTTTTAGTAAAGGATAAAAAATGGTTATGGTGGGTTATCCCTAAGAGATAGACATATACCATCGCGGACTTTTTTGTTGAACTTTTTAAGGTGGACAATACTGTAGTACATTATTTTGGTCTATCTCGTAGGGTTCAGCCAGCGTTTGCAATATAAGCGTAAAAAACGTGCTTATTTACGACATCACATTAGAAACCTCTAAATTTATCAGCGTTTCTCTACTATATTATGCATGTATTATACATATAAACCTTCCTTAAGAATCGCTCTATCTATTAAAAAAAATCGCATCAAAATCCGTTGCGTAGTTTTAAAGATCTAAGCATACATAGGGACAGACAGACGGTGGATAGCGACTTTGTTTTATACTATGTAGTGATGATACTACAATTTCCAAATTATTTATTTTACGTTTAGTTTATAAATAAAAATGCAGATATATTTATGGTAACTGAATAAACTAATTCAAATTCGACTGTTCTATTATTTGTCATCAAGGAATTCAATTCCCACGTCGGATCAGCTCAATGGTACTATAATATTGCGTTCTCACCGAATTTCCGTAAGTATTTTTTATAAGCCTTTCAGCTGAATCGGATGCAATTGTCAAAAAAAAATAAACAGTCATACATATAGCAAGTTTTTCCTATATATAATATTGTTTTGGATTTGTGATTTAATTAAAATTACAATCTATACTCATATTATAAAGCTGACGAGTTTGTTTCTTTGTTTGTTTGAGCGCGCTAATCCTAGGAACTACTGGTTCGAATTGAAAAATTATTTTTGTGTTAGATAGTTTATTTATTGATGAAGGCTATAGGCTATATTACATCACGCTACGACTCATAGGAGCGAAGTAGTAACCATAAACGCGAGTGAAACAGCAACGGACAGCTGGTATAATATATACAAAAAAGAGAAACTTAACTATTTACAAATCCTAATAATTACTGTATAAATCATATCCGCGCGGAATGGTGGCTAGAATGCTAGCAGCGTTTCCCCTTTGAATCGTAATTCCGATTCTCTCGCCAAATGCGTCCCCTTGTCAACAGTGGAAACGTAATAATAAGACAAAAAGTGTTATCATTTAGAATTATTTTTTGCACTTCCTCCAAGAACTCACTTCAAATATTCGTCACTTATTCCAAATAAATGAAAAGAAAGAGAAATTAAAAATAACTATATTAAACCTAAGTAACTATCGATGTCACAGTGAGGCAAGGTGCCGAAAACACTGGCAGCATTACCTCTTTGTATGGCCAGCCTGATATGCTGGCCTAGGTAGCCGCCAGCCCTTCGGTCACCTGTAGTTTCGACGAGGCGGGAAGACATTATTATTATTATTATTATTACATTTTCATTTCCAAAGCTTCTAAATAATCTAAAAACGAAAACAAAAATAACGATAAATATTTCCTAAATACAATAAAACATTTATCCAATTGTTTAGAAAAAGTCACCAATTTCACGCGAAAACCGAAGGCTAGCAACACCGAATCGTATGTTTTATTCGCTACACAAAGTTGCGCTGCACAAATTGCGTGTATCACACGTTGTTTCACCTTTTTTCCACGGGTTATTTTAAATTCCGCGGGAAATTTCGTTTGCGTTTATAACTGTTGATTATGTGAGATGCAAATTTCGGAATTAGTTTTACGATTTATATTTCACTACATGTTCCTTCCGACTTCATCTGCAGTTGATATTAATGGTTACTGCTACAACTTTTATTGATGGTAGCGTGATGTTTTATAGCCTATAACATTATCTACCTAACAGGTTATCTTACGCAAACGTTTTTGAAGTGTATTCACTTCTTGAACGTTGAAGTGTTTCGCGTGAAGCTCTAATGTTAGGGGGATGTGAGCGTCAAGAATTAATTCATTAATTTATTTATAATAGGGAAATGTTCAGCGTTTCAAGCAATATATACACAAAATATAAAACAAATGCCAATTATGTTTAACAAGGAAGTGGACAAATAAAATTGTTAGTGTTATATAACAGACTAGTTTCCCCTCGCGTCTATATCCGTCCTTATCAAACATGCTATCCAATGATAAAACTATTTCTCAAATCGGATCAGCAGATACAGAGATTACCCCATATATACAAACTTAAAAACAATTTTTAACTCTTTTTTTAAAACTTTCGCTATTTATACTATTCATATTTAATATAACGGGTCTTATCGCGATAACCAATGGTAGTATACCTTTTTTAATGTCAGCTCGTGACCACGACGGATGCAACTTCGTCGAAACGTCTGTAACTACCATTACTTATCGCGATAAGACCCGTTATATTAAATATGAATTGTTACCTCTTTATAATGTTAATATAGAAATGATTTATGATTAAGCAACAATTTAGAAAACATACCATATTTGAATTTTTAAAATAAGAATTAAGGATTTTACTTCTATCTATAACTTAATGTTTTCTTATATTTTATCCTATGGACAAACAAACTGTATAGCTTTATATATTAGTGCACCGGCATTAATGCACCTGGAATCCCTTTGAGATTTCCATTATGGGATTATTTCGTTTGAAAAATTTACGAAACTCGGTTTGTTGGGGAAAGTTTTTATTTTCATTTAAATGTTATACAATGCTCGGATGTTATGAAAATTTGTAGTATTTTATGTGTATGTTTTATTTGTCTGTGTTTTGTGTTATTTTAAAGTTTTCTGCTCGGATTTGATTTGTTGTTTTGGATTTAAAGTTTTCGTAAATAATTCATGAGGTAATGTGAATCTTTTTCGAATTAAGTGTTATTTTAAATCTACAATTATGAAGAGGTAAAATTTGTTTTTGTGTCTGTAAGTTTGTAGGTAGGGAGTAATTTCTGACTACTGATCGGATTAAAAAATATTTTGGATTTGTATAGATCGAGAAAGGTTATAATAGGCTATACTAAATCACGCTACGACTCACAGGTGCGAAACAGTAAACATCAACGCGAGTGAAATTGCAAGGGACAGCTAGGTGATTATAATTAAGACTATCTATGCCACGCGATTTCGCACGCGTTTATTTGAGGAAAAATTATATTTATATAATATTTACCTTTCCTCATTTGAATCGGATATTGTTCACTAATTCATTAGTTTCAATTTTGTTTTCGCTTAATTAAAAGCATATATATATATATATTTATTTTTAAGATAAATAAATTACTAAAATAAATGTAACCTAAACCTTATAGCATTCTCTGTTTCATCTGTAAGTTAAAGTTCCGTCAAAATTGGTCCAACTGTTTGAGAGATTAGCCGGAACAGATAGACAGATAAACAAAAAAATATATAATTGTGTTTATAATGTGAGTACCGTGTATACTTTCATATGCATTTAATTAAAAGCTGTTAATTTGATATTACAAATAGACACTTCAATTTTACTTATCGATAAAATAAACCGAATTAAGTCTATCGATACACTTATCGATAATTCCACACTCGTCCCTCCATTTTCACATTAAACACGGTAACATAAACCGTTTCCTTTGTTTCATATTAATCTCATTTCGTACAAACAGACGTTCGTTTAAGTTCAAAAGCGGACCGTGCTCTTGACATAGATAAGAACCGGGTTACCCGAATCTCTTAACAAGTCCGTTCATTATTTACCGTTTCGAGTTAGTGGGTTGTGAATTTTTGCGAAAATGTCTTTTCTCCCGATCGTGTTAAAACCCAAGGATAGTACGAGTATATACGCCCATGTGTTCCTATGTCGGCACGTAATAAAGGTTTACCGGATTTAGATAAATTACGCGTCATTAAATTCGTCTTGCGACAAACACTGCAGACATAAATGTGGAAGTAAAGTAAGGCACATAGGATGTCCATTAATCACGTGAGGCCCAGAGAAGGGAGTGGGAATGGATGATAACAATCACAAAATATCACAAAGTCTAAAAAGTTCTTAAAAACATTACAGCAGCCCTTTTAGCTAATATTATAAGGATTAAATTAGGCTACTTATATTAAAGAAATATATTTATTTTAATCAATAAGTAAAAAAGAGAATTACACGATAGCAAAATATTGGAGAAACCAATAAAATAGTGAACATTTTCCGATTTAAGAAGGGAAGGTATACATCTATAAAAATAAATAAAATTGATGTGTCTGTTTGTAATTTTAAATAAATACATATGAAAGTATACACGGTACTGACAGCAAAATTACCAATTTAAAAAATTTTTGTCCGTCTATTTATCACTCGGTTTGTTTCGGCTAATATCTGAAACAGCTGGACCGATGAAACTTTCACTAGCAGAAAGCCAATTTTATAAGGAACAAAATTGAAACCAATGAAATAGTGAATAATATCTTATTCAAATAGGGAAGATATATGTATATTATATTAATATAATCATTTTAAAAAATAATATATTTACTGGGTAATTTTTTTACTGGATATGATAGAACAAAACCGAAACTATAAGCAAAAGCGAAAAATAATTTAAGTCATAGAGCCGATTTTGATTAAAACTAAAACTGCATCATTAGTTTTTTGAAAAATAAGTTTTCCTAGCCAGAAACGAACACGTTGATTTTGCAAAAAAATAACATTCTGTAGTATTGCACCATCTGATACCTTCACACATTATAAAGATCAACTTTAGTGAGGTAATACTATACAGTAAACTGCAACAAAAAGAAAAGGCTATTTTTTTACAAAATTCTATCAAATTCTTACATTAATTAAATCTTTAGCAACGGGATGTTGTAACGCTAATAGCGGGTGAGTACAATAGCCGAGTCCAGTGAAATGTAGATTTTCAACAAATTGATTTATCTTTTTAAGAATTATCTAAACCTACCTAGGTAACTGAGTAGATGACGGGGACCAATACAAACGTGACATTCTATCAACTTTGTATAACTCACATAGAAAAAAAAGACAAACATAAAAGAAGTTACTGTGAGTAATTCATTTTTTATATTTTCGATTGTATTGTTCACCCTCTTCCTCACTTTAGTAGGTGACTAGCATTTTGATGCAATTTATAAAGAAATCGTTTGAAGTAACGCACATTTTTTTCTAAACTTACCGGAACCCATGATTTAACCCACATATTTGATTACGTCTATGTAGAATCGAATACTTAACTTAATTAATGTATAGATTTGATGTTATTTTGTAAAAAAAAACCTTTTCCTTTAATTTGCCGCTTACTATTACTTTCCAAAAGTTGATCTTTACAAGTGACACTATTAGGTGGTGCAATAACACAGATTGTTTTTTTTTTTTAATTAGTGGATTCTATTTCTGGCCAGGAAAATTATGAAATAAAAAAAAATATGATGCAGTTTTAGATTTTTCAAAATCGGGCACGAGACTCCATTAAGTATCTTTCGCGATTCCTTATAGTTCCGGATTTGGCCTATTAAGCCCAGTAGAAAAAGTCACCCGATAGTGTCTGCTTATAAATACAACCAGAAAGTTCCCAGATTCAAAGTAAAAAGCTCCTTTCTTGAGCAGCACTGCAGACTATTATAACCTTGCTTTGCAGGAGACATGTCAAGCATTCTGTAATCCACGCGAACGAAGTCGAAGAATATATATATATATATATTTAGCAAAATTTACAAACAAAAAAGATTATAAAAAAAAGTGAAAAAGCAAAAAATCTATGGATAATACAAATGACGTGAGGTATGTACCCAGTGTACATAAAAGTGAAAAATCAATGTGGTAAACTTCATGTACTTTTTAATGTGGGCCCTGAAAAATAATTCATTTTCAACGCGAGGAGTATGATATTTTGCACACTTATGGTTTATACAGAGAAGGAGTGAGGAATGCTCATATATTTTTTTATTATGTATAAAAATATATTTAATTGATAAAGAACAATTCACACACTACCATGTATTTGACGCGCACAAGCACACTTTTGTTTGTTAAAGTCAGTGCTGAAATTGATAATAGATTGTCTGTGGTTAATCTTGAAATCGGTTGAAAATTTAATGTACTAAGTTCGAATTTTGAACGCTATGCGACCAATGGTTATTAAAACAACAAACAACTGACAAAAAAATCCAGCATTTTTCAGCACCACCCTTATCATATACATTGTGTGAGATAAAATTGATAAATGTATTTTTGACCGCATCCTGTGTCATTAAGCGAACAAACAAAATAATAAAATACAACTCTTTCTTGTTATTAAACAATGATTGTGCCGTATTAACATTTATTTCTCACAATCTACTCTATTATATTGAAGAAGCTAAATAAAGACTTAAAAAGCAACGACAAAAACGAATTGAAGAAAAGTACCTAAACTAAAAAGCAAAAAAAAATGTTGAAGTGAATTAAGAAACTCCTTCTATTTGGAAGTCGAGTAAAATTAAGGTAAAAATAAAAAAAATACCGGGTTCGATTACAAAGCTGTGTTGAATTTTTCTGTAAATCTTCAGATGCAGTTTTTCTTAACTTCAAAGTCAGTGTCGTGGTTCAACAAATTTATCTAATTCTCATAGTTTCATATTGTATGAATTATATTAGAGCCAATGTAGCTATTGCCTACAGACCACGTATACAAAATGGCTCGACCCAGACAGTATTACAGTCATATAGAAATTCTTAAAGTAGCTAAAATAGTTGAGTTTCCTGAATGAGAGAACCGTAAGGCTAATCGTTTCCTTCATCTCCTTACTTCCAAATCATCTTCATTCCAATTCCTTTTGAAGGTGGTAACGCATTTGTGGCTCCTTGAGTCCTTAATCCCTATATTTTTTTAGTTCTTCTGGTGTTGCATATTATTAACGCATGCCATCAAATCACTCTCGCTCGCTTGCCTGCTGTTTTCATTAAAAAAATATATCAAAAACGTTTTAGAAAACTTCTACCCCCGTTATCTGAATCCTTTATAGAAATATATGTCCTAAAATATACAATTTTTTTTATAATACTTTAGATTATCTATAATTATTACGGACCATGTTAACGCTTACCTATAGCAGACCGAAACATTAATTTTATTTATACCTATTCAAATATAAAACGAAGTCACTTTTCGTTAACTGTACGTTTAGAACAGTTAAATTACGCAATGGATTTTAATGCAGTTTCATTTAGCATCAATAAACAGAATAATTAAGGAAGGTTTATACGTAGGAAAGCATGCACATTACAGTAGAAATAAGCTGATAATTTCAAAGATTTGTAATATTTTGAAAAAATAAAACTGCATTGCAACCGTTACAAGTCGGGCAGATCGCTAGTGAAATTTAAAAATCAATTACTAAATGTATATGAGTATGTCACTTCAGAGCGGCTACATCATTTGGATTAATCCTTTTATTATCCTATTATTATGTTTATTATTGTCCGGAAAATTTAGAAATGAAACATCTTTTTCAAAGTTAAAAATTAGAAGTACGAAGCCGGGCAGCTAGTTAATAAATAAAAAGAAGTATGATTCAGAAACTCATAACAAGAACTCAGATAGCTAAAAGATCTTATATACATGAAAAGTACAATTGATATTCATACAAAGATGGAATAGATTTTCGTATACCCCAGTAATATACATGGCTAACGGGCTGTACACAAAAGGCATGCAACGTAACTAGGCCGTGCCCTCGTAAATCGTGAATTTTTCTTATTCCCCCGTCTATATATTATTATTGACGTGCCTGCAATCACTGCGGGGTATATATCGACGGCGCACGTGAGTAGGAAGACTAGAAGTCGAGGGTACATACGACTCGGTATTCGGAGCGAAACTGCGCGGTTACTGAATCTGATATCTTTGTATATTTTTTAACACTCGACCAAAAAAGTATGTTATAAGTTTAATGTTTGTATCTATGCCTTTGTCTGTGGTATTATAGCTCCATATTCTAACGAAAGGGCCAATTTTAATGTGCTTTTTTATGTTTGAAAGGTGATGTTATCGGGTTAGTTATAAAGTATAATTTATGAAAATTCGGTGAGATGTTTCAAGGCTCTCAGCTCTTTTACTAGTCTGATCGATTCAAAATTTATAATACAGTTACAATGGTTCTAAAATATAATAACATAGAAACGTAACCTTGACCTTACTATACAGCATAATCTGGAATGAACAGGGTACAAAAACTCTCACCAACTTACAGCAGAAGTACCCTGTTGGGGCTCGTTCATATGCTTGAAGGTTAGTTTTTAATTTTAAATTTTAGTTTATTTGTCAAGCAAGTCTTTTTTAAAAAAGGAGAACTGACTTCAAAGTATAATACTTAATTTCGTTTACTTGAATGACATACTTTTTAAAGGTGTTTTTATTTTAAAACTAAACTTCTTAACAAATTTTCATGAAAATTACATGGGACCAATGGAAGAGTCTATATACCCTTTTATACAAAAAAATTGTGGTGACGTTTTAAAAAATGATATGTAAACGTATATTTTCAATCTCTGATCGTGCTTAAATAACAGCTACATTTGAATCTACGTTTCACGGAATCGAATGTTGTATAATATTATAAAAGTTATCGCCAAATTACATTGATGAATTTGTACTTCATTTCATTTATATTTTTGTTCTCTTTTGAATCGGAAGCCATAGTGTCACATGCTTTCAATTTCTATTCATTATGATAAAAGTGTTGGGAATACATGACAATGATTTATTGAAGGTAAAAATTATAATAGGAGACCATTTGGTAAATAATCAAATATTAAGTATAGGTCGTACAATACAGATAAAGATTCCTTCACATGCGTACAACAGCATGCATGATAAATAACAATAACTAAAAAATAATAAAAAACCCAATGGCTTTATAACAACACTTCGCACTTCAAAATAAACTGTTCTGGCTACAAGAGATCACAACTTGGACAGTTTAAATTCGCCATGTTGATTTTTTGTGACGTCACAACATATGTAGGTTAAGGTGCTTCGGGAAAAAGTACCAATCACCTTATACTTTAAAATTGGTCATATCGTTTAGACTACATAAGGTTAAAATGATATGGACATCTGTATTACTTACCCATATACATAAATACATGTGAGCAATAACATTACCCACCTTCTGGAACAGTCGGGTAAAAGAGATATACACATATAATCTAGATTTGTGGCTCACGAATTTGTGCTATCAAAGATGAAATTCTACCCAGTTTGATGCGAACTCGTGCGTGGTTGTCCATAAAACCCCATACTATAAGAAGTCACCATAACGTTGACGCTTATAAGGAATACGTGACAAATTCTATTCGTAATCATCTCATACGAGAAAATGCAATCTCGAGTGTAACTAAACAGTATCGAGAAAGGATCGAGAGGTGCCACTTGCGTTCAATCTCGAATCGAGAACACACGGTTTTCGCCTTCGATGTACTCGAATATTTTGAAAATTCATTGGAAAATATTTTAGCAGAAAGAATTTCGAATTATGGATTATTCTCTGTGGTATTGTGATAAAATGTTTATAGATGCCTATTTTGAATTAGAGATCTAGAAATTATATCTAGCTTGTAATACCAATTAAAGTGTTTTAATGATACACTGACCAAACTTACATGAATCTTTATATTAATTGGACGCTGATAAGGAATAATGTGTCAACCCACAAAAAGTTAAATTTAGAGGTATTGATGTATTCTGATAATGCATTTCGTATTTAACATTATACAAACATTTTTCAAGTCGTTTGAACTAAATAAGTACGGAAAAAAAGTTTCTTAATCAAATGTTTAGAATATTGTAGTAAGTTTCATATTTTGGATTATGCAATAATTCTTTGTTTGGTTTTTACCTGACTGACCCAGAAGGTCAGCGTTATTCGTACGTACGTAGTCCCTTGTAGCTAAAACATTTTGAACGATGTTAAACTGTACTGCGTTATAAAATTCCTTTTCCTTATAGGGGTGTCATGTGATAACAGCAAAAAATTAACATGGCTGACGCAAACTGTCAAATTAGCGAGCCGATGTGCCCGTTTGTAGTTTAAACAGTTTAACCTAATTTTAAATGCGATATGTTGTTATTATGTAGACGAGCTTTCCATGTATTGCTTATATCTCGTTTACAGAATTTCTAACTATTCTAAACTCCGTACATCATTTGCTGATAATTTAACATCTCTGATTCAATCTACACCTTTCATAGTTTGACGATCGTTACGATATTTAATTTCTTAATAAAAGTAAAAGTAAAGTAGCTTTAAATGTCCCACAACTGGGCAAAGACCTCCTCTCTTATTAAGTAGAAGATGTAAAGCTTAATCCATCGCGCTGCTCTACTGCAGGTGGACGGATATACATGTGACAGAATTTCTCCCGGCACATGCAAGTTTCCTCACAATGTTTTCCTTCACCGCCGAGCTTGAGATTAATTTAAATACAAATTTAGCACTTTAAACATCAGCGGTGCTAGCCAGGGTTTGAACCCTCGATCATCGGTTGAGATCGACGTGTTCTAACCGCTAGGCCATCTCGGTTCTTCATTTCATCAATTTCTTATAACAAAACATATTAATCTATATATATAAAATCACTTGTCCCGACTGATTCATCAACGCAGAGCCAAAACCGCTGGGGCTACGAACTTGTAATTTTGGCAGTAGGTGATTTTTAGGTTGCAGACATCCACTAAGAAAGGTTTTTTGATTATTCACCCCTAAAAGGGTGAATAGGGGTAAAGACGTTTGTGTGCAAAATCTTATTCCGTGGTCGTATTAACTTAAAACTTAATACACATACCTCTGGGTGATAGTAATGCAATATAAAATAGAAAATGGGGTTGCTATTATTCCACACTGGGGTGCGAGGGGGTAGTAAAGTTAGTATGGGGAAAAAATATTTTTTTTGGCCGTTTATCCTTAAATTCAGCACAAAAATTACTTAGGGAAAATAATTAAATATGTGTATCCCAGAATTTTCAAATCATCCCTTAAAATGACGCTAGGGGGAAAGGAATCCTGGAACGATCATAATTTCGCTGGTAGATTTATATAGCTGAAATTCCAAAATATACGCGGGCGTAGCCGCGGGCATCTGCTAGTTACACTAAATAAACATACAGTGTAATTGATATAAGTATGAGACAGTTTCTAAATAGCATAAAATACTCACGCCTAAAATACTGACTATTACGTCACTCATTCATTGTCAGGCTGACACAGCTGTATGTCTCTAAATCTTAGAGTCGGTGTTTGCCAGCGGCTTTGAGCAGGAAAGCTTTCACATTGCCTTTCAGCATTTTTCTCACCACCTCCCCTGGTGCTGCGTTATATTACTTGTATAAATAAGTATAAGCGAATTCATGACTCCCACCTTAACAAGGTAAATCGCGTAAGTACATTGCCGCATGTGATGCGAGATGGTTTATATATTTGTGTATTATTCGCCCAACTTTTGCGCAGTCAACCCGAAAAGTTGCGTTGCGTGTGTGAGTAAAGATTTTATTTTGCTTAAATGTTTTTACTTTTGTAAAGTTAAGGATGTAGAAAAAATGCATGTTGATTAAAATATGAGTATGTTTAATACATTGAAAGTAAAGGGAGACTAGAAGTATTCTTTTAGAGTCTTAAGTTAATAATCTAAACTATATAATAAAATGTAACTGGTCAAACTTTGTTTGCGCATCACGCAAAAACTACTGCACGAAATTGGATGCGGTTTTCACAGTTGTACTGGTCTAACTTGAAATCTAACTTGCTTTATCTCGATACGCAGAATAGAAATGGAGTTATCTATACATACAACGACAAAGTCGCGAGGGAAAGCTGATAGTTAACTGGACATTAGCTTCATTGTCCACATCTTTTTTTTTCCAATTCTTGTAATACCTGTCTACATATTAGCCCGGTTATGATAAGTTTTAAATAAAACCACTTAATAAGAGTTAAAAGCCATGATAAATGGATTGTGAGGATGAATTATACTGATAAGTGAATTTAGTTTAGTTGGATTTCATACAAGATGTTTAATATACATATTTGTAATTTATAAATGTATGTATTAACAAAATTTTAAAAGAGCATTTATTAAGATTTTTGCTGGTTTTCTCGGTAGAATCTACATTCCGAACCGGTAGTAGCCTTTCATTAATTTTTTTTTGTTTGGTTTGGTGATTCAAAAGTGATCGTAATAGCCTTACTTGAATGAAGTTTATTATGGCTTTGATTTTACGAAATAAAAGAAGTATTAACCTATCATGTCGTTCACCGGATTGCGATAAAACTTTGTCAACTTATTGTTATTACTTAGAAGAATTACAAGCATAGTCCATATAATTCCAGTTGGTGCGCGCGTGTCTGAACAGTCATTTGGTACACTTTTAATATTACAAAAAGGTTAATTTATTATAGAACTATCTTTATAAGAAAATGGGTATAAAAGGAGAAATCGATAAAAAACTGTTTTTGGGCGCCATTTTTTCCAATATGATGGCGCGTCTGGAAAAGATACGTGGTGGCAAAGTAGAAATTCCGAATGAGCCTGTCGAAATTTCTAGAACATTAATTATCGAAACCCGTTTTCAAGTAAAACTACCAAATGACTGTACTCAGAGATACATAAAAAATACAACACTTTTCAACTAAATAGCATTTCTTTAAAAGATGAGAATTAAAACAACTTAATACAAAAGCAAAGGTTGGAATCGTTTTAAGTGGATTTTCTGAAACAAAAGACTTATTTCGTTTAGATTAACTAGCTCCTTGCTATACAAATTATCTTACTCTACAGTGCAGACAAGTGATAATAGAATGAATTAAAAAGAAAAAAGGCCGTTCTTTTCTTTAGGTAAATGGATTTCTGACGTGAATTCCCGAGCACTGTTTGTTGATTTTATTTTTGAAGTATTAGAATAATTCGTACAAGTAATAAAGTCTTAAAGATAAGGGGTAGATTACGTAAATTTATCATTTATATTCCGAGTATAAGTTTGCATAAAATTAGGAGAACGTTTAGTCAAATTAAAAGAAAACTTTCTTAATAGATGTACTATAAAAGTGCAAAAAAAGACAAACAGTTTTAGCTATGTCTAAACATTCGATCACTTAATATAAAACTTTAAACCAACCTGATTAGTCTAAGTTGTTAGGTAATGATCTAAATTGCCAATACAGTGCCAATTATCTAGTTATTTTCAATTTACAGATTAAATGACGTAGCTTATTAAATAATTTCCCAGAATTTAGCCCTAAGAATCATCGCTGATTGATTACGATGCATGTTTACGTTCTGCTGGTGAATGCAGACTCATTTTTAGGGTTCCGTACCTTAAAAGGAAAAACGGAACCCTTATAGGATCACTTTGTTGTCCGTCTGTCTGTCTATCTGTCTGTCTGTCTGTCTGTCTGTCTGTCTGTCTGTCTGTCTGTCTGTCGGGATGTCAACCCTTTTTTCTCAGAAATGCATAGACGTATCATGTTGAAATTAATATTATATACTCAAGTCTACGATGACATGCGGCTGTGAAAATATTAAAGTTCTAAGTCAACGCAATCAAAAGATAATGGAAAATATGTCGTATATTTTGACCATTTTAGCGTTTTCGCAAGGGAATCAAAACCTATAGTGTACTTCCCATTGACCTAGCACGATGAAATTTGGCAAGAAGTAAGATCTTATGGTACAAATAAAGGAAAAAATCTGAAAACTGTAAATTTTTGTATGTATGTTTGTCTGTTTGTAAGTTTGTCTTTCAACCTTTTTCTCAGAAACGCGTGAAGGTAACAAATTTTTATCAACGTTAAGTACTCAGAGTTGTAATTACTAAGAGCTGTGAAAAAATCAAACTTCTAAGTTAACGCAATCAAAAGATACGGTCATTTATATCACATATTTTAAGTATGATAGCGTTTTTAACGTTTTCGCAAGGGAATCAAAACCTATAGGGTACTTCCCATTGACCAAGCATTATGAAATTTGGCCAGGAGCAAGGTCCTTTAGTATACATAAAGGAAAAAATCCGAAAACTGTAAATTTCTGTTCGTGTGTCTGTCAGTCTGTACGTCTGTCTTTCAACCTTTTTCTCAGGAACGCGTAAATGTATCAAGTTGTAAATTGATCAAGCGGAAAATATATTAATCTTAGAATTAAAATTATATGTACTTGTAACAAATTAACATAGAAGTTGACCATGGTCAAAAAAACAATTTTACAAACACTGAGAAGAAATTTGTATCAATACGAAAACATTAAAAAGCAGCAAACCTTTATAAACAACGCAATGCAATCTATATATCGCAGCTAACAAAATGATAGCGCGATGCAGCGTACAGCTAATGCCATCTATTACAACATTATGACATTAACTGTGATATAGTTCTGCTCGATTAATAAAAAATTTTATTTTAATTATTATTTAAACGCGCTAAAAATTATAAAATAAACTTTTCATTTAAAAGTTTTATCGTCGATTTATAACATCATTACGTAATTAACATTCAATATAAGAGCTTCACGCGATTTGATTTAAGTACTCGTATTGACTTAGTACGAAAATTTTAAAATTAAATTCAAACAGATCGAGTTACTTAATTTACTTATTTATCTACACATATAAGTCTTCTGGTTATTAGTAATATAATTAGTTATTTATAAATAAACAATTAGTTTTGTTCGAATTAAGGACTAATTATTTTCGTCTTGGCAACACTAATATATATTTCGATATTTTGATTGATAATGTAAATCTAAATATTTTACGAACGTAGTGCAGGGGTAGTGGAGTGTAGTAGAATATAAATAAAAATAAAACGAGAATAAAATATAATATAATTATGTTGTTAATGTCAAAGTCAACAAGTTAGTTCATTGAAATTGTCAAGAGATGGCGCTAGGTGTATCCTGAATCGCGCTATAACTTTTTTTTTTTGAAAGTATAAGGTGTATTAGTACTTAAAATAAAATTTTGTGTTTCCATGGATTGCATCCATGATCGTGTTTTAAATTAAAGTGCTCCTAAGTAGTTTCAAAGTAGTTTTTGGGACGTGATCCATATTTACATAATATTTGATTATATTTAAGCGACTTCTAAAAAGGAGTGTTTTCAATTCGACCTTGTATTTAATTTTTAGGGTTCCGTACCTTAAAAGGAAAAACGGAACCCTTATAGGATCACTTTGTTGTCCGTCTGTCTGTCTGTCTGTCTGTCTGTCTGTCTGTCTGTCTGTCTGTCTGTCTGTCTGTCTGTCTGTCTGTCGGGATGTCAACCCTTTTTTCTCAGAAATGCATAGACGTATCATGTTGAAATTAATATCATATACTCAAGTCTACGATGACATGCGGCCGTGAAAATATTAAAGTTCTAAGTCAACGCAATCAAAAGATAATGGAAAATATGTCGTATATTTTGACCATTTTAGGGTTTTCGCAAGGGAATCAAAACCTATAGGGTACTTCCCATTGACCTAGCACGATGAAATTTGGCAAGAAGTAAGATCTTATGATACAAATAAAGGAAAAAATCTGAAAACTGTAAATTTTTGTACGTATGTTTATCTGTTTGTAAGTTTGTCTTTCAACCTTTTTCTCAGAAACGCGTGAAGGTAACAATTTTTTATCAACGTCAAGTACTCAGAGTTGTAATTACTAAGAGCTGTGAAAAAATCAAACTTCTAAGTTAACGCAATCAAAAGATACGGTCATTTATATCACATATTTTAAGTATGATAGCGTTTTTAACGTTTTCGCAAGGGAATCAAAACCTATAGGGTACTTCCCATTGACCAAGCATTATGAAATTTGGCCAGGAGCAAGGTCCTTTAGTATACATAAAGGAAAAAATCCGAAAACTGTACTGTCTGTACGTCTGTCTTTCAACCTTTTTCTCAGGAACGCGTAAATGTATCAAGTTGTAAATTGATCAAGCGGAAAATATATTAATCTTAGAATTAAAATTATATGTACTTGTAACAAATTAACATAGAAGTTGACCATGGTCAAAAAAACAATTTTACAAACACTGAGAAGAAATTTGTATCAATACGAAAACATTAAAAAGCAGCAAACCTTTATAAACAACGCAATGCAATCTATATATCGCAGCTAACAAAATAATAGCGCGATGCAGCGTACAGCTAATGCCATCTATTACAACATTATGACATTAACTGTGACATAATTCTGCTCGATTAATAAATTTTTTTATTTTAATTATTATTTAAACGCGCTAAAAATTATAAAATAAACTTTTCATTTAAAAGTTTCATCGTCGATTTATAACGTCATTACGTAATTAACATTCAATATAAGAGCTTCACGCGATTGTATTGATTGTATGTACACTGGTATTGACTTAGTACGAAAATTTTAAAATTAAATTCAAACAGATCGAGTTATTTAATTTACTTATTTATCTACACATATAAGTCTTCTGGTTATTAGTAATATAATTAGTTATTTATAAATAAACAATTAGTTTTGTTCGAATTAAGGACTAATTATTTTCGTCTTGGCAACACTAATATATATTTCGATATTTTGATTGATAATGTTAATCTAAATATTTTACGAACGTAGCGCAGGGGTAGTGGAGTGTAGTAGAATATAAATAAAAATAAAACGAGAATAAAATATAATATAATTATGTTGTTAATGTCTAAGTCAACAAGTTAGTTCATTGAAATTGTCAAGAGATGGCGCTAGGTGTATCCTGAATCGCGCTATAACTTTTTTTTTTGAAAGTATAAGGTGTATTAGTACTTAAAATAAAATTTTGTTTTTCCATGGATTGCATCCATGATCGTGTTTTAAATTAAAGTGCTCCTAAGTAGTTTCAAAATAGTTTTTGGGACGTGATCCATATTTACATAATATTTGATTATATTTAAGCGACTTCTAAAAAGGAGTGTTTTCAATTCGACCTTGTATTTATTTTTTTTTTGTCTTCAGGTCAGGATCAGATGATGGGATCCTGGAGAAATTGAGGGAACCCCTCAAATATTATAGGCAACCGTATACCGATTTAGGTATTTTTGATAGTAACGTATGTTGGAACTGATGATGAAGACCACAAATGGCGTAGATGGGTTAGTCTTATATAGATTTCTATAAGTTTGTACGGAACCCTCGGTGCGCGAGTCCTACTCGCACTTGACCAGTTATTTTTTATGTTTATTCGCCGATTACGCCGCCATTTGGGTACCGATTTTCAAATTTTTTTTTTTGTTTGAAAAGGTATACTTCCAAGGTGGTCCCATTGTCTTCAGGTCAGGATCAGATGATGGGATCCTGGAGAAATTGAGGGAACTCCTCAAATATTATAGGCAAGCGTATACCGATTGAGGTATTTTTGATAGTAACTTGTATTTGTATTTGTTGGAACTGATGATGAAGACCACAAATGGCGTAGATGGGTTAGTCTTATATAGATTTCTATAAGTTTGTACGGAACCCTTGGTGCGCGAGTCCTACTCGCACTTGACCAGTTTTTTTTTTTCAAAAGAACTGATGTGGGAATGAAGTTTGTGAGTTCTATAAATCCAAGATCGTATATAAAATTTTAGAGCCGAGATAGCCTAGCGGTTAGATCTCAACCGATGATCGCGGGTTCAAACCCCGGATAGCACCACTGATTTTTCAAGTGCTAAATTAGTGTTTAAATTCATCTTGAGCTCGGCGATGAAGAAAAACATCGTATGGAAACCTGTATGTGCCGGGAGAAATTCTGACACATGTATATCTAACCCGCAGTGGAGCAGCGTGGTGGATTAAGCTCTAAACCTTCGCCTTAATAGGAGAGGAGGCCTTTGGCCCGCGGTGGGATATTAACAGGCTGTTACTTTACTTTTATAGAAAACTTATGGTACTTCTCCATTCGACTGGCATTTAGGTAACTATAACTGGCTGATCGACGGCTAGTCTAACCCCAATCATGACAAATAATTGTACAAGCTATACAAGTGCTCGTCAAATGCTCTGGGGCGTTTGTATTGGTGTTGTGTGGCCCTTAGTTATAGGACGTTTGTTTATTGGAAAAGATTAACTCAGAATCTTAGTAAAAATAAAAGGAGGAAAAATTTAAGTAAAGTAGACTCTTACCAACACTTATGTAATCACAAAACAAGAATAAAGCAGTTTTTAAATTGGAAGGGGAAGCTTCGACAAGTTCGGAATGTAAGTTCTACCGAGAAGAACTGGCAAACAATTTTTACTCGATAGTTACTCTTAAAATTTGATCAGTTTATATTTTTATGAAATACAAATTTATAAAACATCCTGCATGAAGTCTCGCGTATACGTATTATGTAAAATAATTTTATGAATATTTAAAATACTTTTCCAAATTTTGTAATAGTAATCCTCAATGTAATAAGTATTTAAAGAAATGTAGTTATATTCGACCTAATTCCGTAATCCTATCACATCACTAACTTCTTCTATTCCGAGGTCACTTTACGACGTTAGTGCTATCTCTTACGTCTTAAATTTAATATACACTTTGGCAGCTGGAAACGAGTAAAGGTAAATGTTAGATATTTAGGAGCAAACCGGCGCTGTTCCAGGCCTCGAATATTTTATGTGTCTGAATAAATCATTGGCGCTCCAGTTTTCTGTTGAAAATATTATTTATATTTCTTATCAACGCAAACGTTATATTTATTGAATACATTTCTGTTGAGAGGATTTTTCTGATTTTTTAACTGTGACGTGGACTTTGGAGTTTGAGTGCATTTTTTTTTTAATTGGGATTTCTGTCGTTGAGTCAATGCTTGAAGAATAAATGGACGCTGATGAGCAATACTGTGTCAACCCACACGAACTTCATTTTGAGAAAATAGCGTCTAAACATGTCAAACCTATTCTTAATAAATTTGTTTGAATACGTATACATATATCCGTCTTTTCTTTTTTATTTTGATAAAAAGTATAATGAATTAAAAGCAGATTGATATATTTAATGTGCTATCTAATAATAGGTTTTCAAATATTTGAAATTATTGTATAATTTACAAAAAATTTAACTCACTTGAAATTCGATAAATTAAATTAAGAAACTTTTTTCCATACTTATATACATAGATTAGATGACTTGAATATTTTTTAATGATGTTAAATAGGCGATGCTGTATCAAAATACATTAATATCTCCGAATTAGACTTTTTGTGGGTTGACACATTATTGCTTATCAGCGTCCTAATATGAAGTTAATAAAATAGTTACTTTTAAACATGGCGTCTATTTTTTTATCTTGTAGATGATGTACCAGTGAAATTATATTTTATTGTAAGCTTGTGAAGTAGTTTTAAAATTTGTTCAAATATAATTTATAATAAAATATCAAATTTGGGTATGTACAGAGCTAGTTCTTGATTTTTTATAGCGTCTGAGTTGAACGAAAGTTTCGCGAGAAAAATTCAATATGAAAAGATGAGATAAATGCTTCAATTTACGCAAAACGTAATAAATGAATCTTGAAAACTTTTTCTATAGAAGCGACTGCACCTTCTAAGAATGGGTACATTGACTTCCAGCGAGACTGCAATTCATGTCAAACGAAATATACACTTTCAGAGGCGAGCGCTCGAAAAGAATAGATTTATTTTATGTTTATTGCGTATTCGAAATCTTGTGAACATTAAATGGCTAGATCGTAATATTCCGTACATATTGCCTCAGATCTCATATTTTTCAGATTGGCCAATATCTGCCGTTTATGACATGGGGAAAAGTTTTATATTGCTCGAAAACTTCTGAACGGTTCGTGGGCGATATTCGAGGAGCGAAATTTTTAAAATTTTGCAAACGTATGTTGTTCGTAGTTTCGCTGTCTTGTTTACTTTTATGTAATGGTTTCGCTTTATGAATACTTCGTCCAAAACGATGAGAAGATAACTAAAGTTTTATAGCAATATCATGGAGCAAATGTCGTTTATTTCGTGTTTCGGCTTCTTTATTGGACTTTCGAAGATTTGTTATATAAAGTTGATCTAATAGAAAAAATGTGTCCTTTCCCACGTAGGAGCTCCTTCCTGCGGAGGAAAGTTTTGATTGATTCAAATAGTTTTTGAATATATGTTACGGAATATATCAGAGACAGAAATTCGTATTACACATAGAATTATAGTACTTTATGCGTTAAATATATCATAATTATATCGAATGTTATTGGATTGTGAATTGAAATTATTTTAACCAAAATTCTTTTTAATTCAGCAAATAAATGACATAATATTTTGTAACTATTAACAAATAATAATTAATATTATTAAAATTACATTACATTGTATTTTGTGTCTGTAAGAGCTCAACGAAATATATGACATTATTAGGGCCTCGTGACGTCGGCATAGCAAGATTCATCCCCAATTTAACTACCTTTAAATTATGTCGTAGCGGACAAAATGTAACCTATGTTCCTTTGCAAAGTTCAATCTCTATATATGCCAAATTTCAACAAAATTGCATCAGCGATTTTTGAGTGAAAACCTAACAAACAGAGAGTTACTTTCACATACACATACATACAAATTATATTAGTAGGCATATCCTTTTATAAAGAATCTTAACCTTTCCTTAAATTTTATTTTATACTTCTATTTCGTTTTACCTAAATTTTAGCAACATCTTCCTGACCATAAGGTATTATTTATAAGTAGATTAATTATCAGAATTAAAGGGTACCTCCAACCACAGCCATTATTTATTCAGGCCTCTCGTGATAGGCAAAAATTTATGTTGTTGCATTTTGGACTTTATGCTTATACTAATAAGTTATTCAGTTTCCCATATATGTTATCCATTATGCCGTGAGTTAGCCCCGAAATTATTCACAGTACCCGTTCGTAGATGTAGATTAAATTTTAATATTTCAACGCAAGCTGTTTTGGGTGTGTGTTTTTTTTTTATTTATTTTAGTGATTTTCGAGATTAAGCTATTTTTGTAATAATGATCTAATTTAGCATCATCCTCTATATAGCATTTTTCATAGCTGTACCAGGGTTCGCTTATTATTCTTCTTCTTTACAGGTTCCTGATTTTTATCTTACTGCGTTTTTGAACGTATGTTTATATGTATGTATATTCTATTCTTTGCTATGATTAAAAGATTTTAATATATGATTACATTTGTCTTAGTTCTGGGAGTGTTCATGCATTAAGCAAAGAAAGAGAGATCAGCTTATACTGGTAGTTCTTCAATTCGATGGAGCATAAGAAATAATTGATTTTCGATTTTTTTTATTTCTGATAGAAAGCATTCTTCCGTGCCAAATTTCAAGATTCTAGGTCAAAGAGAAGTAATGTATAAGTTTTGATGTATTAGTGACCTAGTTTATGAAAATAACTTTGTTTTCTGTACGCGATAACAATTTTAAAGCGTGATTTTTTTTCTATCATAAGTCCAACAAACTAAAAGATGAAAATAGACATTTGATATGCATTTTAAATAATTACGAATAAATATCTAAAAAAAAAAATTTCGAGACTATATCTATATTTAATACAATCCAATAAGTATCTTTGTATTTGTGTATACTTTTAAGGCTGGTGTTATCGAGAAGATTCTTAGCTATAATAGATTTTTATATATTATCAAGATCGATCAGATATTAGAAGATTCAGTTTTTTTCTTTTCTCTTTTTTTGATGAAAGGATCTAACCAAATTTTATTGGTCTAATCGATTAAAAATTTACTATAGAGTAATTGGACGCTGATAAGCAATACTGTGTCAAGCCACACAGACTTCATTTTGAGAAAATGGCGTCTAAAGTTGTCAAACCTATTCTGAATAAGTATGTTTGAAGAAGTTTATATCCATCTTTTCTTTTCTATTTTGATAAAAGGTGTAATGAATTCAAAGCAAATTGATATATTTAATGTATTATTTGATTAATTTTTTTTTAAAATATATGGGATTATTGTATAAATTGCAAAATATGCAACGCACTTGAAATTCGAAACATTAAATTAAGATACTTTTATTCATACTAATTTAGTTTATATGACTTGAATTTCTTTAATAGTGTTAAATAGGTGACGCAGTATCAAAATACATCAATATTTCCGAATTCGACTTTTTGTCGGTTGACACATTATTGCTTATCAGCATCCAATTGATATTAACATAACACAGTTGATTAACTTTGGCCTAATGTATGGTCGGCACAACATGTTATTTTCTTATATTCCCTTCTATTAGCTATCATCATTTCACACAATCCTTCCTCACTCATGAGTAACAACGTGTTCGTCTCTTCCATCCCCTTCTACCAGCTTTCATCTCAATATACAGTACTTTCTCCCTCATATCACTTTTTACCTAATCCATCCATCTTCTTTTTGTCTTCCCGATCAGCATATCCCCCCAAAGTATATATCACCAATAGAAGAAAAAATATATGAACAGTCGAGCGTTCAATATCCTCCACCTCCTTTTTTGAAGATGGTTAAAGAGTTCGATAAAAGAAGGTTTCACCTCTAAAAGAGCATCACGGAATATAAATAACGTCAAACATTTTCGCATTATTTGTTCACCATCATCGGGCTTTCGCAATTTTTTCATATTTCCTCTAAGGCTCGCTAACAAGGTTCAAATATTTGGTTTTTGCTTCGTTACTGACGTTGCGCATTGATCTGTTGTTAACATCGGAAATTCATGGTTTATATGACATTTTTAAATTAATTCAATTCTTTGGCTTATGGCTTTTAGTTGTGCCAGTTAGGCACATGTTATTTCGCCAATGTCACGTGGAATGGTGAAACACGATGGAGATTGATTGGTGGGGTCGAGAATCCAACCTTGACTAAATTATTAAAACACCCTAAAATAGTGTATTTTTAGATTATATTAAGTGAAATATATGAAGGAAAATATGAAGTATGGAAGGTAATTTTCGAAAAAATTAAAGAACAGAAAATGTTGTATAATTTTTTCGAAAGATTTATCTTTTATTATTTAACTTTTTATTTAGTCCATTTACTATTGATACTACTATGAGCCGAGATGGCCTAGTGGTTAGAACACGTCCATCTCAACTGATGATCGCGGGTTCAAACCCCGGCTAGCACCACTGGTTTTTGAAGTGCTAAATTTGTGTTTAAATTCATCTCGAGCTCAGCTGTGAAGGAAAACATCGGGAGGAAACCTGCATGTGTCGAGAGAAATTCTGACACATGTATATCCGCCAACCCGCAGTGGAGCGGCGTGGTAGATTAAGCTCTGAAATCTTCTCCTTAATAGGAGAGGAGGCCTTTGCCCAGCAGTGGGACATTTACAGGCTGTTACTTTACTATTACAATAAATAAACTTATGCTAATATTATGGGCGGACGGAGGAGTATGAAATTTCGCACACTTATAGTTTATATAGAAAAAGAGCGAGGAATTCTTATGTTTTTAGCATAAAAAATATATTAAACAAAAAAAAAAAACTTTACACACACTACCATGGATTTGACACACAGATGTACATATACATATATTTTCTTTTGTTCATTGTTAGACTCCGTGGTCAAATTGAGAATAGATTATCTGTGGTCAATCTTACGGTCGAATTCCGACCGCTAGGCGACCACTAGTACAAATAAATTTAAAAGTGGTAAATTAATGAATTAATTAGTGTTTTGTTTTCTTTTGTTTCTGTATTGACGATTCAAAAGTGCTTGTAAAAGCCTATTTGACTAAAGCATATTTTGATTTTGTATTTTTGAAATCCATAATCCGAAGCGATATTACTTTCACATAACGTAAACATTCTTATGAAATGACAATTCAAAAACACTTCTAACGGACTATTTGAATAAAGTACAGTAAAGACAGCAGATATCATATTACCTCAAATAGCCAAATCACCCCCACAGGAAACAGCCCAATCCACACCTGATATTAAAAAAAAAACTTTGTAATGATAAATGCTGTTTTAGAATTCAATTTTTGGCTTCCACTGTAGATTTCCCACGAGTGTGTTACGTCATAATGTAGTGGAACACCAGTTTATGAGCCAAGTGCCGTGGAATGTACGGTAATTTATTATTGACATGATATAGTATGTTCACGTCGATCATGAGGGGGAAGATGTTCATGTTGATGCGGTAGACACAGACATAGATGTTAGGAAAGTAAGAAACGGATACAAGAGTCGAGATGGCCTTGAGAATCGAGATGGCTCAGAGGATAGAACATGTTCGTCTCAATTGTTGATCGCTAATTTAAATTTTAAATTTTCAGTAGTCAAATCAGTGTTTAAATTGATCTCGTGTATAGTGAAGGAGAACATCGTGCGCACAACCTGCGTGTGTCACGAAATATGTCGACGCCTGCATTTCCGTCGATGCCCAGTACAGCTGCGTGGTGGATTAATCTCTCAACCTTCTCCTTAATAGGAGAACCCAAAGGTTCATATCCGGGACAAATCCAGTAGGACTTTTAGAAGTTGTTATGTTTTGGTTTCCTAGAATTACGGTCCTTCAAATTATGGGCGCAATATTATGGGTGTCCAGGAGAATTATTAATGTTATGGCTTAAAAATACGCTAGGATACCTTACCATACAAAAGCAAAAGTTTGATGTTACTTGAAGACGTAAACAAACTTATAAATTGGATTCTAAGAAAATATGGTTTTTGGAATTTACTACAGAAGAACTGTTTTCATATAAAAGTTTATATTTTTAATTAAAACATAATTTAATTTTATATACATATTTACTTGTACTTGTATAGGTATACGAATATAAAAGTAGTGTTTATTTAAATCGACAAAAACAATTTAAAATCAATATTTATCACGAGTGGAAACATTTTCAATAGCTAATAGTTCCTCGGTGAAATTGAAGTCGAAATAATCAAGCCTCCATTGTGTTGCCGTTTAAAAAAAAAATACAAAACATATTCATAATATTATTAATACAATATTATATTGATTCTGAACAAAGTAATGTATCAAAATTGGCTGAACCCTATTAAATTTTAATATGGAACAGACGAATATTGACAAAGGTTGTATTAACGTGAACCCTTTGTACTAGAATTTCACAAAGACTTCATTGTTAATTTAAATGTTTCTTATATAATATTATAATTATTTTACTATGTCCCATTCATTTCAAGAGTTTTGTCATCTCTCTCTTATTATAATCTGACTGCAACGTCGTTTTGGACATTCTAAAACATTAATTATAAAGAATAATACCTCATTGAATGTAATAAAATGTACAAAGCTTAAGTTTTTTTTGCCAGATTTATAAGAAACTAGCTAATACTCGCGGTATCACTCGCGTTTATGGTTAATAAGTCACAGTAAAGGTTAAGAGTAACCACTCTTAACCTTTACTGTGACGTAATACAACCACCATAATGTACCTTACATAGTTAGGGCTATTTAACTCAAAAACATTTTTTCAAATCGAATCATTAGTTTTATAGATATATTTGTAACAAATGTAAATAAATCAGCCAAGTGCGTGTCGGGCCACGCACAATGTAGGGTTCCGTAGTTGTCAGAATTGTCAAGATCGGTCAAGCAATCTTCGAGTACCTATTTTCGTAAAAAAGTTTACGACGAACTGGGAATTTCCTTTTTAAGTCAGTTTATACAATATACGTACTTACAATTTTAAACCTTTTATTATTATAAAATTATTTTTAATTTCTCTTTATATTTCGAGACTAAAATATTTTTAATGTAAAATGATTGTTTGAATGTGAATTTTACTAACGATTTTGAACTTTATATGTTCATCGATTATTTATTATTCTAACACTTGTAAAATATACTTAGCGCCGATAATTTTCCTTCCTTATTAGCGCCTATGAAATCTATGGAGATTTGGTTGAAAACTTCATAAGCGCGATTCAGAATCACTCGCGACATGTTTTATTGAGACATTGTTTTATACCTTATTTTATACCTTATTTTATATTTCATTTTAATTTAAACTTATTAATATTTATATAATGTGATGCTTTAAAAAGTGAAGTATTTATTTTTACTTAGATCATCTATAACTCGATAACCATAAGAACCCACATAGCCGTGATAATTTTCCTTTTAAATTCATTACATGTACCACTATCGTGAATTTTTTCATGTTTTTAGACGCAGCAGTTTAGTGGGTAGAGGGGGGGGGACACTTGACTCTAAGAAAAATTAACACTTCAAAGCTTATTATTTCGGAAACAGTTCGTCGTTCGGAAAAATGGTTTTCCCACACCTATAACATTTTTAAAAGACCTATCTAACGATACCCCACAACATGGGATAAATGAGAAAAAGAATGTTGGTCTCTCTTAACACATAGGGAAGACACCCTGAAAAAAAATATTTTTAAGATTTTATTGTACAACTTTCTCGGCGTAATTCATATGTATACTCATACCGAATTACAGCTTTCTGGTGTGAAGGGTTTCGGAGCAAAGCCGCGGACAGACAGACAGACGGACAT
This sequence comes from Hypolimnas misippus, assembly GCA_037950945.1. NCBI lineage: Eukaryota > Metazoa > Arthropoda > Insecta > Lepidoptera > Nymphalidae > Hypolimnas > Hypolimnas misippus. The sequence continues at coordinate 15,543,177 of JBBEEQ010000032.1, forward strand.
GGCGAAACTATAAGGGTTCCGTTTTTTACTACGGAACCCTAAAAAGTAATGTAACATTCTAATATTCGATTTAGAGCATAACGTTACAATATATTGCCTCACTGACTAAGGATCGTTAGTTATTTTGATAATGTCTGACGAAGCGGTCATACTTTTTGGTGCGCATTTACACATTGTGTCATGGGTGTTATGAATTGTATAAGTACATGTCTCTAGAGAATGATATGGATGCTGATAAGCAATAATGTGTTCACCCACAAAAAGTCAAAATCTGAGATATTGATGTATTTTGATACTGTATCACCTATTTAACATTATTTAAAAAGTAAGGTCATATAACGTAAAAAAGTACGGAAAAAGTTTCCTAATTAATTGTATCGAATTTCAAGTGCGTTCCATATTTTGCAATTTATACAATAATCTTATATATTAAAAAAAAAAAACTTTTTATTAGATAATATATTAAATATATCAATCTGCTTTTAATTCATTATAACTTTTATCAAAAATTAAAGAAAAGGTGGATATATTCTTCTTAAAACTTATTCGTTAAGAATTGTTTTAATATGTTTAGACGCCATTTTCTCAAAATGAAGTGCGTGTGGTTTGACACAGTATTGCATATCAGCGTCCATATAAAATAACTATGTAACCTAATAACAGATATGTCGTAAGTAGTTAGGAAAGTTGTGACTGTCATAAATGGATGCTGATAAGCAATAATGTGTCAATAAACAAGAAATCAAATTTTGATATATTGATGTATTCTGATAATACGTCGAGTATTTAAGGTTATTCAAAAAAATCGAGTTATGTAAACAAAATATGTACCAAAAAAGTTTCTTAATTTAATGTTTCGAATTTCAATTATGTTCCATATTTTACAGCTTATACAATAATGCCATATATTCGCAAAATTTACTATTAGATAAATCTTTTTGTGATACCAAGCTGTTTTTAATTCGTTATAATTCTTATTAAAATAAAAAAAAAAACATAAATTTGTCTTTAAACAAATTTTTTACGAATAGGTTTGACTTAGCCATTTTCTCAAAATGAAGTCCGTGTGGCTTGACACAGTATTGTTTATCAGCGTCCAAATAAACCACTGGCAGTAAATTCTCAAAGTGTAAAGTAATGAGAAATAACTTATTTAAATCTTTATGATAATCTAAATGCAAAACCTAGATGTGTAATTCTCGCCTAATGTTCTCCTCATTCTCAGATGTGATGCTCGTATCTAAACCTACCTTATTTCAATTTTGAATTATTCCGACGAAATTTTGTTTTTTTTTTTTTGTTTGAAAGTGTACTACGTGTTATTTAATGAAATAATTTAAAAAGTTGTACTCGGCACCAAAATGTTGTACGAAATATGATTCATATTTTGCTCTTTAGTTTATATTGTAGAAAGGAAGGCATGTACTGTCTACGTGATATTAATCACATATTACATATTTATATAAAATCGATCTTCACGTAGTAACATCGTAATAAATTATTATTTTAGGTAATATGAAAATCTAATATCCCTCGCACTCGTTACCAAAGGCCAAGTATCGCATAAAATTTCATAACAGCTTGTCGCACGTGTTACAACATTATAAGTTTAATTAAGCCGCCATCTTTATTGAATTACTAGTTGGTCCCTGTGACTCCGTCTGCGTAAACTTCCTTACCCTATTTCATCCTCTTTGCGTTTTAATTTCTGAACACAAAGTAACTTACACAAACTGCAAGACCCATAGATATTGTTAGTGCCTTCTGCTTGCAACCGGAACGTTATTCAAGATACCAACTAAGAAACCGTTGGCGGTAGTTGTAAATAATATTTTCTAAAACCTCAAATAGACAAATGTCACTTTAGTCTATCCGTGACCACGAACGCTGCAAAGTGCTCGAAACGTCGGGATGATAAAAATAGTTAATATACGCGATTTCAGTTAGTAATAATTGCGAAAATCTAAGACAATGTTATTTGTATATTACAATGCATAAAAGCACTTTTTAAAAAAAAGGAACAACTGATTTCAAAAGCAAAATACATTATTTTATTTACTTGTATGACAACCTTATTCCAGATATTTTGATTTTAAAACTACAGAATCGATTTTGATAAACATTCTATGGGAAGTACATATATACAAAAAAAGTCCTCGGCAAAATGATAATTCCTCAGTTTTGGAAAGCGTGTAAAAGAAAAAGAAAAATCTTTAAAAAAATATTTTGTCACTAAAACAGCTTATGCAGAGTAGCAGTAGAATTAGGTTTAAAGAACTTAATTCTTAATGAGACAATAAATACAAAGTCACTTGTTTGAGAACATTACTGGAATTTACATGTAATAATTGGATGCTGATATACAATACTGTGTCAAACCACACAGTCTTCATTTTGAGAAAATGGCGTCAAAAGATTTCGAACCTATTCTTAACACATCTGTTTGAAGAAGCATATATCCATCTTTTCTTTTCTATTTTGACAAAACGCGTTATGAAAAATATAAAAGATAAATTATTATAGCAGATAGGCTAATAAAGATTTTTTTCTAATAATAAGTTTTTCAAATACATTAAATTATTGCATAACCCAAAATATGGAACTTACTTCAATATTCGAAGCATTTAATAAAGAAACGTTTTTTTCCGTACTTATTTAGTTCAAATGACTTGAAAATTTTTGTGTACTGTAAAATACGAAATTCATTATCAGAATACATCATTATCTCTAAATTTGATTTCTCTCTTTGTGGGTTGACACATTATTGCCTATCAGCATCCAATATTCGTCGTACCATAATATTAAGTTCACCCACTCCACGCATTAGCTCGTAAGATATTGAGCAAGTTGTGTTTTAAATGCGTTAAGTGCACCTTTTTATATGAGAAGGTATTTTATTATGAAGCTGTGCTCTTTCAACGGTAATCATTTTTGCTATAATTGTTTCGGGTCTTCGGTAAAATCAAAAAGCTAGCTCGACGGTTGCTACGTTCAGTAATGTGTTTAGTCAATGTTATACTAGTATGAATGCTCTTGTTAAGGGATTTTCGAATTAAGATACATACATTATAAATATATAGTTGTTTAACGTTCATTATTTTGGTGTCTTTATAAATTTTATTTGGATATTAGATGCGGGTAGTTAAACAGTAGTTTTACAATTAACAAATCAAATAAGAAATAATACAAATTATTTACCCACATACACAAACACACATACACATATTTATTTTAGACTAGCTTTTGCCTGCGACTTCGTCCGCGTTTTCGTCGTTTTTCGTAAAAAAAGTAGCGTATGTCCTTCATCAGGGTTCAGTGGTTTTGATGTGACAGACAGATCGTATTTTGGTAGGGAAATATAATATGTCAATCGACAATACTTAATTTCTATGATTTTTTTATTGAATAGGTAAAAATGTTAACTTTTTTAAATTAGGGATGAGTGAGAGTCTTATAAACGTAAAAGTAAACAAATATATTCAGAATGCTTCGAACTGCTAAGCTATCAGGAGTTACACGTGTTATTGTGAGTCAACCATAAAAGATAGACATTTGCTATTGCGGGATACTTTTTAGAAAATTTTATGTAGAATATTTCTGTCATACATAATTTCTATGTAACTTTAACCATTAAGGCTGCATACGCGACGGAAGCTTAAAAATTGGAGTAACGTCTCCCGTTTTCCCAAAGTTTCCCTTCACTACTCAGCTCCTATTGGTTCTAATGTAATGAAAAGTATACTATAACCTGCCCAGGAGTATGAAGAATAATTGTACTAAGTTTCGTTAAAATCCGTCTAGTAGTTTTTGTTTCTATAAGGAACATACACACAGACAGACAAACAGACAGACAGACAAAAATTTTATTGCATTTTTGGCATCAGTATCGATCACTAATCACCCCTTGATAGTTATTTTGAAAATATATTTCATGTACAGAATTGACCTCTCTACAGATTTATTCAATCTAAAAATCAATCTAAAAATACAAACATATAATAAGAGGCACACAAAAACTTATCATACACATAGACACAATTATTTGAACGTCTCTTTCTCTTTATACCGTAAACTTGTGCCGTAAAAATGTCAGCATATATCAAAAGTTTAATTGCTTTAACGATAGTTTTGTATTCAAACCGAAAAATCCTTACACTCGGAATTATTTCTTTTTTTTTTGTTTGTGTTTAGACATTTTAGGCTTCGGGGACAGACAGGTTGGCGTAGTGGTCACTGCAACTGACTGAGCGCACGGCAAACGTCTGTATTATCCATATAGATGTTTGTCGTGATCTGGGTGTTTGTGTTTGTGTTGTGTGTTTCCGGACCCCCGACACAAGATCATGACATTGTGATACATACACATCTACCTAGCATTTTTCCCCGTTATACCGGGGTCTGCTTTCTATTCTAGTCCAGATTTTGACGAGTTACTGATTTTTACACAGAGCGACTGCCATCTAGCCTCTGCAACCTCTGAAGGCCAGCCAGTAACCATTTTAGACAAGAATAATTTCCCTATTACGAGTTACGATTATTATTAGGTGATTGTGATAACAACTGGGACCGACAGCTTTACGTGCTCTCCGAGGCACGGCGGGGAGACCCACAAGTACACAGACCTAGAAACAAATATTTATATAAATACAAATATCTGTCCCGAGTGGGGATCGAACCCGCAACCGTCGGCGTTAGAGGAACATTCAGTACCCCTACATCAGAGCGGTCGTCTTTGTAATGCGCTTATTAATATTTCTTTCCTAAGTTATTTGTTTTTATTATGCTAAGAACAGTTTCTAATGGTAAATTGCTTTGTATGGGGACTTTACATCTTACTGCTTTAATCAAACGCTAGCGTGGTTCAGAAATAATATTTCTAATTTGAAATTGGACCTCTATTACCTTTAAAAAAGCTATTTTTGTATACCAGTATATGACTATATGTATTTATTTAATTCGAATCTCGGAAATGGCTCGAATGATTTTTATTAAATTTAGTATGCAGGTTTTGTGGACGATAAGTTGATCTAGTTAGTTTTCTTTCAAAAAACGTCGTTTTATCCGTGTTTACATTTTTTTATTATTTATTACAAAATCAAAATAGAATTCCCGAAAAACATGATATACCAAAAACACAATACCGGCTAAAACTCGGTTATCCATACTTCTGCTTATTCTATAGATAGTGGTCGTATCCTGTGATATCGATAATCTATACTAACATTATAAAGAGGTCAAGAGTAATCTCAAAAACTACTGATCTGATTTGAAAAGTTATTCATGTATTATACAGACAGTTTATTGAGGAAGGTTATAGGCTACACCACATCACGTTATGACTAATAGAAGCGAAGCAGTAATTATAAACACGAGTGAAACCACGAGGCGCTAGTTTGTATATAAATTTTACTTAATATACCAACTGGGAGCAACTCGCTTATCAAGAGTTAGTGTAAATAGTTTGCCAATATCAAACTTTGTGATGAATTGAAATTCCTTTACACCCAAAGACACACCAGACAATCTCATTATGTTCAGTTTTTCATATACATTTACATTGACATTATGTACAATAGCCGAATACTTTGGCAACAATTTCCATACAACATGTGATAGAGGCGAACATTTTCCATACGAAATTCCAGTCGAAACCAGTTTACGCTTGTTATGAAGTTATTTGCGAAATCAACTGTTCGGACTCCGTCTGTTGGTGAAGGGTGTCAGTTTTTTACGTTTCATTTCTAAACGTTCCTTTATTTTTAATATTAAAAGTTTATTCGTAAATTTTTTTTTTAGCATAACTTTTAGGCGAGAATAATATGTGTAATTTTTACTGTCCTTACTGACGTAAAAAAACTATGTAACCCGGAAACAGTTACCTATAAGTTATGGAAACTGTTGCTATCAAAAATAAAGGAAAGTAAATTCTTTCAGGTGTAAAGCAATGACAAATAACTTATGAAATCTTTGTGATATTCTGAGAGTTAAACTTGTACATGTAATACACGCATTAGAGATATGTACTGTAATAGGATTCAGGAGTGGGTATAACTACATATTATTAAAGTGTTTTTTACGTGAGAGGCTACTAAAAAAAAAGTCTTTATTCGACACGTATGTATGTACATATGTATGTTTATATAGCCGCTATTTTCTTTAAAAACTTAAGAGAATTAATGTTTTTAAGTTTTATTAATAAAAGTTAAATAATCTTAAATGTACAGTTCGAATTTTAAGTTTATTAATGTCTTACGTAGAAGTGTAAACTACATTGTTTGTTCTCTTCTATACTTATATTATAAAGAGGTAAAATTTAAAGGTTATAGGCTATATTACATCACACAAAACTCATAGAAGCAAAGCAGAAACCATTTATTATCTAACTCTTATGTGTGGCTTAAAATACGCCATATTTTTCTGCTAAATAAGACGAGTAAAGAAAAATAGACTCTACATTGCTCAAGTTGCCATTATTCAAACTTTATTGTCTTCGCCTTGCTTGATATCGAACTGACCAAGCATTTATTGCAGTCAATGAAATATGCAACATGAAATGTCGAGCTGGGAATGTTACAATTGAACTAACAATGACTTAATAGACATCAGAAATTACTTTAGTGTGAATGTATTAAACCATAAAATATTTCGGATATTGTTAATCGAGTTAAAAAAAGGAGAAGGTTCTTAACTCGTAGTTCTTAGCTCGTAGATTTTATAATGTTTTTTATCTTATAACTTTTTCGTTTCTTGTTTAAAAGAATATGCTTTCAGATTGTTCCCATAGAGATTACATCGAAATCGTTTTAGTAATATGGTTTTAAACGCATCATCACACTTAACAGCCCCCATTCGCGTGACCTTGTGTCGGGGGTCCGGAAACACTCACAAAACTAACACAAACACCCAGACCACGACAAACATCCGTATGGCCAATATAGACGTTTGTCATGAGCGGGGATCGAAACCGCGACAGTTAGCACTTGAGTCAGTTGCAGTGACCACTGCACCAACGTGTCTGTCAAAAATTTTAATAAATCCAAATAACTAGTAGAAGTATTCAGGTAGTTATTTAAGTAAACTTAATTGTTTGCTTTTGTAGTCGGTTCTCTAGTTTTAAAAAGTCTTATATAAAATAGTCGTAATGAAATATTTACAATGTTTAATCTCAAGCACCACACGCTTGCCGAGAGCCGAGATGGCCTAGTGGTTAGAACATGTCGATCTCAACTAATAATCGCAGGTTCACACCCCGACGAGCACCGGGCATTTTTCAAGTGGTAAATTAGTGTTTAAATTCATCTCGAGCTCGGCGGTGAAGGAAACATCGTGAGGAAACCCGCATGTGCCGGGAGAAATTCTGACACATGTATATCCGCCAAGCCGGAACAGCAGCGTCGTGGATTAAACTCTAAATCTTCTCCTTTGTCCAGCAGTGGGACATTTACAGGCTGTTACTTTACTTTTACTTTTGTCGCACGCTTATTATAATAAAATGATTTTTCACGCTGTGTATTTGTTATATTTTCACGCTGTAACGAATCAACGTAGTTAAGTGAATTTTTAAAAGTTAAGTATATTATAAATGTTGTGTTTAATTACTTTTACTGCGTAACTAATGAATAATATAAATTAACAAAGTTTAAATTATACCAGACTTCACCAAAAACCATTAAAAATTCAACCGAATTACCAAAGACTCGAGTCTAAAAAGCTTACCTTAAATTATCTTTAATCCCAAGACGATAAGATCTCGGAGTGAAAATAAGTAAATAGTAACATTTTTCAAATACATCATTCTTAAAACGGCTCGAAAGAATAAGATGTTAAAATACGCTCGTAAGTGTATTTTAACTTGCAGAAGACATTTCAGAAAATAATGTCAAGATTTATAATATTTTAATTGTTGGCTACCAACACTTTTAAGTAAATCATTCTTGCTCGCGATTCGGAGTAAATCTTTTCTTTAAAAAATTTTAAAACTAAAAACCGTATTTCTTACTTAGATATTTAAAATAAAGCGAAGTGAATCTGTTTCACTTGCTTCTTTACATTTTAATATTTGTATTGTCGCGAAATTCGTTTAATAATATACCAATAATATTCTATATATGTTTATAATTGCAAAATTCGACCCCATAGGTAAACGAGTGTTGAAATTTTATGACCTAACGTATGTGCTTACTAAGACGAGATTTAGCCAAACTCGACCCCTAATGGGTTTGGTGCTGTCCAACAGGGGTTGAAAGTCTGTAAGAGGAAGTCCTATAATAAGCGTGAGTGAAATAAATCGCGAGGGGCTGCTAGTAAATAAATATAATAAACAAAAAAATTGTAATTAGTAACTTAATAATTTTAAACAGTAATTTGTGATAAAAAAATCATTTATATTTAAGTTAATTTACCTCATTAAAGCTATAAATTTTCTTCAAAATGGCTTCTCAAATAAACGCATTACACTCAACGGCCCTCATTAAGATGACCTTGTGTCGGGGGTCCGGAAACACACACAACACTAACACAAACACCCAGACCACGACAAACATCCGTATGGCCAATACAGACATTTGCCGCGAGCGGGGATCGAACCCGCGACTGTTAGCGCTACAGTCAGTTACAGTGACCACTGCGCCAACGTGTCTGTCAAAATTTGTTTTGATCTAGATATTACGGAAGATTTTTTATTCCTACTAAAAATACAGACAAAAAATAATACATATATGTCGTAGAAATCGATTCTATGTCGGAGGCCATGAACCGAAACATAATGACCACGACAAACTGACAGAACCTATACAAATTTTTGTTCCTAGCGGTTCACTCGTGTTTTTGGTTACTACTTCACTCCTATGAGTTATATCGTGATGTGATATAGACTATAATCTTCCTCGATAAACGAGCTATCCAATCCAAAAAGAATTTTAATCGGATCAATCGTTTCAAACATTACTACCTACATACAAACCAAATTTAAACTCTTTATAATATTATTACAGATAAGTAAATATTGAATACTATTATTTTATACTGCAGACTATAGATGTGGACAGTGCACCATACTCTCGGTATAGTTCATAGTTGAAACTTTATAATAGACTAGCTGGTGCTCGCGACTTCATCTGCGATGTCTGTGATGCCTACGTCATATTAGCTTTATACATGCAAATTCTCAGCCCGATCGGTTTAAAATTGACAAAGTTTCTTAGAAACTTTTATCCCCTATTTTATTCCCTTGGGTGTAGAAATTATCAAAATCCTTTCTTAGCGGGTGCCTACGTCATATCATATATCGGATGCATAATTTCAGCCCAATCCAGTGTTTTGGGCTGTGCGTTGATAGATCATTATGTCAGTCAGTCACCTTCAAAGTATTAAGACAGATTTTCAAACCAAATTTAGTGCGCGTAAAATTACATGCAAAGGCAAATTCTTCAAACAAAAAAACTTGTAGGGATGTGACATCCCACGAACGTTGTATAAGTTTTCCTTAAACTTCATCGAAACCAAGGGGTAAAATGCCTTTAGCGAAGTTTCGTCGAATTCGCATATTTGCAAAACTTGGCTGTACTTTGAAACTTGTCATACATATGTCAAATTTTCAGTCACAGAATACTTCTCGTATTTACCCGCGGCAAAACTGGGAGAGTCTATCATGTGTTTGCGGTGGGAACTTGTGTCTATATTTGAATGCTGATGAGCAATAATGTGTCAACCCACAAACAGTCGAGTTCAGAGATAGTGATGTATTCTAATAAAGCATTCATATTTAATAAGTACAAAAAAATATTTTTTAATTTTATATTTTAAATATTGAAGTATGTTTTATTATAAAATCTGGTTTTAATCATTATACCTTTTATCAAAATAGAAAAGAAAAGATGGATATATACTTCTTCAAATAAATTGATTAAGAATATGTTTGATATCTTTAGGCGCCATTTTCTTAAAATAAAATCCGTGTGTTTTTCATTCATCATCGTGTCATTTGTATGTAAGTTTTCTCGAAAAACTTTAAAATCATTTGTTCTTACGGAATAATTATATTTTTAAGTTCTACGTTAACCTAACCTTAAAACAGCTGTGGATGTCAAAAATAACTTGTTTTATGTGTAAAGCGACGAAAAATAACTTATGTAAATGTTTATTAGTGTAATTCACGTCTAATACATTTCTTGGGATCATTTTGTGTCGTTCCTTAAAAATGTGTCACTTCTTTATACTAGTAGGGTACTACAGTACGCCTTTCTTTTTCTACCTAATTAATATTTAATATATATTTTTACATTGCTTACAATTTTTTTTTTATATCAAATGCGTGTATTGTGTAACTCAGTCAGTCTTTTATATAATCGTTGCACTGACTTAGCACTTTCCTATCAATATTTATATGTCCCTCTGCTAAGAAAAATCTCTTCTAATATGAAAAAGATTCTAAAAGATTATCTGATATAGTACATGTCACGATTTTACGACAAATGTTCTCTAGGCTTTTATTTTCCTTCAGAGCATAACATTAATTTAAACACAGTTTAGGCAAACTAACTTAAATGTCAGGATTTAAACTGCCCATCAGCTGAATTCGACGTGACCTATTCACTGGTACATTGGCTTTCTAACCGCCTGACTGATTTTAAATAAGGCCTTTAACCAAACGTATTTTAATACCTAAATTCTCTTTTTCTTTAACATTCAAATAACGCTTTGTTAAATTGATAAAACGTTTTCGTATTTAGTTTACGAAACCATCGTCGATTAGCTTTTATCTAAACAGTAAACAATTCATTGAATTTAGTATTCGATCCCGTGTTTAGAGATTTGCATGCGCGATTGATTTTACGTACAAGTTTTGGATCATAGATTAAAACATATGCAGATATGACATATGTATTAAATTCATTTTATCTATACTAATATTATAAAGTTGGAGAGTTTGTTTGTTTGAACGCGCTTATTTTAGGAACTTCTAGTTCGAATTAAATAATTATTTTTGTGCTAGATAGTTAATTTATTGAGGAAGGCTATAAGCTGTACTGCATCACGCTACGACTCAGGAGAAAAGACCATAAACGCGAATGATACCGCGAGGGGCAGGGGTTGTCTATGATTTATTTGAGTGTATTTGTTTTTTAATGATTCTGAAAATCAAGTTTATTATGTTCTGGTGATGTTAGATACAGTTATGATACAAAAGTGTTTTAAAAAGTGCCTTTGAATAAAGCATATAGGGAGTTTGGGTTTTAAGTTATTAAATAAATAAATGACAAAAAAAAACGGTTTTGTAATTATTTAAGTTACCAGATGATGTGGACAACCACATGATCATCTGGTAACTTCCATATTTTTTTCATTTCACTCATATTATTTAAAGACTCTTTTGGGTGTCTATTTACTTTACTTTACTTTTTTTTAAACAAACATTGTTGTTCTTCGATAAACTGGCGCGGTAAATTGGTAAACATAATTATCTCAATTCTTTTTCCACACATTTTCCTTTAATAACAACCTCTTGATTGTTTTCGATTTTTAAGCTCTTTTACTATTGCCCGAATCGAACATACGACTTTTAGTTCACGCGTCCCATCTATTAAACCATTTGGCTTTAGAAAATAATAATTATACCTAATACCACATCTCTTCGTGCCGTTACCGGCTTAGAGAACCAATAGCATCAATTATGCAAAATTTCCGGCTTTCAATAAATACCTTTGGCTAAATTGTAAATTTACAATTTCCGATGTATTAGCTTCGCCATATCACGCATCGCTTACCGTTCTCTGGATACAATCGTTATTTATTAAGCTGTGTACACATTGCGTTTGGTCGCGATTATTGTGAATTAGAGTCTAAACAGCTGAACACACTATTTGTTGCGGTGCAGTTAAAAATAGACCCTACTTAGAAAGCGCATACACGTCATTGAGTGCTATAAGTTAACGAAGTGGTCACTGCGTTTGAGTTAACGCTAAAGTAGATCCGATATCCGATCCGATATCCCCGCACATGCCAAATATCTACTACTGTAGTATTGTGTATGTGTCTAGAGCCCTGAACTGTTTCAGGGATCTAGAAACATACACAGCACATCACACAGATCATGGGTTCTTAGTGATATATTATTATATTATTACACGTGAATCTATACGAAAGTTGGAAGATGCCTAATTATAATTTGCATTCGGTGTGCTTTAGCCGTAACAATTAAACGATTACGTTAAAATGAAAACGTGTACTGAAAATTTCAAATTTAATTCTAAGAATGACAATTTTTGGTAGATATTTTTATTGAGAGTGTAGACTAAAAATGTTTGCGCCGACTTCCAAAGCATTTATTCTATATATCGATTAAAGTTATTTCGATTTAAACCCAAATTACTCGACCGATTTTAATTAAAATTCTTTGGAAGCAAACTGAAAATTTACTCTTTTAAATACATAACATAAAATTCGATTCATAAAATGGAGTTCTGAATTAACAAACAGTTAAAAAAAAACCTAGAAGTTTGTTGACAAGGCTAAAATATTTTATTGTGAAATTCTTTAATAACTATGTAATTATTTCATGGATTGGTATTTGATAATATCTCTTGGGAAATTACAGAGTTCAGCACACTGCTAGACAGAGACGTATTTATCTATTAAAAATTATATTTCGACTTGTCAAGTAAACAAAACATATGATACGATAAAGTTTAGATTTTGAAATTTCAACAGCAATATTTATTTTGAATATTCCTAAATTCGTTTTGACTAATTGTTAGATCTGTACATGTCTCTGTTAACTCTAAAACAACTAACCGCAGAATAGAGAAATTTTGTATATAGAGTTTTTGCGGCTTCTAATTGAGTATTTTTTTAGTTGCAATCAACTACGTTAATAGCGAGCTTCACTCGAAGGGAAAAATATATCTTTTTTATATAAAATTTAACAATTTCTTTATTTTTCTAACAAGAATACTATAAAATATACGTTATACATATATTCAGATAAGGATGCTAATTATTACATAGTTTCAGTTTTTAATATTTAACATTTTGGTAGTTAAAGACAGCATTTTAGTAAAGAAATTGTTACATTTTTGCTACAAAAGAAAAGAAAAAATACTGAGATTATAACTGTTTAACAATATAATATCCTCAGACTCAAATTCAACAACTAATATTGTATTCAAATAAAACTATAAGCCTAAAATTTATACAAGAATAATAATTAAACAGAAATTTTGTATGAGCGAAGAAAACTAAGCCAATGAATCTATTTTAAAAATCATCGTACTCTTTGAATGGTACATTATTTTAGACGCTCAACGGCTATTTTAATAGATATATACGTATCATTAAAAAAATCTACATTCACGCAATCGGAGCCACGAGAAAACTAATGACATTTTATTCCTCTATTCAATTAAATGTATTACAGAACACCAATTCAATAATAACACATTCAAATAAAACGATAGGCTTAAAATGCTACACAATTTCCATTCAATTCAATATTCAGAATAAACGTCGTACAAATTAGATGCAAATATGATTTATCCTATGATTTGTTACAAACAAAACTGCGTAACGATATCGAACGGTTTAGCGGGGAATTGTTTTGTATGCTAATATAGAGTTCAGCGTTCAGATAATAGAAGTACTTTTAAACTGACTTTTGTAAAGACTACATCACCTGAACATACTATAGATAATAATTTTGTAATTGTTTAATAGAAGTTGCTATGAATTTCACATCGCGTCTACGCACAGGCCACGTACCAATTTTTACATCGCCAGCTACTGTCTAACTACAAAATCAAAAAATCAAAATCAATATATGCTTTATTCAAGTAGGCTTTTACAAGCACTTTGGAATCGTCAATACAAAAACAAAAGAAAACTAAACACTAATTAATTAATTAATTTACCACCGGTTCGGAATGTAGATTCTACCGAGAAGAGCCGGCAAGAAACTCGATAGTTACTCTTTTTAAAAGTTACATACATTTATGAGTTACAAATATATTAAATACCCTGTGTGAATCCAGCTTATACTAAATCCAAGCATGTTTATCATCTATATAATCTTGAACAGAATAATATGCTTTAGCTACTAAGGATTTTTTAATATGTACTTTAAATTTATTTTTTGTAAACTGTAACACTTTCTGCGGAATTTTATTATAAAAACGAATACCTTGCCCCAAGAAGGTAACATTGACTTTGCGGAGTCGAAACTTCGGCGTAATAAGTTTATCTTTTCTTCTCGTGTTAATACAATGCCTGTTACTGTTTTTATCAAAAGAATCAATGTTACACACAACAACACCCCAATGTTCATTGCTACTTCAACAAAATATTTTTATTTGAAACCAAGTGATTTTTGGATATTATTGTTTAAATTAGAATGAAAAAGACACAATAATCGTTCAAGACGCTTTCGCTTTAAAGAAACTAAGCTAAGAAAACCTATTAATAAATGAATAAAGTCGTCAATATAAAACTTTAACATATTCTTTAAAATCTATATACATATACTGTTTATTAAGTCCGTTATAGCCTAAAAATTTTATTTTGGTGAACGAAGTATACTGCGGTAGAGCCTAGCTCACTGACTACAGCATGTCGACGAGGGCCACACTCTCACAGAAAACAGGCGTAATGTAACTAATATAGCGTGCATTTCAAATCATGAGTGAGAAATTCAAAAGTTTACCCCCTTTCCACACTTCTATTTCATTTCAAAAGACAACAACCTAAAAGAACAGAAGTGATGTAGCAGTCACATTTACAATTGGAAGAAGCTATTGTCTAACATAAAAATAATTGTAATATGGTAAAAATCGATATAGTATCGACAGACGCGTTGGCGCAATGGTCACTGCAACTGACTAAAGCGCTAACGGTCGCGGGTTCGATCCCCGCTCACGGCAAACGTGTGTATTGGCCTTACAGATGTTTGTCGTGGTCTGGGTGTTTGTGTTAATGTTGTGAGTGTTTCCGGGACCCCCGACACAAGGACATGAGATCTTAATGGGGGCCGTTGAGTGTGATGCGTTATTGAGTATAAAAAACTTATCATCTAGGATATACTGAAAAAACTACATATATTTTTTAAACCATTCTAATCATACTCGTGAATTACACTAACAAAATCATTACACCCAAAAATCTTCACGATTCACGATGCACAGCCCAAACATAATGAAAAACACTAAAATATTCTCCAATTACACAGCAACGTATAAAAATAAAACAACCTAATAGAAAGCAAACAATTTTAAGCATTTCATTCACAGAGCTGGCAAAGAAAGTTAAAATTAAAAGAGAGTTATAAACGTTACTTTGTGTAACTCAAATAAAATGTAGTCGCAGTATAGCGACTCCACACAATACATTTAACACTAAGAAAGAATTATACGGGAAAAAATGTAGTCAACTTTTGTGCCCGTCGAGATAAAAACTTTATTAAGTTTTGTAATGGCTCCGCGACTTTCCAGACAACGTGCATATTGCTGGTTGGCTTTTCATTTTCATAGGCCATTGCTGCTGTATTCTATACAACAAATATGATTAAATCGTTGAGTGGAATGTGAATTGTTAAACATTGTATTAATATTAATGGCCTTTTTCAAACGATTTCAAAAAGGAGGTTCTCAATTCATAGTATAAATATTTTTAACGCTTGTTATATCAGAGTTCCGTCATCTATGAACCGATTTTGAAAATTGTTATCTATATATTAATAAGTGAAACAAAAAATATGTACCCCATTGTTTATATAGCGGTGAAATACATAATTTTTGTGTGTATGTATACTAACTGTCTCTTGCAGTTTCACTCGAGTGTATGGTTACTGTTTCGCTCATATGAGTCGTAGCGTGTTGTAATATAGCCTATAGCCTTCCTCAATAAATAAACTATCTAACACAAAAATAATTTTTCAATTCGATCCAGTAGTTCCTGAAATTAGCGCGTTTGTTTAAACAAGCAAACTCTTCACCTTTATAACATTAGTATAGATGTATGTATATGTTTGAATTTTCTTTCAGCGCGCGCAATATTTCATTCCGAAACAGAATATACCTACACAAACTTAAACTCATGAAGTCAAAGTCTTAGACGCAGTATAATTGGAGACTCTTTTGTATCGTGTGTCCGATACAAGAAACTATTTGTTTTCAATTGCTTCCACTTGACACAAATGAATAGGCGATCAAAAGTGCTCGGTGTAGGCGACTGGAAATCAAGTTTCGTTTGTGCAGCGTCTTACAGTCGCTAGGTTATCTCAAGATTAATAATAATGATATATTTTTAACTTAATTGACTAAAATTGAAAATTAAAAAAAAAACATTCTATTTATTGAAATTATTTTAACGAGCCCCAACAAGATACTTTTGCTGGAAGTAGGTGAGGAGTTGTGTATCCTGTCGATTCCAGAAGACGCTCAGATCCTTTCAACAATCATAAAAAACTGACGACTGACGTTTGAACAGGTTCTTAAATTATCGCTAAGGACCATTCTGATTACATCAAAATTTAAACAAAATAACCGAATTATTATCGTTCCATTTATCAGGGATCTACATTGCCACATACAGACAAATATAGACTCTTATAAAATCCTTCTTTTCGGTCGAGAGTTAAAATAAGTGACAAACGCGTAAGTGATCATCGTAACCACGATCATTTACTGCAAAAAGAGAAAGAGATGAAGAAGAGAAAGCATATAATGAAATACCTAAATTTTACTTTATGACTTCATAAACTATGGCTTGAAAACAAGAAGAAACATTATGACGCATTAACATTCTACTGTAGCATTGACCAAAGAGAGACGGTATAATTTTTACTCCCAAAATATAAGTTCGATATTCACCGTACACTGAATATCGGTATTATAGCGCAGCGGTTCTCAAACTGTTGCCCGTCGAATATAATATTACGTTAAATATACAAATAAATAAAATATTACAATTTGATTAAGAGCCATAAAAACCGTAAAATAAACTAATACGATGATATGAATGTTCAATTTTCTGAGTGCATGGCTTAACAGATTTGAGATGTTATTACGAATAAATATAGCTTGTTGATAATGAATATTAATAATAATAAATGCACAATACTCAACGGCCTTATTAAGATCCTATAATCCTAAGTCAGGTGTTTGAAAACACACAAAATACAAACACAAACACCCAGACCGCGACACACCTACGTACAGCCCATACAAATGTCTGTTAGATCGTATTCGTCATTGTGAGTTGTCACTTCGTTCTCAGATTTTATTTGAATTCCTATCCAATCCATAGTTAAAATGTAATGATACAATAAATGGACGCTGATAAGGAATGTGTCAAGCCACCTGGACTTCATTTTGAGAAAATGTCTTCTAAACATGTCAAACATATTCTTAACAAATTTGAAGACGTACATATATAGCCATCTTCTCTTTTCTATTTTGTTAAAATTTATAATTAATTAAAAGTAGATTGGTATACGAAAAACTTTTATCT
The DNA here is from genome assembly GCA_037950945.1 of Hypolimnas misippus. Taxonomy (NCBI): domain Eukaryota; kingdom Metazoa; phylum Arthropoda; class Insecta; order Lepidoptera; family Nymphalidae; genus Hypolimnas; species Hypolimnas misippus. The sequence continues at coordinate 15,560,673 of JBBEEQ010000032.1, forward strand.
AATAATAAGTGTCTCGAATATGTTCGACTTCTGCGTACTGCAAAATATTGAGCTCACTTCAATATTCGAACCATTAATTTAAACAACTTTTTTTCGTACTTATTTAATTTAAATGACTAGATAATTTTTTGAATAATGTTAAATACATGACAACAATATCTGCGTAATCGATTTTTGTGGGTTAACACATTATTGCTTATCAGCATCTAAATATACAATTTCAAGAACGTTTTACCAACAATAGTTTATTCATAACGTTCTTAAATTTAAAAGGTTAACAATTTATGTTATACACGTAATGTATCGTATGCATTCCAATAAAATATCAAACTCCATGTTCTAAAACTTCAAAAAGTTTGAGAACTACCGTCATAACGGACGCATATATCTTAGGAACTGCTCAAGCGCTACGTGTTAGGAATTCCGATGGACATTTTGTAAGGCATTTATCTGTTATTACACCTTCGATATCTTCAATATTATAAAGAGGTAACATTTGTTTGTCTATTGATTTTTTATAGGCGGTAATTTTTATTTACTAGTGATCCGATTTTAAATATTTCTCTAATAGAGACCTTCAGTATTTTAGAAGGACATAATTATAACATAATATGTTATACTGGCAGTTCCCCGCAGCTTCAACCGCGTACACTTAAAATTTGATACCTAAACAACTTTGAGCCCACTTTTTAATCCATCCTGGATTTTCAAAAATTCGTTCTTAGTGAACTCGTACCATATTTAAGGAACGTTGATGTAAAATTTCACATTTCTAGACCCAGCTGTTTCAGCTCTGCGTTGATCGATCATTCAGTGAATACGTTAGTCAGTTCATTTTTATATATACATATATTGGTAGAATGCTTATTTGTTAATTATTTTGTGAGATAAGGCTGATTAAGTACTGTTAATGAGATTCATATACAAGTGACTTAAAAAGTTGCCTAGCAACGTGTTGTTGATATCAATATTGAGAGCAAAGCGATATATGATTACAAGAATTTGTACTGTTGTAATTAATTCTAAAATCCTTAAATTTATTCAACGTAAACCTAAGCAGGCGAAACTGCGTTTAGCATCTAGTTTGGGATAATCGGCGTAGAGTTTATTATATGCATTGGTACGGTCTACAGTCCTTTTCAGTTGACTCGCTGAATTTAGGTAGATATTCATCGTAACCATAATACCTATATTGGGATCAAATTCACATTTACGATGACCATTTAAATGTACGAGTATTTTATGTAGGGACTTTAATGTTTGTTTTACATGATTGTGAACGTGTGTTATGTTTTAAGAATTCATATTTATCGAGAATTCATATATATATCGTCGAGTATCGTTACAGTACGGAGTATAGATGGTTACTCGATCTGAGTAATCGTAATAGTAGTCCCCGATAAAAGAACAGTATCAGCCAAATAATTTACGTGTTCGATTTTTTCGTAAAAGTGAAGTATTTATGAACAGAAATTTATATTTAACTAGCTGCTAGCTGATATTTTTTACTTAAGTCTTTAACTTTTATATATAATGATATACTTTCACATGAAAGGTTCATGACGATTACAAACACTTATTGTGTTATAAGAAAGAGAAATAAGAATTAGTTAAAAAGTGCACCCGTTCTGAAGAGATGCTTACAAACATTCGACAATTCATTTCTATGTAACGATTAACACTTTTTTTTACAATCAAACTTTAAACAAAAAAAAAACATTAAATCATTTTAAAGCACTTTTTAAAGCATTTTCGAATCGTCAAGTTACAGGTCAATTGGTTATTTTTTTTTAACTACTACTACCATTCTTCCATCCATGCGTCCACTCGTTCAACGTAAAAAATAGTGAACGAATTGCGATATCGCTATCGAATATACATCAAGAGGAAACAAAACACTCGAGAAAAGTGTAGCAAACAAACCTCTATAGCTACTGTATCCGTTCGTAGTTAGTCAAAACCAACAGCCCGTGACGCGGTCACGGGGGGCTGTGATCTACCGTTAAAAGCATACTCATTCGCTCGATATCTGGGGCACTACCTTTATTACTTTGCCACACGATATGGCTATTTATCTATATATTACGTGACGTAAAAACTTTGTACCACTTTTTACGAAAATTACGCGGACTTAGGAGGAGGAATTTTGCATTCTTATAGTTAATATAGAGAAGGAAAAAAGAATGGTAATATTTTAAAATTCATACATTATATTCGACACACACACACGCATATTTAGACGCTGATAAGCAAGACTGTGTCAAGCCACATGGACTTCATTTTGAGAAAATGGCGTCTAAAGATGTCAAACCTATTCCTTATAAATTTGTTTCAAGAATTATATATCCATTTAAAATATTGAACACTTCAATATTCGAAACGTTAAATAAAGAAACTAGCACATACGTCACGCATTATCAGAATACATCAATATCTCCGATTCAGTATCCATTTACACTCTTTTGTTTATTGTTAAAGTCTGTAGTTAAATTGAGAATAGATTATCTGTGGTCAATCTTGAAATCGGTTGAAAATGTAATGAACTACGATCCGACCGCTTGGCGACTACTGGTAACTTTAAGCCGTAGAATTTACGTATGTTTTACATAAAGACTTGTCGATGATTACCTACCGCATAATTATATACCCACTAACTAGCATTACACACACGACTTCGTTCGCGAGGAAAGCGATATAACCGCTCTTCTGTTCAGATCGCATTCCCAAAGGATTGTTCATTTTTTTCGCGGCAAAAGTGGACTATGTCCTTTAAAAGCATGTAAACATCCCTGTAAAATTTTATCGCGATCAATCTATGTGCATAGTTTCGAGTTTGCGAGTTTTTGAGTTTTTTTTTCTATAAAAATACAAATATTTCGTCTTTATAATATTTGTATAGATTTCATTCAATTGTGAATAACTCATAAATAATAATAAAAAATTAAGCCTTAAATATTTAATAAATTCAGTTTATGAATGTTATTATAAATATTCGACGAAATGTTTTATTTAAAATTAATTAAAATGGAGTTCATGAATATAAAATTAAAATTTTATAATAATGATATTAAAAATTAATTAATACACGCCGAGACTCGACGTGTATTTAAGCTGAATTTAAAATATCAGTAGTTTTGCATAAGAATTATAAAATTCAATTAGTCTTTATTTTATTAACTGTAAGGTAAAAGTAAAGTTACAGCCTGTAAATGTCCTGCTGCTGCTGGGCAAAGGCCTTTTCTCCTATTAAGGAGAAGGTTTAGAGCTTAACCCACCACGCTACTCCTCTACCGGTTGACGGATATACATGTGTCAGAATTTTTCATACACATGCAAGTGCCTCACGATGTTTCCCTTCAGCTATCCCTAGCATGATATGAATTTAGACACAAATCTAGTACTTGATAATTCAGTGGTGCCAGCCGGGGTTTGAACCCGCGAACATCAGTTAAGATCAATGTGTTCTAACCATTAGGCTATCTGAACGTTGGTAAGCAATACTGAGTCAAGCCACACCGACTTCATTTTGAGAAAATGGCATCTAAATATGTCAAACCTATTCTTAAAGAAATAGTTTTAAGAAGTATATATCCGTTTTTTTTCTGCTATTTGATAATAGGTAATGTAAATTAAAAGCAGATTGGCATAAAAAAGACTTAACTAATAAGAAGTTTTTCAAATATATAACATTATTGCATTTTGCGATACATTTACAAACACACTTCGATATTCAAACATTAAGGAACTTTTGCCTTATTTAGTTTAGATGACATGAAATATTTTTGAATAATGTTAAATACGAAACGCATTATCAGAATACATCAGTATCTCTGAATTTGACTTTTCGTGCATCCAATTATGTTCTATAAGATCCGTTAAATAAATGATTGATTAACATATGCAAAAGCAACATCAATTTAAATTTCCCAAGTAAATTAAGTAGTCAACCTCTTCAGCAAACAAGGTGACTCAGTATTCAGTTGTAAAACTTGCCAGTGTTTCATAGCAATTAGCCCAAATTGTCTCAAGGCGGTCGTAAGGGATCCACTCCGCTGATGCACTCGATACGGAAAAGGCGGTTACAAACGGTAAGACTTTTGATATGCGACTAACGACCTAATTGGACATTGCTATAAGTTTAGCCACACTGACTCCATTTTGAGAAAATGGCATCTAAATATGTCAAAATTATTGTTAATAAATCTGTTTGAAGAAGTATATATCCATCTTTTCGTTTCAATTGATTAAAAAAGTATAATGAATTAAAAGCAGATTGGGTCGTAAAGAGTTTTATTTAAAAATAACCTTTTCAAATCTATTAGATAATTGCATAATTAAAAATATGGAACACACTTCAATATTATATATTAGATAAAGAAACTTTCCGTACTAAGTTCAGATGACATAAAAAATATTGAATAATTTTAAAAACGTAATGAATTATCAGAATACATCAATATCTCAAAATTTGACAATCGTCAATTATCCAAATAGGCAATCGTTAAAATCACTTGTGCCCAATTGGCACAACTAAAATCCATTATCCAAAGAATTGAATTGTCAATCGCTACGTACGCGAGTAGCCTATAACCCATACGTGTAATTATGTGTAAGAAGCGTACGTTCGGGGCAGCTCGTGAGGTGAATTTTACATCTCATATCATCTCGAACTAGACGTATTCACTATCCAAGATACCTGGCATAGATGATGCGCGGATAATGATGATTGCATACTAATGGAAACTGTGCATACATTTAGAAGGCTATTCGTTATACCGTGTTGCGTTTGGAGTTGAATTAATTTGATTATATTATTGGAATTTTTGAGGTTCTTTTTTATCGACGTATGTATATCAATTTGTATGACCACGACTTCATAAAGAAATAATCCGGTTTGGTTGTGGCTTTCAATAAAGGTTTATAATGTACTTTCTTACAATTTAAGCTTGTACATATATCAATAAATAAGTCTAAATGTGAAGATATACCAAACATACTTATATTCAATTTTATAATATTAGTATACAAGAATCTGTACCATAAATATAAAAGAAAGTGAAAATTTTGTATCTACGAAGTTAACTCCGGAAAAGTATTGTATAATTCGAAGGAATATAAAATAAAGTAACAGCCTGTAAATGTCCCACTGCTAGGCAAATGCCTTTGCTCCAATTAAGAAGAAGGTTTAGAGCTTCACGATGGTCCACTGCGGGTTGGCGGATATACATGTTTCATTTCTCCCGGCACATGCAGGTTTCCTCACGATGTTTTTCTTCACTGCCGAACTCGAGATTTAAACACAAATTTAGCACGAGAAAAATCCCGCGATCATCGGTTGAGATCGACGTGTTTTAACCACTAAGCCATCTCGGCTCGAAAGTATACTTAGCAAGAATCACAATTGTAAATTTTACTTTAGTACGTGAATTAAAACGGCTATGAAACCTGGTAACAGTTACCTACGGAAACTTACAAAGGTGTAAGTGTCAATAATATGATTCTGATAGTAAATTGTATCAATTCTAGTAATTCTCACCTTGTAGATAGTCAAATTTTAATGTAGATATACGTATTTTGAAACGAAATCAACATTATCCAAAGCCGCGAGCAAAATCTACCATAATGTAATATTCGTATTCCATAATTCTATACGAAATGTATTCGCTAAAACATCGCCATCAAAAACCGCTACCCATTCACGATCCATCTTGCTTTCCATATGCAGACAGACTCACCATAAATCAAGTTTACCGAGCGCACTCTACAAAGAACGGCACTTACTTTGAAAAACCTCTAGCTTCAGACGGCTGCAAGTTGAATCGAGTGTTTTGGTCCTTCGTGACAGGTGGTATTACGTGTACCAGTGAATGTTCTGGTTTTCTTACTTATTTTATAAAAAGGTGTGTGTCTTTGTATTGTACAAGGTTTTTTCGAGGAAAGGTTGGATCTTGTTGTCACGTTTATACCTATAGTCTTACTATTTATGAAAAAGAAGGTACAAAAAGTTTTGTTCAGTTCAATTTCAGTTTTTTATCCGACTGCACGACGCAAAGTAATTTGTTTTTCAGACTTATGTATGTGGGTTTGTACCTTTTTAGCATTGTTAGTACCAAACCCGTTTCTCGTGTCGTTTTTTTTATTAATTACCGTTTATCCCATTGACAGTTTGTGGGTTGAGAAGACTGAAATTTTAACTGATTTTAGAAGCCGAGTTTATTTTAATTTTTGAGGCTTATGAGTGGAATTTACTACAATCAAAATTATGTAAAGAAGTATTCCAAACAACAACCCAATTCATAAACTACATCAAAAATTAAAAAATAAAATTCAACAAAACCTTAACTCATAGCATAATTAAAAGGTTTTTTCAGCATTTTTAACTATGAATGTTGCTTTTGAATCTAGTAATGTATTCTAAGTGTTGCATATTCGTCCTTTCATACGCCTCGCAGTAATAAATTTAACATATCATTGAAACATACGTGCTCTACTTAAGTACGACTAAATTAGCAGAATTTCGTACCAAATTTCAAGCTAAAATATACTGTATCATATATTATAGCAATATCGCTTTTGAAACGCGTAAACTTTTTTACGTTTTAACTATAATTTTATTTAAATTTCACTGTTTAGATTTATTAGTTGTTTTAGGTTTAGTTGTGTTCGTTTTTAGGGTTCCGTACCTTAAAAGGAAAAACGGAACCCTTATAGGATCACTTTGTTGTCCGTCTGTCTGTCTGTCTGTCTGTCTGTCTGTCTGTCTGTCTGTCTGTCTGTCTGTCTGTCTGTCTGTCTGTCTGTCGGGATGTCAACCCTTTTTTCTCAGAAATGCATAGACGTATCATGTTGAAATTAATATCATATACTCAAGTCTACGATGACATGCGGCCGTAAAAATATTAAAGTTCTAAGTCAACGCAATCAAAAGATAATGGAAAATATGTCGTATATTTTGACCATTTTAGCGTTTTCGCAAGGGAATCAAAACCTATAGGGTACTTCCCATTGACCTAGCACGATGAAATTTGGCAAGAAGTAAGATCTTATGGTACGAATAAAGGAAAAAATCTGAAAACTGTAAATTTTTGTATGTATGTTTGTCTGTTTGTAAGTTTGTCTTTCAACCTTTTTCTCAGAAACGCGTGAAGGTAACAAATTTTTATCAACGTCAAGTACTCAGAGTTGTAATTACTAAGAGCTGTGAAAAAATCAAACTTCTAAGTTAACGCAATCAAAAGATACGGTCATTTATATCACATATTTTAAGTATGATAGCGTTTTTAACGTTTTCGCAAGGGAATCAAAACCTATAGGGTACTTCCCATTGACCAAGCATTATGAAATTTGGCCAAGAGCAAGGTCCTTTAGTATACATAAAGGAAAAAATCCGAAAACTGTAAATTTCTGTTCGTGTGTCTGTCAGTCTGTACGTCTGTCTTTCAACCTTTTTCTCAGGAACGCGTAAATGTATCAAGTTGTAAATTGATCAAGCGGAAAATATATTAATCTTAGAATTAAAATTATATGTACTTGTAACAAATTAACATAGAAGTTGACCATGGTCAAAAAAACAATTTTACAAAGACTGAGAAGAAATTTGTATCAATAAGAAAACATTAAAAAGCAGCAAACCTTTATAAACAACGCAATGCAATCTATATATCGCAGCTAACAAAATGATAGCGCGATGCAGCGTACAGCTAATGCCATCTATTACAACATTATGACATTAACTGTGATATAATTCTACTCGATTAATAACATTTTTTATTTTAATTATTATTTAAACGCGCTAAAAATTATAAAATAAACTTTTCATTTAAAAGTTTTATCGTCTATTTATAACGTCATTACGTAATTAACATTCAATATAAGAGCTTCACGCGATTTGATTTAAGTACTCGTATTGACTTAGTACGAAAATTTTAAAATTAAATTCAAACAGATCGAGTTATTTAATTTACTTATTTATCTACACATATAAGTCTTCTGGTTATTAGTAATATAATTAGTTATTTATAAATAAACAATTAGTTTTGTTCGAATTAAGGACTAATTATTTTCGTCTTGGCAACACTAATATATATTTCGATATTTTGATTGATAATGTAAATCTAAATATTTTACGAACGTAGTGCAGGGGTAGTGGAGTGTAGTAGAATATAAATAAAAATAAAACGAGAATAAAATATAATATAATTATGTTGTTAATGTCAAAGTCAACAAGTTAGTTCATTGAAATTGTCAAGAGATGGCGCTAGGTGTATCCTGAATCGCGCTATAACTTTGCTTTTTTGAAAGTATAAGGCGTATTAGTACTTAAAATAAAATTTTGTGTTTCCATGGATTGCATCTATGATCGTGTTTTAAAATTAAAGTGCTCCTAAGTAGTTTCAAAATAGTTTTTGGGACGTGATCCATATTTACATAATATTTGATTATATTTAAGCGACTTCTAAAAAGGAGTGTTTTCAATTCGACCTTGTATTTAATTTTTTTTTTATGTTTGTTCGCCGATTACGCCGCCATTTGGGGCGATTTTCAAAATTTTTTTTTGTTTGAAAAGGTATACTTCCAAGGTGGTCCCATTGTCTTCAGGTCAGGATCAGATGATGGGATCCTGGAGAAATTGAGGGAACTCCTCAAATATTATAGGCAAGCGTATACCGATTTAGGTATTTTTGATAGTAACTTATGTTGGAACTGATGATGAAGACCACAAATGGCGTAGATGGGTTAGTCTTATATAGATTTCTATAAGTTTGTACGGAACCCTCGGTGCGCGAGTCCTACTCGCACTTGACCAGTTTTATTGTTGATTCTTATCAAATAATGTGGTTGTTTTGAACGTGAGTCTTAGACGTAATGGCGGTATGGCATGGAATTGTCAACGAATGCTACTTTTTATTTTCGTATCCTATTTAAAGACTTTTTCTTGTAATTTTGTTACTGACATATTTTTTTTAATAACTTTTTTTGGTAAAGAATATATATATTTTAATTAACAAGATATTAATGACAGAATTCTTAAATTTATTATATTTAAAGTTGCTTATTTTATATAATAAATCATTAATTCATAACTAACTTGAAATAAAAAAAAAATCGTCATCAACATATTCAACTACCCATTACGTCATTTTCATTTAAGTCTTGGTTACTTCACATAACGGACTTTATCCTTATCAAAGAGCTTTGATATTAAAGTACAAAGGACAGTCCCAAATCCCCTGATCTTCCTACGGGTACAAAACATCTCTGATTACTTGTCACGTTTCAAAAAAACTTATTTATAATCTACAAAAATAAAAAAAATTAAATGTAAGAGCTTTTAACTAAATGCATATGGAAATATACATAAGATTTACATTGAAAACACAATTTTTAAAATTTTTATCCGTCTGTTAGTGTCGGTTAATCCCTGGACGGGCTGAATTAATTTTGTCGGGACTTTCATTAACAGATAGTTAATGTTATAAGGAGTAACTTAAGCTCTTTTTATTTTAGAAGTTTTATTCTCCTAGCCAAGAATCGAATCCGCTAATTTTGAAAAAAAACTAACACCCTGTATCATTGCACCAATATAATAGAGTCACGTTGGTATATGATGCAGGATGGCGTGTATACAAAGCAAGGCTCTAGTCTGTGGTACCTCTTAAGTGGAGCGTTTTACTCGCAATAAATAATAGCATTTTATAAAAAATAAAAAAAATTTGATTTTTTTTGGTTATATTTGCCGTATTACTTCTCAGAAGTTGATTCTAATAAGTAACACTATGACATGATGGGATAATTTAGCGTATGCTTCTTTTTTAAAAATCACTGTGTGAATTTTTCAAAAAACGATTGACGCAGTTTTAGTTTTCATCAAAATTGGCTTCCAGGGAGTATTTTTGATATTCCTAACAATTGACGCAGTTTCAGTTTTCATCAAAATTGGCTTCCAGGATCCTTTAAGTATTTTTCGATATTCCTTATACTTTCGCATTTGGCCTACCACGCCCAGTTAAAAAATTCACCCTGTATACGCATATAGGCTCACGCCAAAGTTTATATTACTAATACTAAGAATCATTAAACTAAACCTTTATTCTATTAGGTTGGCTCAAGAACTCTAAAAATGACATCCATGAATTAATTCTACAATTTTATACTTAAACTTTTCGCTGAATAAACAATTCGCAACGACGCAATAACAATCAAACGAATTTAACTTCTCACATAACTGTAACCCTAATAATCCAACCCCATAGACCATTAGTAAATTTAGTGGTGGGAAGTAATTTAAAATCAGTAAACCGCGAATTTGCGACCGCCGACCACTTCATCAGCGCAAACTGGATATCGAGTTGGTATCTGTTAAAATATTAATCATTGTTTTGTAATTAAACAACGTTTATTATGTATAGTATATATATTGAATTTATTCTTAAATACGATCGATTTTAGCCCAGAAAAGGAAGTAGGGAACTTTTTGTTGCGAAAATATACCCTTAAGGAGTGATATGGGGTATAAAAGTTTCTGCTCGTATGTATATCGATACCTCCCACGTAAGTTGTTGTAACCCCAAAATTACAATTTTACAGTAGAGCACTTTTAATCCGTTTTAGTTTGTAAGTTACAACAAAATACGCCTTTTTTCAGGCGTATTTTGTTGTATCTTTCCTTAAAAAAATTTTTTTTGGTATTTTTTCACTTTGAATGCATTAAGCAATGCAAATTCCTGTAGTATTCAGTAAAAACGCTAACGGCAATTTTGTGGCTTACAATAACTTACGTGGGAGGTATCGATATAGTTGCGAGGAATAATTAGTATTCTATAAACAAACATAAATAGAGCTATTCTCCTTAAAAAGGTGCATCCAGAAAAAGACTATAATCATTTCCAAATAGTAGCAAAGATATTGCTAAATACTTGTGAACACAAACGCAAACAGCCGAAGATTTTTTACCCGACTGTGCGACGCAAAGGAAGATTATGTTTTTATGAGCCGATGCATGTAAGTTTGTACCTTTGTGGCACTATTTGAACAAATGCGTGGGCCCATTTTGATAATCGATGATTGATTTTGATTCGTCATAATGGCGCAAAAGTCCTAGATCATAATAATTGGGAAAAATAAAAAATGGTCGATTTTGGACCGGTTACAATGTGACAGAACCAAGTTACTGCTGACTGCAGATATTTTCATTACGCAGTCAGGTTTTAGAGTTTTTAAATTGAAGTTGGATATAATATAAAATTAATATAATCTTCACGATTCTATTATAGTCGATGACATGTGTATCCTGCTGATTACCAGATGATGTTACAGCATCATGTTTTATTGTTACCATTCACAGTATACTAAATATCGAGTCAATTTGATAAATAGAAATTGTTAAAATCCATTATAAAACTAGACTCTCGAGATATCTTGATTAAATTTGCTTTTAAACCAAGCGCATCTTAATTGTTCCATTCGGTGGGGAGCTACATTGCCACAGACAGACACAGGGATATACACATCTATTTTATAACACCTTTCTTTTTGGGTTAAAAGGTATTAAAATTTAAGAATAATAGTAGTAATAAATTAGGACACAGTAAAACTTCATTCACGTACTTCTAGTATAGGGCACAAGGTTCTTGCCAATTAAATAGTGTTTTACTAAGTGCAGAACCAGGCCGAAAGTTTTATATGTATATTTTTTGGATCCCGCAACTTCGTCTGCGTGGAATGATTTTAAATACCCTATTTATTTGAGAAATTATGGGGTCTCCATAGCTTCGATCCTCTATTTCACCCCTTTAAGTAATATTTTTGCAATAAAAAGTATATTCGTCAGTAGATTCCTAGCTATATCAATCATTTGAACTAAAAATTATTAAAATCGGTTCAGCGATTTAATAGTGAAAATGTAACAAACAAGCCGAGTCATTTTCATATTTATAATATTAGTTTATTAAACTAAAGCGATTGTAGAACCATCTTAAGTTTAAAAGAATATATAACTACTCAAGAACTCATTTTCTAAAGAAATCTTAGAGAAGACACGATGGGAAAAATAAAATTTAAAAGTTAGAACGTTTTGATCTGAGTGTCGCGGAGCTTTTATAATGCAGTTTTACTTTTTTTTTATTAAAAATTAAAATAACGATACATGAAAAAATAAATAAAAATAGGTAAAAAAATATTTTTATCTAATTATTCAATCAGCTGAACCAAAAACAAGAATATAATTTTGACCAAGCCTAAGTATTCTCAAGATTCGGTGGTCTCGGACTTTTAATACTGAATACTTGAAATGCATTTAAAATGTTTATCTTACTAAATTTGGAAAATTTTCTAAATAAGTCGGTATTTATACCTCGTCCATTTATTGTTCGCATTATTCCGCCAGCAAGTCATACTATTAAAGGTATTTTACATTTAAGGTAGAAATGCCGCGGGGAAAAGCTAGTTAATAATAAAACGCCTATTAACGCGAGTTCTATAATTTGAATGGTCCGAATTTTGGCCCCGCAATATAACTGCATCAGCTAGCGTGCTTGGAATATTTTAGTAGATTAAGTGCCTCATTAGGATACTAATTGCTTCTATATCGGTTGCATATACCCTAGAATGTTCTGGAATAGCCAGTAAATTCAGTAGCTAGTGCTTAACGACCCTAAGATATAGTGCTATTAAATAAGTCACTGGAAAACTAATATGCCTAATTTATTTCAAGCAATCTTTTTGGAAATTTGACTTAGTGTCAAGAGCAAATCCCAATATTTAAAGCCTATTGAAAATTGTAATTAGCCTAAAATAGACTGTTCACCTAAATCGTCCTACGACCCCTAATATTTTCAATACTATTTTTGTTAGACCAAATATTATTATATATTATAATTGTAGTTTTTAACTCCATTAAAATGATAATCAAAAACTTAAAGTTACTGTTTTTGTTATAACGGTTATCAAACATAAGCAATGCACAGACGGTCACGGGATATTACTAAAGTAATGTTCCCGTGACCATCTTCTAATTTTGTTACAACACTGAACCAAAACAAACTCTTGGTTAGGCCAAGAAAATAAAATCGAACAAGATTTTCTTTAGAAATCTTTCATCATGAAAATATCGTCTCCTCTTTGACACCCGCATCGTCACAACGATCTTACATCAGTCGCCCGAATCTTACAAATGCGTTCTGACATTGAGATATGCCTCGAAATGATAAAATTAGACCCGACATATGTCTTACAAACAAGCGTTGACAATGTGGGAATATAAATTTTCTGGAGGGAAAAAATCTTTTTGTTCGAGTTGAAACAAAGGCCTCGTATATTGATTTGATCCTAGTTTGTCTTAAAGCTTTGGTTTAAGCGTTTGATTGTTCGTAGATAAGGAATTGTTAGGAGAAATATCACAGTTCTAATTTTTTTGAGAAAACTTCACTTTGCTTTCAATATTTATTTTTACACATTGAACTTGGCAAGGAAGGCAACTGTAGGGTAAAGAAGAATATTAATTCTAGGTGTCATTCTCTGGCCAATATTTTGAATCGTAATTATTATTTTATATTGTGAAATTTAAAATTGAAGTAACGGGAAGCAACTGAATCGCATGGATACTATTTAAGACTCACAATCATAATATTTCTATTAAAAATTAGGAATTTACATTCTCTTTTAGAACGTCGAGCAAATTAATTTACCATGGTTTCGAAAAAAATAAACTTCAAACCTGGGAAAAAACCGCGAAAGAAACTCAGCAGGACTCTTTTTCCTTTAAGGTTAGGACTTTTTTTTAAGCTACGTCAAATCATAAAATGTATTAAGACAGCTTGGAATCGATCGCCTTATTCCCATGGTGTGTACAAAATTTTTAATATCGTAATATCCTCTAGCACACAAACATTTATTTATAATATTTTAAAACTTTGTTATAGAAAAATTTTGATCGTAAAATCTTCTACATCTCCCAACATAAGAATTACTAACTTAATTTCATTTTCAAGGATGAATTCAGAAGCAACAGTCAATATGTTGATTGTTTTAAATTTCTCTCTTAATGATTCTTTATGGCCAAGGTATAAATAGCGCGGATAGATCTTTTCTGCAGAACAAAAATTGTATTAATATCGGCCCCTTGTCCCCACGGTAGTATGCTATAAGACTAATCTGTCTGTCACACGTATCACTTATTTAATTTACAAATCAATGTATTATCTTTTCATGTCTTATATTTAATGGGACAAGATTCAGCAAAAAAGTAAAAAAAAACAGCAACTCCTATTTTAAAGTTAGTAAAACAACATCGAATTCCATTCAGTGGCTTTGCGTGATAGTCGTTGACCGATTTTAAAGCTCACATTTACGAGACGTAAATATCCTTTATTGTGTTATGAAGCACGGAATGAGCGCAACAATTATGTAACTATTTATTTGTGCAACATGCCTCATAATATTAAACACATATCTCAAGTACCTCCGAGAAATAAATGCATTGACAGCTTAAAGAAAAAAATAAGGGCAGGAATAGAGAGAGCGCTTAAACGTAGTTTTATACATATATGTGATATATGTAGTGAGAATGTGCTACTGCACCGTTTAATTTAGCTCATACACTAACTGTAGTCAGCAAGTTATAGCTAGGCTCTAACAACAAAAAATCAATTTTAATCCAAAATTTTAATTATGCCACTGAACAGTCATTCACATGCGAGAGACATTAACAGACATACATATGTATAAAATTAATAATAAAAATTTGTGTTTTTTTGAATTACTAAATTTGGCTAATATATATCTTAAGTAATATTGAGCTTTTTTTAAAAAAAAAAAGTACTACTAAGTGGAGAATATGTCTACTCTTTCAAACCGATTGTAAAAGTAAGCGATCGGTTCTACATGGTCGGAATATTTTTTTCGAAAATTGTAGAATTAGCTACAAATTCTTCGCCTTTGATTTTTTTAATATATTCCGGAGACAGTGTCAGTTCAGTTCAATTGCAATTTCGTTTTCCCCGAAATAACGTACAAAAACTCGGCTTTTTCAAACTTATTTCATTACATGCACGGTGGATACGTTTCAAAGTACATATTCTGAATTTCGGAAATTTGAGCGTAGGAAGTTTTATACCGTATAATAATTTATTGTATAGAAATACAAATTAATGATATATCTAGCTATTTAATTGTGTGAAAATAAATGATACATGTTAAATGTTTTATATATAAATTATCAGCTTCACCAAAAACTTTCTTAAGACTCCGTGGTCACAGATTTGAATCATTATAGATTCGGAAGGGAGTGAAAATCTGGAAGCTTAAACCCCTCCTCTCAATGTCATTCCTTACTGTCTATAACTTTTCTTTAATCGTTAATTCTTAAGCTGGCAGCACATTTATGGCTTCTTTGGTGCTGTCATGGTCATGGGCGACAATGAATAAGTAACTTGCTCGTTTCCACAAAAACGACATCATATTAAATCAAACTCAACAAGGACATTATAAAACCGAAGCCTCATTTTATTAGCAAGTCGAGCGTAACGCGAAGTCGGGAAGTTCAATCTTTTTAAGACTTTGTCCTATGCGGACAAAGGGGTTCGGCTTACCATGCCCTGTCTTTGTACTCGAAAAGGCTTAATCTCCCACTGATAATATTATCATTCCTCCATCCTTTTGTGAAGGGAATACAAATCTTTAAACAAATCTAATTTTAGTACAACTTCTTTTATTCATTTTTTATGTTTCGAAGTGACGAGAATTGTAATTATCTATATACATATATTGGCAAATAAAAAAAAATTGAATTTTTAATTGATGTTCATTGAAAACTGCAAATGTGGTAGCCTCAGTGTTATTTTTACGTATAAGCTGTAAGTTTTCATCAAAACCTTTTTGGTATTAGGATTAGCAGATAAAAAAAAATTGATATTTCCTGAAGATGTCATTCTTACAATCAAACTCTTAAGCTTTACAAGATTAGTATAAATAGGAATGGGAGAAAGACAGTCGAGCAATGAGCCACCTGATGCTACTTAGACAGTACAATAAGGCTTTGGATATTCATTAAATTAGCAATTTACCCATAAAATATAATTTGTATTGAAATATAGAAAAACAGATATACAATTTATACAAAGCGTATTTTTAATTACAAGGTTATGATATCGTCTGACTTATCATTTTAGATCTATAATAGCCTAGAGGTTAGAACACATCGACCTGAACCAATAATCGCGGGTTCAAACCCCGGCTAGCTTCGCTCAGTTTTTAAGTGCTAAATATGTGTTAAAATTCATCTCGAGCTCGGCGGTGACGGAAAACATCGTGAGGAAACCTGCATGTTGGGAGAAGTTCTGACACCAGTATATTCGCCAACCCGCAGTGGAACATCGTGGTGAATTAAACTCTAACTGCTTTACTACAAAAGATTAAACAGACGTTAAACGCGTGTTTATAAAAATCCGCATTACAAATCCGCGTCTTAAGACAGTTTTGAGTTAATCATACTTTAGATATAGATTAATATGCATTTAAAAGATGTCTAAAACCTATTTTAGCTGTCAAATGTAACGTCAAACATTTTATTAATGTTTTTTTTTTATGATTTTACTCGCTGTTAAGCGATTTAAATAACATTTTAAGCAATGTTTAATTTTTAAACACTGTTTAGCTAGACACGCGTTGAACATTGTTTTAATGCGTCTTTTGTAGTATGGCAGTAAGGCTTCGTCGTAATAGCAGAGGAGGCCTTTGCCATTTACAGGCTGTAACTTTACTTATTATTTAATATTTTTATGTCGCATTTCCATTTTATTGTTATTAATATTTCCTCTGTCCCATTGGAAACCCTTATCACAAATGAATAACAATACGAGATTTTTATTACATTATTATTTATAGTTCCAGTGTCTTTATTGACTTTATTACAAATACATATTTCCAATGAAACAGCCTAATTTAACCAAGAGGGCAATATTGACAATATTATATTACGTTGGTCTGAGAGCCAGAGCACTTGCTACATCTTTATAATATTAATAATCATTTTTATAGGAATAAAACAAATTTACACTTTAATACATTTATGTGTAGTTGAAAATACTTTTTTTTTTAAAGTGGGCAGTGATTTTCAGTGAGATATCTCAACCTCATTCGATATGAATATTTTGATCTCCTACGACTGGAACACCATCTATATTTGATTACCCGTGGTTTCACAACGTAATATCTATAATAACCAAGCAATATAACATAAAACAAACGCTCCACATTAGGGTCTCATGATCCTCTATCGGGGGTCCGGAAGACACACAACACAAACACAAACACCAAGATCACGACAACTAATACCGATGTTTACTTTGAGTAGAGATCGTTCGAACCCGCGACTGTTAGTGCTTCAGTCAGTTACAGTGACCGCGTCAAGTCGCTTGAGCTAATATTGTATCTTGTTGGTACCATGATTTCATCAGCTTAGAAACGTTTATCCTCTATTACCATTTATACACACCATTCACGTTTCATCTCTCCTAGGTTCAATGAATTACGACATAAAAATTCATCAAAATTGGTTCACGATTTAGGCGTGAAAATCTGCTAAACTGACACGGTTAGTTTCATTTTCATAATTTTAGTACAGATAAAGCTTTTTTTTTTCTTATAGTATGGCGTGCATCCGCGCTACTAATGCGCAAAATATTCAATCCATTCTTTGGTTAATGGCTTCTAGTTGTGCCAGTTAGACACATGTTATTTCGTCAATGTCACGCGGGATGGAGAAGACACGATGGAGATTGATCGGTGAGGTCAAGAATCCAACCTTAACTAAATTTTGGAAACACCCTAAAATAGTGTGAATTTCATTATTAGTCCTTAACCTAGAACAACACAAAAATAGATATAAATATTATACACACTAGTATAAAAATACAGGTAATTTAATGGGACAATCACATGTTTTATTTACAGTTTAATTTTATTATATTTAATATATTTAAACAGAAACGCACACAGTGGACTAAACACAAACATCAATAAACAGTCAACATTTATAGGGCGGGGGACTTTAGGAGGAAGGACGTCATAGAGGGGATGAAGAACGCAAAATATTCAGATGAAGCTTACTAGAGTCATGTTTTATTTGACATTGATAGCTCTTTGTCCTCTTTATCTAATAGAGAGTCCACAGACAATTTAGAGTAAAATGGTTTTATTGGTTATTCCCAATAGTCTTCAACTGTCACGTTTAGACGCTCTGAAGTTAGCTCCGAGCTGCATACTTGATATCTTTATTCGGGGAGACTATTTCTTTATTTTAATAATACAAATGTTACCTCGAGATTGATTTATATTGAAACTGCACCGCTCTCCATAAAGATAAAATATATTAAATTATATGGCATAAAGTGACAACCTGTGAATTTCCCACTACTAGAAAAATACCTGAGGCCTAATTACGTAAAACTATTTTTATACACTACATTTTGACAGTCAATCTATATACTAATAATAAAATTCTAGAGGGTCGCTGTCTGTACATGGAAGATATATGAAAAAAAATATTATAGGGGGCCTATACCAACGCAATAGAACCCAAAACAATGATTTTTAGAATTCTTATCTGTTTGTCTGTTTGTCTGTTTATCTGTGCGTTTGTGCACGCTAATCTCAGAAACGGCTAATCCGATTTAGATGCGGTTTTCACTAATATATTGTAGTAAGCTTCACTTAACATTTAGGGTTTGTTTTATGTCAATCGGTCTATAAATAAAAAAGTTATGTCAATTTAAGGAATCACGTTGAACATTTTTTTGTGTTTATAACTAAATACATGAAAGTATATACAGTACTTACATAAAAAAATACATTTTTAAAAATTTTGTCTGTCAGTCTGTCTGTCTATCTGTTTGTCCCGACTAATCTCTGAAACGACTTAACCGGTTCTGATGGTACTTTTTGCAGTTAGAAAATGTTATAAGGAGTGACTTGGGGCAAAGTTAATATCTAAAATAGAAGTAGCCTCTAGAATTTTATTATTAGTATAGATAGATGTATAACCTTCCCTTTTTAAATCAGAAATTGTTCACTATTTTATTGGGTTCTACAATTGTTTTTATCGCGATTACGCAATAACAAAATATTAAGAGAATTATCCCTTTTTACTTATTTATTAAAATAAATTTATTTTTTTAATAAAAGTAGCCTAAGTTAATCCTTATAATATTAGCTAGGTATAGGGGCTGTTCATTAATCATTAGTTTTTTGAAAAATAAGTTTTCCTAGCCAGAAACGAACACGTTGATTCTGCAAAAAAATAACATTCTGTAGTATTGCACCATCTGATACCTTCATACATTATAAAGATCAACTTTAGTGAGGTAATACTATACAGTAAACTGCAACAAAAAGAAAAGGCTATTTTTTTTTTCAAAATTCTATCAAATTCTTACATTAATTAAATCTTTAGTAACGGGATGTTGTAACGCTAATAGCGGGTGAGTACAATAGCCGAGTCCAGTGAAATGTAGATTTTCAACAAATTGATTCATCTTTTTAAGAATTATCTAAACCTACCTAGGTAACTGAGTAGATGACGGGGACTAAAACAAACGTGACATTCTATCAACTTTGTATAACTCACATAGAAAAAAAGACAAACATAAAAGAAGTTACTGTGAGTAATTCATTTTATATATTTTTGATTGTATTGTTCACACTCTTCCTCACTTTAGTAGGTGACTAGCATTTTGATGCAATTTATAAACAAATCGTTCGAAGTAACGCATATTTTTTTCTAAACTTACCGGAACCCATGATTTAGCCCACATATTTGATTATGTCTATGTAGAATCGAATACTTAACCTTATTAATGTATAGATTTAATGTTATTTTGTAAAAAAAAAAACCTTTTCCTTTAATTTGCCGCTTACTATTACTTTCCAAAAGTTGATCTTTACAAGTGACACAATTAGGTGATGCAATAATACAGAATGTATTTTTTTTAACTAGTGGGTTCTATTTCTGGCCAGGAAAATCATGAAATAAATAAAATTATGATGCAGTTTTAGATTTTTCAAAATCGGACACGAGACTCCATTAAGTATCTTTCGCGATTCCTTATAGTTCCGGATTTGGCCTATTAAGTCCAGTAGAAAAATTCACCCAATATATAATACAAGGAGAACCTAGGTGGGAACTTACTGTTTTGCAGTCGAAATTTTAAAGACTACCACAAAACAACTTTTCTTCAACATTTATAGTGAAAACCGTGGAGGAATACCATATCTGAGTTAGTGTCTGCTTATAAATACAACCAGAAAGTTCCCAGATTCAAAGTAAAAAGCTCCTTTCTGGAGCAGCACCGCAGACTATTATAACCTTGCTTTGCAGGAGACATGCCAAGCATTCTGTAATCCACGCGAACGAAGTCGCGGGCACAGCTAGTTATCAAATATAACTGTTTTAAATGAAATAGTTTTACATAATTACAGTTCTACTGTTAACGAAAAGAATATAGTTTTTTTTCAACCTCATAACATGTTTCCTTTGCAACATAATTTTTGAATACACATTCTTTGGAAACTTAGTTACTTCTTGTTATAAAATAAAGTAATAATATAAAAATGCGTAAGTTAATTGGAAAACAAGGCCAAAACATTATTATATCTATATAATGTTTTTATCGAATGTCGAATTTATTGAAATGGTTTTTACCCTTGATCCATAAAAATTAATAATTTTGAACCTTATCTTGATGGGGTAAAGACTATATTTTAATTTTGATTACATCAAGTTTACGCCGAACGAATTAACAAAACTGCTTTTTGTGTACAATTTAAATGAAATAATTTTATTGTCACGTTAATTTGTGCATGTCGTTTGAACTGTGTTTATCGGAGTATTTAATATACGTAATTATGATGACATTTTTTGTTGTGTCTGTTAGTAACAATTTTTTAAATCACTGCGGAACAAGAAAAAATATTTATTGATTACCCCAGTCCAAAATACAGGGATGTTATAAATATGACGTGGTTCTATCTGTGACATCGTAAGTCCTTCGAAAAAATTTTGATGCAGATTATTTGTTTGAAAATTTCATATACGAAATAGTTCGATTGTGTAATTTTTGAAGATCTTTTCAGATGTTTCAAAGTTATTATATATTTTCTAGCAAAATTTTTGCAACTTCTTCCAGTCCAATCGACTCGAAATTTACTTTACAGATTGATATCATAATGGCTGCGCAGCCTTGAAGCTGATGCGGTAGCACCGTCAGCAGTATACACAGTTCCTTAACAATTTACAGCGGGAGTATAGTCTTTGGGCTCGTTAAAATGGTCTCAATAAGTTGATTGTGGGTTTTTTTTTTCAATTTTTAATGTCGTAGAAATCATCTGTATATATAGTTTGTGTTATATTTTTTTAGTATTTGATGGAAGTTTGCGTTTGAGGACTTCCGTCTGATTGTCTTATTAAATTATTATTACAAAAATTATATGATTTCAATTTGTATCATAAAGTTAGTTAATTCAGAATCTAGAAAAACCTTATCAAAACTATCTGATTGTAATATTTAAACTGTATAAAGTTTAATAATAAAATTTAATATAGAAAAAACAAGGCTTAAATCTTAGAGAAATATATGAGTTCTAGAATAAAAACAACTCAGTAGCTAGGTCTAAAAGTTTTTTTTTATTGCGCGACAAGAAATGTGTTTATAAGTCTACTAGCATTTGCTCGCGGCTTCGCCCGCGTAAATTTTGGTATTTGATAGAAGCAATTAAAAAAAAACGGGTAAAACACCATCCTTGAAGGGATTTAATTACTAAACGCGTATATATAATAAATATTTAATTTAGAGTTTTTATTTTTCAAATATGTAAACTAAACTACCCCATTGCACCTCTGTGGGATGGGGTTGATATTGATACGATGATTTTGTGTTTTATATTTCATTATTAGCATAAAGAAGAATGAGTATTCAGTTTTAAGTAAATATTGGTCATATTTAACATTTTACAGGATAACATTTTGCATACAAACGTTTTTACCCCATTGCACCCGTTTTGGGGTGAAATATCGAAAAGCTCTTTTTTAATACATCCCTTTGTCTTGATAGAAATACGCTGTAAAAGTTTCAGCTAAATAAATCTACCATCATCACTATAAGGGATGATTTTGAAATTCTGGGATACATGTATTTAGTTATTCTGCCTAAGTAATGTTTATGCTGAATTTAAGGATAATCGGCCAAAAAAATAAATTTTCTCCATACAAACTTTACAACCCCCTTGCACCCCAGTGTGGAATAATAGTACCCTGTTTTCTATTTAACATTTCATTACTATCATCCAGAAGTATGTGTTAAGTTTTAAGTTAATACGACCACGGAATAAAATTTTGCATACAAACTTTTTTACCCCTTTTCACCCTCTTAGGGGTGAATAATCAAAAAACCCTTTCTTAGTGGATGCCTACAACCTAAAAGCCACCTACTGCCAAAATTTCAAGTTCGTAGCCCCAGCGGTTTAGACTTTGCGTTGATGAATCAGTCAACCAAGTGATTTTATATTAAGTCTATATACGTAAATATATATTTGGGTGTGTATCTTTGTTGCAATATTTAGATCAAACGCGAAGTTTGCTTCGTTATAATGACGTGAATGTTATAAAACGTATAATAATTTTGAAAAATTAAAAAAGGCCGATTTTGGACGCCATAAAGTGAAAAAGAAAAATATGTAAATCTACGAACTATATCAAGTGAGCTTTTGTTGAATAGGTATTTAAAATTTTTAAAGTTTCGTACATCATTTTTCAATCAGAATTAATGCTTAGAATTTACAACGAGTTAAAGTTGACGATTCTCACTTATAGGCTGAGACAGAACTAACTGCAGATGGTCTGGCTACGCAATCGGGTTTTTGATTTTGTAAATTATTTACTTTTTAAAAATCTAAACTCACGCCATCAAAACCATTGAGGTACACTTTATTTTAAACTGTCATGCCAACTCAGATCATATTACTAGTACATTACATAATGATTTTAGTTACAAAAATTTACATGAAATGCTATTTACTGTATCGAATAAACGCTCACGGACAGTTCTGATGTGATAATTATTTTGGGATTTCGACATCAATATTTAATTACGTACTTATTGCATTTTGATTAAAACGGCAGTAAAATTATTTACGACTCAGTTTAAAATGCATTCAGTTAATAATTGCTTTGACTGTTTAAAATTTAAAGCAATATACGCTATGAAACACTGATAATATGTTGAAGAGACAATGTTATGTCGACGCATATAAGCAATAATGTGTCAACCCACAAAAACTGAAACTCACAGATATTAATGTATTTTGATACTGCGTCATCTATTTAAAATTGTTCAAAAGAAATCAAGTGATATAAACGAAAAAAGTACGGAAAAAAGTTTTTTTAATTTAATGTTCCGAATTTAAGGGCGTTCCACATCTTACAATTTATACAATATTCTCAAATATTTGAAAAAGTTTTTATAAGATAACACATTAAATATATCAACCTGCTTTTAATTAATTATACCGGTTATTAAAATAGAAAAGAAAAGATAGATATAAACGTCTTCAAACAAATTGATTATGAATCGGTTTGACATCTTTAGACGCCATTTTGTCAAAATGGAGTTTGTGAGGCAAGGACACTGTATTGCTTATCAGCGTCCATGTATACTTATTTATAGTGGTAAAATTTTTTTGTTTTAGTTTGAATTTGCTAATTTTAAACCGGCTTCAAAAATGGAAAAGGTTCTCAATTCTCTCATAGCTCTGATAACACGTGTCTTTTTTAATGTTCAAACATTAGACACTAACATAACTCCGTCATTTCTTAAGCGATATAAAGAAAACCACTTAGATTAATTAACTAACTCTAAGATCCTAGAGTAGTACTGGAATAAATTTTCTAAAAGATATTATTTCTTATCATATTGCCTTTACTGATGACGATTATTCGCCCAGAGAATCTGAATTGCGATTCAAATGCTGCTAGGGTTCCTGCCATCGCTCCTCGTGGACATTTTGCAGAAATTATTACAATTTGTAAATATTTGAGTTAAATTTTAAAATCCTTTTTTATTTGCAACGGTTAAATTTGGTCCTTGACGTTAAGTAATAAACCATAAATAATAAACCAAAAAGTAATACTTATTTTATGTATTAAATTTTATAAAAAACGAATAAGTAAAATCCTTAACAAAAACGTTTTTAACTAGTTACTGGGCTACAATATTCGAATTAAAAACTTTAGAAACAGTAATTATCGATAAAAAGTTTGATATAATAATTAAATGTCCAATTAATCACGAAAAACGACACCAACTCCAAGTTCCACCTTAATCTGGACAACACGAACAATCTGAAACATTTAACAAACATTTTAGAACAGAAACCAATTAATCTTGGTATTACTATGTACTTGTCATGTATTATCGCCATACCAGATCAATACAAAGGTGTTTCAAATGCAGGAACATCGTTTGATAACAAATATAGGCCTTAAGACTAATACACTTAAGAAGGATAATGGCTTATCAAGTCTGTTTCTCATACATTTCAATTGCTCGGCCATGTCGTCGGGTTTATAGAGATTAGTTAATTGAATTGGATGTTACATCTTATGGTATATTACTCGTATCATATATGGTTGGTGATAAGCAATAATGTGTCAACCCACAATAAGTCAAATTTGCAGATATTGACGTATTCTGGTAGTGCGTCACGTATTTAATATCATTAAAAGAATGATTAAGTCATCTAAACTAAATAAGTACGGGAAAAGGTATCTTAATGTAATGCTTAAAATATTTATTATCTCATATATTCGAAAGACTTATCAGTAGATAAAAGGTTTTAAAATACCAATCGGCTTTTAATTCATTATACCTTTATTCAAAATAGGAAAGAAAAGATTGATATACATATTCAAACAAATTTGTTAAGAATATGTTTGTCATTTTTAGAATTATTCTACAGTTTAAGCAGTGTTAGTCAGTGTAATGTGGTTTCAGGATTATTTGCATAAATAAAATCGAGGCCGAGTTGAAAATACGAACTGATAATGTCACATCTTTTTAAAATAACCCACGGTCAAAAAAGAAGGTTCTCGATTCGTCGAGGACTTTCTTATGTATGTTCATCGATTATTCAAAGAGGGGGGACCAATTTTGTTAATTATTTCATTTTGTTTGAAAGGTGTTAGATTCTCATTGGTCCGTAGAATTTTCATCAAATTCGGTTCAGTAGCTTGGTTTTTAAATTCAAGATAACTAAAATAAATATTTACGACAGCGAAATTACGTACATTTTAAAGTTGTATCTTCTTTGTTAAAAAAGAAAGATTTTTTTTGTAGTGTAATGTTGGGACAATAAAAGACGGCTGTTCGGTTCCAGGTTCTGTTTAATACTGAATACAAGTTAGGCATAACAGGCGAAATGCCGTAGGCTACTACATCACAGTAGCTTATTATATAGTTCGTTATTATATAGAGCTTTAATTGATGACAATGCGATTTAAAGTTTTTTTTGTAAATATAAATGAAACCTAAAAGAAGGATATAGATTTTTTCGTCGCAAAATAAAACTTAAATTGGTTAAAAACAGGATGATAGTTTATATAATGCACCGAACATTATTTCAAATGAATAAGCGGTTCAAAATAGATTTTAAATTTTCAGAAACCAATTAGATCGTCATAAATATCAATTTGTTTGTTTCTGCCAATAAAACGTCTGTGATATAACAATACATGAAATAGCGGTAGCGAAGACCATAAGTATTCGTGTATTGGGAAATAAAATTCCGTCGAATTCGGCTGCTTTGCGAATAGCGATATCCGAAGCATTTATAATGTAAGCGTCTACGGGGGAATCTAGCCGTGAGCAGAGGATACTGTCATAGGCGAAGCGATCTTAGTAACTATGCATATCGTCGGGGATAGTGCCTTATGCATTAAGCTCCATCTTAGAATCAATTTTATTATTGATAAAAAAACAAGCTAGCTAAAAATGATATAATCGATATTTGTAAATTAAATATTTAATGAAATAAATTTCGACATATCATCGGTGATACTAAAAATACAATCAATACATTGCATAATGGCGAATTTCGACCAGTGGGCGACCACTAGTAATAACAAATATCCTCTAAAGCTTATGCACGTAATCGTTCCCTATAACGCCATAACGCAGAAAACCTTGCAAAAGCAATTTTCTATCTAAAAGTTACCTACAAATATATTAATACAGTATTTTTTCGAGTCTTATTTATGGCTGTGAAAAATTTTCAATCGTAACTTTGATAATAAATTTTAGAATGAATTGCTATAAATTTATTTATGGTATTTACTGTTTTAAAATATGTTATATTAATGCGTAAATTATTATAAATAAATGCATTTTATCTAATACTAGCTGTGCCCGCGACTTCGTTCGCGTGGATTACAGTTGGCTTGGCATGTCTCCTGCAAAGCAAGGTTATAATGGCCTGCGGTGCTGCTCAAGAAAGGAGCTTTTTACATTGGATTTGGGAACTTTCTGGTTGTATTTATAAGCAAACACTAACTCAGATACGGTATTCCTCTCCGGTTTTCACAATAAATGTTGAAGAAAAGTGTTTTGTGCGAGTCTTTAAAATTTCGACTGTAAAACAGTATGTTCCCGCCGAGGTTCTCCTTGTATTATATATCGGGTGACTTTTTTAACTGGGCTTGATAGACCAAATCCGGAACTATAAGGAATCGCGAAAAATACTTAAAAGAGTCCTATGTCCGATTTTGAGAAATCTAAACTTGCATCATAATTTTTTGATTTCATGATTCTCCTGGCCAGGAATAAAACTCACTAATTTTGAAAAATTAATACATTCGGTATTATTGCACCACCTATTACTGTCACTTGTAAGGATCAGCTTTTGGAAATTAATAGTAAACGACAAATTAAAGGAAAAGATTTATTTTTTTACAAAATAACATTAAATCTATACATTACTTAGAAGTTAAGTAATCGATTCTAGACAGACATAATCAAATGTGATGGTTAAGTCATGGGTACCGGTAAGTTTATAAAAATAGTCTGCATTACTTCGAACGATTTGTTTATAGGTTGCATCGAAATGCTAGTCACCTACTAAAGTAAGGAAGGGTGTGAACAATACAATCGAAAATATACAAAGTGAATAACTCAGAGTAACTTATTTTATGTTTGTCTATTTGTTTTATGTGAGCTATACAACGTTGATAGAATGTGACGTTTGTTTTGGTCCCCTTCACCTACGCCGTTACCTAGGTAGGTTTAGACAATTCTTAAAATGATGGATTAATTTATTAAAAAATTTACATTTCACTGGACTCGGCTATTGTACTCACCCGCTATTAGCGTTATAACATCCCGTTTTAATTTTAAAATTTCACTTTTAGGTATGATTTAATTAATGTATGAATTTGATAGAATTTTGAAAAATAAGCCTTTTCTTTTTGTTGGAGTTAAGTGTATACTCCTGAAGTTGATGATCCTTATAATATGTGACAGTATCAGATGGTGCAATAATACAAAATGTTAATTTTCTGCAAAATCAGCGTGTTCGTTTCTGGCTAGGAAAACCTTTTTTTCAAAAAACTAATGATACAGTTTTAGTTTTTATCCAAATCAGCTCTGTGACTGCTTTAATTATTTTTCGCTTATAGTTTCGGTCTATCATATCCAGTAAAAAAATTACCCAGTAAATATATTATTATTTAAAATTATTACATTTATATAATATATATCTTCCCTATTTCAATCAAATATTGTTCACAATTTCATTGGTTTCAATTTTGTTCCTTATTACATTAGCTTTCTGCCAGTTAAAGTTTCGTCAAAATCGGTCCAGCTATATCAAATATTAGCCGAAAAAAAATTGAGTGACAGTAAGACAGACAAAAATTCTAACAATTATTGTTTTGGGGTCTGTTGCGTATGTAAAGGCCCAAATAATTTGTTTTTTTTCATATATCTTCTATGTACAGACAGCGACCCGTTAGAATTTTTTTTATATGTATAGATTAAAAATATCTAAAATAGAAGTAAGCCTAAGTCACTCCTTATAACATTTGCTAACTGCAAGTAAAAGTACCATCAAAATCGGTTCAGCCGTTTCAGAGATTAGTCGGAACAAACAGATAGACAAACAGACTGACAGAAAAAAAATTAAAAAATGTAATTTTTTATGTAAGTACTGTATATACTTTCATGTATTTAGTGATAGGCACAAAAAATGTTCAACGTAATTCTTTAAATTGACATAACTTTTTTATTTATGGACCGATTGACATGAAACAAACCCAAAATGTTAAGTGAAGCTTACTGCAATATATTAGTGAAAACCGCATCTAAATCGGATAAGCCGTTTCTGAGATTAGCGTGCACAAACGCACAGATAAACAGACAAACAGACAAACAGATAAGAATTCTAAAAATCATTGTTTTGGGTTCTATTGCGTTAGTAAAGACCCCCAAGAAGAGTTTTTTTCATATATCTTCCATGTACAGACAGCGACCCGTTAGAATTTTATTATTAGTATAGATATAGATTGATATTTTCCTCGCAAGAGAGCTCCGACAAACGCGTGCGTACCCCGGCCGGCCGCGGGTCGGTACCGCCGCGGCGCCGCAATAACTACGTCCCTGCATTTTAAATTTGTAATATCTTCGGAAATATTCACTTAAATTACATGCTGTAAAAAGCATATTGATCTATAATAAATGCACAATTTATTTAATGTACTTAATTAGATAAGGATTAATGCTGTATTGTTTAAAATCACTTCGTAAATAACCATTTTTTAGTAAAGGATAAAAAATGGTTAGGGTGGGTTATCCCTTAGAGATAGACATATACCATCGCGGACTTTTTTGTTGAACTTTTTAAGGTGGACAATACTGTAGTACATTATTTTGGTCTATCTCGTAGGATTCAGCCAGCGTTTGCAATATAAGCGTAAAAAAATATGCTTATTTACGACATCACATTAGAAATCTCTAAATTTATCAGCGTTTCTCTACTATATTATGCATGTATGATATATATAAACCTTCCTTAAGAATCACTCTATGTAATAAAAAAAATCGCATCAAAATCCGTTGCGTAGTTTTAAAGATCTAAGCATACATAGGGACAGACAGACGGCGGATAGCGACTTTGTTTTATACTATGTAGTGACTAGCTATCCCTTGGGGATGTACTCGCATTTATGGTAACTGTTTTGCTCCTATTTGTCGTAGCGTGATGTATGCGTATAGTCTAAAAAATCTAATATACTTTATTCAAGTAGAGAGCCTACTAGCCAAGAGCACTTTTGAATTGTCAATAAAAAAACATCAATAATAAAGCTACCACCCGTTCAAAATGTAGATTCTACAAAGAAGAACCGACAAGAATCTTGTTACTCTTTTAAAATTTTGTCAATACAATTTTTTATGAATTCAAATTGATTATTTATCCTGTACGAAATTCAGCCCACGCATCTTGATCTTCAACGTAATCTTGTATAGAGTAATATGCTTTAGCTATTAGAGACTATTAACATATAATTTAAATCTATTAATTGAAAACTGCAAACATTTCTGGGGGATTTTATTATGAAAAGTCTTAATAATACCTTAAAAATAAAAATATCTACATGTCCAAAATTAGATATTTTTAAAAAATTTTCAACATAATTTTATAGCTAAAAATAAATGGATCAGTTTCATTTCTCAAAAACTTTAAGTTTATATTAATTTTCAATTAATCATCACGACGGATGCAACTTTGTCGTAATTTTGGATACTAAAAAAGGTAATATTAATAAAGGTACAATTGGTTATCGCGATAAGACCTTTATTTAAAATACGAATAATATAAATCGCGAAAGTTTAAAATATATGATACTATTTTAATAGAAACAAGAGACGCTCTATAACAATATATAAAAAAATTGTAACGTCAAACTCGCAACTGACTGATTTTAACTTTTTTGATAGAGAAAATAGAATATCGTAAATAGTTATTTTTAATTGAAATATCATACTCGTACATTTTGAAAGCAAAATAATAGGAGGATCAAATAATCATTTCGCTTCATATCCAGCAACAAATTGAAAATTGGGTTTTGGTATTAAAACAATTTGTAGGATTAATTAGTTGATATATTATCCAAAAATACTTTAATGCAAGCTAACCAACACATCTGCCTCCTAGCACAGTACGAATGTAAGTGCAAAAAATGGCGGTAGTACGTTACTTTCTAGAATGTTTTTTTTTTTATTAAAATACCTTCTAAAATATTATATATTTTAAACTTTCGCGATTTATACTAATCATATTTAATATAACGGGTTTTATCGCGATCACTAATGGTAATAATAACTTTTTGAATGCCCGACGTTTCGACGAAGTTGCCTCCGTCGTGGTCACTGAGTCAGCTCGTGGCCAGGACGGATGCAACTTTGTCGAAATATCGCACGATATTTTAATGCACATTAAAAAAAGTATTAATATCATTAGTTATCGCGATAAGACCAGTTATATTAAATACTTGTGAAATATATTTATAAAATTAAGATTAGTTTTTGTATTTATTTGTACCATAAACCACAATAAACGTTGTACATAGTTATTTTTGCACGATTATTACTGAAATAGTATACGAGTATATATTTCAAACTTCCATACTTTAATATTTAAATAGTATACCATTAGTTCCTATTATGATAGGAATAAGATTCATATCTCTTTGTCAAGATGAGCTTGTTAACAATATTTGCTCTGTGTTGTTATCGCGAGTGTTTACTCTTAGGTTTGTTCCTTGCTGTTGATATTATAGTAACGAGAATATAACGATACGATAATATATTTGTGGTACTTTTGAAGTCTAAACAAATGGGTCAAACTATTTTCAGAACCTTCGAAAATGAGTTTTTTTAACACCCGACGCAGAAAGAGGGGTGTAATAAGTTTCACCGTGATGTGTCTGTTAGTAGCACTGTAGGTTCTGAACGGGTGAACCGATATGGATGCGGGTTTTTTATTTCAAAGAAATTTTTCTAGCGATGGTTCTTAGACGTGTTCTACCAAAATCAGTCAAGCCATTTCAAGATCATGAGTTGGTTTTTCTACTTTTTTTTTTAAATTTTATTGTTTTAAAATGTATACTTCCGAATCCGTCCCTTCGTTATCAGGTCAGGATTCGATGCTGCGATCCTAGAGAAATCGAGGGAACTCTTTAAATATGATGGGCAAACCTATACTGTTTTAAGTATTTTTGATAGTAACTTAAGTAGTTGCTCTCGGAAAGCTGTATTCGATGAAGTGGGACTAATAATGATGACCACATATGGCCACTAGAACTACTTAATAACAAATATTTCACGGGTTGTTATTAGTTCAATATGATTGCTAAGCTATTTATACTCGTCACAATTCATATAGTAAAGTGTAACTGCAGGTGCAACATCACCATTCTTAACATTATTGAAGAGTTCTCCTGATAGAAAACACAATATTTTGTAAATGGTGATAATCACTTGATATTAGACTATTGTAACTTAGGTAAATCACAAACTGTAACTTACTGGCTACTATATTCGTAACTTAAAAGTGTGAAATAAAAACTTTTTGAAACGAAACTAAAAAACCAAAAAATACATATTTTCTACGTTTTAAAGTCGGTGCCAGTAAATAACACATAAAAGATTTAGCTTGCTGCCGATGTTTACTTGTTGCTGCTGACTTCGAAATGTTTTAATTGTCAACATCTGGAGTAGAATAGTAAGCAGACCCTGGTATTCCCGGGAAAAATGCTAGGTATAATGATTGAATGGTAAAATTATTTGTTTTTACTTTATAAAATATAATAAGTCCCTAAAAATTAAACTAAGTTATATAATAATAATAATATGCAGAAAAAAAAAAAATTTAATATCTAAAAGTTTTTGTTTCAATACATATCGCTCCTCAGAATATCCACCAAGCTATTTAGAAGCGAAATTTATTTTTGTGTTTGTCCCTTTCGGCAAACAATGTCACTAAGTAATGCGGACAAAAACGCTTACTCCGATGTTTACAACTAAGTAAAATTTTCACGATAATCATTTTAAGTTTTACATCCCATACTCATAGTAAATCCTACATAAAATAAAATTCATATATGTGTTTAAAATAGTTAATATTTTAATAATGTATTTAGTTCATACACGTGCATGGTCCTGTACATTGCTTATATATTTAAAGTTCAAATATCATATTTACTCATTAACTTACTCACTCACACATCCACTTTCTCATTCACATACACTCACTCCTATAAAATAATCAGATAAATAAGTTTTAAGATATTTTAACGATTTACTAGGATCCAAATAGTATTATATTAGTTTATTAAATAAAATTACGATAAAATTCGCAAAAATACGTTTATAACGATTAATTCAAAGTATTAATGGTCGGCAAGCGATCGGAATTCGACTGTGGTACATTAAATTTTCTACCGATTCCAAGATTGACCACAGATAATCTATTTTAAATTGTATCACAGACTTTAACAATAAACAAAAGAGTAATACATGAGTGTGTGTGTCAAATAGATCTAAGTGTGTGAAATATTTTTTATTTTAATTTAGTATACTTTTTATAGGCGCAGCTAGTCAACTATAAGAATATGCATGTTTTGTTAGCAATAATTATGTATAATTTTCATCGCGACGTTGCCCGCGTATACTTTAATACCCCCTAGCACAACTATAAGGAATATTTTTTTAATTCGGGGATATAGATTAAGTATAAGGATAATCGGCCAAAAAAATAAATATTGTCCATACAAACTTCACCACCTCCTTGCAGTTCAATAAGGGATGATATTCGTGCGTTTTATGGTTCACATTTCATTACTATCATCTAAAACTATCTGTTTCACCCCTTTTAACCCACTTAGGGGTAGAAAATCGAAAAACCCTTTCTTAGTAGATGCTCACACCCTAAAAGCCACCTACAGCCAAAATTTCAAGTTTGTGACCCCAGCGGTTTAGGCTCTGCGTTGATGAATCAGTCAGGACAAGTGATTTTATATGTATAGATTAGGATCGAAATCATGTAAGTATTTACAAATGTTTGTAAAATATAGAGTATAAAACATGAAAATATACTATACAAAAAGAGACAAACGAAGGAAATCTGCCTCTATAATATCAGTATGATTCCACGGTGAAATTTATAGAAGAGTTAGCTCTATAAAGAAGATGAACCGCTGAACCCTTTATAGTTTACGACACCCGTAAAGCAACTTGATTGATGTTGGGTACAGCTTAATATCACCCGTACGTATAACTGGACGTTAACCGTCTGTACATTTTATCTTTAAAGGTTTAATTGGGTTTACGTTTTTAACTACTTCGAGGGGTGGTTCTTAATTGGTCGGGAGTTTTTTATGTAAGTTCACCTGTTACTCGAAAACGGGTTGACCGATTTAGATAATTTTTTTTTTGTTTGAAAACTTGTGCTCTTCTTTCTTTTTGTTCTCTTTTGTGTAACTTGGTTTCAAAATTAAAATAACTGGAATAATACGGGTTAGTAACTTGGTTTTAAAATCAATAACTGGAATAATATATGGCCGGGCCAATGCCATTATTTTTATCAGCACGGCAATTATTTTTATTTTAACTTTATTTATTTCAATATATTTATTTTCGAACTAGCTGTGCCCGCAGTTTCATCCGTGTTTATTTGAGAAAAATTTATATTTAATTAATGTTTACCTTCCCTTCTAAAGTTTTGTATCGTGTACTTTTTTTTTCAATTTTGTTTTCGTCTAAGTAAGTGAAAGTCCCATCAAAATCGGTCCAGCCGTTTCAGATATTAGCCGGATCAAACAGACAGTTAGACAGATAAAAATTTTAAAAATAGTGTTTTATTATTTAGTTATTTTATTTAGTTAAAAGCTGTTAATTTAAAATTACAAACATACACTTCAATTTTATGTATTTCTATAGATTATATGAAAGCTCTGTTTGTGTTTTGGTTTTCCAATTTAACACAATATATTATATATAAATTATAACGTATCACACTCAACGGCCCCTATTAAGATCTCATGACCTTGTTTCGGGGGTCCGGAAACACTCACAACACCAACACAAACACCCAGACCACGACAAACATCTATATGGCCAATACACACGTTTTGTCGTGAGCGAGGATCGAACTCGCGACCGTTAGCGCTTCAGTCAGTTGCAGTGACCATTGCGCCAAAGCGTCTGTCTTTCATATTTATTTGTGATTTTATTAACTTTTACTTTATATAATAATGTTTTAAACACAACAAGCAATTAAGCTTTATTAAACCATAAATAATATTAAAAAATGCAAGCGAACGAATCAAATATATATAGTATAGAGAATATTTAATGAAAACTTTCATTAGTATGAAAAGTCATTTACATAATCTTATTTGCCTTGGAGTATTATTTTCTTTTAATAACATAATATATATTCAGGAATTTAATAATGGATCCTGAGTTTGAATCTATTCGAGCTGTTTATATGTGACGTTTTTTAACCTATTTCGTCGGCAATTTTTTTTTTATGTATTTTCACTGATTATTCAAAGACGGCTTGATCGATTTCGTTATAATTTTTATTGAAAAAGTATACTTACAGATTAGTCCCATAGATTTGAGATTGATTCAGTAGTTTAGTTTTAAAATGAAAATAACTGAAATAAGTATGTATGGTGGGTCCCCTTTTTACCCGACTGCGCTAAGCAAGGGAAGGTAATGTTTTTATCAGTCCGTGTACGTATGTGGGTTTGTACTTTTGTGGCACTAATTAAACCAAACGCGTGGGTCGATTTTTATAAACGACGTTGTTTGATTTGTCATAATGGCGCGAATTTTATAGAAAGTAATAATTATTTGCAAAAATCAAAATGGCCGATTCTCGACGCCATAATGTGAAAAAGAAAATTGATTTGTTAAGTGGGGTGTGACCTGTGTTAAGTGGGGTATCGTTGAATAGGTATTTACAAATCATTTTTAGCTTTCTTATAATATTTGGATGCTGATAAGCAATAATGTGTCAACCCACAAAAAGTCAAATTTGAAGATATTGATGTATTTTGATACTGCATCACCTATTTAACATTATCCAAAAAAATTCAAGTCATATAAACTAAATAAGTATGGAAAAAAGTTCCTTAACGCAAAGTTTCGAAATTCAGATGCGTTCCATATTTTGTAATTTGTAAAATAATCTCAAATATTTAAAAACTTATTATTAGTTAACATATTAAATAAATCTGTCTGCTTTTTATTAATTATACATTTTATCAAAATAGAAAAGAAAAGATGAATATATACGTCTTCAAGCAAATATATCAAGAATAGGTTTGACATCTTTAGACGCCATTTTCTCAAAACGAAGTCCGTGTGGCTTGACACAGTATTGCTTATCAGCGTCCATTTATCAATTAGAATTACCGTTTAGAATCTTTTACGATTTAAAATTGTTTTAAAAAGTCTTTTTCAGTCATTATCAGGTGTGATCCTTTCCACTAATAATGTCTTCTTATTCCTCTCAGTTTCTTCATTTGTAGAACTGTTATTATATTTTTTCAGATTATTTACCTGGTTCTTGTTTTTCAGTGTATAAATTAATTTAATGATTTAATTTTGTCATAATCGTTCAAAATTCATACTTCATTCTGACGGTTAATTTCTGAATTTTATTCTATAGCACCTCCTTTGAATGTTCAAATGTGGTATGTTTTAATAGCGATAGTTTAACAGAATTAGCCCCTCGCTATCCACAAATATTCTTTAAAATACCGAACGATAGAAGTGAAAATTTTACTAATAGTGCCTTGAAGAATAGTTTATGTCTAAAGTAAATTGTGAAAGCATGTCGCGTCTCCCACAATTTACTTCCATTTCTGAGTCGTTATGAAAATTCACATAAATGTAAAATGATGTTGACAATGCACTTAGTCGCTCAGTCTAGGAAGAGTTAAATTTTAAATTTGAATGAGTATTTGGCACATATTTATAGGCGACTAGCTGCTTCTTGCGGTATCAGTCGCGCTTAGTTATCGCTTCGCTTATATGAGTCGTAGCGTTATGCCTATTGTTGCGAATCCCTTCGAACAAACTCTTTTGATAATACATTGAAATAAAACTATTTTAAACGGATTTAAATCGCGTATATTAATTATTTTTATCATTATCATCCCGACGTTTCGAGCACTTTGCAGCGTTCGTGGTCACGGGTAGACTAAGGTGACATTTGTCTATTTGAGATTTCAGAAAATTGTTGGCGGTTGTTGTTGAATAATAATCGCGAAAATCTAAGACAAAGATATCTTTTGATTATAATTTAAAATGTAAATAGAATAAAATATAAATAGTATAATATGTATATGACAGAACGTTGTCAACGAACTAGAACCGATCTTTTATTTTAATATTTAACACCTATAATCTTCCTAAATAAGCGGGGCAAGTAAAGAATTTTTTTTTGTAGTTTCGGAGTCTTTTTTATGCAAAGGAATAAACAATAAAATCTTTCCTCTTTATTCATATTATATCGTAGGAAACTATTCACCTTAATTTTCAACCAAATTCAAAAAGAAGTTATGTTTCCCTGTTTTAATATTTAATATATTTCTCAAATTCAGAATTTCGTCATATTTCTCAAGCGATTTAAAAATTTTTTATTCTTTCAGATGGGTCCAATATAATCTCTATCAAAATCGGTTCAGTAGTTTAGTTTTAAAATCGAAACATCTGATATAAATGTCTCATTCACACGAAATTGCGTATTTTAAAGTCGGCTGCTATTTTTTTTTAAATTTTAATTACTATATAAGTATTTTTATACCATCGTGGCCTTCACAAATTTTAAGTACCATTTACACAATACAATGTCACACACACACAGACAAACAGTACAAGACTCTCCGGACTCCGTAAATACACACAAAATTGACAATTACGTCAGGCTAGTCAAGGGAAATCGGCCTATTTACCCCATTTCCATTAATCCCGCTCTCCCGAACCTCGAATTTGCTCGTATGAAAATAAACCGGTTTATTTCGGTTTTAACCGGTTCGCTGGAAAGTTTATATCTGTATTTATAAACGTTAGAATGTTATGTCAAATACAATGTATTTTTTATATTTTAGCATTTTGATTTGTTTTTTTTTTTTGTATTGTTTATCTATTTGATGGTTTTTCAGCGAAAAATATTGTAATGTTTACTTTCCTGGTTGATAGAAATTGTTAATTATATTATAACAATTAATGATAGACAGTTAACTGTATGTGTGAAACGAGCACTCTCCAATATATAGTCGTTTACACATTTGTATTATATGTTTAGACTAGACTCGCGACTTCGTCTGCGATGTCTGTGATGCCTACGTCATAGTAGCTTTATGCATGCAAAGTCTTAGCCCGATCGGTTTGAAATTGACAAAGTTTCATTCAAACTTTCGTCCCCTATTTTATCCACTTGGTGGTAGAATTAATTAAAATCCTTTCTTAGCGGTTGACTACGTCATAACATCTACCTGCATGCCAAATTTCAGCCCGATCCGTCAAGCGGTTTGGGCTGTGCGTTGATAAATCACTATGTCAGTCAGTTAGTCACCTTTGAGTTATATATATTTATATATATTCATGTAAAAGGCATATTGCTGGTATTGGTATTGGGTGGTAGCTTCATTATTGATATAATTTTTTTATATCTAAAGTAATATTTTGATTTTGTAAGACTATTTAAAACAATTAATGTAAAGAAACAACAATCTGACTGCGTAACAAGACCACCTGCTGTCAGCAGTACCTTATCAGTGTTAATCAGTTCCATCTAAAAACCTACATATAAGTAAGAATCGTTACTAACTTTAAATCGTTATATATCCTAAATTTTGATTGAAAAACGATATGAGAGACCTAATGATTTTTAAAAGGCATTTAACAATATGGGGGATATTGTTAACATAGTTCGTTGATTTATTTTTAATTTTTGCGTACAAAATCGGCCATTTTGATTTTTTCAAATTTTTATGATTCCTATGACATGTGCGCCGTCGTGACGAATTAAACCACTTGTCATTTATTAAAATTGGTCCACGCGTTTTGTCTTAATAGTGCCATAAGGTTAAAAATCCACAACATAGATAGATACATATATACATACACACATACATACTGATAAACACATTACCCTCCTGTGCGTCGCTTAGTCGGGTAAAAAGTCAACAAACTAAGGACTTCCTCATTTTATTTCAATTGGTTAAAAGTACAATAATATAAGAATATACATTTATAACATAGTTTTGATAGCTCTTTATAAAATCTAGATCAGCTTCTCACTTCGTATGGAGCGAAATGAAAACGCTTAGTCATAGGAAATAGTGTACGTATAACGTTTCCCGGGATTCCGGGATAGC
Source organism: Hypolimnas misippus (assembly GCA_037950945.1). Taxonomy (NCBI): domain Eukaryota; kingdom Metazoa; phylum Arthropoda; class Insecta; order Lepidoptera; family Nymphalidae; genus Hypolimnas; species Hypolimnas misippus. Next base: position 15,599,164 of record JBBEEQ010000032.1, read on the forward strand.
GGAAACGTAACGTCGTATGAAAACCAACTAACGGAATTTTAATCCTAAATAATTTCTTTTTTCTTATATAATATCATATCAATCATATGTGTTTGTAATATGTCAAATAATTTTTTTTAAGAAACCCCCGACAAACACAATATTTCTTTCGTAAGTTGGTGAGGCCGATGCCAAAGGATGATGCAGCATTAGGTCGAGGTTTACAAACTATCATTTTTTAATATGATTCATAGTATAGTAAATTTAGAGTTGATACTCCTTGTTGCTCAGATCCTTTCAACAGAAAAGAGCTAATAACTTAAAACGTCTCAACAGATCTTCATAAATCATACTTAATAACCATCTCGATAATATCAGTTGTCAAACAATAAAACCGCATCAAAATTGGTTCATTCGTTAGGGAGCAATGATGCCACAGGCAGAGAAACAGATACTCAAGACAAAATTATAATAACCCTTTTCTTTGGTCGAGGTTAAAAAAATGTTTCACTAATATAAAGATCTTCCGGAAGTACATAGACGGTCTAAATATTAATATATATGTAAGACCGAGGCTTTTATGTTGAAAATTTTGTAAGATATAGCTAATCATTACCAGACTGAAAAATATACAATTTAGTGTAATATTCAATACTACCCCTATGCAGTTTCACTCGCGCTTAACCTATGAATTTCATACATCCTTTTAACACTCGTTTTACCCCCTTAGGGGACGAGTTTTGCTAAATCTCGTTACTGCAATTTCGTGATGAGTAAGTGAGTAAATTTTTAATTATCTTTGAAAACGCAAGAACTCGAATTGAATTCGAAATACGTTAATGCAATCATTTATTCATTTAATTCACCTAAGAACATATTCCGAAAAAAAAAAATTACACCGAAAAAAAAAATCACAATATTCTTAATCACATTTAAGATCATAAAGAAAACAATCCAACCAACAACCGTACCATTTGTCCGAATCCAACGAGACCAATTCCGGAATCCCAGAATCCCGGAGTCCGGGAATTAATCGAGCCATTTCCCGCCGGCGACTATACGCCACGTATGAATTAGTTGACTGCGAATCGTACCGCGCTGACCAATTACGTCCTTCTTTTATCTTCAAATGAACAACAGTACAGATTGTTTCTATAGCACTTCATAGTCATTTCGAGCTCTGTGGCGGCGTAACGACTAAAATAATATTAGCTGTGTTTATGTTTTTAATAGTTTTGTTACATTTAGTGCTGCAACATGAACATAGAAAATGGAAAAGTGAAAGGACTTTTGAATAAAAACAAAAACGATTTTAAATCAAAATACGTAATTTTGTTTATTTGAATGTTATACTTGTTTAAGTTATTTTGACTTTAAAACCAAATTACTGAACCAATTTTGATGAAAATTCTATAACATAAATTTAAAAGTATTTTCTTTTCAAACAAAAATAACTGGTCAAGTGCGAGTAGGACTCGCGCACCGAGGGTTCCGTACAAACTTATAGAAATCTATATAAGACTAACCCATCTACGTCATTTGTGGTCTTCATCATCAGTTCCAACATAAGTTACTATCAAAAATACCTAAATCGGTATAGGCTTGCCTATAATATTTGAGGAGTTCCCTCAATTTCTCCAGGATCCCATCATCTGATCCTGACCTGAAGACAATGGGACCGCCTTGGAAGTATACCTTTTCAAACAAAAAAAAAAATTTGAAAATCGGTACACAAATGGCGGCGTAATCGGCGAACAAACATAAAAAAAAAATTAAATACAAGGTCGAATTGAAAACACTCCTTTTTAGAAGTCGCTTAAATATAATCAAATATTATGTAAATATGGATCACGTCCCAAAAACTATTTTGAAACTACTTAGGAGCACTTTAATTTAAAACACGATCATGGATGCAATCCATGGAAACACAAAATTTTATTTTAAGTACTAATACATCTTATACTTTCAAAAAAAAAAGTTATAGCGCGATTCAGGATACACCTAGCGCCATCTCTTGACAATTTCAATGAACTAACTTGTTGACTTTGACATTAACAACATAATTATATTATATTTTATTCTCGTTTTATTTTTATTTATATTCTACTACACTCCACTACCCCTGCACTACGTTCGTAAAATATTTAGATTTACATTATCAATCAAAATATCGAAATATATATTAGTGTTGCCAAGACGAAAATAATTAGTCCTTAATTCGAACAAAACTAATTGCTTATTTATAAATAACTAATTATATTACTAATAACCAGAAGACTTATATGTGTAGATAAATAAGTAAATTAAATAACTCGATCTGTTTGAATTTAATTTTAAAATTTTCGTACTAAGTCAATACGAGTACTTAAATCAAATCGCGTGAAGCTCTTATATTGAATGTTAATTACGTAATGACGTTATAAATCGACGATAAAACTTTTAAATGAAAAGTTTATTTTATTATTTTTAGCGCGTTTAAATAATAATTAAAATAAAAAAAATTATTAATCGAGCAGAATTATATCACAGTTAATGTCATAATGTTGTAATAGATGGCATTAGCTGTACACTGCATCGCGCTATCATTTTGTTAGCTGCGATATATAGATTGCATTGCGTTGTTTATAAAGGTTTGCTGCTTTTTAATGTTTTCGTATTGATACAAATTTCTTCTCAGTGTTTGTAAAATTGTTTTTTTGACCATGGTAAACTTCTATGTTAATTTGTTACAAGAACATATAATTTTAATTCTAAGATTAATATATTTTCCGCTTGATCAATTTACAACTTGATACATTTACGCGTTCCTGAGAAAAAGGTTGAAAGACAGACGTACAGACTGACAGACACACGAACAGAAATTTACAGTTTTCAGATTTTTTCCTTTATGTATACTAAAGGACCTTGCTCCTGGCCAAATTTCATAATGCTTGGTCAATGGGAAGTACCCTATAGGTTTTGATTCCCTTGCGAAAACGTTAAAAACGCTATCATACTTAAAATATGTGATATAAATGACCGTATCTTTTGATTGCGTTAACTTAGAAGTTTGATTTTTTCACAGCTCTTAGTAATTACAACTCTGAGTTCCTTTATTTGTACCATAAGATCTTACTTCTTACCAAATTTCATCGTGCTAGGTCAATGGGAAGTACCCTATAGGTTTTGATTCCCTTGCGAAAACGCTAAAATGGTCAAAATATACGACATATTTTCCATTATCTTTTGATTGCGTTGACTTAGAACTTTAATATTTTCACGGCCGCATGTCATCGTAGACTTGAGTATATGATATTAATTTCAACATGATACGTCTATGCATTTCTGAGAAAAAAGGGTTGACATCCCGACAGACAGACAGACAGACAGACAGACAGACAGACAGACAGACGGACAACAAAGTGATCCTATAAGGGTTCCGTTTTTCCTTTTAAGGTACGGAACCCTAAAAATCAGTGAGTCTAACCGTTTTTCAGTATCGGTGAACGTAGATTAAAAATCCGGACGAATTAAAACCTCCTCTTACATGGAATAATTAAAAGGAATAGTATGTCGCTTATACTACAAGTAACTATAGGTTAATTTAGAATTTGGTACAAAAAATCCTTCGTTTTCAAAAGACTTCCATTTTTCAAATTGTATCAGTAGTTTCAGAGATCACCTCATACTAAAAACTTACAAATAAATTTTACATCTTTATAATATTAGTGTTTGATCCGCAGTTCGCGGAGTAAATTAAACCAATGCGAAGTAATAAAAATACATACAATAAGATGTGTAATGGTGTACCTTTACAGTAGAACTGTTGCCGCCGCCCGGGCCCGGGATCTCTCTTCTTGCGTTTGTTGCGTTTTCGTGGTGTTTTGGTGTAATATGTCGATAATTATATATATGCCAGACTTTATCCCTTAAGATGTTGAGCATAACAAAAAAAACCGCTAACTGAAAAACGGTTACCGACCGAACAGAACCTTTTTTAAAGGCAGGGAAGACAACTGTCATAGACAAGACATTACCTTTTTAAAATGATACCATATCAAATATTACTAAACAATTAGTATAGATTATTTATTTATTTATTTATTTATAAAGGATTACCAACAAGGCACATAATCGTTACACTGATATAAACAAAAAGCATAACACATTTATAAAAAGGTGCCTTAATTATATTCGTATATATGTTATTGTTTCTTCATTCATAGCCAACATAGATACACATGTAGTCAAAATAAATATTTCCATAGAACTTTGTATTTCGAAATGTTTCGCATTACTTAGATACTAATATTTCCTTTACTATACAAGGAAGCTTGAAAGTTATTCTTTGTTACAAAGCAATATTGGTTTAAGTTTAGAAGTCTTTGAATGTAAAATATTTATCATATTAACTTTGCTGGTTACGTCAGTTCCGCAGGCTATTGGATAGCATAGTTATGTACTTTAAGGGCTTTTACAAACTGACGTTTAGAATGACATGTTTAATATAGAAAAGAATATATTTTATTTAGCATATTTTGCTCTGTCAAACCGTTTTTCCGGTTGTAACAAAATTTTGTCAAATATTGTATATGATGGAGAATACCTCCAAAGTATTTTTAAAATGTGTTACATCAGTATTGCTAACGTCACAATTGATGTCTTTAATATGATTACTCATATTTGGGTCTTCCAAATAAAAATTCCACAAGTATTTTGTTAATCTCGTATATTAATCGTAACGACTTCTTTGAGAGGTCTGCACTGTCCGAGCGTTCGAACACGAATGACCAATCGCCAACATTTTCGTATTTGTAGTCAACGCTCAAACACGTGTTTACAAATTCTTTAGTTAAAACTTTAAATAATAAGAATGATACGTTGTTTAACTTTGACTGTACATAACAATTAATTAAAACTGGTGAATTAACCTTTTATGAACTTATTTTAGATTAACAATCAGCTTAATTATAAAGCATTTCTTGTATTTGCGCTGATATATGTACATAATGTAATTATGTAACTAGATTCTTCACGGTAGAATCTTAGTCGGTGGTAGCTTATCATTAATTTAAATACTTTTTTTTGTTTTAATGTTTCAAAAGTGCTTTTAAAAGTCTACAAAATTGCCTAAAGATTGTATTGTAAATTATATTGCTTTTAAAAATTACGCTTAGACCATAAAATGTGAAAAGGGTTAAATGGATTTAGGAGATTGACATAATAAAATTTAATTTTTAATTAAGAAAAATATCTTAAAATAATCTTAACGGATAGATTCTAGTTTATGTTTATTCGTCAATTGAATGTATAACTGTGTAGTAAACAAAATTGTAATCCTTTTTTTAATAGAAGGTCTTCGCCCAGCTGTGGGACAGTTATAGACTTTTATAGTACTATAAAAGCTATATTAGCAATATTATGTCATAACCCACAAAAGTGAAATTTGGATATATTGATATATTCGGATGATTGACGCAGGTCAAGTATTTAGTATTATTCAAAAATATTTAAATCATCTAAAGTAAATAAACGCATAAAAAAGTTTCTCAATTTAACATTTAGAATATTTAAGTTATTTCCATACTTTATAATATGCAATAATCTTACATTTTTGGAAAACTTATTATTCGAAAATAAAATAAACAAATATACTTTCATTTAATTGTACATTTTATCAAAATAAAAAGAACAGATGGATAATTATTTCTTCAAACAAATTAATTAAGACTAGATTTGAAATCTTTAAAGGTAATTTTGTCAAGTCCGTGTGGCTAGACATAATATTGCTTATAAGCGTCCAATTACTTAATTACGTCACATATCAATCAATGGTTGTGAAAGTAATACCCATCATTTGTTTTCATTGCGACCGTTTAGTCGCAACATCTGCAAGCGCCCTATATCTTGTAAGGACAGATCATCAATCCATCTCAATGTCCAACCCTGTTTAACAGTCGGATGGGTGCGGATAAGATGGCTCACTATGTACACTTCAAACTGTCTATCTTTGTTCTTGCAAACTGCGTTAAAACCCTATTCCGCTGCTTCGAAACAACGCTTTTATCATATCGAAGTCCAGCGTCCTGAAAAAAAATCTATAACAAATTGACATGTAACTTCTCGTGGATCTAATGTGCGTTGATATTCTAACAGGGTATCAATAATATTTTTTTTATAAAAATCCATTTTGTATGAATGATTTTAAAGAAATACGAGTTTCTTGCCGATTCTTCTCCGTAGAGACTACATTCCGAACATCGGCAGCTTAAAAAAAAATCTATAATCATTTGACTTGTAACTTGGCGTGGATTTAATATGCATTGATTTTCTAGCAGGATATCAAAAATAAATTATAATAAAAATCCGTTATGTATGAATGATTATCGACGTTCTTGCCAATTATTCTCGGCAGAAACTACATTCTAAACCTAGTTTAAAAATATCTATTCTATTTTAATATTCAGTCAGACCACTACGAGTTGCTCAGATCCTTTCAACAATTAGAAAAGAGAACCTTTAAACGTATGAACATATTTTCATAAATTATACCTAAGATTCATCCCATCAGCTTTCAAACAAAAAAAAACACATCAAAATCTGTCTATTCGTTAGGGGGCTACGATGCCACAAACAGAGATACATTCGTCAAATTTATGATACCCCATTTTGTATTCGGAGCTTAAAATATTTAAAACGATAAAATAAATACAAATTTCTCTCTTCAAACAAAACCCAAGTCCATACGTCCAAAACTCTGTACAAACCACATAAAATAAAGATGCAGTGCTATTGTCAATATTTTCACGAAACTAAGTTAGGGACATAAAATTGTTTGGCTTTATATAGATTTCCTGCGGGAAACATCTTATTCAATAAAGGAGCTGTCTAAGTTACTAGCACACAACAGATTTCGTTGCATTTGTGTGAATATTTGTGGCGGTGAGAATTTAAATTTGGAGTAATAATTTTACTTTACGAAGAATGTTTTTAACGAAGTGTCTCTATAGTCTGTTTTTCTTTACTTGTCCTGTTTAGTAGACAAATACGACGTAGTTTTAACCACACATAAGAAATTGGAGATGAGGAATTATCGTTGGAATTATTGAAATGAATAAATTTTTCATAATGAAAAAAAAAATAAATCAGCCAAGTGCGTGTCGGGCCACGCACAATGTAGGGTTCCGTAGTTGTCAGAATTGTCAAGATCGGTCAAGCAATCTTCGAGTACCTATTTTCGTAAAAAAGTTTACGACGAACTGGGAATTTCCTTTTTTAAGTCAGTTTATACAATATACGTACTTACAATTTTAAACCTCTTATTATTATAAAATTATTTTTAAAATATTTTTAATGTAAAATGAATGTTTGAATGTGAATTATACTAACGATTTTGAACTTTATACGTTAGTCGATTATTTATTATTCTAACACTTGTAAAATATACTTAGCGCCGATAATTTTCCTTCCTGATTAGCGCCTATGAAATCTATGGAGATTTGGTTGAAAACTTCATAAGCGCGATTCAGAATCACTCGCGACATGTTTTATTGAGACATTGTTTTATACCTTATTTTATATTTTATTTTAATTTAAACTTATTAAATATTTATTTATTTATTCATTTAAATTCATATATTAATTTAAAATTATTAATATTTACATAATGTGATGACATTATGTAAATATTAATAATTTTAAATTAATATATGAATTTAAATGAATAAATAAATAAATATTTAATAAGTGAGACTTTAAAAAGTGAAATATTTATTTTTACTTAGATCATCTATAACTCGATAACCATAAGAACCCACATAGCCGTGATAATTTTCCTTTTAAATTCATCATATGTACCACTATCGTGATTTTTTTCATATTTTTAGACGCAGCAGTTTAGTAGGTAGATGGGGGACACACTTGACTCTAAGAAAAATTGACACTTTAAAGCTTAATATTTCGGAAACAGTTCGTCGTTCGGAAAAATGGTTTTTCCACACCTATAACATTTTAAAAAGACCTATCTAACGATACCCCACAACATGGGATAATTGAGAAAAAAATTTTTTGGTCTCTCTTAACACATAGGGAAGACACCCTGAAAAAAAAATATTTTTAAGATTTTATTGTACGACTTTCTCGGCGTAATTCATATGTATACTCATACCGAATTACAGCTTTCTGTATTAAGGGTTTCGGAGCAAAGCCGCGGACAGACAGACAGACAGACGGACATGGCGAAACTATAAGGGTTCCGTTTTTTACTACGGAACCCTAATGATATATATGAAAGTAACTCTATTTGTCTATTTGCCTATTACATTTTCAAGCCTAAATAATGAACTAAATTTTGATGAATTTGAGCACAGATATAGATTAAAGTTTGGAAAAGGACATAAATAAAAAACAGGATGAAAGAAATAGGCCATTAAAAATTTCGGAAACCAACTAATTAAAAGTTAGTTAACGTCAAAGTAACTAAACTTGCGAATGTTCTAGACTGGGACGTAACTTTATCGACCTATTTGGTCAATTATTCGTCACTGTAACCCCTTTCGCCCATTGTCAATAAAAGGTTCAGTTGCTCTGTAACGGTTTGCTAATGGGCCTGCCTTGTAACCTAGTTTGAATTCGGACTGTATCTTGAGTTGTTTGGCTGAAGTGTCTGTATTTAATGTTCTAGTGAGTAAAATGTTCGCAAAGTCTTACGGCCTCTAGACTTTTCAACCAACTTTCAAAACGGAAGAGGATCTCAAGTCGGAGAGGACTTTTTTGTGTTTGTTCACCCATTAATGGTAAACGATTTCACTTGTGTTTATGGTTAGTGTTTTACAGCTGTAAGTCGTATCGTAATTTAATATATCCTATAACATTCCTTAATAAACGATTTGTCTAATACCTAATAATTTTAAAAATCGGATTAGTAGTTTCAAAGATCACTTCCTACATATAAAACTAAAAATATATTTTACTTCATTATGATATGTATGTAGTATGTATTAGTCACTTTATTTCGATCTTTTGTGAGAGTGTCGAGGCCCGGTCAAGTCAGTCCGTATAAGAGTTGTAGTCAGTCTACAACTAAGTTCCACCACTTAAATATTTATTTAATACTAAGAATTAATTATCTATATATTAATACGCGGAGCAAAAACTTTATACTCCTTTTTACAAAAATTGCGCAGACGGAGAAATTTCGAGCACTTATAGTTTATATGTATAGAGAAATAGCGAGGAATACAATTTTTTTGTTTAATTTTGCCTATAAGTAAATTTTAACAAAAAAAAAAACAGTACTGGGTGTACTATGGGTATACTGTAATTACTAACACATGCATATGATTTATTCTTTGTTAAAATCTGTGATCAAATTGAGAATATCAATAGAACCCTAATAATGTTCAAACTTATAATTTGAATAAATGGTGGGCGAATTTCGGCAAAGCACTAGTATTTATTAAAGACGAGAGCGCAGTAAAACGCTCATGTCCTTGTACTATAAAAACTAATCAAGTAGAAGTGATATTTTCTTTAAACACACACACACACACACACACGACATAAATACTTCTCCCAACGTTATATCATCGTATTCAGTTACACACTGCGAATTTAATCAATCACAACGCTGGCCGCGGCGTGAGCAACGCATTCTCATTTCGTTGGCGTTAATATTTTATTACTACCTACTTAGTTGCGCGGAAAGTTATAATGCGTTTGGCTCGTATCCAGAGATGATCCTATGCTTGGACTCAACTCGTTCAAGTTTACTGTCTGAGAGTGTAAAATTTTGTTTTTAGGAGCTGCTGTTGGGAGTCTTATATCTACTAATCTCTGCTCAAGTTCATTAGCTTTATAGAACTTTAAATGGACTTAAAACGTATATATAAATAACTTCGCCGGGCTTACATATAGATTTACAATTTATTTACCCTCTTAGAGGTAAAATTAAAAAAAACTGCTTATGGTTAGAAATAAATCCTCATGTGTATGTACATGTGCATTTTTGTAACCAGAAGTATCCATATTAAAAATCATGTTTCTTGCTCTGAATGTATCGCACTTTCTTACAACCGTTCATTCCTTATTTTTCACCCCCGAAGCAAAAAGAGAGGTGTTATAAGTTTGACCGATATGTGTGTTTGTTTGTCTGTCCGCACCGTAGCTCCTAAACAGATGATGCGATTTGGATGCGGTTTTTTATTTATTTTGAAGAAGGTTTTCTAGCGATCTGTCTTAGACACGTTCTACAAAATTCGGTTCAGGCATTTCAAGATCATGAGCTCTTTTATTCTTAGCTGCGGTAGGAATCTTAGATGCACGAAAGGAATGTGTTTTATTTTGAAAAATATGTGTGACCTAAATTTTTAAACACCTATACATGCAACATAACTACGTCAAATTATGGAATTCTTAGTCTAATGCTTCAGCCAGGATCAGCAGGGTACACAACTCCACACCAACTTACAGCAGAGGTCGTGGTGCTCGTTGAAAGGGTTTTAATAGACTGTCGGGGCTATATTTCAAATAATCAAAATCAAAATATGCTTTATACAAGTAGGCTTTTACAAGCATTTTTGAATCGTCAATACAGAAACAAAAGAAAACAAAACACTAATTAATTAATTAATTTACCACCGGTTCGGAATGTAGATTTTACCGAGAAGTACCGGCAAGAAACTCGATAGTTTCTCTTTTTAAAAGTTTTACGATGGGTACATACATTTATGAGTTACAAATATATTAAATACCCTGTGTGAGTCCAACTTATACTTAATCCAAGCATCTTTATCATTTATATAATCTTGAACATAATAATATGCTTTAGCTACTAAGGATTTTTTAATATGTACTTTAAATTTCTTTTTTGTAAACTGTAACACTTTCTACGGAATTTTATTATAAAGATGGAATACCTTGCCCCAAGAAGGTAACATTGACTTTGCGGAGTCGAAACTTCGGCGTTATAAGTTTATCTTTACTTTAAGAGTGATATTGTCAAAAAAACATTTTTAATGGATGCTTACAACATAAAAAGTATTTACTGCCAAAATTTCAAGTTTGTAGCTTCAGAGGTTGAGGTTCTGCGTCGTTGAGTCATTCAGTCAGGGCAATTATATATGTATAGATTATATTAGTAAGCATTAATATTTTAAAATTGTGGTACAATTTAATACATTAGTCTCGATGGTGATAGGCTATATTTTTAAATATATATATGTATTATTTTAAAACAAAAATTAAATTAACGCAAGCGAAACGGCGTGTAAAAACTAGTAAACTATATAACAAACAAAATTAATACCCTTAGCAATGCAGTTCAATAAAATTTATCAGCAAAAGTGTACACAAGAGAATCAAACACAAGTCCATTTAAAACTATAGCTCGGTTAAATAAACATGAATGAAAATTAATCAAATTATAACATTTTATTGTTTTTCGGGCAGAGAATTAAAACAATTATTGTGGGATGTCATTTATCTCGTTGACGTCATACGGGCTCTGTCAATAAACATTGAAATAAATTAACACGGCAAATAATTGATGTGGCACCGATATGATCAGTTTTATTAAGCGACTTCGAAAAAAAGTAGATTCTATGTTCGGTTGTATGTATTATTTTTATATTTGTCCACCGATTTGTATTGATTATGATGACATTGAAAAATAATTTCAAAATCGATTTTGAAATTATTTTTCTTGTTTGAAAGGGTAGACTTGCAAATTGGTCCTATTGTTGTCAGGTCTGGTATTATATCAATATTTTAGTCGGTGCCAGTTAATAACACGTAAAAGGTATTACTTGGCACCGACTTCAAAATGTTGTATAAAATATTTATTTTTTTTAGTTTACTTGATTTGTTATAAATTGTAATTGTTGTTCTTATAATTGTTGTTATAAATTGAAAATTGTAAATTTTATTGTATTGTATATGTTACTTGCGTTAATGTAGATTTTGTTGTGCTGAACGATTGTTAAAAACTTTTATTTTTGTGTGACGAGTATGACACACGCGCCTTCTTCTGGAAATAATAGTACTTCGCCTATAGCTTGCTTTCACCAATAACTTGACAAAGTTTGATCGCAATCTAATGAACCGTATGATAGATAAGATACACAGATAAGATGCAAACAAACAATAAAACATGAATTTTTATACATAAGACTAGCTGCCCCTTGCGGTGTCACTCTATTTATGGTTACTGCTTCACTCCTATGAGTCATAACGTGATCTATTATAGCCTTTCTCAAAAACGGGCGATCCAACGCATGAAGAGTATTTCAAAACGGTCCAATAGTTTTAGAGCCTGCAAAATTCAAATGCAAATTTAAATACAAAAATATTAACGCGATAAACAAAACCTTTTTTTGAATCAGTCGGGTAAAAGTAAACGACGAACTTGCCAATATTAACTTTTATAAATCAACCTTGATAAAAGAGCGTGGTCTAATAACGTACTGTACAATATTAGTGGTATAAAATAACAATATTGAGCCTAATCATCAACTCAATACGTACCATGGGCTACAGTTCACGGCTGTAATAATAGTGAACGAAATATTTTCTTGCTGTAGTATCTATATTTAATTGAAATCTATATTTATATAATTATATATAAGTATATTTTTGTCGACGGTATTTTTTGTCGGTGTTCAATATCACTTTTGATACTGCGTCATAATTATAAACCTACTTCAGAAAGTAGGAGATTCTCAATTTATGGTGTATTTTTTTTTAATTTATATACTAGCTTTTGCCTGCGACTTCGTCCGCGTTTTCGTCGTTTTTCGAAAAAAAGTAGCGTATGTCCTTCCTCAGGGTTCAGTGATTTTGATGTGACAGACAGATTAACTATCGTAATTTAATAGGGAAATATAATATGTCAATCCACAATACTTGATTTCTATGATTTTTCTTTTATTTTATAGGTAATAATGTTAACTTTTTATAAATTAGTGATGAGTGAGAGTATTATAAACGTAAGAGTAAACAAATATAATCAGAATTCTCCGAACTGCTAACCTATCAGGAGTTACACGTGTTATTGTGAGTCAACCATAAAAGATAGACATATGCTGTTGTGGGATATTTTTTAGGAAATTTTATGTAGAATATTTCCGTCATACACGATTTCTATGTAACTTTAACCATTAAGGCTGCATAGGCGACGGAAGCTTAAAAATTGGAGTAAAGTCTCCCGTTTTCCCTTTATTACTCTGCTCCTATTGATTGTAACGTGATGAAAAGTATACTATAACCTGCCCAGGAGCATGAAGAATAATTGTACTAAGTTTCGTTAAAATCCGTCCAGTAGTTTTTGTTTCTATAAGGAACATACATACAGACAGACAGACAGACAGACAGACAAAAATTTTACTGATTGCCTTTTTGGCATCAGTATCGATCACTAATCACCCCCTGATAGTTATTTTGAAAATATATTTCATGTACAGAATTGACCTCTCTACAGATTTATTATAAGTATAGATGTTTTATATTTCTTCCCTCAAAGCTTTATCATTACTTAACCGATTTCGAAAATATATTTTAAAAGGGTATACTTTCAGTATTGGTGGTAATTTTTAACAAAACCGATACAGGGGAAAATGAAATTGCGTATTTGGCTTTTGAAGTCGCCTGCCCTTTTATACGCGACGCGAGTGATGTGATTATCTGCCTATTTATGTATGTATGTGAGTTTATACCTTTATGGCAGCTTTCATCCGCGACTTCTTCCACGTGGAACATTAAATTTAAAACCAAGATATAAGCCATCTTCATTTCAAATTTCAGCCAAATCGGTTCAGTAGTTTTTACGTGAAAGAGTAACAAACATCCATCCATCCACACATACAAACTTTCTCATTTATAATATTAGTAGGATTTAGACTAAACGCGTAGGTCGGTTTAATAAATGACACCTCGTTTAATTCGTCAAGATGACGAAAATATCATAGAAAGCATAAAAATTACGAAAAATCAAAATGGCCGAAAAAAAAAATGAAAATCGACAAACTACGTCAAGGTATAAAAATAGTCATGCAATTGAATACAACACATAAACATATCATTGTAAATTTCCTTCCTGTAATAAAATATCAAATCTAATCCAACCTAAGGCGAGAAGCACACTTGTTTGTAAGTTTTACTTTCATAAAAGTTAGATACGTTTTAATAAACGACTCACTGATAGTAAGTTCTTTTAGGTGTAAAATATGAAGTACACTTGTAAGTTTTACTCATGAGATAAGGTTTACATAAATTGTTTATTATTTATTTTAAAATAATTTATTATGTAAATCTTATATAAGCCTGTGAGGAAAACTTACAAGTGTAATTCTCGCCTTACATTTAAAGCCCCGCATTTAAATAATAAAAAAAAACACCAATTCATTCCGAACAGTATCCAACATCGTAGATTTGAAAATAAATCATGTGACACTTGTCATACACGCCGCATAGCTGGTAAGTTATGTAGCGATCGCGTGCCGTTGAAGTAGTAGATTTATGTATTGGGGTTTGACCGTGATACAGGGCTAATCCCATTCATTAGGCCACTGAGCTATGGGATGGGAAGAATAATATCGTAATCGGTTTTAATTTTAACGAAATTGTGATAGGTTTCCGAATGTAAATGTTTTAGCCGCTTGAAGAAATTGTCAATTTGTTGAGTTTTCATAAATGTTTGTTACCCTATAGTTCTGTGATTTTTTAAACTATTTCAAAAATTATTTTTTCGTTTGATAGGATATGCTACCACTTTTTCTTTATAGAAATTTCATCGAAATCGGTTCAGCTATTTGATTTTAAAATCGAAATAACTGGTATAAGTCTAACTAAACGAATTTCATTATTTTGCTTTTGAAGTTGGTTCTTGTCAACTAACAAAACTCTTTAGTTTTATAAAGAGGTATAATTTTTTTTTTCATTCGCCTTTATGGTCGTAGCATGATGTATACAGCCTAAAGCCTCAATAAATAAACTATCGAACACAAAAATAATTTTTCAATTCGAACCAATATTGAGATTAGCACGTTAAAACAAACAAACTCTTCAGCTTTATAATGTTAGTATAGATTTTCAGCTGATATAAATATATCATAAAAATTGATTGCCATGTCCGCAGAAATATTAACATCGAACCAATAAATTAAACTCTATTCAAATAGTTTTTACCGAATCCCCGATTGATATTCCGCTATAATAAATTATGGCTATTGTTCTTGATGAATTTGTTTTCGCTGTACATCCCGGACTACATTCGGGATCATATCGATGAATCAATTTTATTACGGTTTTTTACTTGCAGTCGATAGCTTTCGCTATACCCTTATAGATGTGTTTTACTTGACTGCGCGACGCAGAGGAGTGTAGTGTTTAACAGCCTTTGAGGTTTTGTACTTTTGGGAACTATTTAGACCAAACGCATGGGTCGATTTTGATAAGTGCTATCGTCATGATGGCGCGAAGCTCATAGAAAGTTTAATATTTTTAAAAATTGCGTCCAAACGCCATAATTTGTAAAATAAAATAATAAAATCAACGAACTATGTCAAGTGGGGTATCGTTGAATCGGTATTTAAAAATCATTTTAAATTTCTTGCTTTACTTTTTAATCAGAATTAGCATTTAGGATCTATAAGAAATTAAAGTTGATTGGTATTAGGTAACGATTCTCACTTATAGGCTTTTAGACAGAACTGATATTCATACGGTACTGCTGGCTGCAGATGGTCTTGTTACGCAGTCGGGTTTTTTGTTTTTTTTTTTTAATTAATTACTTATTATGAAATACTAAATATACTAAATAAGCTGAGATGGCCTAGTGGTTAGAACACATCGATCTTTACCGATGATCGCAAGTTCAAACCCCGGCTAGCGCCGCTTGTTTTTCAAGTGCTAAATTTGTGTTTAAATTCATCTCGAGCTCGGCGGTGAAGGAAAACATCGTGAGAAAACCTGCATGTGTCGGAAGAAATTCTGACACATGTATATCCGCCGTGGAGCAGTGTGGTGGATTCAGTTCTTAACCTTCTCCTTAATAGGAGAGGAGGCCTAAGCCCAGCAGTGGGACGTATACAGGCTGTTACTTTATTTTACTATTTATGAAATTCTAATTGTCCCTAGTTTTAGTGATTACCCTCTACATACAAACATACAGACACAATATTAGTATGGACAAGCCTTTGTAAGCCGTTTCGCTCGCAGGTGACCGTCCATAGTTTATTTTCCTGACTGAAACAACTGCTGTAAGTGTGATGTCCACGTAAACGAAGGCAGTTTGAATGTAGTTACTTTTTTTTAGTCTTAATTATATTTCAACTAAAACACCAGAACGGAGTTTTTATTGTATCCTGTAAAATTCACTAAATATGAAGCTGATTTTTTCCGAATCTAGGTATTGCTGTGTCACGAAAAGATCCAATATTAGATCGTTAGGTAAAAAGCTTTGATGTATTACCTCACTTTTCGTAAAGGTGTCTGATGTCACAAGAGAGATGAGACTTTTTCTTGAAAATGGTCAACTCTATGTGGATGCTGATAAGCAATAATGTGTCAATCCACAAAAAGTCAAATTCGGAGATATTGCTGTATTGTAATGCGACTGATAATTAATTTTATTCAAAAAATTTAAGCCATTTAAACTAAATAAATATGAATGAAACTTCCTTAATTTAATGTTTAGAATATTGAAGTGTGGTCCATATTTGCAATATAAAATAATATAATTAATTAAAAAAAAACTTATTATTAGATAAATTTTTAATTATACCAATCTATATTACATTTAATATAACTTTTGTCAAAATAGAAAAGAAAAGATGGATATATAATTCAAACAAATTTATTAAGAATAGGTTTGACATCTTTACAAATTTTCTCAAAATAAAGTCCACGTGGCTTGACATTGTATTGCTTATCGCCCAAATATCTATGATGTTTTATTATACAGCAGATAACAATCACCGAAACATTTTTCATTAAAGTAAACCCGAATTTTAAAAGCAATAATCTATTCATAAATTAAATTCAAGATAAATTACAAGGAAAAAAGTCTAGCCTAGTTTCCAACTCGCATTATAAAGGGTGAAACTCGAATAAAGCAAAACTGAATAATAGTGTATTACGCAAATCTATTATGCCATAAGAAAAAAAAAAAAAGAAAAAAGCCCAACATTATTATCCTATTGCGTGATAAAACGTTTTTCTGTTTCAAAGAAAAATCAGGTTAACACGAGGAGTACAAATAGACAGTGTTGTGATAGGTAAATTAAACATTGGAGATAAACATCATTAGCTGACCAAATAGGAATTTCTCTATCTAGCTTTAATTGTACGCGGAAGAACCGACTTCAAAAATAAGGGTTCTGTATTTGACGCTTAATATGTAACTTTGCATGGTCTCGATTTTCTTCTGATGCTGTTTGAATTGAATTTTCGCTAATTAATGCATATTTTCCAAGGAAGGTTTTAGTGTATAATTACTAGTATTATAGAGGTAATATTTCTTTGTAACTTCGTATGTAGGGGGTATTCTATGACACTAATGAAACGATTTAAACTTTCTTGTCTTTTTACGTTGGATAGCCTGTTGATATAGCCTTTCGCTACGACTTATAAAATTAAACCAGTAGGCATAAACGCGACTGAAACCGCGAAGGGAAATTACCTAATGAAATAAAACTATTTTGAATGAATTTAAATCGTGTATATTAACTATTTTTATCATCTCGACGTTTCGAGCACTTTGCAACATTCGTGGTCACGGGTAGACTGTGTGGTGTAGTCCGATTTAAATCCGTTTAAAATAGTTTTATTTCAATGAGTTATAATCGCGAAAATCTAAGAGAACGTTATAGGAAATTACTTATTAAAATAATTTACTTATAATATAACTAGAATCTCGATAATATAGTTAAGGGTTAATCGAACACAAAAATCCATTAAGATACGAAATCAATCAATGTCAATCGAACACTTTCTCGTAGCGGTTAACAGTTGCTCGAGCGTTCGTCACTTTATTATTTTTTAAATATTACGCCAGAAAAAAAAAGAACAAAATGAATATTAAAAATTTTCGTTACACGAAATTTCGCTTTACTTAACTGATATTAATTTTGAAGAAGTAACATAAAATTCTAATTTAAGAATTATAGATGTTATAAAAGTAATAGACGGTCAAGTTCGAGTTGAACTCGCTTATCAAAGGTTCAGTATCACAGTACACGATATAATGTTATGTAATTTTTAAGTAATATGATAAAATAAACAATCTAGGCTCTACAACTATATGAAAATAATAAATGATGAATGAATGAAAAAATGTTCATTCGTTGCACATAGCCTTGGCAAAATTTTTAAGGTCAATTACGAACTTTATGTAGACTAATATAGAACTCTCAATTAAGACTTATTCTGGAAAAATGAGACAGATTGGAAACTATATTAAATCATTAGAATCAAGACCTTTGTCATAATGTCTATAGAATTTTGACAAAATTCTTAGTTTCTGTTTTTTCAAAAATACTTAAAATCAACCACTTAAAAAGCTAATTATTTAACCCATAATCGTATCTCTTCAAATTTGTAAGTCCTTAACCTTGATCGTAAACCCAAATTTCGTTCTAATTAACATCATTTACCGTCCATTAACCTGCGTTTATTAGTGCAGATGAAACCATGTTGAGATTTTCTTATTCCTTTACTGCAGACTAGCGTTTGCTTGGGTGTTTGCTCGCGTTAATGTAAATTGTATTTAAAAATGTTACGCATATATACATAAAAAGTATTTGAAAAAAAAGAAACAAACCAACTTCAAGACGAAAACAATTAAACTAAGAAATAAATATATTTCAGTTCCATTTCACCAAATGTGGATTCCGAGGACAAATACACCAAAGATATTCTCGCCTGTTATACTTAGTCACGCATTAGTTGCTGGGCAACGTCGTCCAAAATCATCAAATCTAGGAACCAAAATTCGTAAGGTTATAATAATAATAATAATAATAATAATAACGCATCACACTCAACGGCCCCCATTAAGATCTCATGACCTTGTGTCGGGGGTCCGGAAACACTCACAACACTAACACAAACACCCAGACCACGACAAACATCCGTATGGCCAATACACACGTTTGCCGTGAGCGGGGATCGAACCCGCGACCGTTAGCGCTTTAGTCAGTTGCAGTAACCATTGCGCCAACGCGTCTGTCTTTATTCTGTCGTTATAACATAAATTTAAATAATACACCTCCTTTAGTATCGGAAATCAATAAAATGAAGCTTATTAACATCTAAGTATTTAATCGTACATTCAGATGGAATTAGGAAATACTTAATGAATATATTATTTTACTACGATTTTCCTTGATTTCTTTCTTGATTGAAATAGTACTTTTCTGTCTAATACTCTACAATAACAGCCAACTTCGTTATATCAAACTCAAACTCAAACTCAAAATATACTTTATTCAAATGGGCTTTTAAGCACTTTCGAATCGTCAAGCTACATGTCATATTTTAATTTTAGATTTTTATAAAGCTACCACCGGTTCGAAATGTAGTCTCTACCGAGAAGAATCGGCAAGAAACTCGATAGTAACTCTTTTAAAATCGTTTATACATAATGTATTTTTATTACATTTTAATTATGTTATCCGGATAGAAAATCAACGCTTGTCAAATCCACGCCTCTTTCCCGTCAAAATATTCTTGTATGGTATAATATGCTTTATTTATTAAAGATTTTTTAACGTAGGCTTTAAACTTATTAAGTGGCAAATGTAAAACTGTTTGCGGGATTTTATTATAGATACGAATACCAAACCCCAGAAACGATGAACTGACTTTATGAAGACGAAAGTTTGGTATGAAAAGTTTATTTTTTCTACTAGTGTTTACACAATGTAAATATATATAAATAGATATAGTCCATTTTATTTACGTGTCTTATTTAGTAGACAAACATGGCGTATTTCGAGACACATATAAGAGATAAATAAGAAATTATCGATTGAACTATTGAACTGAATCATTATAATGCAAAGTTATAATGAACTAGCTTTTGCCTGCGACTTCGTCCGCGTTTTCGTCGTTTTAAAAAAAAAAAATAGCGTATTTCCTTCCTCAGGGTTCAGTGGTTTTGATGTAGACAGATTAACTATCGTAATTTAATAGGGAAATATAATATGTCAATCCACAATACTTGATTTCTATGATTTTTTTTATTAAATAAAAAAAGGTAATAATGTTAACTTTTTTAAATTAGGGGTGAGTGAGAGTATTATAAACGTAAGAGTAAACAAATATAATCAGAATGCTCCGAACTGCTAAGCTATCAGGAGTTACACGTGTTATTGTGAGTCAACCATAAAAGATAGACGTATGCTGTTGCAGAATATTTTTTAGGAAATTTTATGTAAAATATTTCCGTCATACATGATTTCTATGTAACTTTAACCATTAAGGCTGCATACGCGACGGAAGCTTAAAAATTGGAGTAACGTCTTCCGTTTTCCAAAAATTTCCCTTTATTACTCTGCTCCTATTGATTGTCACGTGACGAAAAGTATACTATAACCTGCCCAGGAGTATGAATAATAATTGTATTAAGTTTCGTTAAAATACGTCGAGTAGTTATTGTTTCTATAAGGAACATACAGACAGACATACAGACAGACAGATAGACAAAAATTTTACTGATTGCATTTTTGGCATCAGTATCGATCACTAATCACCCCCTGATAGTTATTTTGAAAATATATTTCATGTACAGAATTGACCTCTCTACAGATTTATTATAAGTATAGAAGAAGATAAAAAAAATTGTTCGAAAATTCTTGATTTTCATTCGGGTATTGTTACTAAATTATTATATATAATTAATGGTATATACTTTAATCATAATACTTTAATTATAATTAATGGTATACACTTTTTGTTACTTTTCTATTGATATTCTTTTGGTATTGTACCTAAACCATAATTATTATAAATAATCTCCGTTATGCCAAGGGTTTCTGGAAGAGATCACCTATAAGAGATAAGTTATCCCATTTTTGTTTTTATAAATATTGTTTTCTGAGAATTTTGTTTGGTACATAAATAAATAAAAGACAAGCAAAGAAAAATAGACTATAAAAAGAAAACAATTTAATCTTTTCTCTTAAATAATGGGTATGGTCGAATTTCGGCCAAAGAGCCAGCACTCGTATAATTGAAATCCTATAAGAGTCTCAGCTCTTCACATACTTAATTACCTTGTCGGCCTCGATTGTGGTTCTGGGAAAAAAATTAAAACTAGAAAATGAAATTCTCTTTCATTCCTTCCTCCCGTTACCCACATCTCATGAAACCGCTTCAATCGGAGCGCTTTTGCATCGTCCAAAAAAAATTTGCTCCTATTGTATACGGCTTTAAGTCCAATATCGTTGTTTTCTTGTTTTGCAATCGTCTACTCAGATTGGATGTGATTCGGAGGTACGATAATATAACGTTATATATATTTAAATTAAATTCTAAGTATTGACGTAAACAAAGTATTTAAAATGTATTAAATGAGTTAACAATCTAATTAGTATAGTGTTAAATTTTAGCTAGAATAATAAAGAAAAAGTTCTATTTTCTTACTCAAACAATAAAAAGTGGTGTTTAGCAATCTATAAATACTGAAGATTTAAAATTAAATACCGTCAGTCTAGATGTGATAGCTCGTATGTGCAAACTGCCGAACTTCACAGGAGATACAAAAAACTTCTTTAAGGCTTACTGTAATAAATACGTTTACATTTTTAAATTATTATTTAAGATACTGTAAGAAATATTATTATTATTATTTTAAAAGTAAATTATTTTAATACCGTTTTCACTGAGAAAATGGTAAAAATACCAAAATTTTTAGGTATCACAATTAGAGCGACGATGTGGAGTTACATGATTTTCAAATAGTTCAAAAGGAAGGCACACGCTTTGCAAAGTATATACTTTTTGCTCAAACACCAGAGAAAAACCGAAAACCGTGTCGTGGACGAGACAAAGCAGCAGTAGAGTGTCCCTTTACCGCTATGGAAATAGATATTTCTCGACAAAAACTCGTTGCAAATTGTTTCAATATCGTTCGTCGCAATACGCCGTCAACTTCACGTCTATTTGCAAGGGCCGATTGTCGAGAATGTGGATCGTGATTGGCTCCACTACACCGTTACGATGGAACCGGCAGTTCTTCTGTAATCAGTATTGTTATTGTTTATTTTGTTTCTCCTAGTCGGTTTACAATTCGTTTTTCGCTGGGTTTATTGGATTTTTATGTACTTTAATTTTCTTTATTCGTGCCTCATG
This sequence comes from Hypolimnas misippus, assembly GCA_037950945.1. Classification (NCBI taxonomy): domain Eukaryota; kingdom Metazoa; phylum Arthropoda; class Insecta; order Lepidoptera; family Nymphalidae; genus Hypolimnas; species Hypolimnas misippus. The sequence continues at coordinate 15,621,469 of JBBEEQ010000032.1, forward strand.
ATTTACTTTTAATTTTGGTGTGTCTGTGTTTTTATGATTGGAGATTTTTAAGCATGTAATTGCAGTTAATCTAAATTCATTATGAATTCTAACTTTTTCAAGCTTGACTTTAAATTTCAATTTAACCAAAAATACTCATTTTAAAATCGCCTACAAATTGGAACTAACCGTGACGATAAAATATGAAATTATTGAATTGTGTTTTATTTTTGTTAATACGATAACTATTCTTACCCGTCTTGAAAAGGAGATTTTTCGCGTGTATGTATATATGTATATGTAAAAAAGTGTGTACATATGTATATTCTCATTGCAGATTTACGGATATTTGCGTACGTCCTCTAACCTAAAATGTTTAACTGATTTTGAAGTGTAAGCTATCGATTAATTCGTGTTCTTCTTTTAAATGTCTATGTGACATAAACAAAAAAATTAACATGGCGACGCGCAAGTATCAAAACTGGCGAACCATTGTAATATCCTAAACTATTAAATCTATTTTAATGTGTTAGATGTTGTCAATAGGTTTTTAATGAAAAAATTAATTAAATATTAACAATAGTCGTCTTACGCCTTCATGCTTTATTATCTGTTACGGTTTTGTCTGGATATGTTAAAAATAATATATCGTCAGAGATGCTGCAAACCACATGTTCTAGCTTTTCTATAAAGTCTAAATTTTAATTGAATATTAAATTAACTAACATTATTGATAAAAATAAGGCCTGATGGGCATTTTCCATTACATCTATTGTATTTGTATTATCACCGACGATATGTCAAAATTTAATTAAATTTAGTATTAATTTTACAAATATCGGTTATATAATGTTTAGCAAGCTTATTTTTATCAGTAATGAAATTTAACATTCGATTCAAAGATGGACGTCATTGCAAAAATTAGTTACGCGGTTTTGCGCTATCCCCGACGATATGTAGTTGATATATACGTACCTAAAAACTACCAACAATAATATTTCTTTATATTGGCATAAAAATTTATTTTCGTAAATTCTTAAGGTTGTTTTTGTTCCTTTTTAGAAGATAAATATGATATACAATTCATATTGTTAGTATAAGTTACCTTTCTTATTAAAATAAGAAATATATGATCAAAGATTCTGTTTTCAAATAATCTTGATATGATACCTAAAATAACATGGTTGTTATCATACATACTATTTACATCAGACGAGGGTTCAATACGATTGGTCGCGAAGTCTCTTGACCGTATTGTCACAACCCTAAAGCTACTGTTTTTATTCAATTTGCCCAATTCTTTACCTTGTTATGTAAATTCTTTTACATCAATGTGTTTTTTGTTAGCATTGTATATAAAAATATTTATCATTTGTGTATTATATCCTCCTGAATCCCTCCGTTTTAGAGATAGAACTTAATGGACACCCGCGATAAGTTCTGGCGATATCTGTATATTAATATGTTAAGCAAAAACTGTATGAAATTTCGAACACTTATAGTTTATACACAGGTGTGTCGAGGAAAGAATCGTGTAAGATGGTAGACCAGGTCGCAAGCACTAGGTCGATAGATATATGGTAATTGATAGATGTATGCTATCACGACTTTTTTGTAGGAATAATTAAGATAAACATTTTCATTGTACATTACATAGGTGTAACTCTAACGGTTGTAGCACACGCCATATAGCTCGCAGATGGATATTTTCTTATTTATTTGTTTAAAATTGACAAAGTTTCATACAAACTTTAATTTCCTATTTTATCCCCTTGGATAGAATTAATTTAAATTCTTAGCGGATGCCTACGTCATTACATCTACCTGCATGCCAAATTTCAGCCCGTTCCGTCCAGTGGTTTGGGCTGTGCGTTGATAGATCACTATGTCAGTCAGTCACCTTTGAGCTATATATTACATATGGAGAATGAGTGAGGATTACTTATATATATATTTTTTAATTATGCACAAAAATACATAAAAATATTATGTGAATATTTATATTTCGAATTTACTTCCAGAGTTTATTGTAAGTCGAGAATTACACGTTTTGCTTTCTGATTGTGATAATTATTTATAAAAATTGTTTGCCATTGCGTTACAACTGAATTTACCTCCAGAGCCCTGTTTTTGTTTCTCATAGCTTTTGAATCAATTACGAGCACAAAATTAAAAAGTTATATTCTCGCCTGAAAATTAATAAATACGATGTTAGTGTGATATCTAAACGGTAATTATATTATCAGTTGATGGAACCAGCAATAAGCTTGAGTGCAAGACAACCTGACGGAATAACATTTCAATGGCCTACATTTGGTGCTTTGATCTAGCTTCAGTTTACTAAGTACACAATGCACTTGACGATGCTGACTTTATATAAACATAATTATACAATATTTAATGAACTAGCTTGTTTTGGCGTCTTCGCTAACGTTTATAAAGAAATTAATGTAAAATAATTCAATTCAATTTTATATTGACTTGTTAGATGATTGGTTAGCACAGTGGTCACGGCAAATGACTGAAGCGCTAATGGTTCGATCCCCGCTTACGGCAAATACCTGTATTGGTCCTACGGGACTTTGACGTCACACCAAGCGCGGCAAAATTGTGGGCGTTTGAAATGCCCGCGTTGGTTGCCTATTTTTATCTTTTATTTAATAATACTTTTAGATACTTTTTTGGCGTGATTTTTTTTTCATATAGCGTATAAAATAAACATATAAAAAGAAATCATATTCCCTATTAAGGGGGATAAATAATTAATTAAATACACTGTCAAAAGCAAAGGCCTTTATTGGCCATACGGATGTTTGTTGTGCTCTGGGTGTTTGTGTTTGTTTTGTGTGTGTTTCCTGAACCCTGACAGAGCATCACGAAATTCTAATGGGCCAGTGTGACGCATTTATTTAATTTATTTTTGGTATATTTTTACATAAAATATAGAATAGATAATGACTAGACTGTATCTAGAATATTATACCATTCATAAATATATTCACATTACCAACATATTGGTACTATTATTTTTAAAATTGGTTTGTTGATTCTGAAGCTTATTTTGCACTTACCAAATTCGCTTCCCTCTTTATTATATTAAGTACTCTTTATTATGTCAAGCCAATATTTTGAAAAAAAAATGGCGTATAAAGATCTCAAATAGACTGGCACGCACATATAACGATCTCTCCTCGAAGATCTCTAACCTAGATATTACTTGTAATAATTTTCCCATTTTTAAATCAAATTTGTTAAGTTTCCTAAAAAATAATATAAATTATTGAAACTAAAATTATAGTAACACTCAAAATAAAATGTAACTCAAATCTAATTTATAATTTAAAAATGTTTACTTTTGTATTTAATTTATTCTGTATTTAATATGTTCATTTAAATGCAAATCATTTAATATCGTTATGAAACTGCTAAATCATTCTATTTCTTTTTAATTATATAATTGATTCAAAGAAAACAATTTTGTGATAATTACTGTTTTTTTTTAATATTTTTATTGCATGCTGTGATTACCTATAAAAAGAAATACAATTATCAAGTGTATTCAATTGTTTACTATATAATATTTGTAATACTGTTGTCATTACTGTTGGTGATCCTAAATAAATAAATATATTTTTAATAAATTTGTTTGAAGAAGTATATATTTATCTTATCTTTAGCAGATTGGTATAATAAAAGGTTTTATATAATTATACGTTTTTTTAGTTTTTAATTTCTCCATACAATTTTCTTTCATCATGTAAAGACTTATACAGTATATTATACTTATAGAAAGTTAAGGTTGTCTTGGTTAAGGTGATCTAGGTATAGATGTTAAATTTTATTCCAATACTAGCTGTGCCTGTGACTTTGTTCGGATGGATTACAGGATGGCATGTCTCATACGAAACTAGGATTTACTCTGTGGTGCTTCTCAAGAAAGAAGCATTTTACTCGCATTAATTAATAGCATTTTGTAAAAAAAATGACTTTACCCTTAGTTTGACATATACCATTACTTCCGAGAAGTTGCTTCTTACGTGAAATTATTAGATGGTGCAATAATACATAACGTATTATTTTTTTCAAAATTAGTAGATTCGATTCCTGGCTAAGAAAATTAAATTTGTAAAAATAATAGCCTAAGATACTCCTTATATTATTAGCTATCTGCTAATGAAAGTCCCGTTACAATCGTTCCAAAGATTAGCCGGTACAAACAGACAGACAGAAAAGCATTTGAAAAATTGTGCTTTTTGATGTAAGTACCGTACTAACCTTAAAAAGCATTTAGTTAAAAGCTGTTGGTTTGAAATTATAAACAGACATTTCAATTTTATTTATCTCTATGATTGATTATGTATTAATCAACGCAAATGCATTAAAGAATCATTCACTGGCTCGCGAGTAATACCATAATATTCCGCAGCTTGTTATGTAAATGGATTTAGACTTTGAAGCCTGATATATTTTCTGCGCCATTCCTTCACAATGTAATAAATTGCCGATGCAGACGGATCGGCTCCTATTTTAAATTCAAAGCTACTATTGATGGCGAGTTTTTTCTGAAAAAAAAACGTCCGTAACAGCTGACACTGAGGGATTTTATATGTAAATTGTTTAACCGGGTCATTTATAGAACGGTCAAAGGTTTATAATTTCGTGTATTTTCATGTGTTACTAGCGGACCACGCCGGTTTCGCCCGGGTTAAATATAGATTTATAACCCCAATTTCATCCGCTTTGGGGTCGAATTAAAAAAAACGGCGATGTACATATGTATTCGGGTTGAAGAAATCAAAATCAAAACATACTGTATTCAAAGAATCGACAATACAAGAAAAAAAATTATATCACTAATGAAGCTACCCACGGTTCGGAATGTAGGTTCTACCTAGAAGAATCGGAAAGATACTCGATAGTTACTCTTTTGAAATTATGTCAATATATTTTATTATGAATTATAAATCGTTTAAACATTCTGTATGAAATTCTGCATGGATTTATAATCCCTAATACATCCTCTTAGGAGTCAAATGAAAAAAAAAACTACGTGTATTTACTTCTAACTAACCATATATTGCATGTTACTTACTTTGAAAATGACGGATTTTCATATAATTGTTCTTTTTTTTTTTTTAAAAAAACTTTATTGCACTCAATAACATATAAAATAACAGTACATATAAAATGGTTCATTACAGAAAATTGAAGGCAAGGGCGGCCTTATCACTAAAAGCGATCTCTTACAGGCAACCCAACAGATGAGGACAACATATTCTGTAAAGAGGGTAGTGCATATTACATTATGATGCATACATATACAGTGGATATTTGATTTAATATAAAATTACATATAAAGAAAACGTAAAATAAACATACATGCCAATACTTGTACATACATACATATATACATACATACCCACATACATACATATAAATATAAAAAAAAAGTAGTTACGAAGACATATAATGATGTTTGACTCGACTTTTAAATATATTTAAGGACTGTGACATCCTAATGTCATGTGGGAGCGCATTCCATAATTTAATCGATTTGACAGTAAAAGACTCATTATAACAGTGTGTGTGGCTAAGAGGCAGCTGTAGTTTGTTGTCCGATAGAGAACGAAGATTAAGATGAAGAGAAGAATTAGAGCCAAGAAAGGAAAAACGTTCTTTGAGGTAAATTGGAGTTTGGGGAAAGAAAAGAATAGTGTAAAGGAGAGAAAGGGCGTGCAAATTACGTCTTTGTCTGACTGTAAGCCATCCAAGTCGGGTACGATATTCGGAGATGTGGTCGAACTTTTTCAATCCAAAAATGAACCGTATACACATGTTTTGCAACCTTTCAAGCTTGTCAAGTAGCTCCTCGGATAGACCTAAGTAGCTAACATCTGCGTAGTCTAGGATGGGAAGAAGAAGTGCATTAGAAAGAGAAATTTTAGTTTTGATTGGCAACAACTTCTTCCACCTTCTTAACGAGCCGAAAGCTGCAAACATTTTCCGACTTAGATTTGACACTTGCGCTGCCCAAGAAAATTTATCATCTATTATAAGACCTAAGTTAGTAACAGTATTATTGTTGATCAAAGTTGTACCATCAAACACTACGGGAGGAACATTAACTTGATTAAGTTTCGCAAGCTGTTTTGGATTGCCAACTATAGCTAACTGTGATTTACTGGCATTTAACGATAATCCATATGACTTGCTCCACTCACTAATCGATTTAAGGTTATTATTCATAAGATCGATAGCATTAGCGATGTTCTCAACAGGAGTCGTCAAATAAACCTGTAAATCATCAGCATAGAGGTGAAAAGAAACAGAAAGATGTTTAGTGACAGAATTTATAAAGATTGAGAAAAGGAGAGGAGACAGAACACCACCTTGTGGGACACCCGCCTTGAGATAGCAACAGGAGGAACACTTACCGTCAACAAAAACACGCTGTTGACGATTTGAAAGATAAGACTGAAACCAAGAAACAGCACTGGAAGAGAAATTTAAAGAATCAAGAATAGTTAAGAGAATGTCATGGTCAACAGTATTAAAGGCATTGGAAAAATCAAGTAGAGCTATAATAGTAATTTCTTTCTTATCAATCCCAAAGCGAATGTCATCACAGACTTTGATCAAAGCTGTTGTGGTGCTATGCCCCGGGCGAAATCCCGATTGAAATGGGCTTAAAATATTGTTTAGTGAGAGAAAGTTGGAAAGCTGCCCATGGACAATGCGTTCGAGAACCTTAGAAAGAAAAGGAAGGATAGATATTCTTCTAGGAAGGATAGATGTTCTTCTCTTATTTTACCCTATTAGGGGTGAAATTTCTAAGAATCATTTCTTAGTAGATGCTTACAACATAAAAGGCAAAAATTTTAAGTTTATAGCGTTAGTGGTTTAGCTTCTGCGTTGATGAATCAATCAGCCAGTCGACAGTCAGTCAGTCAGAACGACCAATTATATATTGGTTCCGTAGGATGCCAACAGGATCCCATTAGTCAGGCATATCTCATGAACGATAATATGTAGAGGGCTGAAATTTTCACGTGTGTATTTTTATTATCACCGTAACAACAAATAATAGAAAACTAGTTGAATGCAAGTTGAGCTTTACAAATTTTTAGCGCCTTTTTTTATAAAAAATCTTTTTGTTATTTTTTTTTACACAAAAAAAATAAATTAATATTATTTATATGTTATGCGATGGTTATTGTAATATTGCTTACATTACTCGTATATGTGCGAGTTCGACTCGAACTCAGCCGGTTTTTAGTATGTTGCAATATGTCTAAAATGTTCTCTAATCGGAAGGTATTGTATTGTGTATATACCTACACTGCTTCACAGAAATCAGATCGAATTATATAGTTTGATAGATAGATGTCTAACTCCATAAGTTGTTATAGCGGGTGACTAGTAAATCTATGTATTAATACGTGAAGCAAAATTTTTGTACACATTTTTATTAAATTTCTCCACACTTATAGTTTATATACAGGAGTGGGAAGGAAAGAAAGAGTGCATGGTGCTAATATTTTTTTAATTATACATAAAAATACACTAAATTTTTTAGGATTTTATTTTTCATTTTACACACTACAACGTCGTTCACACACACGTTAAAGTTTGTAGTCAAATTGAGAATAGATGATCTGTGATCAATCTTAAAATCGGTTGAAATTTAATGAACTACAGTCGAATTTCAACCGCTAGGCGACCACTAATGTATCTTTATTTATTAGAACAATTAGACAAAAGAAATTCAATGTTAAATTTTTTTTTCGTATCCAATTCTAAGTGAAAATATTTCATTTATTCACATGTCAAAAACCCTCAAAATTATTTTCCGAAAAAAAAAAGTTTTAATAAATTCAGCTTCATTTGAATTCCATATTCACAAAAGCATAAATCATTTTACAATTCAAATACATTTTAATTTTTCACCTCACTGACAGATGCGCGAGAAAAAAAGGCGGCCGTCAGTAAATGTGCAGTTAAAGAAGCCACGTGATCTGTATAGACGTAGATCTTTTTTTTGTGGGGAAATCTTCGAGTAGATACCAGATTCCCGGTGAGGAGATCGGGTTATGTAGCGATTTAAGCCCCTGCAATGGCATATAGCATGAGAAATGGAGAAGCCGCGCAGTACAATGTCAGCTTCTCCCGCGCAATGCCTTCGTGGCTGGCGGAGCTCGGCAGACGTAGATCTAACTAACTGTGCTCCGCGGCTTTACCCGTGTCAGTTTGAGGAAAAATTACATCTATATAATGTTTTCCTTCCTGCTTGAATCAGATATTATATTTCATTGGTTTCAATTTCGTTTTTGCGTAATTCTTTTATTTATTAACTAGCTTCCACCCGCGACTTCGTCCGCGTAGAATGGTTACATTATTTTAGAACAAATTTAATTAGGATAAATAAATCAGCCAAGTGCGTGTCGGGCCACGCACAATGTAGGGTTCCGTAGTTGTCAGAATTGTCAAGATCGGTCAAGCAATCTTCGAGTACCTACATATTTTCGTAAAAATGTTTGAATGTGAATTATACTAACGATTTTGAACATTAAATGTTCGTCGATTATTTATTATTCTAACACTTGTAAAATATACTTAGCGCCGATAAATTTCCTTCCTGATTAGCGCCTATGAAATCTATGGAGATTTGGTTGAAAACTTCATAAGCGCGATTCAGAATCAGTCGCGACATGTTTTATTAAGACATTGTTTTATACCTTATTTTATATTTTATTTTAATTTAAACTTATTAAATATTTATTTATTTATTCATTTAAATTCATATATTAATTTAAAATTATTAATATTTACATAATGTGATGCTTTAAAAAGTGAAATATTTATTTTTACTTAGATCATCTATAACTCGATAACCATAAGAACCAACATAGCCGTGATAATTTTCCTTTTAAATTCATTATATGTACCGCTATCGTGAATTTTTTCATATTTTTAGACGCAGCAGTTTAGTGGGTAGAGGGGGGGGGGACACTTGACTCTAAGAAAAATTGACACTTCAAAGCTTAATATTTCGGAAACAGTTCGTCGTTCGGAAAAATGGTTTTCCCACACCTATAACATTTTTAAAAGACCTATTTAACGATACCCCACAACATAGGATAAATGAGAAAAAAAATTTTTGGTCTCTCTTAACACATAGGGAAGACACCCTGAAAAAAAAATATTTTTGAAATTTTATTGTACGACTTTCTCGGCGTAATTCATATGTATACTCATACCGAATTACAGCTTTCTGGTATTAAGGGTTTCGGAGCAAAGCCGCGGACAGACAGACAGACAGACAGACGGACAGACAGACAGACAGACAGACGGACATGGCGAAACTATAAGGGTTCCATTTTTTACTACGGAACCCTAAAAAGGTTATAGTGAACTAACTTAAAAGCATAGATATATGCTTTTTTTTTAGAACTTTTAAAGGGGAACAATTCTATCATACATGATTTTTTGCGAAACTTTAACCGTTTACGCAGCGCACGCAGCGTTAGCTCTTTCAATAGAAAAATATCCCCCGATTTTGAAACATTCTTCATTGGTGCTCCGCTCCTTTTACTCTTAGCGTGATAATATATAACCTATAGCCTTCCTCGATAAATGGGCTATCTAACACTGAAAGAATTTTTCAAATCGGACCAGTAGTTCCTGAGATTAGCACGTTTAAGCGAACAAACAAACAAACTCTTCAGCTTTATAATATTGGTATAGATCCAAACAAATATTTTAATATATAATAAGGTTCTCGAATGGAGACCTCGGACAAGCAACCGCAGCGATGGACGTCCACTTACAAGATGAACAGACGACCTTATTAAGATCGTCGGAAGACTCTGGATGCAGGCCGCTTCGAACTGGTCTCTTTGGAGATCTTGAGGTACGGCCTATATCCGGCAGTGGACTTTCTAAAGCTAAAATGGTGAATGGTGATAATGATGAAAATTTAAAACCAAAACCGTGACTATTTATTCATTGAGATATGTCTCAACCAACCTAAACATTAAATATAGGTGTTTAAAATTTTAGATCACCAATTTGTTTGAAAGTAAATCAAATATTTATTGCGTCTAAGGTTCCTACCGCAATCAAGAAGAAAAAGCTCATAATCTTGAAATGTATGAACCGATTTTGTTAGAATATATCTGAGAACTATTGCTAGAAAATCTTCTGTCAAAAAAAAACAAACGTTTAGGAGCTACAGTGCCACAGACAGCCACACAGACACACATAGCGGTTAAACTTATAGCAAACTTTTTTGGTTAGAGGTTAAAAACGGATCGGAGGATCGTACGAATATAATCGCCGATCTATTCCGAACTTGACGGTATAATCGGCGCGTTAAGTGATGAATTGTTTAACAGTACCTTAAGCGTATATCATGACAGTCGACGGAAGAACGGGAAGATTTCATACTTGGAACGAATTTATTGTTTCTACTTCCTGGTATATTATTTGTGGAGTATCGCTTAGTTCGCTGATAAATAACTTTTGTTATTTATTTTTGTTAAGGATATTATATTTTTGGACTTGAAAAGCGATATCGAATTCGTGTGGTGGAAAAGTTTTCTTTAAATTTAATATTTTTATGTGGGTTTTTAGGAATACGTACCCGAGTATACCATTAGCATCGTGTCGATTCATCTGTCTATATATCAGAGAATATAACTTGACACAAGATGGACACAGGTATTCGAACGCAGTGTAAATGTATGTACTTTTAATTATAGAAATTTACTCGGTAAAAATTCACGGCAAACTTTTACGTCTTATTAAATAATTATATAATGTAACAAAATTATGGCTGTGATTAATTTAAAAAAAGTATTAATTTTCTTCTTTTTAAAGCATTTTAATTGACACACAATTTTAAAAATGCTCTTTATCTTTAAATTTGTAAGTAAATTTTATACTATACGGCTAGAATTATATTGTGTAATTTTTACTCTCGAGAGTGACATATAACAAGCCCGTAATCTAGCAACAGTAAGTGGTTACAAAAGCTGTGCATGTCAAAAATAAGAAACTGACAATAAATTATTTCAGGTGTAGAGCAATAAGGAATAACTTATGTAAATTTATGAAAGTGGAGTTTAACTTACAAGTGTAATTCTCGCCTATAATGACATTAAATATGTTTGAAAAGTAATGAGTACCTAATTATTGATATAGCTATTACATTTTCTTCTTTTAATGTGTAAAGAGAATTTATCGTTTTTAATGTTAAGTTTTTAATTTTGTAGGTTTTATATTGTGTTATATTTTTTTTATTATTACAAACTGTTTTAAATATCCGTAGAAACGAATATTAAGAAGAAAATATTTTAATTAAAATAATACGATTAGAAGAATGATATATAAATAATAAATGATACATGTAAAATATAAACAATAAACGTAAAAGTCGTTTCTTTGGTTAACAGGTATGTAATCAAGTGTAAATAATAGTCATACATAATGTAATATAATTAGTTTATACTTAACGAAATAAAATCTTTACAGAGTAACACAAAGTTCATTTATTTTACTCCCAAGGATTGTCTTATATATATAGTTACGTTATACATACATACATACATACATATGTACATCAAATTTTCTCTATAAAAGTATTCACTTACATTAGATTAAATTTTACAAATGGGAGTTTTTTTTTATACATCTTATCAGAACGTCAGCCGCAGAATTGTCACGGCATTCTAATGGATCTTTTGTGACTTCATCCCTCCGTCCTTCCACAAAGGAAAGACTAATTCCTTTACTTGATATTCTTCTCATTAAATTTCAATATATACTCTTAATTATTTACACTCGTAATTCTGTTAAATTTAAAAAGTCTTCACAGCTGTGATGGTCTAGAGGTTAGAGCACGTCGATCTCAACCGAGGGTCCCGAGTTCAAATCCTGGCTACCTAATTTATCTAAGTTTGATGAAATATCGGTGAACAAACATAAAAAATACTTCCAATCAAACATAGAATCTTCTCCTTCTTCGAAGTCTGTTTATAAGGACGTGGACTATGAAACGGTTAAAAAGCCCTTCGTGTGTTTAAACTCTACCACGATCGTTCAAAATTGAAACCGATACAAACGATAGAGTAGCAATTATACTGTTGTCAGGCCTGAGATGCGAACACTTTGTTGACTGACTTTGCAATGATTGGTTGATACGACCAATTTGAATCCATCGTTCGATGTACCTACCAATTGCTACATCGCCTGAATAATTTGAATGTCAATATTGAGTGCATTGATAGAAGCTTGCATGAAAAGCGATCAAAGAAATTTCTGCTGTATTGCGTTCGACGTTACCTCTTTGTGAATTACGAACACCAAATAATTTATACGTTTCTAGGTATTTACCATACTAGGTAGTTATCGAAAATTTACTTCTGTACGTTAATAGAAACATGAAATAGCTCTTTATGTCAAGGTTTAAATTTGTTTTGCTTTATTCAAACATTTATTATGTAAATTAAATTTAGTTTAATTATGTTCTGACGTTTATGTCAAAACGCATAAGATAATTTATCAATCGAAGAGGTCAGGCTTCGCGACCAGGTCACCTCGTGGGCATCCAGTAAATAAAGATTGTACTTGGCGCTGACATCATATGTTTTACTTGGCAATGACGTCGAAATTTTGTTTTTTTTTTGCCTTTTAGTTTATTTGTAACTTCACTATTAAATTCGTTTTTAAGTCGGTTTATTTTTTTTAAAGAGGTTTTATTTAAGTTATCCCAAAAGGCAGTTATTTCTTAAACAAAACTTATTGAAAATTCGTTTTTTTTTCTTTTAGATTTAGTATCAAAGTTGGTTTACTAGTTTAGTTTAAAATCAAAATAACTGGGGTGTATATGTTATCAAAGTAAACGTAATGACGTGTTTTGCTTGTGATGTCAGTTTCTTTACTAACCAACTGCGTGACGCAATGGTAGGGATGTGGTTATCAGTCGATGTATGTATGTATGAATATGTGTTTATACCTTAGTGCCACTATTTAGACCAAACGCGTGACCCAACTTTCATAAGTGACACATCGTTTGAATTTTCATAACGGCGCGAATGTACAATAATAATTATAGAAAATATAATAATCTTCATCTACCTTGCATTTTTCCCGGTTATACCAGGGTCTGCTCTCTATTCTATTCCAGATATTGACGAGTTACTGATTTTTACACAGAGCGACTGCCATCTGACTTCCGCAACCCCTGAAGGCAAGCCAGTAACCATTTAGACTAGAATAATAATTTCCATACTACGAGTAACGATCATTATCAGGTGATTATGATAACAACCGGGACCGACAGCTTTATGTTTTCTCCGAGGCACGGTGGGGAGACCCACAAGGACAAACACCCAGACCTAGGAACTAATATTTATACAACTATAAATATCTGCCCCGAGCGGGGATCGAACCCGCAACCGTCGGCGTTACAGGAACATTCAGCACCACTACACCAGAGAAGTCGTCAATTATAGAAAATATAATAATTTGAAAAAATCAAAATCCCTGATTTTGGACATAATGTAAAAAATAAGAAAATGAAAATCGACGAACTATGTCAAGTGAGGTATCCTTGAAAAGGTATTTAATTTTTTTTTATATTAATTTTCAGTCAGAATGACCGTTTAGAATATATCGATACCTCCCACGTAAGTTATTGTAAGCCACAAAATTGCCGTTATCGTTTTTACTGAATACTACACGAATTTGCATTGCTTAATACATTCAAAGTGAAAAAATACCAAAAATCTTTTTTTTTTTTTTTCATGGAAACTTACAAAAAAATACGCCTGAAAAAAGGCGTATTTTGTTGTAACTTTCAAATTAAAACGGATTAAAAGTGCTCTACTGTAAAATTGTAATTTTGGGGTTACAACAACTTACGTGGGAGGTATCGATATAAAGATTTAAATTGGTGAATAATTTTTCAAGTCTTAATAATTAAATTATACGTTCGAAGTAGACAATTTAATATTATAAATACAAAGCATTATTAGGCTATCAACTTGATAAAATTTAAAAATCGCCTCACCGTTCATTAATCTTCTGTTTAAAAAAACAAGAGTAATTAAGCTCGATATTGAATTTTATCTCGCTAATAGAACTGATAGACTGTCAATAAAACGGAAATGCATAAAATTTCCGGTAATTAATAATAATTTATTGATTTTGATGGAAAATAGCTCATAATTTTATTAAATTTTGAGTGACATTAAAAGTAGCGGATCTCGATTAGGTATTTATTTATGACGAAAAAATTAGGTTGCTATTTTAATACTAAAAAGAGGTTTTGTAATTGACACACAGGTTTATAAGTATGTATGTAAGTTTGTATGACTGAGATTTTCTCAAAAACTACTGATTAGTTAGAAGCTCATAAGCAATAATGTATCAACCCACAAAAACTCAAATTCAGAGATATTAATGTATTTTGATACAACTTCACATATTTAACATAAGTAAAAAAAATTCAAGTTAAATAAACTAAATAAGAACGGAAAAATGTATCTTAATTTAATGTTGCGAATTTAAAGTGCGTTCCATGTTTTGCAATTTATACAGTAATCTCAAATATTTGAAAAACTTTTTATCAAATAATACATCAAATATATCAATCTGCTTTTAATTCATTATACCTTTTTTCAAAATAGAAAAGAAAAGATGGATATATACTTCTTAAAACACATTTATCTAGAATGGTTTAATATATTTAGACGCCATTTTCTCAAAAAGAAGTTCGTGTAGCTTGACACAGTATAGCTTATCAGCGTCCAGTTTTGGAAGAGGATTTCGTTATTTAAATAAATATTTTATAAGGAAAGTTTTAGTATAAAACATATTAGGATTTGATCAAGATCTCTGGAGATAAGACGATTAACGTCTTTAATAATTAACGGCTAATAACCCGCGATCATTGCGATCATGTATATACATATATACAACCACAGTTCAGTTTAAAGTTGGTTATATTTTTATATAGCGACTTCGAAAAAGGTTTTTTGTTGGGCTGTACGTATTTGTTTTTGTCCCAGTAAATAACACGTAAAAGGTTTTAACTTACCACCGGTTTCGAATATTTTTTGGCGCCAACTTCAAAATATTGTAGCAAATATTTATTTTATCTTTTTAGTTTACTTGTTTTGTTTTCGAAGTCAGTTTAGATTAAAAAAAATGATTATACGAAAACAATTATTATTTCTGTTAAAGGTTATTTTTGTTGATAAAGAATCTTCGTATTGGCATATTAACGTAATTTTAATCGTCTTCGAAAAGGAGGTTGTATGTATTTTTTGTAGTAAAGATTACATATTTATGTAGGAGTGATTTTAAATCAATCGTCCGAGGGTGAGATTCTTAATTAGTTTTGCATTTGATGGAATACTTGTAACAGAGCTTCAAGCGAAAAACAAAGGAAATAAAATTTATCCATATAAATTTTTCATTTTCATGAATACGCGAACAGCACTTCTAACGGAAAATATAGGAAATACTTAAGAATGTACTTGACATTTTACTTAATTTAATAAATATTCAAATCGTTTTTTTAAAGAACGTTCGATTCGTCAAGTTACAAGTCAATCGTTTTAGATTTTTATTAAGCTATCACCGGTTCTGAATGTAGTATCATTAAGTAAATGCATTAAGTTAAACACTTCTACTGAACTTGTAAATGCTTGCAGTTGGCTGCGAAAATGTAACAGAGATAGAGTCACTCTTTAGATTAATACGTACTTTAACTCCAAGAATTCTAAACTTATAACCTTCAAAAGTAAACTAAAATCTTCGTAGGCTGTGATTAAACTGTCTAACGATTTTAACTTTCCCACAATTAATACTGCTCAATGGACATAGTTTATTGTGAAGGTAATTCGAATGAACCAACTTAATTTGACACATAACCTCGTCCTATTTCAATACTTATAGTGTATACTTTTGAACGACACGTGGTCAATGAAACTGGTCGCGATGGTAAGCGATTTGAAGAGGCTTGCGGTAGTTCTCTAGGGATTACTGGCTGGGTTATCCTTTGCTCCAGGGGATAATCAATTCGACCTCTGGAAATGTCAACGGTACAAATGTCCATTGTCAAGCCTTAGTATCCTTAGTGTAATGCTGTAAATGTGGAAGTGTTTTTTGTTTGCTTTGTTCTTGTGGTTCTGAGCTTAGATTTGGGTCGTGTTAGGTTATATTTTGTACTATATTGCGGCTTTGCCTGTTTATATGGAATTTAATAGCAGAGATAAAGAAAATTGATAATATATTGTGTGTGTTTCACATGTAATTACTATCACCCAGCAGTATGTGTATCACGTTTTACGTATTAACCCTATTCACTATCTTAGGAATATTATAAAATCCTTTCTTAGTGGATTCTAACAGCCTAAAAAGAATGTACTCCAAAAATTTCAAGTTTGTATACCCAGCGGTTTAGACTCCGTGTTGACGTCAGTCAGTCAGTCATTCAGAACAAGTGATATACGTATAGATTGGCTGTTATTTTGTTTGAAGAAAATTAAAGTTATGCTTTAGGTATTTTTAAAGATAGGTATTTTTTACAGAGCTTGAAATTTGTTATCATACATGGATATATTGAAATAAATATAAATATGTTTTTATAAGAATAGTGGGTAACGATCATGCTGTTTACCTGTTGCAAAATTATCACCACTTTTTACGAACATTAACAGCTCTAGAGAAGCCATAAATGGGTTTGAAAAGGAATTAAGGAATAGGATGTAAGGACAGAGATGAGAAGGTTGGGCTTAAGGCTATTTCACTACGCGAAATGAAAGAACGAAAAAATGGAAAAAAAAAAACAAAAAAAATATTTAAATAGATCCAAACATATAATATAAAGTGAAAAGTAAAACAAGTGCAAGAAAGATTAAATTAAACAATGTTAAAAATTAAAAAAAGAAATATGTCTTTTATTCTGTGTATCAAAAGAAGACCACTTAAACTATGAGGTTTCATGAACCTCTGCTGATTTTCAGATGACTCTTTTCCTGCTGCGTAAACAAAAAATGAAGCTATACCAGCTATTTACTCCCATGTTTTGGTACTTCATCGATCGAGCCAGCGCCTGGTGCAGTCATTGGTTCAGATAGACTAGACTCTACCATAATATATGAAGAATCAATAAGAAGCGTAAATTCGCTTTATAGTGGATTCGTTAATAAAAAACACGTGACTTAGAGAGTTGCCTAGCAACAGGTTGTTGATGTTAAGATATTGAATTTAGTGATAAATTATTATTAGAGTTGGAAAATTAAGACGTGGAGTAGAAAACATCGTTTTATTTTTGACACGTTGGTGCAGTGGTCACTGCAACTGACTGTAGCGCTAACGGTCGCGGGTTTGATCCTCGCTCGCGGCAAATGTCTGTATTGGCCATACGGATGTTTGTCGTGGTCTGGGTGTTTGTGTTAGTGTTGTTTCCGGACCTCCGACACAAGGTCACAAGATCTTAATGGGAGTTGAGTGTGATGCGATTATTTATTTATTTATTATTATTTACTTCTAGAATCCTAGTACATATACATCCTTCATGTCTACAGTCGTCATCTTCTAATAAATTGTCTATATTTTCAATATTTTTCCATCAAATCTATATACTCAAATTTCAATTATCTTAACACTTCTCCTTGACATTACTCGGTATTACTATATTTTTTTATATCTAAATATATATAACTCAAAGGTAACTGACTGACTAGTGATCTATCAACGCACAGCCCAAACCACTGGACGGGTCGGGCTGAAATTTGGAATGCAGGTAGATGTTATGACGTAGGGATGCGCAAAGAAAAGATTTTAATTAATTCTATCCACAAGGGGATAAAATAGGGGATGTATGAAACTGTGACAATTTTAAACCAATCGGACTGAGACTTTGTCTGCACAAAATTACTATGACGTAGGCATCACAGACGTCGCAGACGAAGTCGCGAGCACCAGCTAGTATTATTATATGTTGTGAATGTCAAAAATAACATATAAATGACTAGTAAACGGCTATCAAATGTAAAGCGATCAGAAATACTTATTGTAATTCTTTATGAAAGTCTGAGAGTAAACTTCATAAGTGTAATTCTCGCCTAATGACAGTCTCTGTAAGTAATTGTTATGTTAAAAAATAACATTAAAAAAAATCTAGTTTGTAAACCGTTAGTTTGTGTAAACCCAGGGTGGAATATTAGCAATTAATATAGTTATACTTTATTCAATATTTATAGTTTATTAAATTATAGTATTTTAAATTGCCAAGCGCTAACGGGACTGTCAGAAGCACAGAGGAAGTCAGCTAAGCGAGTTCCCAATACTCTTTAGGTAGGTATTTCCTGAGCTCCATAGCTTTATTTTGTTGGTAAAATTTTGTACCTTATTATTTATTCATACGTGAAATAGGGTTGAGTTTATGTTGTATTTTTTTAAAATATTCGTTATGGTCATTATTTCGGTGATAAAATAGACCTTTAACTAGAAATTCAACAAAAACTTAAATCCTTAGTTAATAATCATTTTTTAAAAAAGCAACACGATCCACTGCAACACATTATCATTTATAAGTAATTAATTATTAATCAGCTTGGCTGAACAATTCTATTGAGATTATTTATTAATTACAAAACAATGTAACAACAAGTCACCGTTTTGCACGCGCAAACGCTTACCTACGCAAACTCGTTTGCACTTCTAAACGCAAATAATACTGTAGTCAGACTTTAAGATTTACATTCCCTATCTATGCTATTGTTCGGTTCTCCTGAGCAAATAGATACTAACTCTAATATCCGTTCGTGCATGTTTTAGTTCATTGTGAATAATTAAATACATGTTATATTTTACGAGTATATGCATTAATCCGATTGTTTGCGTTTTTGTATTAAATTAGTTCATATCGCACACTTAGTATTAGAGAATTACGCTCATAAGTCTTGCTCTCAGACTTTAATAAAGATTTACATAAGTTATTTCTTATTGCTTTACATCTGAAATAATTTACTGTCTGTGCCTTATTTTTGACAATCACAATTTTCGTAAGTACTTATGACGTATCTGTTACTAAACTTATTTTATATCGCTCACGAAAGTAAAACTTACAAACGTAATTCTCGTATTCGTCACTTTAAAGTGTAAAATAAAACTTTAATAAAAGTAAACCAATTTCAAAAACGATATAAGTTAATTAAAAGCAAAAAATAAATATTTTCTACAACATTTTGAAGTCGGTGCCAGTACATAACACGTAAAAATTATTACTTGGCGCCGACTTCGAATGTTTTAGTTGGCACCGACTTTCAAATGTAATAAATATTGATTTTTTGTTTTTAGTGTACTTATTTCCTTTTCGAAGTCGGTTGTTTTTTTATATTTTGTCATACGAAAAATAGTTAAAAAGATATACGAAAATAGGTTTTTTTTTTTAACCAAGAAGGCAATGGACCACCTGATAGTAAAACGTCGCATTACCATTTCTTACATTGCTAATGCTTCTAACCACGCGATCTTAGTTTTCCCTTTGTGGTCGTAATTACGGGCTCAGTCACTTTTCATGCCGGAACGTTAACGATCAGAGGTGAAATGAAATTCGGTCAGTTGTTTTTGAGAATCAGAGTTTTGAGCTTTTGCAGTCTAAAGTGGATACAAATATATGGCTATCACAAATAGCTTTAGTGATATTTAATTTGTATGTACATATATAACATATACCTAGGCCATTCTAAGGTGATGCTTCTAGAACCTGTGAAATTAGGGAATATTTCATTTTATATCTTGATATTTTTTTTCAATTATCAGGATAAGGATTATATAAAAGAAAATGTTTTAAAAATCATATGAAGTGAAAATTTGTAAAAAATGTACTACACACTTTGTCTCATAGGAGCGAAACAGTAGTCATAAACGCGAGTTAAACCGCGGGGTCAGCTAATAAACCTAGAAATACGTAAAATATATTAATTTTATAAACTATACAAGTTTAGGTAAGGTAATCTTTGAAACTACTGATTCAATATTTTTTTTCCATTGGATACCACGTTCATCGCATACGATTATAGGCTATATTACACCACACTACGACTTATAGGAGCGAAGCAGTAACCATAAACGTAAAAACTCTGATTTAATCTCCTTATTTTATCTTGGATTTAAATAACACACAATATACGTTTAAATTCAGTTAAATTTCTCACAACCATTCACAAACACTGCTATCGACTAACTGACTTTGTTTTTCACCGTTTGAAATTATGAAATTTATTATTCGATCATCTGCGCAAACTTGTCTCGAAATGTTTAAAAACAAAGTCATAAATGGATGCTGATAAGCAATAATGTGTCAACCCACAAAAGGTCAAATTCGGAGATATTGATGTATTTTGATATTGCATCATCTATTTAACATTATTAAAGAAATCAAGTCATATAAACTAAATATGTATGGAAAAAAGTGTCTTAATTAATTGTTTCGATTTCCAAGTGCGTTCCATATTTTGCAATTTATATATATGTATTAAATATATCAATCTGCTTTTAATTTTTTTGCGTTTTATCAAAAAAGAAAAGAAAAGATTGCTTATTAGCATCCAAACAATCTTCAAAACAGCCCGTGTTTTATGAAAACAATAATATCTTTCTAATAGCTAACAAACGCGAGTAAAACCGCGAGAAACTATTAGTTATCACGATAAGACCCGTTTTAGATAATATATTAAATGTTCCAACCTGCTTTTAATTAATTATACAATTAATCAAAAAAGAAAAGACAATACGGATAAATACTTATTCGAACAAATTTATTAAGAATGGGTTAGACATCTTTAAACGCCATTTGCTCAAAATGAAGTCCGTGTGGCTTGACACAGTATTGCTTATCAGCGTCCATATAAACAAAGAACCCGTTGTGATCATTATGTTGCATCCAGACTATGTAACAAAGATCGCTATAAAACAATTTTTTTTTAACATGTTTTATTAGTGTGGTTGTTATGTGGTATAAAAAAGTTACATCCTCGTTATGTTACAATGTTATTAAACAACGTCGACGTGTCATATGTTTATATTAAGTAAAAGAATACATTAGAACACTCCAAATGAAATCACCTTTCACACAAAATAAACCAAATCAGATACAGACGTCAAACGTAACATCCCTTTTTTGCATCAAGGATTTAAAGAATAATCATTCACAAATATTTAATACATGTCAAAGGACTATGTTCAGCTTGTAAACGCAAAATCAGTTAGTTGAAATAGGTAGCGTTGAAACCAGGAGTTTCAGAACGCAATGGCATTTGAAAGGCACGTTGATAAACTTTTTATGTGCGGTCAGATTGCTAGCGTACCAATTCATCATTACTAATATTATAAAGAGTTTTGTAAGTTTGTATATGATATGACATGACTTGACTTAAGCTAGTAGTAACTTAGGCTACTTTTATTTTAGAAAAAAACTTCATTCCGTATTATTGCACCATCTAATAGTGTCAAAAATCAAAATAAACTTCATTCAAGCAGGCTTTTACAAGCACTAGGCTTTGACAAGAATCGACAATACAAACACAAAAAAATAAATTGATGAATTTACCACTGATTGGGAATGTAGATTCTACCGACAAGAACTGGCAAGAAACTACCGAACCGATAGTTACTATTTTAATATTTTTTACAATAGATATTTAATAATTTTTATGTATGTATACATATAAGAGTTACAAAAATTTATACCAATTCCAAGTATCTTCTAAATAATATTGAGAGTCACAAAAAGTAAGTTCTTGTAAGTAATAGTATACGGGAAACTAAAGCAAAAGGCTTTTTTTTTTCAAAATGCTATTAATTAATGAGGATAAAATGCTCCTTTTTTGAGAGGCACCACAGAGTATGGGCTTACTTTTTATAAGACATGCCATCCTATAATCTACGCGAACGAAGTCGCGAGCACTTTTTCACATATTTTTAGCCAACTACATCGAAGCCAAAAGGTAGTGTAATAATATTGGCAGTCTATGCATGTATGTTTGTATGTTCCACCATAGCGCCTAAAGTACTGAATCGATCTTACTGAATTAATTGTCACTAGATTCGTAATAAAAATCCGCGTGACTATTAAAATTTTATCAAGATTTTATAAGACGAAATTTGTTTAGAGTATTTTATTTCCCACGTGTTATAAGTTTTCAAACGCTATGCCTTATTATGAAAAATAAAAAACATTAGCAAGAACAGTATTTTTTTTCCTCTGTTACGAAAAAGAATCAAAGCATTCTGAATATACTTGTATACATTGATGTATGTAATCGCTTATACTAAGACCATACCTCATAATATTCATGATACGTGCGTCAGAAACAATATACCCGCATGGCGACCAAGCGTGCCGTGATAAGCTCTTACTAAATAGAATTAATATCACAAGGTATATACTCGAATCCTACCCGAATATTAATAATGTGTACTTCATATTACGAGAAATGTATGAAACCGTATTGATTGTTAATTCAATTTTACGCTCAATTAGCAAAAGACTAGTTTTTACAGTACGTACTAAATATAAATGTAATTAAGTATGCTTATTATTTTCGACCACATATAAAAAACTACTGATTTTTACACAGAGCGATGGCTACCTAAGCTCCGCAAACTCCGTACGCAAGCCAGTAACCATTTCGACTAGAATAATATCCCTACTAAGAGTAATGATCATTATTAGGTGATTGTGTTTACAACCAGGACGAACACAGACCTAGAAACAAATATTTATACAAATATAAACACTGCCCCGAATAGAGATCGAACCCGTAACCGCTTTTACGAGAAACCAGAGTGGTCCTTATGTGGATATTAACCACATATCGTACATTTAAATAAAGAGTTCTTGATGTAATTAATATGATGTAAAACATCTACTGGCTTACTACAAAAGATTTAAACAGACGTTAAACGCGTGTTTAAAAAAAATCCATACTACAAATCCGCGTCTAAGCACAGGTTTGAGTAAAACATGCTTTAGATATAGATTAACATACGTTTAAGTGAGTTTAATAGATGTCTAAAACCTATTTCAGCTGTCAATAGTAACGTGTAACATTTTATCAATAAGTTTGTTTATGAGTTTATTCGCTGTTAAGCAACTTAGATAATATTTTAAGCAATGTTTAATTTTTAAACACTGTTTAGCTAGACACGTGTTGAACATGGTTTTAATGAGCAGACAAATATGTCGTACTTCTAACCACACATAAGACTTAAAGACGAGAAATTATCGATCGAATAATTGAACTTAAGCATTTTTTATAATGACAAATAATGTTCGACAATTCGTGATTTTCATTTCAGGTATAGCAAATAAGACCAATAAAGAAAAATTTACAATAATTTGATGTTGAGATGGGAAGGAAAACATGACAGCCGCGATATGTTAATTGACCAGTTAGTAGTCAGCTTTACAAATAACACATTCTTCACGCCATTCTTCTTTCTTTTACAAATGTATTTAAAAAGTACATAATTTTATATATTGTATAATGATTTTTAACACTAAAAAAATTTCGTTTGCTTAGATGAGATACTATTTTGAACTACTAAACTGATTTAGATGAAAATTCTAAGGGATTAATTTGAAAGTATTACTCATTCATTAAATAATAACACTGTCAAAATTTGTTTAGGTATAACGGATATCTATATAATTTAGAATATCCTTATTTTTAAGGTAGGTTGAATGTAAAGCACAGACAGCTAATTAATTGAGTTTTAATAACACTAATAAACAATTTATGTGAATCATTCTTAGACCTGTGAACAAAATATACGAATGTAATTCTCGCCGAACAAAAAGTTAAGAAACATAAGTACCTACGTGTCATAATTAAAACCAGCATGGCTATTTAACAACTATGTAATATAATACCACGTTATCAGATTTCATTAACCATTAGTTAATCAACATTATGTTAATGAACCCGAAAATAACGAGCCGGTCAAATGGGTGTTGAACTCGCACTAGACGGGTTCCGTAGCATTCAATTTTAACACCACGTTGTATAAATTGAATCATGAGTTACTTTGCGAAATTACAGGATAAATAATTGTACCCACTGTTTAACTTTCATTATTCTTAATATTCTCTGCATAATATACTTCCATATGCACAAGCATAACTCCCGCCCTTCCACTTACGCACACACGCACACAGCACATCCCAGCACCGCCTTTTGATATATGCAACTGCACACACAGGCAAGTGTCGACACCACACAGACACTCAGCAGGTTTCAATCCGACAGCGGAGCATCCTCAGGAGATGTAGCCTCTACAAAGCTGAGGCTTACAAACTTTGCAACTGACGGTTGTAGACATCTTGTTTCGCAGATTATGGCAAAGTAGTTTTGTAATTATTTACAGACCTGAGAAAAAAATGCAACAGAAACTCAGCGGGACTTTTTTTTGTTTTTTTTACAATATCAAGATTGGTTACAAATCATTAAATTTATTCAGAAGCGATCGCCGTGTCCCCGTGGTGTGTCATGATCTATGTAATGTTTAATATTATAACAACCTCTTACATACAAACCTCGTTAAGTATTTAACAGCGCGCTCATAGACTGACGGTCAGATATAAAAACAGATGGACAGTGACCTTGAAGTTTTAATAAAGAGGTCACGTTGACACCCGTCGTTTAAGGAACTCTAAAAAAAAAGTCAGCCTTATTGTTGTTGTAATATCATCAGTCATATTTTGAATTACAGCGTGAAAAATTATACGGTTTATCGTATGAAAATGATGAATACGCGTGGGGGACAAAATCACGAACAGTTTTATATAACGATTTATTTTATTTTACACAA
Organism: Hypolimnas misippus; assembly: GCA_037950945.1. Lineage (NCBI taxonomy): Eukaryota > Metazoa > Arthropoda > Insecta > Lepidoptera > Nymphalidae > Hypolimnas > Hypolimnas misippus. The sequence continues at coordinate 15,646,339 of JBBEEQ010000032.1, forward strand.
AACGCCAGGAGCGGTGTTGAGGTGATGCGGTACGCGATTTGATAAATTATTTACTAGCTGCACATCACGAGTGGACACTCGCGTTTATAATCTTCCTCAATGAATGGGCTATCCAATCTCTCTTCTTCTTCTTGTCCTGGTCCCACTTTATATAAGGTCGGCACAACATGTTCGTCTATTCCATTCCTTCCTATCAGCCGTCATCTCAACACCCACTCCTTTCTTACTCATGTCACCTTTTACGCAACCCATACAGAAAAGAGATAAAGAAAAGATTCTTTGGTCTGCCTCGAGTAATATAACCGTCCACAGTTATATGTGGCACTCTTCTTGTCACGTGGCATTCATCCCTCCTCATAACACGCCCATACCACGCTAATCTATTACTCATCAACTTACCTGTTACTGGAGTCACTTTTAGACTGCCTCTGACATGGTCATTTCGTACCTTATCCATTCTAGTCACTGCACATCCATCCATCTCAACATTCGTATTTCCGCCGTATGCACTCTCTTTTCCAGTGCAACAAGAAATTTTCAAATCGGATCGGTAGTTTCAAAGATTTCCTCTATATACAAATTTACAAACTAGTTTAACCTCTTTATAATATTGGTTTAGATGAGTTTTTGCTTTGACTTCGCCCAATTAAGCGCAAATTCGCATGATGTGATAACAATAGCGTATCAGTAATGCTGATGGTATAATTCCGTAAAGTTTCTTCAAAATCAATTCAGTAGTCTTGCATGAAAAGGACAAAAATATCCACCCATCCTCATAAACTTTCGCATTTATAATAATAGTTTGAAGTTAAATAAACTATTTTATATGGATTTTTATGTCAATTATTATAAGATTGTTTAGAAAAAGGAAGCAGACTTTCTAAACAAAATAATTAATTTCCTCTACTAAAATTACATACTATTTCCATTTTAATTTTAAAACCGAACTACTAAATCCTAAAAATGCTATGAGACCATATTAGTAATTCCAAACAAAAATAGAATGAACCAAATCGACCAGGCCGCCTTAAATTTATCAGGAAACAAACATTGAAGTAAGCACCAAGAACTTGGAGATCGATTAAAAATTACTAGCTGAGCCTTCAAACGTATCCATCTATCTACAGTAGAGCAGAGAGACAGATGAAGCTCTTATTCTTCTCCTTAATAAAAAAAGGTCTTTGCCAAGCTGTGGTAGATTCACAGGTTTCTATTGTTACTGCAATTCTTGTTGGCTATTCTCAATGGATTCTGTATTCCGATTAAGTGGTAACTAAGTTGGTAATTGATTTAGAAGTACTTGTAACAACTTAGTTAAGTGTAAGCTATTACACGAGTTGAATTTGGAACGATTATGACTTTATTATAATTCTAATGGTATCGATTTTTTTTTTTAATTTTAATTTTTTAATTAATACAATAATGGAATAAGAATTCCTATATAAAAGTTTTTACCCCTTTCCACCCTTTTAGGTGCGGAATATCAAAACCCTTTCTCATTGAATGCTTACAACCTAAAAGGCACCTAGTGCCAAAATTTCTACTTTGTAGCCCCAGCGGTTGACGAATCGGTTACTCAGTCAGTCAGTCAGTCAGTCTGGACAAGTGATTATATATGTAAACGTAAAAATAATTTTTAAATAAAAAAAGCGAAGAGGCTTGATGATCGAACCACTTATTTTGTACCGAGCTGTACCGAACAGAATTAACCCATAATTTATCCACGTCTCCATTGTGAGTAGGTATTCTTCAGGCTTGGCAGTTTTTTACTACTTCCATTTAACTAACTTGTGGTTCAAAGCACAATTTTAGGTTAAAAACCCATTTTTCGACTTTAATTTTAAACATAAAAAACACGTTTTCCTTTTTTAAGCAACAGTGTTATTATTTTTAATTTTAATATTTATAAGAAATTAAGGAATCTGTAATATAACTTTTTTATTATTAAAATGGAATAATTTAAAATGAATTATGATGGTTACCACTAAATTTTTGACTGTTTTTATTATGTAATACATGTACCTGGCATGGCTAGCAATGCCATCTGAAATACGTATTTAGATTCATTACAACTCAATCAAGTTTGGAAAGCATAAAGGAAAAATATACAAAGAGCTGAGATGGCCTAGTGGTTAGAACACATCGATCTCAACCGATGATCGTGGGTTCTAACCCCGGCTAGCACCGCTGAGTTTTCAAGTGCTAAATTAGTGTTTAAAGAAAGAAGAAATTCGGAAGAAATTCTGACACATGCATATCCGCCTACCCGCCGTGGAGCAGCGTGGTGGATTAAGCTAAGCCTTCTCCTTAATAGGAGAGGAGGCCTTTGCCCTGCAGTGGGATATTTATAGGTTGTTACTTTACTACTACTACCACACAAACATTGGTTATATTTTTTATTTTTTTAACTTAAAAAAAGGAGAAAGCTAAACTTATTCTAATGTAATTAATAAACAATAACGCGTAACAAGTTTTACTTGGCACTGATTTACTTGGCAAGATATATATTTTTTTTATTATTTCGATTACTTGTTTCGGTTTTGATATCGGCTTGTTTTTTTTAAGTTTTCTTAGAACATCTTTTTAACGAATAAAAGACGACATTAAGCTTACGGTTCTCTCTATAACCGTACTAAATCGATCTATTACCTACTACTACTTCACGCCGATCTTCTAGATCGCTAGATATATAAATTTTTCTGCTATTCTTTCTTCTTCTACAAACAGAAACCCTCGTAGGCAAATAAGCGGGCACAGCTAACAATGAAATAAACGCCTAACACGTAACGCTCACTAATCTATATCGGGGAAAATCATAAAACACAAACACACCGACCACAACAAACAATAGTATAGATTTAACAAATATTTGAGGATCAAAGTCCTTAATATAACGAATTTCTGCTCGCGAGTCCACCCACGTTCATAATTTATTCAAGGCCATTGAATCAATTTTTAATCTGTGCTCTGTATACTCTGCTCTGTATATTTTAATAACATTCGAAATGGAGGCACCATTTCGAATGTTATTAAAATCGGTTCACTTCAAACATTGAACCGATTGTGATAAAAATTCTATCCAATCTGGAAGGCTATTACGGACAGCTACCGCTATCGCATTTAATTCAAAATATACTTAATTCATATACTTTTTTAAGCACTTTGAATGCCAGTTGACTTGTTTCGTTTCAGTACAAATTCAGAAATCAACTGTCAAATGTATCAGGTGATAGCGGTAGCGCACGCATAATTATACTGCATCTTAAAGTATACCTATTCGGTAAAAACAAAGAATTTTCAAAATCGGTTAAGAAATGGAGGGATTCTAAGGTACCAAACATTTAAAAAAAAACATACTTTACAAATCGAGGAGCTCACCCCTATTGAAGTCGTTTGAAAAGTTTATATATAAACTCTACAATAGGATAATCAATTACAATACAAGACCATTAAATTTAATAACCTAAAATAATTGACTAAAATTAGTAATTAAAATAAAATTTTTTTTTCGACAATTCGACAATCTATTCATTGAGATCTTTTCAACGAGCACCAACACGATACCACTTTTGTAAGTTGGTGAGTAGTTGTATAACCTGCTGATACTGGCTTCAGCATCAGACCAACAATTCCATAACTTCGCATAGTTATGTTGCTTGCATAATTGCTTAAAATTTTTGGTTCATAAATATGTGTGAATTAATAAATAATTACTTATTAAGCTTTTAAGATTCCTACCGCGGGTATGAAGAAAAAGCTAATCTAGAAACGACTGAACCGATTTTGTTAAAACATATCTAAGAACCATTGCTAGAAAACTCTTTTTCAATTAAAGAAAAACATCCAAATTGGTTTACCCATTTAGGAGTTACGGTACCACAGACAGACACATAGATACACAAGCGGTCAAACTTATAACATCCTTTTTTTGCACAGGGTTAACAAGGATTCTCAAGTGATATCTCGTGAACTCTTCGTATACATGTCCTTACAGTCTCATGAATGGTGGCTGAATACAGCCGCAAACACTAAGAATGTCTTTCTTTGTGCGATCCTGGTACAAGCCGTCAAGAAATGAGCCGCCTTGGGCGGTTCTGTCTTGCTTATTCATTGGTGACATAGATAAGTGTAAGATAGAGACATTTTTTATACAATGATATCAATAACATTGTGTCCAAAAATTTCTCTTTGTGCTACAGTTTTTGATATCAGAATACTAGTATATAATAACCATTGTCGTGAGTACAGAAAAAAAAGACGACCGCTCTGGTGTAGTGGTACTGAATTGAACTCTAACGCCGACAGCCGCGGGTTCGATTCCCGCTCGGGACAGATATTTGTATAAATATTTGTTCCTAAGTCTGGGTATTCGTCCTTAGCACGTAAAGCTGTCGGTCCCGGTTGTTATCAAAATCACTTAATAATGATCGTTACTCTTAGTTACTCTTACTTTGGATACTGGCTTGCCTCCAGAGGTTGCGGAGGTCAGATGGCAGTCGCTCTGTGTAAAAATCAGTAACTCGTCAATATCTGGACTAGAATAGAAAGCAGACCCTGGTATAACCGGAAAAAAAATGCTAGTAGATGATGATGTCGTGAGTACAAAAAAGACGGAGTATCTAGAAAAGTAGTACTTTTCGATGGTATAGGAAAATAATGTGTAATTCTTAAAATTGGACAAGACAACATCGATCGACTTTCGCCTTTAACCGTAGGTATTGATAGCCTATAAAAGTGTACAATTTCATCGAAATCCGTTCAGTAGTTGGACGCTGATAAGCAATACTGTGTCAAGCCTTCATACGGGCTTCATTTCGAGAAAATGACGTCCAAAGATGTCAAACCTATTCTTAACAAATATGTTTGAAGAAGTATATATCCATCTTTTCTTTTCATTTTTGATAAAAGTTATAATGAAACAAAAGCAGATTGATATATTTAATATATTGTGAAATAAAAAGCTTTTCAAATATTTAAGATTAGTGTATAAATTGCAAAATATGGAACACACTTGGAAATCGAAACAATCAATTAAGAGACATTTTTCCGTACTTATTTAGTTTATATGACTTGAAATTTATTTTAATAATGTTAAATATGTGATGGAGTATCAAAATATATCAATATCTCCGAATTTGAGTTTTTGTGGGTTGAAACATTATTGCTTATCAGCGTCCAGTTATACAAACAGTCATCCATACATCCTAATCCTAAACTTCTTAAGATTAACTATAAGGTGAGTGAACTATATATCCACGACAACACACTTAGCCTGTCCCAAGCACGTCTATATTACATTCCTCTTTACAACTATTTGGACCGGTATATTGGAATACTTTATAATCAACATTGAAATGATATATCGATGTATAATATTTGTTATTCGAACTCTTGTTATTATAACTTTATTGTTTACCAGTGTACATAAATTGATATATCGATACATAAATGTAAAGGTCATGTTTGACCAAGCATTTGCTGATTTTCAAATTAGTATATGTAAATAATAGCTTAATAACATAAGGCCGCCAATGCACCCGCAACATCCCTGGTGTTGCAGATGTCCATGGGCGATAGTGGCCACTTAACATCAGGTGGTACTATCTGCTCGTTTGCCCCTATTATATATATAAAAAACGTATCATCTGTAATTTATATAAATAAAGAGTAAAGTGACCTATGAATTTCCCACTGTTGGGCAAAAGCCTCCTCTCCTATTAAGGAGAGGGTAGAGCTTAATCCACTACGCTGCTCTACTGCGGGTTGAATGATATATATGTGTCAGAATTTCTCCCGGCACATGCAGGTTTCCTCACGATGTTTTCGTTACTTTATATAAATACAAAACAAATTGTCGAATATATTCGACAATTTGTTGCATATATTTATTTTTGTTGTATTTGTAATTGTCAGAAAAAGGTTACTTATAAAAAAGTTTAAAAGTGGAAAAAATGAGGCAAATTAAATTACCTATATTTTCACTATTTCTATACTAACATTATAAAGACACAAAATTTGTTTGTAACGTTTGTATTTCTGAAACTACTGATCCGATTAAGAAAAACATGTTCGCGTTAGATAGCCCATTTCTTTCTACGACTGATACGAGATAATATAATCAGTAAATATAATCGTGTTTGAAATCGCGAGGGGTCAGTATTAGTAATTGGTATTAAAGTAAGCAAATCTTGATAAGTAATACGTAACCAAAGCTGGAGTATATAATTTAGTAATAAAACATTTTTCTCAGTGAACAGTCTTGCAAAAAAAAAGATTTGCAATCATAACGATGCAATAGTAACAATAATATACAGATTACTTACGTTTTTTAAAATGTAAATTACATCAATATATGTAATTCACAATCAATGGCCATTACATCTTATCTGCACACCCATTACTCTATAATATTTCGGTTCACTTATGCTGACCGCGGTCACGAGTCTCGGGTCATTAGCGTTGTCACCAATAGTCTTTATACAGCCCTATACCTTATTGTATATCAAATAAGAGCTATTATCCCATAACAAGAAAGGTGTCCTTCGTATCCTCACATACCATCACGTTGTGAGGTCCCGTAAACCTTTGTACGCACGTAGACGCCCTACGTGTGAGTATGGAGCACGATTTTTGTAATACACGTGTCATTGATATCTTATTTTCTGGTAGAGTACTTTTTGTGAAGTAAAGTTCAAATGGATGCTGATAAACAACCCACAAAAATTTGTGTCAACCCACAAGAAGTCAAATTTAGAAATATTCTGATAATGTATTACGTGATAACGATTATTAAAAACAATTTTGAAGTCATTTGAACTGAATAACCATGGGAAAAGATTTTTAAAGTATTATTTCGCATATTGAAGACTGTTCTATATTTTGTAGTATGTAAAATATATTTTAAGATAAAACTGTTCATTAAAACATTGCGTATTCATTATACTTTTAATCAAAATAGAAAAGAAAATATGGATTTATATTTAACATCTTTAAACGCCATTTTCTCAAAGTGAAGTCAAATTATAATACATTGATATTATATTAAACTCAATGAACGTATTTGATTATTCTATTATTAAAAATGCGAAATTTTGTAATATCTTTGTCTTATCATTAAAACAGCGATCTCTTCCAGACAACCTTAGGGCAAACGACATGAGATTGAATTAAACAGTTAGGAGGTGTACTGAAATCTGTACAAATTTAATTATTGTACAAAAATAAGGCACTAACAGTAAATTATTTTAGGCGTGAAACAATAAGAAATAATTTATGTAAATCTTTATTAAAGTCTGAGAACAAAATTATCAGGATAATCATTTTTTGTCCCAATCCAAAGCGAACAATCAGCATAAAATCTCATTAATATGAGATCCTTGGCATGCCAGCGCTGGCCAAGGAAAATGGCGCCTTTAACGTGACAACACACAATTCATCACACATTGTCACAAGCAATGTGGTTAGTCCTAAATCATAACAATACTCGTAAATTCCTTTTACACAAATAGTGTTTGAGCACGCTATTGTTGATCGTATTTAAAGCTAATTGTAAGTCGAGTTAAAATTATACCTTTTATTAAAGAAATATAAATTTATATGAGTAACTAGATGGTGCCGGCACTTCGTCTGGGCAAGATTATTAACCCTTTATTATGAATTTTCCTCTATTCCATACTCTTATAGCCCTTTTTCGCATACAAACGTAGTTGTGTATATGTATATGTCCATTCACAGATTTTAGATTATCGTTGTAATTTTTTTAGTAGTTTAGGCGTGGTTGGAAAGATAATTTAATTTTAAATAAGAAACACCAATCATATTCAAACGCTGATAAGCAATACTGTGTCAAGCTACACGGACTTCATTGACGTTTAAAGATATACATCGACATTTTTTCTTAAATGTACACCTAAAATAGTTTAAAATTTATATGTGAGCCGAGCGAAGCCAGTGCGGGGCGGTAGTGATCTTATAAAATCTGTTCTTAACAGATATCGAGTTTTATCGAAACTTGTATGTGTTAATTTTTTGGACAAAAAAGAACTTAATTAAATAAAGGCATCACATTCAACGGCCCCCATTAAGATCTCTTGGCCTTGTGTCGGGGTCACAACACTAACACTGATGTCCCGTATGACTAATACAGACGTATGCTGTGAGCGAGAATCGAACAAGTTAGCCCTTCAGTCAGTTAGAGTGACCACTGCTCCAACGTGGTTGTCAAATACGGTGCAAAAACTGTCCTTTTCATGTTTTACCATAATATGAATTATAAATTATACGAAAACTCGGTCACCTAACTAACTGATCATTATACTCGGTTCTTTGATCTTCGCGATGAGCCTTTTAATCACTTTAATTAAATATATTCTCGTAATGACCTCGTTTTCTGCGTAATAAAATAAAATGTTGCTCATTTTGATTTCGAATTGACATTTTCCTTTGATTAACGCGCTTTTAACATTTATCAGTTTTATTAATTGACTTCAAAGGAGGATATTCCCAATTAGACGAACATTTTTTTTTAAATAAAATTTTATTTGAGAGTTTTCAACGATTTTTGCTAGAGTGAAATCTTATAGGCTTGTGACACGGTCACGCTAAAATGCGTAAAGCTAAAGTTAAAAAAAAATTATATGTACTAATTTAGATGTAAAAATTGGATCATAATTAATTTTAATTATTATTGACCACAGATAATCTATTCTCAATTTGACCACAGACTAAAAATAAACAAAAGAGTATACATGTGTGTGTGTCAATTACATGCTCGTGAGTGTATCGATTTTGTGCATTATTTATGCATTATTGTAAAAAATATATTAGCATTCTGCATTATTCTCTATTTTAACTATAAGAATGCATAATTTCATACTCCTTCATTATCAGAAATTTCGTAAAAAGGGGACAAAGTTTAGCTTCACGTATTATTATACAGATAAATTCATCGCTTTCACAGTTTGAGGTTTTCATTAATACTGATAGTGTCCATGATTGCTTATTATTTAACCTCCATCTCAAAAAGTGTTGTGTTATAAGATCGACTTGTACATCTATGTATCCGAATAGACCAATTTTTATGCGATTTTCATAATAATAAGTATAATAACAATGATTTGGAATTTGCGTATTCTGCGTTTGTCAGTTATTTGTGTGTATATCAAGCGATATGGATGCTGATAAGCAATAACGTGTCAACCCACAAAAAGTCAAATTCGGAGATTTGATGTATTTTGATACTACATCACCTATTTAACATTATTTAAAAAAAATCAAGTCATATAAACTAAATAAGGTCGGAAAAAAGTTACTTAATTACTTGTCTCTATTTCTATTCTCTATTTCTATAATCTCAAATATTTGAAGACCTTTTTATTAGATAATACATTAAATATATCGATCTGCTTTTAATTAATTATACCTTTTATCAAAAAAGAAAAGAAAAGACGGATATATACCTCTTCAAACATATTTGTTAAGAATGGTTTTGACATCTTTGGACGCCATTTTCTCAAAATGAAGTCCGTGTGGCTTGACACAGTATTGCTTATCAGCATCCATATTTGCTACGTAATTCTTCTGGTCACATGTACATCAGTTTCATTGAATACAAAAATATTCTACGCCATAAACCTTATAAAAAAAAAGTAAGAAATTTTTAGTTTATTCTTTGCAATAAGTATTATTTAGTCTAAACCTTTGTTATTTAGTACCTCAAAGTCAAGAGATTAATGTCTAAGTGAGTTTAAAGCATTTTTTATAGTAATCCCTCCGACCAAACCACCTAAATTAAGTGGGAGCTAAAAATGAAGACGAGAAAATCGTCTCTAGTGACGTCACTTAAAGCCCTGTGCAGACTTATCTTAAATTGGAATTCGGTTTTTGTTATTCTATTTTTTATGATTTTTATATGTAGATGACTTGTTTAGTGCTTAGAGATATCATGGTTAGTCATTTGAAAGTTATTTGTACTAATATTAGAAAGTGGTAAAGTTTGTTTGTAAGTTTGTATGAAGGGTAATCTCTGAAAGTAATAGTTTAAAGCGTTGGATAGCCCATTTAGTAGGTTAAAGTTATAGGCTATACTATGATATCACGCTACGACTCATTCCTATGACTCCTATTATTTCTTCGCTCCTGTGACGCATTAACGCGAGTAAAACCGTAAGTCAGAAATAAATTACGTAACTAAGCAGAATCGTCACCCTTAAAGTTATAAAAATCACGCTGATTTTTTTACAATTGGAATACTTTTTACTCCATAGTTGAAAGTAAATAAGCAATTTTTTTTCCCAACTTAAATATAAACAAAAAACTCAATATATACAACACGCGTAAACTATATGATTTCTATATATATATAAATCAAAACAGACTCGCAGAGCGTAACCGCTGGGTCTAGAAACATAAAATTTTGCATGAACATTAACTAAAAACCGTAAGTGTGAATTAAGAAACTATTTTTGAAAATTCTTCCCCTAAATTGAAGAGGGTTGAAAGTTTGTTAGGTATCAAATTTCTTAGCGGGCGAAGCTGCGGGGTACTGTTAGTTCCGTGACGAAGCTCCAGTTCTTGCATAATATATGAGCAAAAATATGCGGTGGACTTAAGTATTTCACAAATGAGAGATGGGCGGGCCTACGTCCACGACAGAAGTTTTATTACCGAGGGAAGCGGGCAAGCTTGAAAATCGGCAATTTTTTTACAAAGATATTCGTCCCTTTTTTCGCCTCTTTCCCCTTTAATTTGGCCATTATTTTCGAAATGAGAGATTAGGCGTGAGTAATCGATACGTTGCTTTGCAGCATGATTCATTGCTAAATTGCTGCAGGTTCGTTTATCTTTTCTGATTCATATTGTATTATGTATTGAGGGAGGGTTCTAAGCTATATCACATCACGGTATGACTCATAAGAGCGAAGCAGTAACCATACGCCAGTGAAACCGCAAGAGACAAGATCGTGTTTTATAAATCTGTACTATGAAAGCTGTACCACCCTACCGTAAATGTTCATAACTTCGTAATGTATCACGGCACGTCACAAGGTCGTTATGTATGTGGCCGATACCCTATATCTTGTTACGTTGAGCATGAGAACTCCAAATCAAACAGGAATACGTAACAAAATATTTATTTACAAAAGTCAAATTTCTGCAGCTTGTTCAGAAAACAGACTTCAGGGCTGGGTCTGTAGTGTCTTGTTAAAGAGTCTTCTGACCAAGTCTACGCAGTCAGCTAGTAAGGCTTTTGTCTCGTTCTTGATAGTAACACGACGGCAGATCGTGTAGTGAAACGAAAATCAGCTGCTGCACAACATGAGTATGTAGATATGTATTTACGTATAACACACAGTAAACTATATATTATTTTGAAATCAAAAATTAAAGATGAAAATTAACGTCTCTCCTTAGACATCCAGACGTCACCCCCCTTTTTTTTAAACCAACACACTAGACACTTAAATAATATACTAAAACAAAAAGGTTTTATAGCACAACATACTCAATTGCAGAGAGAGCTAACCATAATAAAATATTAAATGAATAAAGATATATTTAAAAAATTATCACATTAGTCGTGACAATCTTTACAACGTAGATGAAATTTACCGAAAAGAAACGTTATAAAACCTTAACATTACCCAAGTACTGAGGGTAAAATCGGTTTCATTTCCAGTACCTTACAACCCAAATGTGCGATATATTCAATTTCATTGTTCGTATACAGTATTAAACAATACTCATGGGTAAGTCAAGTAACTTCGGCGAAGTAAGAAAATCCAATGTTCCGAAAATAATGAACAGTCTGTTAAGTAAAGTTCAAATGGAATACTCGTGTATGCCCGAGATTCAATTTTTCCGAATACGTTAACTCATTTTGTTCTAACGACTTCTAAGAATTTTGCTTATAATGGGATAACTTATATGCACATAATGAATACGTCAGTCCTTAATATAAGTTAATCTTCATTAGCTGGCCTGTTATCTTGGATGGTGAACGTCAAATTCGGTGCGTAACATTACCGGTGTTAAAAAATGTCTTTGCTTTTACGGTGTCAGTAAACCTGCAAGTGTAATTCTCGCCTTAGATTAAATATCTTGAATATTTAGAAATTCAATTAAAATATCACAATAGATGTCGCTGTGACAAAGAAAACCGAACAGAAAAATTATATAATTTTATCGTTTAATTTTTTGCAATCATAGCTTAAAATAGACTGAGCATTCGTGTGTGATTTCTATCAGATAAGAAAAAAAGTCTATATGTTCTAATACGTATAATTAAAAAATATATACTATTATTGATATATAAAATGAAATACTGACTAAAAAAACAAGGATGCACGCATACATGTACGTACGCACGCACGCACGCACGTATACACGCACCCACGCATGCATGTACGTACGCATGCACGTACACATTTATTAAATCACACTTAAAGACTCAACAACAACCCAACGATCTAACATTTTATAAAGATACATTTCAACTTATAACATAAAATCATTTCATTTCCTTGCTACGCTATTAAAGAAAACCTCATAATTTTATATTAAAATCGCAAAACCAGTCAGCAGAATGAAACTCCTTTATCGCGTACACCACTGGTAGTTAATAAAAACGTACCCACGTAGAGTTTGTTCGGATTCCAATGTAAGTCATCCGTCATTGTCGTGAGTGTCCAGGAAAAACTACTTAATGAGTCGGCGGAAAGTTTTTGTGAGTCAGTCTGTGTGTTTGTGGCTGAAATTAATGAGCCTAGATTCTATTTTCAATCTCTAAACGGATGAGTGGTATAAAGTGTACCCTATTTTGTACTGAAAATGTGTAACAAAAACAGTGTTTACTTGAGTTGTGTGTTTAGTCTTTTTGCAAACTATTGTAGCTCTTAGCTAAGGATTTGTTTACGGCTTTTGCCTTTTTTTGTTTACATAGAAGAACATTTTATTTATTTAATTTTTTATAAATTTTATTTTTGTATGAGATTTCCGGGAGAACGATCGGGTTGTGTACAGATTTTCGTAACACCCATGTGCCCGAAGAAATTCTGACACATGCATATCCGCCAACCCGCAGTGGAGCAGCGTTGTGGATTAAGCTCTAAAACCTTCTCCTTAATAGGAGAGGAAGCCTTTGCCCAGCAGTGGGATATTTACAGGCTGTTACTTACTTACTTAAAACCCATGCGATGGCCGGCCTTAGCACGGAAATGGAGAGGCGGGATCATGGCTTATGGCTCATTAATGAATAAAGGGAATTGAAAATTTATAACGAAATACAGTAGAGTAGTAACTCTTTAGGTATTTTTTGAAGGAATCTTTACTTCCACGTTATATTGTTATAATTATAACTAGCTAGCTGTACCTCGGCTTCACTCGCGTTTATGGTTACTGTTTCGCTCCTGAGTCGTAGCGTGATGTAATATAGCCTATAACCTTCCCCAATAAACGGGCTGAATTTTTAAATCGGGTCAATAGTTTTAGAAATTACCCCCCACAAACTACCTTACAAACATACAAACAATTTTTCCGTCTTATTAATATTTACGCGTTAGCAGAGAGCACGGGATTGGAACATTTTTTTTTTGTTTCTACAGACCTTTGGCATTCATGTAGTGATATACTATATAGCTATATAGCTATTAAATCTTCTTTCATATCTATAGAAACAACATGCTTCTCTGTTGTTACATTTATGTAATAATAATAAGACTTAAATAATATTAAAACCAATTTTAAAAGCATAATACGTAAATTCTTTTACTTGGATAACATAGTTCTTGTTTTAGTATTTACATTATAAAAACAAACTACTGAACTAACTACAAAAATAATAAACCAAATCAGTTTTGGAGTTATATGGAAATATAAAAAAAATCCTTGACAAACTAAGAACCTCCTCCTTTTATAAAGGCAGTCAAAAATAATGTGATACTTCACAAAATGTGCAGCAGAAATTAGTCAAATAAATACATAACAAGCTATTGTCCCTCAATTGAATACCAATTCGAGTATGTTTTCTCCTTTTTCGCTTATAATATTTTAAGAGCATTCATAATGCTAACGTTAGCGAATCCAAATTATTTCGGAAGCAGTAACAAGGCGCTTCACGGATTATCACATGCTTTAGGGCCGTGAACGTTTTATATTTCTCCTTTTTGCACACTTCAATTATTTACGCAACTCTTGACAGTTCATTTTTGGATTTTCAAGAGGATATACAGAAATAAATCGGAAGTATATAAGAGTGAGATGAAAATAATTTGATTTAACATTTTTAATTAATTTTAAAATTTCGCGATTTTGCTCACGAACTCGTAACCACGACGGATGCAACTTCGTCGAAACGTCGCGCAATAAATAAGGCAGGATTACGATTACTTATTGAAGATAAAAATTTTCAGTGAAATTACAAATTCGAATTCTGAAGAAACATGGAAACCTAAGTGTAAGGCAAGAATCACACTTTCACGTTTTGCTCATACACTTTCATTTTACCTAAATCTTCGCTTTCAAACCGAATCGGTCAAGCCGTTTTTGAGTAATCGATGAACATATATAAAAAAGTCGCAGACGAATTGAGAACCTACTTATTTAGTATGTAAGTCGGTCAAAATTACGGCTGGATTCATTTACAAGAAGAAGACAACATCCATATATTCATAATAATTCTCACATTTATAATATTTTTATTTTATTTATTTAAAACGGTTTACCAACAATTGCTTACAATAAAACAATGCTAAATAATTTTCTATAATCTATGGTACAGTGTAACAACTACTTAAAGGTAAACTACAGTAAATCTTTACTCAGAAATCAATTACAATAAATGAATATTAATGGGATAACCTCTATACAACGTTCATATTTATACTAATATTATAAAAAGATAAAATTTGTTTGTAGGTTTATATGCAGGATGTAATTTTCAAAACTCGCGTTGCATAACCCCTTTATTGAAAAAGGTAGGCTATATTACATCACGCTACGACTCATAGGAGAGAAGTAGTAACCATAAACGCGAGTAAAACCGCGAGGGACAGCTATTTTGAAATATCTTGATTCGTTTTTATTGACAATACATCCATGTATTTCAAAAATCTTGTAAGCATCATAAAACTGTATTCAATTTATTTAACAAAAGGGTGAATGAGATACTTTTATGAATTTTATTTTCCTATAACCTTGTTACGAAAACAAAAGGAGACGGATCTTGACAGAGCTACCGGTGAAGGCTTCGTGAAGACTTTATTTGATTTTAATAAACAAATCTTTTGGAATATATGTCCTTTATATGATATCAAGTGTAGGCGATATAGGCAGAGTATGTAACTTTATTTGCATAAATATATTTGGATATGTGACTTGTGGAAGTGTAAATAGTAAGTATAATCAGTTGGCAGTTTTATCTAGAAAATATTACGGGAATTTTGAATATTGATGTTTTGTACCGTTTACAAAAAAGAAATTTAAGGTACATATTAAAAAATACTTAGTAGCTAAAGCATATTATTCTGTTCAAGATTATATAGATGATAAAGATGCTTGGATTTAGTATAAGCTGGATTCACACAGGGTATTTAATATATTTGTAACTCATGAACATATGTACCCATCGTAAAACTTTTAAAAAGAGTAACTATCGAGTTTCTTGCCGGTTCTTCTCGGTAGAATCTACATTCCGAACCGGTGGTAAATTAATTAATTAATTAGTGTTTTGTTTTCTTCTGTTTCTGTGTTGACGATTCAAAAGTGCTTGTAAAAGCCTACTTAAATAAAGCATATTTTGATTTTGGTTTTGACTTTGATACATTTCGATATGCTCTTCGATATAACAAAACTGATTACAGAAACATCCAAAAAATAATATTTTCGAAATACGGCAAAAATGGTTACCCTTAAGTAACGTAATGTTAAATTTGAAAACAGTCTACATTTTAAGTCACATCCTCTATTAAAACAATTTCCATTAAAATGTTACTACAATAAAAATACAAGCCTAAGCAAAAACAAACTTCGAGTACGCTAGTGCGCTTATCATAAGCAGCTAATTCCGCCGCCATTTTGCGGGGTCACGCACGCTCCGTCGTACACATTTTTATACGCATCTTATCCGACGCGGCATAATTTTTCGTAATTACCCGATTGCGTGATGCAAGGGAGGGTAATGTGTTTGTCCGCCTATGCATGTATGTATATGGGTTTGTAGTTTGTACCTTTGTACACAATTTATACCAAACGCATGGGCTGATGTTGATAAATGACACGACGTTTGATTCGTCATAACGGAAAAAATCAAAATGGCCGATTTCAGACGCCATAAGGTAAAAAAGAAAACTTTCACTTATAGGCTTTCAAATAGAACTGCTATTAATTACTTGTAACTTTGTTAACTTCAATATAATAGAAAAGCTTGACGACAAATAACTGTACTGTACTGTGTAGTTTCATGTCGGTTATTTTCGGTAGAGAGTACATTCTTTGAAATGAACTCTCTACCGAAAATATTGGTAGGTTTATAAAAATCTAAAACAAATTAATAGGAGAATATATACTTAAAAAAAGACTAATCATTACAGCCGTTAGTCATACACAACATTCATAAATGCACACTAAATTTCACAATTATAATATTAATACAATACATTGTTCTTATTTGAAAAATCTTGGTTACTTTTAAACGACTTTCAAAAACGCAGGTGGTTCTTAATTCGCAATTTTTCTATGTGTGTTCACCGATTACTCCGCCGATTGTAGACCGATTTTGAATTTTTTGTTTAAAAGGGTATATTTCCAAGTTGATCCCGTTATTAGGTCAGGATCTGATGCTGGGATCCTGGAGAAATCAAAGGAGCTCTCCAAATATTATAGGCACATTTACCGGTTTTAGGATTTGTGATAGAATCTCGTGCATTTGGTCTCGAAAAACTACATTCGGTGAAGTGTAACTGATTATGAAGACCACAAACGAGCAACGAAACATCTGAATAGTGCTTCAAAGATTGCGATTTCATTACTTCACTATGTTTACTAAGCAATATATACTCGTGACAACGCATATAGTAAAGTGGAGCTGATGGTGATCGGGAGAACTCCTCAGTAATTAACAACCCTGTATCAGGAAAAACAATATTTTGTTAATGGTGATAAGCAGTTGACGTTAGGCCTTAGTAACTTGGGTAAATCACAAGCTGTCTCTTTCATTTCTAGTGTTAACTTATTGTTACACAATTTATATGATATAAAAGCTTGACGCGAGATATCTGTATAGATAACCAAACAAATGAAGTAGGTTGAATCTGTTTATTATTTTTTTTAATTTTCAAACTAATTACTTAAATCTCGCGTCAAGCTTTCATATAATATAAGTTGTGTAATGACGTTATAACTTGATAATAAAACTTTTAAAGGAAAAGTTTATTTTATACTTTTAGCGCGTTAAAATGAAAGATTTTTTTTTTTAAATTTATTGTGTCTAATATAATTGAGTATTTTTGCTTTTCAAATTGGTTGCCTTTTTTAGTCTTAATTATTTCATATTGCTAATTTCTCTACACGGTGCCTCACGGTATCACTTGCGTTAAATCGAGGATAAATTATAGTAATATAATTTTTACCTTCCCTAGTTGAATCGAATATTGTTTACTATATGATTGGTTACAATTTTTTCTTGCGTAACCCTCTTTTTTATTTGTTAGTTAAAATAAATATATATATTTTTTAATTAAAGCAACCTAAGTTACTCCTAATCACATTACCTATTTGTGAGTGAAAGTTCCGTCAAAATCGTTACAGCCGTTTGAGATTAGCCAGTACAAGCAGACAGACCGATTTTTTGTTAATTGTACTTTTATCTAAGTACCGCATATACTTTTATATGCATTTAGTGCAAAGCTGTTAATTTAAAATTACAAACAGACACTTCAATTTTATGTATCTTTATAGATAAATTAACTTTTACTACCACCTACCACTAGCTTCCGCCCGCGACTTCGCCCGCGTGGAATAGTTACTTTGGGCTAATAATGCATTATTTTAGAACAAATTTGGTTATCATAAAAAAGTTTATAGGGAGCTAACCTTAAAAGATAGACATATGCTGTCGTGGACTTTTGTTTAGGACTTTTAAAGAGGAACAATTCTGTCATACACGATTTTTGCGAAACTTTAACCGTTTACGCAGCGCACGCAGCGTAAGCTCTCTCAATAGGAAAATATCCCCCAACTTTGAAACATTCTTCATTGGTGCTCCACTCCTTTTGGTCTTAGCGTGATAATATATAACCTATAGCCTTCCTCGATAAATGGGCTATCTAACACTGAAAGAATTTTTCAAATCGGACCAGTAGTTCCTGAGATTAGCCCGTTCAAGCAAACAATCAAACAAACAAACTCTTCAGCTTCATAATATTAGTATAGATTATTAGCCCGTTCCCCGCTAATGAATTCATCTATTTTGCTGAGTCACGCCTTGCGCCGTCCCTTGCTCGTCAAACACATCGCACCACGGTTTTATAAACGCATATTTTAACCTATGAACTACTAGTTTCCTCTCGCGATTTCACTCGCATTTGTGACTACTGATTCGTTCATTGGACTCGTTGCGTGATGTAATATAGCCTATTAATTTTTCTAATCAGTCTAGTAATTTCGAAGTCTATTTAATGCAAACAAACAAATGAACAATCAAATCTTCTTTCTTTGTAATATTAGTGTAGGTTAATACCATTTCATAATCCATACTGCTGATGAAATATTATAATTTGTTATTTTTCGAGACTAAATCGCTAAATCGATTTTAATTAAATTTTAGTCGATTAACATAGATTGGTGTTTTATGGACTAAGAAAATATAGGCTTATATATTATAAGTCGAACTCTGTGAATAACTCTATTCAGGGTTATAGGGCATTGTAAATAGTATTTCTTATGCTTTATCAATTAAAATCTTATAATATAACTTTAAAATTGTTCATAGCAACTGAAAATCTTTACAAAATGTTGTTAAAAACCTCACTAACAAGCACTTAATTTTAAATTTTTATTCAACTATAAAATATATATCATTTTCATCCAATGTCACTGAACTGTCGAGGAGCATTAATGAAACTAGGCCATTCTACGCTTAACATAATTATGTACATATTAAGGGCTAATTTCCTTCGCTTATCTTATCTCATTTTAAATTAAAACATAAACATTTTACAGCATCACCTCTTTATGGGGTCCTCACGCACTATCCCCTTAATGAAACATTAAAACGCCCTATTGTACCCATAAAATAAGAAATATCACAGAAATTCACATTGTTTTTTTTCCTCATATTGAGGTTAACGTATTCGTAAATACAAAAATATTTTTAGATATGAAATGTAACCACTCACTCACTGGTTATTCACTGGCTAATCTATCAACAAAACTCAAACTACTGTATGGATAACGTGGAAACTTACGCAAATAATATATAATGCAATATAATGTTAAAAAATATATATTTTTCTTAAAATTCTCTATTCATATAATTAACGAAGTATAAAAATAGTGACAAAACAGAACTTGACCTTTGACCCCACAAGTTTCTAAGCGTTCTGTTAATTAATCCACATGTCCGAGTCTGGTGAAGTTCTTAATTATGAATCTGTTTAATCTTAAGCGACTGCGACACCAACTGTAGTGTATTCAGAGTTTATAACTTTTAATAGACTTCGTTGGTTATATTATTAATTAAGGTTATATTTGAAATTTGAAAAACCAGTCAAGCGCTAGTCGAATTCGTACAGAAAGGGGTATTGTATAAGTTATAACACTATCAATTTTTAAATACCGTTTAAGGTACTTCCCAAAAAGAAGGAGGTTCTTAATTCGTCGGGGATATGTTTTATTTTTTGTGAAATTAATTATTACGATTTATGACATACAGCCCGCTGATCGACTGACGGATAGCTTAGTAATAAGGTCCCGTTTACACCCTTAACATGCGCTGATAATGCGTGGATTTAGTATAGCTGGATTTCATACAGGATGTTTAATATACACATTTGTAATTTTTAAATGTATTTACTTATTAACAGAATTTTAAAAGAGTAGCTATCGAGTTTCTTGTCGGTTGTTCTCGGTGGAATCTATAGTCTATTTTTCTTTACTTATATTATTTATCCGACAATGGCGTATTTCTATATACACATAAGAGTTAGATAAGAAATTATTGTATGAATCAATTAACTGAATCATTTTTTATACTGCAAAATTAAATATTAAAAAATTCGTGATTTTCGTTTGGGGTATTGATACCAAATAAAGACCAGTAAAGTGAAATAGACTATAGATTTCGAACCGGTGGTAGCTTTTTCTTAAGTCCTATTTTTTAGTTTTAATTGCATTTAAAAGCCCACTTGAATAAAGTATATTTTGATTTTTATTGACTTTAATTTAACATACAGAACCCTAAAACACCTTCGCTTCACAATATCTAAAGAAACACGAGGTTTAAACATTTAAAAGTTTCAAATGTCGATTTCAAACTTTTGATTAAAACCTCTACAATATGTAAACTCATCAAAATAAATATAGTCAAACAACTCCTATAGTCAAATCAAGTTTTCCGAAAGCTGTTTGCCAGATTAATTTCCACCCTCATTCGTTTTTATTGCTTTTGGGGCAATTTGGATATTGCATCGTATACAACTTATCAATTTTCATCTTTATAATCATAGTGATAAGGATCAAATTGTTTATATAAACGTTAAAGTTAGTATGAACTTCTTATACATAACGATTGATCATGTTTTCAACAAACCTGAGACCAAAACACGTTGACTTTCCGTCGGCCTAAAAGGGTGAGACGTTGTATCGTGAAAATCTACAATATAATATTGCATCGTGATTTCTAGTTTGATTTTTAAGCCCTCAAAAAAGGGGTGTTATAAATTTGACGCATGTATCTGTAGAATTTTAGCTTCCTAAGGTATGGATGTATGAGGATATTTTGATGTGTTGTTTTTTTTGTATGAACGCTGATGTAATCGAATATTTATTAATATTAATTTATATCTTTAGAAGATCTTTTTCGACGTTTACTTGACTTTAAGTTTACAAGTTCTACAGATCTAATCGACTATAGGCTTAAATGATATAAAAAATAATACTTTATAGCAATTATTACTTACAAAAATGTTATAATATTAACAGAATGTATGTATCAGAACGTCCTCTATAACAGCGTTTATAATCTTAAAATGTTTTAACAGCAAACTTTCGTGATATCCACTGTAATATTTTGAACCCTCTTAAGTAGGAACTCCTTGTTCCAAATTAATGCCTTTGTCTGTTTAACGATTGATAATTAAAAAAAAATGAAAATATGTAAGAGAAAAAGGCTGCATAGACTAAAGTGTAGATTTACCTTGAAATGCACAATGTGTATTCAAATTTTAATTTCTCTCTATGTGTGTGTATGTCTATGTGACAAAAATTAAAATCAATTCCTGAACGTAATAGTCCAATCGGGAATCTTTGTATAATATTGGGAATAAGGTCAAATCCATACTTTATTTTTTTTGAGAATAATTAAATTATCATCGGACTAACGGTCTGTTTAAAACCAATTTTTTTGATTAAAAATTTCTTTTCTCTGAAAAATTGATGCATAAAAAAAATAAATTCATTTACAAAAACTTTATTGGTTAGTTTTACAAAACAAAATCATAATAAATCTCAATTGACAACCGCAAAATATTAAATATGAAATACCGATAGAGGCGTTAAATAGAATCCGATTAGAAAGTCCTTTTCGCCGTGCTTGAGAAGTAATTTAATAACGTTTGAAAATCATATTTAATATCTTAACGCAATCACTAATTGTAGTAATACCTTTTTATTGCCCGACGTTTCGACGAAGTTGCATTGATGATGTCAGATCGTGACCACGACGAAAATAGTATAAATCGCGATAGCTTAAAATATATGTTTGAAAATCAGTTATCAGTATATTATCACTTCTTCGTAAAACACAATAACCATGTCAACTTTATATCTTCTTGTGTAAATAAAGAGTGCACTCTTAAACTCTGATCTATAAAGAGAATGTTATGAGTTTGATGTATCTAGCTGTCTATCTACAGCATCGTAGCTCTTTAACGGATGGACTTTTATTGAATCTAAGCAACAATTTATGAAAATCTGTTCAGACGTTTTATAGCCCACTGACAGACGGACAGCTGAGGTTTAGTAATAGAATCCCGTCGACATCATTCGTGTACAGAACCCTTAACATATAAAAAGCCGTTTATTTAATAGCTTTAAAATAGCGTGATATCGGTGAAAAATCAAGTTTGTAAAAACAAGTTTTTGTGGTGCAATAAAAAGGTGTAAAAAAGTTTTTGTAGTACAATAAAATGATGTTAAAAAGTTTTTTTTAAACTTTACTTACTAAATCACATATTATCAGTGGCGTGTATCTTGTTGAATATTAAAATCTAAACATATGTCATTTGATTAGTCTTTTGCAAGTACTATTTAACATTTGACACAAAGAGAACAACACAACTCCCATCCCACCCCAGTTTATAAGAATCAAAATCAAAAAATACTTTATTCAAGTAGGCTCTTACGAGCACTTTTGAACCGTCATACATGAAAATAACAAAAAAAATACATAAATAATGAAGCTACCACCGGTTCGGGACGTAGATTCTACCAAGAAGAACCGGCAAGAAACTCGATAGTTACTCTTTTAAAATATTATCAATATAACACAGTTTATGATTACAAATTGATTATTTATCCTGTACGAAATTCAGCATATACTAAGCCCACGCATCATTATCGTCAACGTATTCTTGTATAGAGTAATATGCTTTAGATATTAGAGACTTTTTAACATATGATTTTAATCTAATCATTGAAAACTGCAAACATTTCTGGGGGATTTTATTATAAAAACGAATACCTTGTCCCAGAAAGAAAACATTTACTTTGTGAAGTCGAAAACAAGGTGTCGTAAGTTAATGGATCGATATTTACGCTTTTTTCTGTTTGAGACATAATATGACTGAGATTTATATGTATGACTTATAAATATCTGCATTTTAAGATTGTTGTTTTCAATTATATTTAATTAACAGTTGCCTAACCTTGACCTGATGCTGCAATATCATCAGGATTCAGCGGGAGACGCCTCACCGTCTTACAACAGAAACATTGTGTTGGGGCTCGTTGAAATGGTCTCTTAATCTGGATCTGGTCTCGGGATTATCAATTTACAATTTAAAAGTCTCGTAATATTATTATACCAAATGTAGATTTTACCGGTTAAAAACTAGTTATAACTGATAGCGTTAATGATTTTTCCTCGTAATATATTTTAGTACAATATATTTATTACGAGAATTTAATTGAGTTATAACGTTCGAATAACACGTAATCAATTCCACGCTATTTATACAAAACGTAACAATCTTTCCAGTCATTAATAATTTTATAAAATAAATACTTGTATTAAGTGGCAAATGTATAACACAAGAATTACTCTACGCACACGAGCCTAAAATTCGTTATCTCATTTATATATTAATATGTGCAGCAAAAGCTTTGTACCTCTTTTTACGAAATTTACGCGGACGAAGAACTAAAAAAATTTCTTGAGCTAATAGTATATATAGAGAAGGAGAGGGGAATCCAAATATATATCTATGTATGCATACAAAATACTTTCAATTATTATTTTGGTTACTATAATTTTTAGTGATTCTAAAGTATCGACCTATATCAAATTATAATCATATGCACACTTGTATATTAAGGTTCCAAATGTCCTGTGCATGATATGTGATCGAGAAACGATGCGACATTCGGCTTAGCACGTTACGAGATCGTAAAACGATGCGATATCCGGTCGTAACATGTTACGAGATCGTGAAACGTTGCGAAATCTGATCGTAGCGTGACAAGAGATCGTGAAACTATGCGACGTCGCAACGTGGTGGTACAGCGATATTTAATATCAATCAAAAAATAATAAACCTATTTTTATGTTTAAACCTTACTAAACCATTGGCCGATATAAGTTCTAGATTCTGTTGGAATAATCTGAAAGGGAAGAAAACACAATTTCAAAAAAGGAATACGTGTAACAAAAGGTTTATCACATTTTACAGCATAACTCTAAAAATATTAGGTCATTGTGCTCGTAACTGGGTCACATCACGGGTTCAGTATCGCGTTTTAACAAAGTAACCGAACTCTGAAAAATTACATGATACAGGATTACGTGGGTACAAAAAATCAAAGCTTTTGTTTATATGTTGATACAAGCTGACCGGCGAACTTCGTATCGTATGAGCATCAAAAAGTTTTAACCGATTTCACGATTCATAGAAAATTTATGAGAAATTGAATTTTCTTTATATCTTTGTTTTCGTGAATATTTTCTACGTTTTAATAGTTATTCTGCTATTCAGGACGTAGATCAAATCCAACAAATTAACTATCATAAAATGGGTGCAAGCCTTCTTGATTTAAAAATGTTGTAAATAACATGTCTTTTTTAAATATATTTGACGGCGTTACCGTCAAATACCAGGTTGACAAGCTGTCAACCTAGCGAAGCGTCATTGTCGATGGCAGTGCAGGCAGCCATCTTTTAAGAACTTTCAAACAAGACGGCTCCCGCGCACCACGCTTTGTGACGAATCGCTTAATACTACCGACATTAGCCGCTATTTAATTATTTGAGTTGATTTTTTGTGTCGAAGTGACTCCTAATTACTTTATAAAAGTACTGTTTCTGTGCATAGTGATTAAATTACGTGGATTGTGTCTCGGTGTTGATCATTTTTCTACCACGCCTATCTACTTTCACTTTATTAAGAAAAATGAGTTCTGGTGAAGGACTCCCTGGCTTTTTATATTTACAGCAGAATTTCTCCCGACACATGCAGATTTCCTCACGATGTTGTCCTTCAGCGCCGAAGAATAAATAAATTTAAATACAAATTTAGCACTTAAAAACTCAGTGGTGCTAGCTGAATATCGAAGCGTTCGAACCACTAGACCATCTCTGCTCTTGAATAAATAATAACAAGACATTAAATTCACAGTACACGTCTTTATTTTCCTACTCTTGTAATCACATCAACAGCCGTTGCTAGGCAACTTTCCAAGTCACGTGTACACCAGACCAGAAATAATTGTTTTCAAAAATTTGTTTGGGTAAATTTTTATTTCAACAACTACCATTAAGTTATTAATAAAGAATTTAAAAAAAGTTATTTACTTCAAAGTAAATAAAAACGTCATTTCGATTTCGTGAACGACATACTATTTTGACATAAAAATGAAGTACTGACCCAATTTTGATAAAAATTCTAGGGGACCAATCCTTTCGAATAAAATAAATTTCAAATCTGTCGTAATATATAATATATATATATATATATATATATATATATATATATATATATATGCGTGATATAGCCCGTTTACTGAAGAAGATTATAGGCTGTATTACATCACGCTACAACTCACAAGAGCTAAGCAGTAACTATAAATGCAAGAAGCAGACTAGTCTAGTATAAAATAAAAATGATATTAACCATTGAATTTTTTATTTAGACGGAAAATGATATTTTGTAATGTATTTTGTTTCGTAACATAATAAAAGAAAAGTTTACATAATATACTCAATTATCATGCCAATTCAATTAATATGAAGATATTCTTCACATATCATATCCGGATTCTAGATATCGGGTCAGCAAGGTCGGTATATCGCTTGTTAGATCAGTTTCGTAGCACTTGTAGGTCGTGACGTCAAATGTCGTAGCTCTCGTAGCCGTGCTACGTGTATTCGTAGCATAGCTTGTGAAGTATGAAAATATTATGTACATTTCTATGATTTGGTACGATTGGATGTTAATTTATATGAATATATAAATTTTATATATAAAACTAGTTGATTTACGCGACTTTTTCTGCGTAAACTTTTATTAATATTTCATCCCCTTAACAAAAATTCAATTTTTATTTTATATTGTATCGAGTTCGTCAAATTCAAATTCAAATTCAAAATATACTTTATTCAAACAGGCTATTTACATCACTTTTGAATCGTCTAGTTACAGGTCCATTGGTTATAGATTTTTTTAAGCTACCATCAAAATCGGTTTAAGCGTGAAAATGTAACAAACGAACAGACAGACAGAGTTATTATCGCATTTATAATTTCAGTATGGATTTATGTAATTTTAACTTTCATCATTTAATATTTTATAAATAATAATTTGACTTTTGGCACGACACAGCTTACACATGCTGTGTGCTGCGGACATGAATGGAAACCATAAATTAAAGTAAAAAGACTTGACTTTAAATTTTAGCTAAATGTGGAAGAGATTTTCGCAGTGAATTTAATTAATTCATGAATACGCTGTTTTTTTTTAAATTTAGTATTACATTATTATTTTTTACATTTGCTTCAGGTTCACTTATTTGTCTATACTAATATTATAAAGAGATAAAAATTGTTTTTAAGTTTGTATATAAAAGGTAATCTGAAAAACCATCAATCAAAATTTCTTTCAATTTCAAAACTTCTTTTCGCAAAAACATAATAACTTTACAATATTTGTAACACTTTTTTTTAAAGTCAAGTTCTTAATTATTTATATTATTTATGTAAACTTTAATAAAAAAATGAAACTATATGTTTTACTCAGATATTATTCGCATTAAGCACTTTATTTACAACCAAGCCTAATCCTTTATTGGAAACTAATAAAAAACCTTCCTACACGAAATGTACAAAGGAAACCTGATCCGTACAAAATTCATTCAAACTTCTAAAAACGTCCAGATATATTATTTAAGAGAAAAATGTATACACATGTTTATTTCCTTGCTCAAAGAAAGATGGCCGGAAAAAATGCCGAAAAGGCTATCACGGGCCGATTCTTCGCAAACGTACAACCTTAAAAAAATTTATTTTATTCAAATATCAACTTTAATATTATAGTAACAACGTCCAAGTTGATTGAATGATATATTCTTGCAAGGGTATGAAACTGTGCAGTCGTAAAAATGGAGCCCCGTTTGTAGTCACGATGATGGCCGAACTTGGCCGAACATATCCGGAACATTGGCGAATAATCAACAGCCTTCTTCTATAGAATGCTTACAAATAGTCGGGATCAGAGGTTGAGAACTTTTTTATTGACTCCGTTGCCCTTTTTGACCAAAAATATAGGCTTTGCATGTACATATATTATAATATTCTTGTGAGAATATGAGATTTTTTTCTGATTTTGAAATCTTTATTTCTTTCATTTCATTAGGGGTTTCATTAGGGGTATTGTAGAGATGACGTCCAAACGACGTTCTGTATTAAAACAAGTTACTTTTGGCGTTAGCATTAATAATTTTAAAATAACTAAATTATAACAAATTAAATGAAAAAGAAACAATTGCCTTTATTACCAAAACATTAAAATTTATAAAAGAAAACTGGTTGTGGAAATTTTTTGAAAAATGTCAACATTAATAGCAATTTTTTATAGCTTAACGTTAAAATATTTAATAACAAAACCTCATAAGTTACAAAACATATTACAAGGCATTCCACGTCATTCCAAAATAAGCATAAGACGTTTTATAAGCACTGACACAATACAAGAATTAACAGCGATTTATTATCACGACATTCGGCACCGTTAACGAGCCCTGAGTGTTAGTTGTCGGCCATCGTCGGCGAAATTCGGCCATCTCGCCGAGGCTGCGCGGTAACACATGCGCAGAAAGAGTCTACGCTCAAACGCTATCAGTAGGGCTTACCAAGTTGCCGCACGTCGGTGACCGCGCCCGCGAAATAACCGAAAATACTGGGTCTTTCGGTAAATTTTCGAATAAAGTATACGATCCTATTATGTGCTAACGTGTTCTGTGTTGTGTGTGCAGTGCAATGGAGTATATGATTTATGTGTGTGCGAGACATTCGAAAGTGACAGCATTTGTGTTACGAGTTTCGTAATGGTGAGTTCCAACATGTGTATTATATTATACGTCGCTATATAAGAGGTATTTTCTTATGAAAGAACTTTTTTAATAACATAACCTTTCGTACGCATCTTGCGTTATGAAGTAGGGTTGATTCAACTTTTATTTTCAGAATTTGTGAAGTGATTAAAACTTTTGTTTAAGAGACGAAGCAGATGGATGTAAGGTTTTATTTTTAAATTGATGTAGTGATTAAAATTATTTTTATTATAATTCAAATTTAAGCTGTTCCTTTTTTTTTCAGATATTATTAGCACAAAAATATTTTTTTCTAAATCAACTATTGAAATTTTATGTGAAACTTTGTAGTTGCCTTTACTATACTCTTTATTTTTTTATTTAAATTGGTTTATAAGACGATATAATATACCTATGTATACAATAATAATTTATAACCATTTTCACCCATATTAATTATTATATCCAATAACCTTATAAACTAAATTTTGTAAAAAAGCACATTCTTTCAGAAACACATAATTAAGAGTAATGAATATGCTTTGCTCGCAAAAGCGATGACTATGCTCACACAAATGTTGAACAAACCCTAAGTTATGGTGGAACCACACATTCTTCTCGAATTTTATGCGTCGTAATGGGGTGTTGGGAATTCGTGAGTCGTCATAAAAAAACAGAAACATTACTGTTAATACGAGATGATTTTGATATCGTAATAATGAATTATAAGCTAGATATGATTTTATATAAATATCCTCTATATTATACTAGCTTTTGCTCACGCCTTCGCTCGCGTTAATAAAAATTTTGTTTTAAATTAATATGAATATATACTCAATATATAGCCTATGATCATTTCGAGTAATGTACCTTTCAAATGGTATCATAATTTTTAAAACAGATCTAGTTCTGGAGTTTATTTTGCATGTAAAAATCTCTCGCTCTCTCGCTCTCTATCTTTATCATATTAGTATAGACTAGTATATAATTATAATCATTCTTTAAATAGTTTCTTAAATAATGGAAACTGCATACCACATTTCATTCCCTATTTCTCTTTTTTTAAGTTTTATTATGGTTACAAAGACTAGGCTACGACTTTTCCGAAAGCTTAGTCTATATTTGTAGCAAATTTCATCAAAATTGTTTCTGCGGCTTAGGCATGAGAATGTTACAAACACTGATAGGTAGACAGATTTATTAATGGGCGTTGTTAACCACAAACTTTTATTGTACAATTAAATGAAGCAATCGAATGGAACTATCGTTTGTTTCATTGAATTGGTGATACTAAATACAACTTATTATATGATTAATCATAGAGCATATTCCACACACTAGACCATACCATCACACAACGTATTGAGTTCTTAAATCACTGGAGAGTTTACCAGTGTATCGAATAAATTTATATTTATAGTTAAAGGTCTGCTCTCATTGTACAGAGTGGCGTTTTAAGGTACAATTCGAATTTACGCCAAAATGGCTTAATGGTTAGAACACGTCAATCTTAACCGATAATCTTGGGTTCGATCCCCAGCTAGCACCGCCGACATATCATGTGCTAAATGTGTTGAAATTCATCTCAAGCTCGGCGGTGAAGGAAAGCATCGTGAGGAAATATACATGTGTCAGGAGAAATTCTGAAATATGTGTATCCGCCAACTTACAGTGAAGCAGCGTGGTAGATTAAGCTCTAAACCTTCTCCTTATTGGAAGAAGAGACCTTTGTCCAGCAGTACTGCAGCAGCGGGACATTCACAGGCTGTTACTTTACATTGCACTTTGGTATAGAATAATGCTTGCCTCATATTGTCAATATATGTAATCATTGTCATACGTTGACGATAAAGATGCGTGGTTTTAGTATGCGCTAAATTTCATACAGGATTTTTAATAAATTTGTAATTAATAAAAATTTTGTATTGACTTAATTTTGTTATTTGCCGGTTATTTTCAGTAGAGTCATTCCGAACCAGTGGTAGCTTTCTTATTAGTGTAATAATAATAATATTTTTTTTGTGTATTGACAATTCAAAAGTGCTCGTGAGAGCCTACCTGAATGAAGAATATTTTGATTTCGATTTATTTACGCCTTTTCATACACTTGAAGACTATATAGAGCTAAAATTAAATTAGACGATTACCTATAAAATTAAATATTAATACCACCATACCATATTGATCACATAAGATCAGTGAAGTAACTAATATTGCTGCATCTGCGTTTCGTACCGTAAGTAAGAGAGCAGGAAGCTAGACACACTCTCTTTCTCATTTCTTTTTAAGCTGCCATTTGTGGCTCTTCTGCAAATATCCATAGGTCGTGTTCACTTAACATCGGGTGTCTCGCCTGCTTGTTTGCTAGCTATTTTTTAGAAAAAATCATCATATAATAAAACTTAGTATTAAAACTCTCCCTTTTTATTTATCTTCTTTAAATTTAATTTATATTGGAACTAATTTTATGTTTTACTAGCTTGTGAATGCGATTTCGTCTGCGCGGGATTCGTTCTGACGATAATTGCTTACACATAAAATATAGATATATGCTGTTACGGCTTTTTTGTAGGAATATTTAAGATAAACATTTTCATTCTACATTATATACTTATTTGAAACTTATCTTTATATTTTGTACTATTCACTGGAATTTATCAAAATACTTTCTTAGAGGATGCTCACCTCATAGTAGCTTTATGCATGCAAAGTCTCAGCTCTGTTTAAAATTGACAAAGTTTCATACAAACTTTCATCCCTTTGGGGTAGAATTAATCAAAATCCTTTCTTAGCGGATGCCTACGTCATATCATCTACCTGCATGCCAAATTTCAGCCCGATCCGTCCAGTGGTTTGGGCTGTGCGTTGATAGAACACAATGTCAGTCAGTCAGTCACCTTTGAGTTAAATATATTTAGATGAGTAGTATTTTTAAATTTCTTGTTACTTAAATATAGGTGATTTTGAATTCCTCATTCATTTTTCAAATTAGTTACAACCAGTTCTAGTAAATAATTTTATATTGTATTTGGACTTGATATAATCAAGTGGCCCACGCAATAAACGCATTATTTCAACCCTTCATTTTTGTTTAAAAATTGTTGATTAGACCTGGTTTTTACTATTACATATACGACGACAGGGTATATCACTTTATCAAGGACATAAATGAAAAATTAATAAAAATAAAAAACATAATGAATATACATTTTTGTTTTAGAGACTCATAAGTTAAGTTCTAACTTTTACTTATAATAACTAAAGTCGCGGAAGAAAGGGGTATGAATATGAGCCTACAGACGTAATTACATAAAAAAGGAATAATATACAAATTTTTTAGATTATCAGAACAATGTTAAAAAAGGCTCCTGTTTTTATAGTATTCTTAGTAGGCTTTTTATATAAAGAAGTAAATCTGAAGAGTTATATTTTTAAATTTATATTTTACTAGCATTTCGTACTCGATTTCATCCGCGTGGAATGCGGTAATATCGCGTTCCTGTTTACATCGCATTTCCACAGGGACAGTGCATTGTTTCGGGATGATTAGTCTATGTCCTTTCTCAGGCTCTAGATTATCTTTGTGCCAAATTTCATTTAAATCAGTTTAGTAGTTTAGGCGTAATTGCGTAACATTTATTATGCTTCGTTTTCTGTCGCGTGGCTGTCACGCTAATAACCTGCACAGAGGAATAATAATATTCGTGAAAGACTTAATTCCCAAACCGTCCAAAAAATGTCCGTCTTCAGTTGTTTAAATACATATACATTAATAATATTCGTGAAAGACTTAATTCCCAAACCGTCCAAAAAATGTCCGTCTTCAGTTGTTTAAATACATATACATTGATACATTTACTATCCTCGCGTGTGTTATGCGATTCAGTTCTTAATAAGATCGAGGCACCAAAAGTACCCGGGAATCGTTCCTTGTCTGAACTGGCTTTGATGGTTGAATTTCCAGTCAAAACAGAATATTTCATTTGGTCATACGTGTTTATCGCAGCATGTGGGTATGTTTTTTCAAAGAAAGGAAAGATTTATTTCGTAATGTATGTGTTTTTTATATTGGTTAGTTCAGAACTCCGCTATTTCTTAAGAGATTTTGTTAATTATTTTTTCTCGATGGGTGTTTTATAATTAATAGGTTACCAAAGTAAACGAAATTACTATTTTGCTTGGTATTTTTAAGTTAGTTATTTAATTCCAAACACAAGTTATGTATGAGAGGGTAATTGAAGACCGATAACTAGGTTAGTAGTCCTTTTCAAAGCTGTGCTAAGGGTTAATTGCGTGCTTATAATATTTTTATTCGCCATTCGTTCTATTAGACTGTGGGTGTCTATGTTGACGTTGTGGCTCTTGACCGAAAGGTGAGGTGAGGGTTAAGTGCATTGTGTTTATTTTATTTTTATATCGATGTCGCACTGCGGAGATTCACTGACGGCGTCGTTTCTAAATTACATGATTATATGTATATATACGTGTAAATTTATTTCTTACTGCTTTTACTAGCTGTGCTCTGCGGTTTTACCTGTGTCAATTTGAGGATAGGATTTAAAATTATATATATATAATGTACAGTACTTGAATCGGATATTGTTCACTATTTCATTGGTTTCAATTTAATTTCACGAATTTTTTTACTTGTTAATTAAAATAAACATTAAAAAAATGCAAGTAGCTTAAGTTACTACTTATAACGTTAGCTATATGGGAGTGAAAGTTCTGTCAAAATCTGTCCAACTGTTTCAGAGATTAGCCGGAACAAACATACAGGCAGACATACAAAAATCTTAAAAAGGTGTTTTCAATATAAGTACCGTATAAAATTCCAAACAGACACTCAAATTTTATCAGTATGGATCGTAAACACCGATCCTCGATTAGAGGAACATTGACTTATAACAAAAAAGTTATTGCAACAAAAATATCACGAAACATTCCAAACAAATCTATTATTCGGATAATATAAAAATGTAATTTGCTAATGCATCTAAACCGCATTATGCATCACTACGAATTTCCAATCACAGATTCTAATGTTTTATGTACAAAGGCCCTATTCGGGGTCTCGTAAATAATGGATGGCCACTATGGACTCTGACCGCCCGTCGCTCCTCCGGGAACCCTGCCATCACATTCGATTCATGCTAACAAATTTACTTCCTTTCTGCATCAAAAACCCGGCCAAGGTTTGTTGCCAACGTCCAATATTGGTCCCCTAATTCAATTGATTTTTAAATCTATTCGATATGTGATTCGTATATTTGCGTCAGCGATTCGGCCGTCAAACTCATTCAATGCAAATACGTCATTACGAATCCGTTTGAATGTGTTGTAGGGATTCTTTTATTAATCTTTGTGCAATTAGTATAAATATCCAACTTATCTTCGGACTTGTTGGTCAACATTGTTGGTTGTAGATAGTAAGAGTAGGCGTGACTTATCATAATTCAATATCGTATTTTAATGACAAGCTAAAAAGTTGCGTGACCAATCGACCAATAAATCGCTGGATTTTGTTTTTGTTTGACAACCTACCTTATGAATAATCTATAATGTTTGCCGATAGTTATATAATTGCTTTCATAAATATTGTTTATTTTTATTTATTTTGTTCACCGTATAGGAACGCAAAATATCTGGTTGGAAGTTTGCATGAATGTCCTAATTAAAATATTCATTATCTATTAAAGTATATTGATATAATGTTCTAATATCTCAAACAAGATAGGGACATAACAGGCCAAAAAAAATAAGAATCAACATGCAAAGCGATGAAACATATAACATTACATGATAGCTCCATATATGGAGCTATCATTTAATATGGCCTTTGAAAAGTACATACTTTTTTAAAAGACCACACTGGTGAGACATTTTAGACTTTGAATGACATTGACGACAATGACATGACGAATGGTGGATGACAAAATGGTCTAAGATAGCTACCGCTATTGCTAATACACTACGTCACCGAAATCGCACAATGCATTAGCGATAGATTTCAAGCCAAATGAAAATATTTAATTTTAAATTAAATATACATTTTTTTTCATTTCAATTTATTCATCTACGCGGATTTGCAATAGCAAAACTTGTCCTTCAAAAACGATAACGATCGGAAATAAAGTGCATCTATAATTTGGACGTATCGCTATAAATTCTATCGCGATCGTTTAAAATTAACGATAGCGGTAGTGTCCTCTATATATTTTGTATGTTACTTAGGTCTCTGGTAGTCGACAAGTCGGTAGTCATATTGTAGTATTATCAATCTCAATATTGCTTCGTAGTAGTTAGGCAACTTAATTTTTCAGACAAGATTATGATTCTGTTTTGCACGTCTCAGCCTAACGTCTTCTTAATAGAAAAGAGAGCATTTTTAGGCAAACTAGCACAGAGGTGGTTTCGTTCCAGTTTCTATTATGCGAGATGCCTCTGCGGCATAGATCACGGTTTTACAATGCCTGTTTTTGGTATAGGACGTTTTTGTCTCACTGATAAGAGAGTCGTTACTTTCATTTTCTAATATTAGCTAATCATTTCGATATTCATATGTTATTTTTTTATTTAATAAAGACAATCGAGCAGACAGACATTTATTGAGGTAGAGCCTAACTTAAGCGTGATGACTACAACTCGTTGCGCGTCCTCCGGTGGCGAGTGCACGAGTTTTCTTAGCCTACCCTCACAGTATTAATATTATAATTATTAATATATGTATATAACTTTAATATTAATATTAAGTACACCGGGTACTTACCACACTAGTTGACTGGTGTACCGCGGTACACCAGCCAGCTCGTACTTAACATACGAACAACACCAGAATAAACGATAACAATAATAATGAAACCAATTTTCAATAACATATAATTAAATACAAAATTTCTGTATATTCTATAATATTTCACAAACATTTTTCATAGAAAGGAAACCGCAATTTTCTCTACAACTACGCCGATATAATTAACTGAACCTCGTAAAACGTACAACACATAACTATGTTTGATAATATAGGTATGTATCTATATTACTTGGAATATTAGAAAATGATGAATTCGATGAAATAGTGAGAGCAGTTTATATCAACACAAATAATACCACAAGTAAGGACGTATATATCAAACTCCAACTCAAAATATACTTTATTCAAATAGGCCTTTACAAGCTGTTTCGAATCATCAATTTACAAATTTTGTAATGTCAGTTCCACGTGACAGCTACCGCCGGCTCGGAATGTGGACTCTACTGAGAAGATCTAGCGAGAAACTCAGTAGTTACCCTTTAAAAATATTTTTGTACAAAATTGTTGGATACAATTAGCTACAGTTATCCTGCGAGAATATCAACGCATTATTATTCCACGTGACTTTATCATTAATGTAGTCACAAACTGAATAGTACGCTTCTTCTATTAATAATTTTTTTACGTAAATTTGTGAAGTGGCAAATTTAATCTTGTTTCTGGGATTTTATTATAGAAGCGTATACTTTGTAACATTTTTTTGCTTGAATAAATTTTGTCATCTAAAATGATTCCTAAATCACTCTCAACTACATCATAGTAAAGACGTTAAAAGAGCAAAAGTAACGTACCAGCCTATAAATGTCCTACTGCTGGGCAAAGGCCTCTCCTATTAAGGAGAAGGTTTAGAGTTTAATTCATCACGCTGCTCCACTGCGGGTTGATGGATATACATGTGGCAGAATTCTACCCGGCACATACAGATTTCTTCACGATTTTCCTTCACCGCCGAGTACGAGATGAATTTTTAAACATAAATTTAGCACTTGAAAACTCGGTGCTAACCAGCGTTTGAAGCCACGATCATCCGTTAAGATCGACGCGTTGTAAACACTAGGCCATCTCGGATAGACGTTATCTAATTTAAATTTAAGAATTAATCACAGTTATTTTTCTATCCTTTGTGAACAATTCCTTTTCTAAATGAAAGTTTCTCTTTCTTTTCTATATTAGAGATTTTTAGTAGCACATTTGGACGGAAACTCTTCATTTATCCATGTGAATTAGTATCAGATCAAAAAATCTATGACTAGTCTCCGCCTGCGACTTTCCCGGGTTAATATGTCAAATAATACCTTTATTATTTCTCTGATGTATAAGCAATATTACTGTAAATTTCCATCAAAATCTATTTAGTAGTTTTGGTACAGAACATCCGTTCGTTAACACAAACTTTTGTATTTTTATTAGCATACGATGTTTTATGTGGTGATTTCATACATACTCTGCTAAGTTCGTGTAATCGATAATGAATATAGAAATATGTATCTTAATTGATATTCCACTCATAACCCTTACCAATGGAGTAACTAGTTTCATTTCATCAACATTCCTTTCAAATTCTTCGTAAAAGTTTTATTTCGTCCTACTATTGGGTCACTCGAAGGACAGAAGGTTGATATCTTTCCCCGGTATATATCTGTATCAACATCGCGATGTATGTATTGATTATATTATTGTGTTCTTTTGTTATATTATCATAATTTACAAAGGCTTTGCTTACCTCTAGTTTGATAAAACCCTTGCTTCAAGATTTTTTACTGATAATATAAAATTTGCTTTCTTTATATCTTATTCGCCTTCATACTTTATTTTAAGATTAGTATCAATTGTAGGCAGTGATCACTCAACACCATGTCGCCCGCCTGCGAAAATCTTAATCATGTGTAGTCACTACTTATATATACTATTTTTACAGAATTTGAAAAATCATAAAAATAACCCAATTTAATTAGGGCCTTACAATATTAAGCATACAAAAGTATAAACACATACATCTACCTAGTATTTTCCTGGATATACCAGAATCTGCTTACTATTCTAGTCCAGATATTAAAGAGTTACTGATTTTTACACAGAGCGACTGCCATCTGACGTCCGCAACCCCTGAGGGTAAGCCAGTAACCAATTAGACTAGAATAATTTTCCTACTAAGAGTAACGATCATTATCAGGTGATTATGATAACAACCGGGACCAACAAGCTTTACGCGCTCTCTGAGGCACGGTAGGGAGACCCACAAGAACAAACACCCAGACCAGACCCAAATATAAATTATTTGCCCGGAGCGGGGATTGAACTTGCAACAGTCGGCGTCAGAGGTACATTCAGCACCACTACACCAGAACGGTCGTCAATACACTTAGAGATATGACTAAAAATATTAATATAGCTCATTATTACCAACAGATACCGAAAACGCAATCATTGACATTGAAAATCATTGTCACATTAATACAGTTACAAAAAAAAAATTAAATTTGAATTTCGAATACAATACCAAAGAGTTACACTCTTCGAAAAAGTTAGCGAACTATATAACACTGAAAACAAAGTTTGCTAGATTCGTGAAAGTAATACATTCGTGTAGTCCATTAGCGACATTAAGTGACCCCTTTTCCTGTATTCGTCATACAAAAGTGCTGGAAATTTCTATTAACTGGGTTAACGGTTTGTTCCAGAAGCTTCTATCCTTAAGTAGTTAGAAACTTTAAATAATCCTACACTTAATGATGAAGAAGCAGAAAGTGGATTCATGGTTTAATAACTAACCTAATAATTAACCTTATAATCATCACTTCTAAATGTAGTTGTAATCCTATTAAATTAAAAGTATTTTTTTTTAAATAAGTTTTATTAAAACGCACTAAAAAGAATAAAAAAACTTTTCTTTTAAAAGTTTTATGAACTTATTACACAGTTAACATAGATATCAAAGCTTGACGCGAGGTTAAGTACTCGTATTTACTTTTAACGTTGCTAATATTAAAGTATTAAATATGTATAATAATTACAAATTGAGTAATAAAATAAGTCAATTAATACAATATGTATATAATATATACTCGTATATAAAGGATAATTTATAACAAAAGATTTAAATATCAAGTAATAATAATCAAACAGATCAAGCTATCTAATTTACTTATTTATGTACATAAATACATCTTAAATCGCAAAAGCATCTGCAACCCGCGAATTGAAATTAATTGAATTTTTTCAAAATTATTAATTTAGAGAATAGGAGCTCCTAGATTTCCTTTACATTTCTTGTATTTTTATACTATATATTTTATTATTAGTGAGGTAATCAATCTTTCAAAATCGGTAAGCTTAAATAAAATCAAGTGACGCTTTAATAGTTCACACAAATTTTGCTACCAATAAATCACCGTTCATCCCCATTAGTAAAAGCGATACATCCTTGATCCATTAGGGATTTTTTACATCCCTTTTCAGTATTCGTCACGAAGGTTTTGAAAGATAAAATACTGTATCTCAATCTGTCTTTCAGTAATTGGATAAGCTAGAAGATCGTGAGACAAACATTTTAAATTAAAACATATGTATGTATTGATGATCTCAATATTAAAGCACCAGCTATACTATTAAATTCAAATTGGAAATTCGAAAACGACATCACTGAATTAAATGCAAACACCACAAACACTATAAAGGGTTCAAAATCACGCAAACATCAAAAACAAAGGGAGCGCGGCTCAGACAGTTCGCACCACATTTCCTACCAATAAAACGTCGCTATTTGCGTAAAAGCGATACATCCGCCTGGTCCATTAGCGACTTTAAGTGTCCCCTTTCCCGGATTCGTCACGAAGGCCGAAGCGCTAAAGGTTTTTCTTTTAACCGGGTTAATAGTGTCTTGTTTCAGGGTGGGCTCTTGGGGGAGTAAAAGGATGTACCAATATCGAAAGGGTTTTACATTTGCCAACTTTTTGATAAAGAATTTCTGCGTTTAAGAGTAAATTAGTTTATATGCTAGACATGAAAGTATATGTTTTTTCTTGGTAACCAAATTATCTTTCAAGGTCAGAGATTATTGTTGTCTGTAGGTGTATGATATTGCTAAGTTGATAATAATATTTATCTTTGTCCTTTATGGTTATGTAGTACAAAGAACTACACTTCGCAGAATTCTGAGCCAGGCATACTGCGCTTGATAAAAATAATATTCGGTAAAATAACCAAAACGCTGGTGCTTCTGCAATAACTACTTTCCTGGTTTTCAATAGTAAGATAATTTTATTAAAACAATCACATATAAAGACCATTCCATTTTACATATACTTGATTCCGAAACTAAGTTTCAGTCGAAATGTGTTCAAGAAAAGTTTTCAACAGCCTCATTTCCATATAATTGTTCTGCAAATGAGACTCAGGTGGGTAGTATTAAAAAATTCTAGGTTATGTAGGTGAGCTAACAGTTGCTTTGTGGAGGTAAAAGAAGAAAAAGTTTATAAGGACGCTTAGCAGAGGAACTTACCTTAATTACTCGTATCTGGGGAACTTTCGAGAAAGATCTGAGCGCTCGTTGCTAGTAAAGTTAACTTTTTTTTCCTTGTTTTATGTTTCAATTTCATAGAATCTGGTGTTTTGCTTTTTTTACTCGTATGGAAATTTTTTATCTTAACTTTAGTAACAAAAATTTTTAAATATCATATAATCAACGAAAGTGGTCAGCTTGTAAATATAACATATTAGAATAAATTAGAATAAGTTATACATACAAATTATCCTTTCAATATTTTCTTTCATAGTATTATACGAGTTATTTTAAGGTGAATATTTATGTAAAAGCCTGCCGAATAAAATCCGTAGTCAAAAGTAAATCTAAAGCCCGTTACAAAATTAATAAAACCATTTAGGAGATGTTCAGTAGACAGAGGAGCAGAAATGTGTTAATCTATATAAATAAAAATGTGACCGTGTGTCCTCTATGCTTCGAAATTCAACTTAATAGGAGTTTCTGGGGATACCTGTGAGGGTTCCTGGCCCAAAAAATCTACATACTTCAGACAAAGATTTATTCTAATTACACGAGTAGGTAAATACTATTTATAAAAAAAGTATCTCTAAAGATAACGATAAGCGGTCGATGCTCTAAACAAATATTTGTAAAGGTCAAGCAAGTATTTGTCAAGACTCATTTCCGGACCTCAGACATGAAGAAAACTCAGTGGCATCCGTCGTGTAGCATTATAGCTATTTATTATTGTATACATAATAAACACTGTAAGATCCTGAAGTTTATTGTATTACTTTTATTATATTCTAGAAATTGCTATGTTTATTACAAAGAGGTAAAATTTGTTTATAAGCGGGAGGTAATCTCTGAAACTACTGAGCCGATTTGAAACATTCTTTTTGTGTTGGATAGACCGTTTGTTCAGGAAGATTATATTATTATTTAATTATATTTTTTTTATACATGCTTTGACTCAAAGCAGTAACCATACACGCGAGTGAAATAGCGAGGCGCAGTTGGCCTAATAATGATTGAACACTAATTATTACTAGTGGAATGAAACCTTCCTCAATTCGAATACTTTCCATCCAGTTAGAACTTAGAATTTAATATGTAACCTTTCTGAATACATAAAATTTAATACCACGTACAAAAAAATCGGCTTAACTGATCTTCTTCTTTGAATTTCTCTCTCTTGGACTCTTTGAAGCCTATGAATTTTAGAAATCAATTTATAACATAAGCAAATATATAGAATACCAACCTATTTACATATATACAACAACAAACATTCAAAGATATAAAGGTATTACCAGAGGCATCTACGACACATGACGGCTATCATTTTTGATGATCACCATTTGGCTCAAGATTCAGCAATTTGCAAGCGAACCTCGAATTTTGGCAACGTTCATCACAAGACATCAGTGAAGTATTCAACACTAAAGATAAAAACTTTAAACTGACTTTACAGATCCTTTGGATTCAATCCCTAAGGTGATATAAAAGATCTTCGAATTCTATATAAAAATCAGGTGCAGAAATTTTTTAATTTTCCTGAAACCTTACCTTTTTACCTATGTGTTCCATAGCTCATTAGATATTAAGTATTTTTAATTAAACATTAAATAAACGGAAATTCTTTATGTTCATAACTCATTTTACAGTAAAAAACATATAACGCAATACATTTTTTTTTTCTAAAATTGAAAGGAAAACTCAAAACAGTTACAGGTAACTGTGCAAAAATATTAAT
Source organism: Hypolimnas misippus (assembly GCA_037950945.1). Classification (NCBI taxonomy): domain Eukaryota; kingdom Metazoa; phylum Arthropoda; class Insecta; order Lepidoptera; family Nymphalidae; genus Hypolimnas; species Hypolimnas misippus. The sequence continues at coordinate 15,687,403 of JBBEEQ010000032.1, forward strand.
TACACGTTTAACAAATCATAAAAGTATGAACTTAAAAAAATATAAATTGATCCTAAAACTATATAATCACAATTATGTAATACTACTAGACAGACGCGTTGGCGCAATGGTCACTGCAACTGACTAAAGCGCTAACGGTCGCGGGTTCGATCCCCGCTCACGGCAAATGTGTGTATTGGTCATACAGATGTTTATCGTGGTCTGGGTGTTTGTGTTAGTGTTGTGAGTGTTTCCGGACCCCCGACACAAGGTCATGAGATCTTAATAGGGGCCGTTGAGTGTGATGCGTTATTTATTTATTTATTTACTAGGCTCACGACTCACTGCGATTTCTGTGATGTCTACGTCATAGTAGCGTCAAAGTCTCAGCCCGATTGGTTTAAAATCGACAAAATTTCAGACCAACTTTCATCCCCTATTTTATCTCCTTGGTAAAAATAATCAAAATCCTTCCAAATAACATCTACCTGTATGCCAAATTTCAGCCCGATCCGTCCAGTGGTTTGGGCTGTGCGTTGATAGATCACTATGGCAGCCAGTCGCCTTTGAATTATATATATTTAGATTGAAAATATATTCGCCTGAAAATAAGAATTCTATCCCTAAAGAGATGCAATGGAGCATAAATTTTTACACCCGTCCAAGCAATGTCACAACGCTTATTGCAAGTACATTAGCATCACATCTCATTCGATTCGCCATCCAACTGTAGCCTACATACATGGTGCAGCATGTAATACAAAATAATATAAAACAAACACCCAGTTTAAACCGATTTTCAAATAACATAGCAATAATAAAAGTACGTCGTTCCAAAGCAGATAGTAACGGGAATTCAGATACAATAAACGAAACGAGAAACGGAACAGCAGCATGAAGCTGACCTTTCTTAAAGAATCTATGGTAATAACAATCACAGTGAAATATTGCAATCTTTTCCTTCTTTATAAAAAGCAAATACCAGTAATATTTTTTACGCAAAATATTCCTTATTTGCAAGTTTTTTTTTATTTCCTTCCGGCGGGATTGTAATTTTACAAAGAGTTTCCTTAAGATCGTTACAATTTGAAAAACAAATAATTAAATTTCATCTGAATCAGGAACTTTTTTTGTGGCATTTTAATAAACATTTCGATATTTCAGCGTTTGAATTCAAGAGATCGTGTAATTATATATATACTGCATTTGAGCATAATTTATGTATTTATTATGCATAGTTGATAAAGATGCTTAGGTCTAGTATAAGCTGTATTCACACAAGGTATCTAAATATATGTAAGTTAAAGGTGACTGACTGACTGACTGTGAGACCGAGTGTGATCTATGAACGCACAGCCCAATCCACTGGACGGATCGGGCTAAAATTTGGTATTCAGGTTGATGTTTTGAGGTAGGCATCCGCTAAGAAAGCTTTTTAATTTACCCACTAGGGGATAAAAGTATTTATGAAACTTTGTCAATTTTAATTTCCTGCCATTTTTGCGCAGACGAAGAATTGTTAAGCATTTTTAAAAGAGTAACTATCAATTTACTTACCGGTTATTCTCGGTAGAATCTCCATTTCGAATCGGTGGTAAATTCATCAATTGATTTTCTCTTGTTTCTGTATTGACGATTCAAAAGTGTTTGTAAAAGCCTACTTGAATAAAGTACATTTTGATGATTTGATTTCAATTTTGAATGAAGCATTTTGGGTTTGAACTCTAAGCTGACGTTAATGACGTTAGGTAAATTCTCTTTTACATAGTCGTTGGTGTTATTCATTCTACCTATCATTATAAATATAAAACGCTAGAACAGAACAGACAATGTCTTTCTAATTGCAAATAAAATGTAATTTTAAAGTGTTCAGAAATTATTAATAAAAAGATATAAGAATAATCCACGGCTTTATTTCCAATTCATCTAATCTGTCATCAACAAACTAGAAATTCTCAGAGTCATATGTACATCGCCCCATTGACACTAATTAAAATATAATAACCAACACTTCAGAACACATTCATACTAAAATTATAAAAAAATAATAACAAACATGTCCATCAACCATCGCTAAAAAACATAAACCCCAATAAAAAAATCGCATCTATCCATCTTCCGTTTAGGGACTACGGTTCCACAGACAGACACTCAGACACACAGCGGTCAAATTTATAACACCCCTCGTTTTTGCGTCGGAGGTTACAAAAACCGTTTTTTCTCATACTTAAAATTACTATGAAGTAATTCAATTACTAAATAAATTATTCATTCAAAGCTTTGTTGAAATAAAATTAAAGGACACCCAACACCTAATAAAGAACTAAGTATTTAACTCGTAAATATTAATCAATAAAATATTTTCATTACCTAAAATGTTTTGTATGAAATAGAAACACAGGCGAAGATTGATATATTTTCAGTAAATTATGTGTATAAAGATTCGAAGTCTCTCAAATAAAGGCTTAGCGTTGACTACATTCTAGCGGATAAACATTTTGTAAGAAATCAGGTTGGAGGGAAAGGGCGAAAATCGTTGAGAACATCATAGCATGTGACGACCTTTATTTATATTAACAGGAAACATGTCTTTGAATATATTTCGTTGGCGTCTTGTAACGCTTTATTTTCGCCAAGGCTTCGTACGGGTAAATTATAAAAAACAACAAAAAATTAGAAATTTCTATAGCCTAATATCATTAGGAATAATGTAGATTGCCATTAGATGGCAAAAGAAGTTTGCAAATCAGTCAAATAGTTTCGGAGCAATGCAAACTAACAAACAATGAAATCTTTCCCGTTTATAATATTAGTATAAATTATTGTTATTTTATTAGAACGAAATAGGGCAATTATTTCTTCGAGGTTGAGAATTGTTTTTGAAATTAATACGAAATCTTGGGTTTCATTTCTATTTTTAAACGTTTTAATAATGAGATCTCAAGCCTACTAAACAACTCTTTGGTATACTAATTGGCACAAATTATTTTATTTAATTTCTAGCTGTTACTCGCTTCACGTTAATGTAGATTCTGTTATGACGCCACCGGTCTTAAAGACATTTTTGTTTTATCTGTGCGATACGATAAATAATATGGAAGGGAAAATACGAAAAAGTTTTTTTTTCTTATAATATGGCATGCATCCGCGCTAATGATGCGCAATATTCTGCCAATGTCACGTATGGAGAACACACGAAGAAGATATACAGCTACGGATCTAAAACAATACTAAAATACAATGAAATCAATTGAATTAAATACAATGTTTAAATACATACAAAAATTATATATAGTCCATTTTTCTTTACCTGTGTTATTTAGGAGACTAATATGGCGTATTTCTAGCCACACATAAGTTACGCAAGAAATTATCGTTTGGATGATTGGACGGAATCATTTTTTATAATTAAAAATAATAATGAAACTGTGCCTACTATAAATACTATGTCACATAATTTTATTATTCAGTGTTGTAATAGATACTCAATTAAACAGACTTGATTCCTGCTGCGTCTAGTTATTTCACGCATACCAAATAAGGTACTATACCGTAAATACAAAACAAAATTGAAAATTCGTAATTTTCGTTCGGGCTGTTATTACCAAATAAGAACAAATAAAGAAAAATAGACTATACATTATAATCTTATCTTATTACTAATGATAAATTTAACAAAATATTTATTGAATGAAGAGAAAACTTATATTAAGAGAAACTTCATGTTAACTAGGTGTTGTATTTTGGGGTAAGAACTTCATATAAAGAATATTACTGCCTAACTTCAAAAGATTTAAACAGACGTTAAACGCGCGTCTAAGACAGTTTTGAGTTAAGCATGCTTTAGACATAGATTAATATACGTTTAAGTGAGTTTAATAGATGTTTAAAACCTATTTTTGCTTTCAAATTTAACGTATAACATTTTATCAATTTTTAATGAGTTTATTCGCTGTTAAGCAATTTAGATAATATTTTAAGCAATGTTTAAATCTTAAACACTGTTTAGCTAGACACGTGTTCAACAAGGTTTTAATGCGTCTTTTGTAGTATGACAGTTAAAGTTTAGGACAGGGCAAAATATATGATTTATTGAACCTTCATCCAAGCGGCACTCACACAAAGAACTATCTTTAATTTTTAAATTAGTTAGAAAAAAACGATAATTTATTTTTCCAATATTAATTGTAATGTCACTTGCTTGCCAACGATGTATAGATGCATTTAGAATTTTGTCTGTTTCCCAGCTGTAGTAGAAGATCCGATGATGAGATCTATTTTGTTGTAATACAAAACCGTTCACTTTTAGAAATAAAAAAGTATGGTGGACTTAGTGTAGATCAAAAAATTGTATTAAATTTTAACTACACAAATATATGGATGCTGATAAGCAATAATATGTCAACCCACAAAAATTAAAATTCGGAGATATTGATGTATTTTGATGCTGCATCACCTATTTAACATTATTCAATTAACAATAAAGTCATATAAACTAAATAAGTACAAAAAAAATCTTAATTAATTGATACGATTTTCAAGGGCGTTACTTATTTTGTAATTTATACAATTTAAAAAAACTTTTATTAGATAATATATTAAATTATCAACCTGCTTTTAATTCATTATACCATTTATCAAAAAAGAAAAGAAAATATGGATGAATACTTATTCAAACAAACTTATTAAGAATAGTAAATTTTCTCGAAATGAAGTTCGTGTGGCTTGACACATTATAGCTTATCAGAGTCCATATGTAGGTGATACGAAGTTCACCGGGTCATCTAATTTTTAATACAACCATAACATAATTACAATACAACAATGAAGACACAACAATAACAAACATAACAACACAACACTGAACCATTTCAACACCATCAACAACACACAAAGGCTTCTGTTGACAAAAGGTAAACGTCATTTTTATTCCATCAGGGAAATAAAAGTTAACCACAAAGGTAGCCAAATGCGCAATAATTTTATCAGAATAAAATAGCTGAAGGAAAACCAATAAGGAAGCCGTTTTTGTAAAAATGCTATAAATATTAAGAATTCAACAACTGGGGCTAAAAAAAAGAATTAATAAAATTTAAAAAAAAATATACCATTTTCAGATTGAAACAGTGAAGTTACTTAGTCAAACAAAATATAATGTTAAGAACATTTTTTTCTGCTTGTACTATTAGTCATCAGACTATGCCCCGCGATTTTACCCGCGTTAATCTGAGGAAATATATTTACTAAATGTATACCTCTGTCTGCCAGCTGTCCAGCCGGTTTAGAGATTAGCCGGAACAAACAGACAGACAAATCGACAGACAGACAAAAATTTTAGAAGTTGTTTTTGATGTAAGTACCTTGTATACTTTCATATGCATTTATTTAAAAGCTGTTAATTTGAAATTTTAAGCAAACACTTCAATTTTATTTATTTGTATAGATTGTTTGGAATTTAGTGCTAAAGTGTTAAATGCATTTGCCACTTCGACCATTTCTGATCTTTTGTAGCGACTGTGTACTATTATCTTCTTAGGTCATTTTAAAATAAAAATAATAGGATTTTCTGTTTTCATTGCAGTTACTTAATTAATTTCTATGAGGTATTTTCATCGGCCTTTAAATATGATGGCTAATACTCAAAGACCATTGATGTCAGAACATAGTAAATCCTGTAAATTGAAGGCGGGAATTACATTATTAAGTTTTACTTTCGAAAGCGATATGAAACACCACTGTAACCTAGGTACATTGTAAGTAGTTACGAAAGCTATAAATGTTAAAAATATAGCACTGACAGTACATTCTTTCAGGTGAAAAGGAAAAAAATAATTAATTATGTAAATCTTTATGAAAGCCTGTAAACAAAACTTACAAGTGTACTACTCTCCTTATGCTTGGTATGTCAGTGATAAAAAATATAAGCCATATTTAAAATGTTTTTATAGTTCACTGCATATTGATTATGAAAAAAATTAAATGGCTCAATAGCTCAATCACTTTTTCGTAGCTCTTGAATGTCAGCGGAATATATTTATCCACTATAATTCCGAGTGTATTATTATTCCTTCACTAAATTATACGTTGACTAAACATAGTATTTTCTATTCAATCTTAATCAAGGTTCTAGTAAAGTAAATATTATGAATATTTCATAATGGCATTCGTTTGCTATCTATATAAAAAAATCTTCAAAAATGTTTTTTTTTTGTATTTTTCAATGCCTACATTTCTAAAGTAGTATTACTTATAAATATTATTTCTAATAAATTCTACCTGTCTATCAAATTAAAGCAATTAAAAAACAAATGAAAGTTCTACGAAATTCATATATACTTATTATATTAACTAGCTAGTGCTTGCGACTTTGCCTGCGAAAAAATTAAAATAAATAACATTTTTTTTAAGTAGCCTAAGTTACCCCTTATAACATTAGCTATCTGCGAATGAAATTAGCGTCAAAATCGATCCAGCCGTTTATAGATTAACCAGAACAAAAGACGGATAGACAGACAAAAATTATTAAAATTTATTCTTTGATGTAAGTATAAAAAAAAAAAAAAAAAGTTATTAATTTACAATTACAAACGGACACTACAATTTTAATAATTTATATAAATGCGAAAGTGACTCTGTCTGTTTATTACATTGTCACGTACATTCCAGATATGATGAATTTCATAATATATAGACTGGACCTTAGAGACGTTCATAGGCAAAATTCTGTTCCGAAAAAAGATACGTGAAATAGTAGATAAAAACTTGAAAAATATGCATTTTATCGGTATAACAACACTAGCTGCATCTTGCGGTTTCGCTCGCGTTTATGTAACCATATATAATAATCATATCCTTCACTCCTATGAGTCTTGGCGTGATGTAATATAGCATAAAGCTTATATATTGAGGAAGCTCAATTAATATCTAACAAAAAAACTAAAATGAGAAAAATAATTTTTCAATTAATATCAGTAGTTCCTGAGATAAGCGCGTTCAAACAAATTCTTCAGATTAATAATATTAGTATAGATAATAAACTTTAAGATTATATTTAAAAGTATAGCAAATTCATTTAACAATATACATATGCACTACGCACGACACACTAATTGACTTAGCGTTACTTAGAACCTACATCGTCTGGAGCTAGTCTAGTGAACTCGACCTCAAATGGTCGGACACTAACTGATTCTCTGTCCAACGGCAGACAAGTTGATTGTTTACGACTGAAACTTAACTGACTTTTCTCTCATCTGTGCCAAGATGAAGTCCAAAACTTGTACTTTAAAGTATTCTATTTGTTAATAAAAAAATAGTTTACTATTTTTTAAGCTTCCCAATTGAAATATAAAAAACTGGTCAAGGGCGAGTCGGACTCGCGTCCGCAGGGTTCCGTACCATTGTACAGGACATGAGACTGTGTTATTTTTTTACCGGACTGCTGCGAAACAAAATAAATATTTTTGATATTAGATGTTTCTTCTCGTAGAGATAACTTTTCACGTACAACTCGTACTTGACCGGTTTTTATTATTTGTTGTGCTAGCGGCTTTAAGCATATACATTCTGTGAAAATTTCAAATCTCTACCTCTTATGAATCAGCAGCCCACTGACGGACGGACAAACGGACAGCGGAGTCTTGGCACCCTTACGAAACCCTAAAAACACTTTATTCGAATGTTTTTTTTTTTCGAAACTTTCTAAACAATATCGAATCACTGCCATATTTATTCGAATTCCTCCTTATCTCATCATCTGCCTAACATTTCTCGCAGTTATACCAGGGTCTGCTTTCTTATTCTAGTCCAGATATTGACAAGTTACTGATTTTTACATAGAGCGATTGCCATCTGACCTCCGTAATCCCTGAAGACAAGCCAGTAACCATATAGACGAGAATAATATCACTTCTAAGAGTAACGATCATTATCAGGTAAGTATGATTCAGCCGCTCTCGAGATTTGCGCTTAGCAACACATTCAGCGATTCATTTTTATATTATAAATATTATGCAAAGATAGAAAATCAATTTAATATATTACATAATATGTTTTATATCATCTTAATTTCTTAAGCACCTTTCCCTTTAAAAAATCCAGAACTATTACGAAATTACTTACCGAGTTCACTCACATACACTTGCTACGGCACTTATATTTTATGAATCTTAACAGAGCACGTTAGGTTTTTATAACACCTTAATATATCTTGCGACCTCATTCTCGTGCAATAAAAACTTCTAGAATTAGCATTTATTTTATATTGAACTAAAAAGATCATGAAGTAAATTTAGTGAACATAATTTTCATGACCTACTTTTTACGGTATAATAATTATCGATTTCTTTGATTCGGCTTTATAGATGACAATAAATTTAAAATAACAACTAATATAAATATAATATTGCAATAATCTGTATATATGACACTAGCTGTTCCTTGAGGTTTCACTTGCGTTAATGGTTACTGCTTCGCTCCTATAAGTGGCAGCGTGATTTAAAAAGCCTATAGCCTTCTTCAATAAATAAACTATCTTAAAATAGTATGTCAATTCGAACCAGTGTTTACTGAGAAACGCGTACAAACAAACATACAAACAAAATCTTCAGCTTTATAATATAAGTATAGATTTCTAGGCAAATGCCGGCGGAGATTTCGTTGAATTTTTGTTGGAGTTTTAATGAAAAATCATATCATCGTACCACGATGCGACGTCGCGATTTTTAAACGACTTCAAGAAAATGAGGCTCTTTGTTCGTCGGGGACTTTTTTACCAATTCAAGTCTTAGATTTCGACAAATCGATAACTATAAAATATCATTATCAGAAGAGAAAATACTGAAACCGTTAGAAGAGAAAATATTTTTGGCGTAAAATCATACATAATGCAAAATACGAAAGTTATTATTAAGTTTAAAGGACTGGATTTCTAGAATATTTTTCTCGTATTTCTAAATTAAGCAATGTTTGCTTAATTTAGAATTATGAGAATGTATTTCAAAAGTGCTACAAATGAACTTCAAAGTGAATACTTGAAGTTTTATTAGTAATTAAGAGTTATAAGTTTGAAGGATTCTCTGTAGTATCGTAAATTCTAAATTCATTAATATTTTTATTATTATTTTAAAGCTAGTTCAATCTACAGTCATTTTGTACTGTTTTTTTGTATCTTAATAATTATTAAAATAAAATCTTATATGTACCTACTCAGATAAGGAAGGTATTACGAAATATTATACAGACCACATAATTTAATTCAAGTGAAACCACAATATTTTCCTTAATACAACATTAGCGTCAAGACGACCATCCAACCGGGCTGGGGTGGTCAAACGGTCACGCGAACGCGATTATCCCCCTTAGGGTGGACAAAAGGGATCATCCGCCGGTTCGATCCCCGCTCGGCACAGAAATTTGTATCTGTATAGATATTTGTTCCTAGGTCTGGGTGTTTGTCCTTTCGGGTGCTAACCACCGAGCCTCGAAGAGCTCGTAGAGCTATCGGTTGTTATCACAATCTCCTGATAATTATCGTTACTCTTAGTGGGTGTGTTATTATAGTCTAAAAAGTTACTGCCTTGCCCTCAGCAGTTGCAGAAGTCAGATGGCAATCGCTCTGTGTAAACATTACTTACCCATAAACGTACTGGAGTAATAAGCAGACCCCTCAAAGAATTCGACCAACTCATCTATTTTATTAGACACGCATATGAGATAGTTAGCGAAGTGAAGTAAAATATGAAGAGCTGAGAATCAAAATTACAATCGACACGGCCGTCAGATGTAACGTGAACACCGACGTAGCGACGTGATTGGAAATTCTGAAACGACAAATCTCAGATCAAAGGTCGTTTGACACCGAACCCTTTAACGATAATCCTGACACTCGATATTTACGATATTTCATAAATGGAACGTTTCTTTGTAAAATCCGATCTTAGTTATGTTTTTTTTTTTTTCAAGAGTATTAAATTACCGGTTTTTAATCAATAAGTGTAACACAGTAATTAAAACATTTAACAAGTAATTAATTTAAAAAGTCAAAAACCCGACTGCGTTTCAAAATCACCTGCAGTAAGAATCATTGCTAAACTTTAAAACGTCATAGATTCTAAACGATTATTGCGATCGTAAAACTATGTGAAAAACCTAATTAATAATAAAATTTTTAATTTACCTATTTAACGGTACCCCACTTGACATAGTTCGTCGATTTTCATATTCTTCTTTTTAACATTATGGCGTGCAAAATCGGTCATTTTGATTTCACCGAATTATTATGCTTTCCATGACATTCGCGCCGTCATGACGAATCAAACAACGTGTTATATAAAAAAATCGGCCTACGCTTTTGGTTGAAGTAGTGCCACAAAGGTAAAATACATACATACATATATAGACTGATAAACACATTACCCTACCTGGTGTTAGGCAGTCGGGTAAAGTCACGACTGCTTGATAACAATATCTTCCACTTGAAAATAGGTCAAACTGTTTAGACTAAAGAGGTCACAACGGTTCGCCAGTTTTGACAGTTATACATACGTCCGCCATATTGATTTTTTGCTGACGTCACATAGCTGATGAAACTCCAGAGAGGAATATGAATCAATATATATTAATACTTGAAGCTAAAAATTTGTACCGCTTTTTACGAAAATTGTGATGACGGACGAGTATGTAATTTCGCACATTTATTGTTTATGTAGAAAAGCAGCGAGGGAATGCTAATATTTTTAATGATGCATAAATAAATACATTAAATGAATAAAAAAAACACACGCAAATCCTCTATTGTTTATTGTTATAGTCTGTGGTCAAACTGAGAGTAAATTATCTGTGGTCAATCTTGAAATCGGTTAAAAACTTAATGAACTACGGTCAAATTCCGGCTGCTAAGCGACCACTAGTAAATATTATAATATGTAATGTATAACCCAATCGGGTAAAAATGTTGATAAATAAAAAAATCTGTTCGCTAAAACCATTTTATATACTTACTTTATAAAATATACGCTAATTCGAAAAATTTTCATTACAAGAAAATGAGTCGTAAGATATTTTAAGGTGTTATAAAAAAATCTCACGCGGCTCTGGTGAGATTCATAAAATGTAAGTGTCGTAGCAAGTGTATGCGAGTGAACTCGGTATGTAATTTCGTAATAGTTCTAGATTTTTTTAGCTAAAAATGTATGCTGAAAACTAAAATGACATAGAGACTTAATTTAGCTTATTGAGAGTATCTTAATCAATTATTTATTTAATAAAATATGAATTTATATATTGTATTTTGAACTGATTTAAGATTAACATAAAATGCTTTTTTATTTGTACTAAGTTATAAACGAAATGATTCATTTTGACTACTTACGTACAAGGTGTTAAGCGAAGAAGCTTTAGATCTTGTAGGCTCGTATAGACATGTGTATGATTAACATTTATGAAGAAAAAATATTAAAAAAATTATTTCCGTTTATTTTTACCTTTAAATATCCATTTTGGTAACGCTGGTAAAATATCCAACACATGCCCAGTTGACACCTTGTATATATTAAACTAGCTCTTAGTCGCGTTGTCGATCGCGCCATATTTGATTTTTCCATACAAATTTGAATGCCCACTTCATCCCGTTAGGGGTTAAATTTTGGAAAATCGTTTCTACCAAAAATGTACCGGTGATAGCAAAGTGGACTGTATAGGGTAAGATGGATGGCACACTACCTTGATCAATCCAGCTCTTACTTTTTCATGGGAGCACTTCCTCGATCTTCAGCACCAGTACACGAGTAAACTTACTTATACGAGCCGATTTTATTACTTGGCGGACGCGCGCACGACGTTCGACATACACGCAAGCACACACTAGAAGCGTCATAATAAACTTCTGCGTTATAAAGAGCGCAACACGATATTGTTAATTAATTAAATTAACACAAATTAAATGCCTCACAGATTCGCACACCCAATAAACATTTTAGCTTCCATTTCCTTATTCCAAAACATTCCTCTAAATCCAAAGTATAAAAAAAGCAAACGGTATTCTTACTAAATTTATTAAGTCTTTTATAAATCAAAGGATCTTTCTAAGAAATACCTGTCCGTTACGAAATAATTCATTCGTTTGGTATAAATGTTGAAAAGGATGAAAAAGGGACGGATGTCTGAAGTAAGTTCTATGAGCTTTTATGAAGGAAACATTTTTTAATTCTGTATCATTACGTACTCTTATTTCTAGTGTAATATTTAATGTATTATACGTATTTTTTTATTATTTTAAACTATTATGTTATAATATATATAGGTATATTATATTTAATTTGTTAAAAATCTTAAATACAAAATAACTATATACAATATTCAACTAAGAAGAATCTATTTCAGTGATAAATTAGGGGTTTACGATACAATCTTTCATCCCCAATTTAACCCAGATTAAGATTTAATTTTGCGATAAAAAATATACATATTCTTCTACAAGGTCCAGTCTATTTCTATAATGTAATCGAAATTGGGTTAGGGGTTTAGGTGTTAAAAGCTAACAGACAGACATAGTTTCTTTCATAATTTTAACATACGACTAGTATGTCACAATAATAAAAACTTAGAAATAATATTTAAATAACAATAGATTATAAAATAAAACCGGCCAATCTTTAAATACCGCGGCCAAGTGGTCTGCCAATTTAATTTTATTAGGATCTGAAGTGTACTTTTGTGTGTTCTTTATTTAGTCTTTGTCTTAAAGTTCTGGGGCCTTATTATGTAACACTGTCCCTTTAAAAATATGCTATATTTTGACAATTCGTTTTCGTTTTATAAACTTTTTTTTAATCATAAATGACGACATGTCTTTTTTATTTCCAATTGTTTATTTAGGTATAATTCTTATGAGTGAAAAGAAGATTAGAACTACCTCAGAATCTAACTTACGATCTCGAAGGACGTGAGTAAGGATGTGATTGTCTTTGTCAGTTGTTATATGAACGCTGAAGCAATACTGTGTCAAGCCACACGGAGTTAGTTTTAAGAAAATGGCTTCTAAAGATGTCAAACCTATTCTTACCAAATTAGTTTGAAGACGTATATATTAATCTTTTCTTTTCTATTTTGATAAAATGTATATTGAATCAAAAGCAGAAAGATTTATTTAATATGTTATCTAATAATACGTTTTTAAATATTTGAGATTATTTTATAAATTGCAAAATATGGAACGCCTCTGAAATTCGAAACATTGAGTTAAGAAACTTTTTTCCATACTTATTTAGTTTAGATGACTTGAATTTTTTTTTTTTTGAATAATGTTATACAGGTAACGTAGTATCAAAATACATCAATATCTGCAAATTTGACTTTCTGTGGGTTGACACATTATTCCTTATCAGCATCCATATATTAATGCAGTTAATATTATATGCTGATTTTTTATTTTAACTCCTTATTAGGTTTATAAAATGTGGCATATTTTGTGGCGATAGTTTTACGCAATAAGTCCCCATTTTTTTTCATATTAATTTCTATTTTAAATATGAATAGAAATTGTAAATGAACTCGATACAATAAAATATATTTTTTAAGCAGTCTATACTATAACAAGTAGTAAATAGTAGCCTTTTTATTAAGTACTAGCATTTGCTCGCGGCTTCGCCCGCGTAAATTTTGGAATTTGATAGAAGCAGTTAAAAAAACGGGTAAAACACCATCCTTGAAAGGATTTAATTTCTAAACGCGTATATATAATAAATATTTAATTTAGAGTTTTTTTTTTCAAATATGTAAAATAAACTACCCCATTGCACCTCTGTGGGTTGGGGTTGATATTGATACGATGATTTTTTGTTTTATATTTCATTATTAGCATAAAGAAGAATGAGTATTCAGTTTTAAGTAAATATGACCACAGGATAACATTTTGCATACAAAGGTTTTTACTCCATTGCACCCGTTTTGGGGTGAAATATCGAAAAGCTCTTTTTTAATACATCCCTTTGTCTTGATAGAAATACGCTGTAAAAGTTTCAGCTAAATAAATCTACCGGCGAAATTATTACCGTTCCAGGATTTAATACCCCCTAGCATCACTATAAGGAATGATTTTGAAATTCTGGGATACATGTATTTAGTTATTCTGCCTAAGTAATGTTTATGCTGAATTTAAGCATAATCGGCCAAAAAAATAAATTTTCTCCATACAAGCTTTACAACCCCCTTGCACCCCAGTGTGGAATAATAGTACGCTGTTTTCTATTTAACATTTCATTACTATCATCCAGAAGTATGTGTATTAAGTTTTAAGTTAATACGACCACGGAATAAGATTTTGCATACAAACGTTTTTACCCCTTTTCACCCTCTTAGGGGTGAATAATCAAAAAACCCTTTCTTAGTGGATGCCTACAACCTAAAAGCCACCTACTGCCAAAATTTCAAGTTCGTAGCCCCAGCGGTTTAGGCTCTGCGTTGATGAATCAGTCACCCCCAAGTGATTTTATATATATAGATTACGACAAAATTGGCCAGCAAAAAATTTTATAGTGCTGCCTTTACTCAGAGGAAAGACATATTAGCCATATTAACGATTTTTTAGAGGATTCAATGTTGTTTCCATTATTCGAAAAAATCAACTCACATTGATTGTAATAAAAATATGAAAATAATGAATATGAAGTATTTTATTCATGCAACTAAGACTGCAAAGAAAATTAACCGACTTCAAAAGTAAAATACGCAATTCCGTTCACCTGTACGCATTCAGTTATTTAAATATAAAAACTAAACCACTGAACCGAATTTGATAAAAATTCTATGCGAATAATCTCAAAGTATTTCAAATATTACTTTTCAAAATTAGCGAAAAAATAGCGGAGTTATGAGATAACAAACATTAAAAAAAACATACGCCACGAATTGAAAACCTCCTTCTTTTTGAAGTTTGTAGAAACACATAGAAAATGCTCTTAAGGAAAACATAGTGAGGAAACCTGCATGTGAAATTCTCAGAAATATATGCCCGTTAACCCGCAGAATCTTTCTTCTCCTTAATAAGAGAGCAGGGTTTTTCCCAGTAGTGGAACATATACAAGCTGTAAACTTTACTTATACAAGCACAAGTAACCCTAAAGCCTATCCCCATTTACAGGAGTAAGGATATTCCTTCTTTAGCTAGCAACGCATTAGTAGTTCCTCTGCTGCAAATGTTCATGGATGGCGGTAAGCACTTAACATCAGGTGTCCCTGCTCGCTTGCAAACTATTTTCTATATAAAAAAAGTAAACTATAGTAACCACTTGTAAATGTTATTGTTCTCTTATTAAGAAGAAGATTTAGACTCGGGTCCATATATGTGTGTTAGAATTTCTCCTCAATAATCAAATTCATCACGTTTTTCTTCACCGAGCACGAGATAAATTTAACACTTTAGCACCTAAAACTCAGCGGTGCTAGCCGGGGTTGGACCCATAATCACAGATTGAACTTGACCAAGAACAAATACAACCCCATTAAAATCATATTATTGTAAGACAAATTTTATTTTATTTTTATTCAAAATAGCTACATAATTATTTGAGCTGCCACGAATTTATTCAAGAACCCTAGCTTAAAAGTAAATCCAGGATAAATCTGTGCAGATGGTGGCCCTCTAGTTGAGGCATAAAATATTCTTTGAAAGGGCCGGGGCAATAGAAAATTGTACGGGATCTGATTTTAGGGTAAGGGAGGATTTTAAATATTAAGCCACGTGGGGAGCTCGAGTGTGGAGATTTCCGTTAAAAATAGACATTTATTTATATATTTTTATGTATTTAGATATGTTTATTTACGAGATAATTATAAAAATTGGTATATACGAATATTCGTTGTTAATTGCTTATGATTAACGTCATATAATATATAATATGAAAATTTACAATGTAAAAAGCCCCTTAACAAACGATTAATTGGACCATTTCACGCACTTAGTCGATTTTTTTAATATATTACTTAAATCTTATTTCCGTATTTAAGAATGTTTCAATTTTATTTAACTATTCCCCATTTTATAAATGATTTTCATTTTTTTTTAATTTCTGGCGTCTTCGAAACTGTAGGAATAAGAAACCTCACTCTAAGTAGGAAGGTAAATACCCAGTCGTGTAAGCGACTCATAAATCTCGATGAAAAGACCGAAGGCCAGGGTAAATGGAATCCTTCGGAATTAAAATCAATATCACATAATATCGGGATTCAGTATAGCGCTCGGATTTGAAGAATCCTTGACACCACTTCGCAGCTTAGCTCCTTTTATTTCTGTGATTTATTTCGTTTATCCTATTACGTAGCGAGGGGTGTTGTGTTTTGATGGTGAGTGCTTTTATTAGTTGGTTTTGTGTGTTTGAACGTGGTACAAAATTGGTAAATAGTAGATTTTTATGACAATTTCGTATTTATCATTATGAGAATTTTTTTTTTTTTATGTTGGGTCTAATTTTTTTCTGATTTCTAATTTTTGAATTTTCCGATATAATATTATGACCGTAGTTGACGTAAATGGCTCTTGAGACAGTTGGGTAAAATCATATAGTAAACTTACCAATCCTTACCAAAGTAAAAATGGCCACCCATCCAAGTATCAACTGTACCCAATGTTGCTTAACCTCGATTATGAGAACAAAACAGGTGTATGTACTTTTGTATTGTTATGTTGGCTGACCCTTTATAGTGGTCAGTTTAATTACAAACTCGAGTGTCATGGTCCGAAGCGCATCGGTAATTTCAGGGGACTGATTGTCATAGCATTGGAAATACACAGACGTGACAATTTATGGTAGAAGGGGACTGTTTCGTTAATTATTGGTTATTACTTCTCTTTACGTTTTAAAGGATATATTTGTTAATGTTCTTAATTGTTTTTGTGATCAATATCAAAATATACTTTATTCAAGGAGGCTTTTACGAGCACTTTTGAATCGTTAATACAAAACAAAAAAGTAAACAAAAAAATGAGGAATTAATGAAATTACCACCGATTCGGAATGTATAATAAATTCTACCGAGAAGAACCGGCAAGAAACTCGAAAGGTACTCCTTTTAAAGTTTTTTTTTTGTTTTTTAGTTTTTTTTATGCCATTGTAGCTAGGTTATTCCAAAAGATTATTTTTAATCAAAGAAATTCATTAATTTCACTCATTTTGGCAAGCCTTAACGTGAAGTTATGTAACTTAAGTTAAAAATGAGTTGTGAAGTATTGTAAAGTATATCTACAACTAATTAAAGATTTAGCTATGCAACCTTTTTTTTAAACTGTTCGGTCCAAAACAGTTTCTAACTTTTCTAACATTTTTTCATATCACCTGTCTAGATGTGATAGCTCGTACATATAGGAGAGACAAAAAAATTAAAGCTAACTGTAATAAATATATTTACCTTTTTATATGATTTAGACTTAAGATAATGTAACAAATATTATTACACATATAAGTATATAATTTGTATACCGTTTTCACTGAAATGATCTATTTTTGCTGTGGCGGACAATAATTCGAAGACGAACACGCGGCGCAAGCTTTGTATTGCGTTGTTAGGCAAGCAGGCGATGTGTTGACAGCGCACGCGTCGGTGTACTATACATATTGTAAATTTCGAATAGTCATATATAAAATTTTTCTTTATTTCATCTCTGTAAAACAAATAATTAATTAATGTAAAATTTGTACATATATCTTGTAAATAACTAAAGGTTATTATCATTGATTTACATTTCTAACGATTACCAAAATTGATACTTATGAAGTATCACATATAGAGCGACGACATGCATTAAACACACATCGAGTATGTTAATAATCTCATTTATAATTAAAACATAATTGTTTCATAATAACGACTGTCACTTCAAAGGACACAACACGCTCCGTACCATATAACCACTGACGGATCCAATTTCGATTCACATGATCGTTTTTAATTAGGCCACCATGTTTGCTACGATTTCGAAATGATGAAACTCTTGACACCATGTCGAGACTGATAGAGCTACTGATATATATTTTATCTAACTGTAAGCAATTTTATTATACTAATGGACCCTCGTGGTATACAGACTTCCAACCCGCGTTTTACCCTCTTAGGGCTTGAATTTTGCAAAATTCCGTCTTAGTAAAAATAACTTCTATTGGAATTTGAAAATCCTAGCACTTGTAGTATCTAAGATTTCGTGACGAACGAGTGTGTGACCTATATATATATATATATATATATATATATATATATATATAGGTCACACACTCGTATTATATATATATATATATATATATATATATATATATATATATATATATATATATATATATATATATATATATGTTATGAATGTAACATATGTATTATTAAAAAATATCGATGCTACAAATAAAACTTCTTCTTCTTAATATTAATTAATGTAGTAGTGCAAATTGTCTTCCAATTTTCTATTTTAGATTAAAAATTCGAATTCTGCAAGACTTTATGGATGTTAAATTTCCTGAAATAAAACTAAGGAAAACTTCTAAGAGCAAAGTGATCCCGTGTGTCCCATCATGGTTAAGGCGCTGTAGAAGTGATAGAAAATCGATTCAGCAATTTATCCGGGAGAACGCAACATCCAGAAGAAGTTATAATAGCATTTTTAATTATAGTTATAAAAATAGATTGAGTCTAAGGCGAGAATTACACTTCTAAGTTTTACTCCTAGAGTGTCATAAATATTTACATACATGTGAAAAAATATCCTGCGGCTTTATTTTTGACAGCTACAGTTTTGGTAAGGTTACCTAGCTAACTGTTACCAGGTTACAGAGTTGTTTTAACCCCGACACAAAAGAGGGGTGTTTTAATTTTGACTACTATTTGAGTCTGTTTGTGGTACCGTAACTCCTAAACGGGTTAACCGATTTGAATAAGATTTTTTTTTATTTGAAAGACATTTTGTTAGCGATGGTTCTTAAATATTATCTACTTAAAATCAATCCAGCCATTTCAAAATCATGAGCTTTTTTCATTTTAAATTCGGTACGAATCTTAGTATTTGATTTACTTTCAAATATATGTGTGACCTAAAAGTTTTAACTCCTAAAAGTTTAAATTTTGGAATTCCCAATCTGATGCAGTAGCCAAGATTCCTCACCAACTTACACCAGAGATATCGTGTTGATGCTCGTTTAATTCGTCTCAATGACGATTGTCGGGGGATTTTTAAATTTTCAATTTTAGCTACTTATATGTCAATTAGGAGAGTGAAACTTGCAAATGTATATCTTGCCTAAGACAGATTATTTTTATGGAAATTCTGACAAAACAAAATTTAAATAGCTACTAAATTTTCGAATTCTGGGTTAGAAATGTAATCACAACAAATACGGCATAATTAGGTAGCAAAGATGCTCTCTCATTAACTACATTATACAGGAACTAATCGTAGTAGAATAATTATTACGCGTGCTATCATTTCCAATTTACATAATTGGTATAACTTAGGGACGTATAGGTCTAAAGTTGAATATGTTGTACAAGATTTAACGTTTAATGTAATTATTTTAGTGATTCATACTAAATCTCAAGAGGTAGAGGTTGAGTTGATTACTTTAATTTAAAAGTTATCATTATTATTATGTAAGTTTTAGATGATCCTTGCGAATACTTTGCGTTGTTTATGTTTATGTTTTAATGAAAACTTTAATTTTGTGATATTAACTTAATTCTATTCAGTAGGCGTGAATTGCATGTGTAAGATTTACTCTCGTAAGCTATATAAATAATTCAACCTAGTAACAGATAACGTCGTTACGAAAGCTGTAAATATCAAAATAAAGGCACGTAAATTCTTTCAGGTGTGAAGAAATGAGAAATAACTTATGAAAGTCTTATAGCAAAACTTACAAGTGTTATTCTCGTCTTGTAGTGAAAAATAATCTTCAAAAAAATGGAGTTATTTCATTCTGATAAATAATATTCACTACATATAATTATAAAGATTGAGATCAGTGCACAAAGTCAGAAAGAGCCAACTAAATGCGAGGCTTACCAATTGCACGTCACGTCTTGCCGTAAAAACTTTATCAGTCACATCTAAACGTGACAATAGATGTTACTCATCAAAAAGAGTAACTACTGAATTAGTTTCTAGTTCTACTCTATATATAATATATAAATATATATTCCGAACTAATGTCGATCAGTGGTTGCTTTTCATTAAGTAACGACGCTCTCTGTAGCGATCAATATAAATCAGGATTTAGGTCCGTCCCGTAATAAAATAGAGATAGCACTAGATTAATTACATTGAAAGTTTCTTGAAGAGTTGTATAATTAAATTTCAAAATAAAAAGCCTATTCAAATAAAATATATTGCTCGACTTGAAAAGACACTGCCGTGCCTCTAGATTGTTATTTTTGTCTAAAACCCGATAAAGGACCTCTCTATGGAAACAAACAATCCGATTTAAAGCTAAAAATACATCCTGATAAAAAAAACATCCAGCTATGAGCAACGATACTCGTATTTTGGTATTTTCCAGAAAATATTCAATTGTAATATGAATCCAATGGCGTCACTTTGGCTAGACACAATAGTGCTTGTTTTTTTTTTTTCATTTTTATAGAAAATAAAATGCCGCTCAAATAGTTACAATATGACATTCAATTTAACGATTCACTAACAATCGTATGTATATGATTTTTAAAGCGGAATTTTAGCAATGATTAGAATGTCACATTTTATACTTTGGAATATTAAGACATATGTGTAGGGAAACTATGCTGAAGTAGTGGTAAAGACAATGTTTTGAATACCGATGAATTTCATGTTTTAATTATTTATATTGTACACGAATTCGTTTTTAAGTTTGAATCTTCTGTCGATATTTATATATATATATATATATATATATATATATATATATATATATATATATATATATATATATATATATATATATATATATATATAAAACATGGCGACCCTGGTTACAAAGACCTAATAATAATTAAGAGTTTAACCATTCACGTAAAAAGAGGGGTGTTATAAGTTTGACGTATGCCTATCTGTGTGTCTGTCTGTGGCATCGTAGCTCCCTAATGAATGTTCCAATTTTGATATGTTTGTTTTTGTTTGAAAGCTAAAATAATTGAGATGGTTCTTAGCTATAATTTATTCAGATCTGTTTACACATTTCGATACCTCCCACGTAAGTTGTTGTAACCCCAAAATTACAATTTTACAGTAGAGCACTTTTAATCCGTTTTAGTTTGAAAGTTACAACAAAATACGCCTTTTTTCAGGCGTATTTTGTTGTAACTTTCCTTGAAAAAAAAAAAGAGTTTTGGTATTTTTTCACTTTGAATGCATTAAGCAATGCAAATTCGTGTAGTATTCAGTAAAAACGCTAACGGCAATTTTGTGGCTTACAATAACTTACGTGGGAGGTATCGATTTATATGTATTAGCTCTTTTATGGTGGTTGAAAAGATCTGACCAGATTTTTGGTGCTATCGACTTGAAAATTATTATACTGTGAATGATATTAAAATAATATAGTTGTATAAACTTGACCTTATCATCTACAAACACAACTCCTGAACTTAGAATATCAAGATGGAGCTTGTGGAAATGGTATCGATAAGTAGATCGTCCGAGTTTATAAATACTCGGACGATCTACAAATTTATGTTAAGGCTAGGTAACTTAGTAACTATCGAGTTTCTTGCCGGTTCTTCTCGGTAGAATCTACGTTCCGAACCGGTGGTAGCTTCATGATTGATGTAATTTTTTTTATGTATTGACGATTCAAAAGTGCTCGTGAGAGCCTAGTGGAATAAAGTATTTTTTTTATTTTGATTTAGTAATTTTGATTCGGGGCTTGCCCTCCAGAATAATTACATAGTTCAAATAAAAATCAATATCAGATCTAAATTAGAACTTTGTAAAACTCTATATGGTGTATTAAAATTAAAACTAGGTCAAAATCACTTTTATCAAGATTAACCTGTACATACAGCAAGAGGCGCTATTTTTAACGACAATTCACATGGTCACGCCAACTTTCCACTAATCGCCAATATTTGCTTAGGCCACATGGGTGTTTGTCTATTTTTTAATGTGCTCGTGTGTTTTCCTAACCCTGACACACTGCTTATTCAACAGAATTATTATTACAATTAGCTAGTGCCTGCGACTTCGTCTGCGATATATAAAAATAAAGAAAATTTCTAAAAAGAAGTAGCCTAAGTAACTCCTTATAAAATTAGCTAGTAAAATCTGTCTAGCTGTTTCAAAGATTAGCAAGACGGACAAAAAAATAAAAAATATATTTTTTTTGTTTAATAGTACCGTATATACTTTTATATGCATTTATTGAAAAGCTATTAATTTCAAATAACAAACAGACTTCAATTTTATTTATCAGTATAGATATGGATTTAACAATTTTATTAGGCAAGAATTAGTTACACTTGTGAGAAAAATTTACAAGTGTAATTATCACCCAAATAATACTAGAAGCTGTACTTCTAATATGTTAGATTTTGAATTAATAGCGAATCGTTATAATAGCGTTTGGATTGGACGATTATTGTAAATGTACAATTTTTTCGTTCTTTTATAGTTCATTATTTAGTTCTTATATTTCCACGCTTATTACACATTGAAATAAAACCTTTACTTTTATAATCCTGAAAGTATCATGTTTCAAACACTTCACACCGAAATTTAAAGATTATTTTCCACTACCGAAAACGGTTCCTAAATTGGTATTAGAGTGTGATACCCATGTATGGATGTATACAGATGACACTAAAAGCATCTTTAAGCCTTACATTTTATTGGATTTTTGATTTTTAATTTTAAAATAATAGATCCAAGGTGTTAGAAAGGTTTAACTACCTTCAAGTTTGAATTGTTTTATATCACTTACGAAAGTAAAACTAACAAATGAAATTCTCGTCTTATATTTAATGAAGTGTATTTCTTTACTCTTAGTAATAAATACTTGGCATTCGATAAGTGTACGAAGGGTAATCCCTCAATCAATATAAACGCTTAGATTGTTATTAACGACCTCTTGTGAAATATCATTCCGTTTTTCCCATAACGAAGAGCCCTGATCACTGGCGGGAGATAAATGAAAGGCATTAGCCAGCTCAGCTGAGAAGGTTTCAATATTTACAGAATTATCAACCCTTGTAAGCGAGAAACGGAGGCTTTTGTAATTACTCAACTGACCCAAAAGTGTAATGTTTTTCGCACGCATATTCTTCTAAGTTAAGAATAGGTTTGACATCGTTAGACGTCATTTTCTCACAACGAAGTGCGTGTGGCTTGACACATTATTGCTTATCAGCATCCATATTTGCATATATGGTATGTATGTATATATGGATGTCGATAAGCAATAATCTACATTCCGACGCAGTGGTGAATTCATTAAATTAATTTTTTGTTTCTGTATTGACTATTTAAAAGTGCTTGTAAAAGCCTAATTGAATAAAGTATATTTTGATTATTGATTTATTTTTCTTATTTTTAAAAACTCTTAGTAATAATATTAAGATTTTTGCGAAAAAATTAAAAGCAAAGCTAAATGTCTACTTACAATTAATACTCTACACAATTAAAAAAAACATTATGCTCAGAAAATTAGTTAAACTCATAGTCGGAATTCAACCGTAGTTCATTAAATTTTCAACTGAGTTGAACATTGACAGAGACTTTAACAATAAACACGAGTATATATGCGTGTGTGCGTCATATATATATGGTAGTGTGTGTAATTTTTTTTATTGCTTTAATGTATTGTTATACCTGATTTGTAAAGAAAAATATTAGCATTCTGTACTCCTTCTCTACATAAACTAGAAGTGTCACGTATTATATTATATTATAGAGCTTTATTATATAGATTTTAACGTCACCTGTCGGTTAGTTTCAATCGAAAGACAGCCACAGAAGCTATTCTATAAATATTTCTTTTATTTTGTAACGAAACACTAAACATAAGACGAGATTTCATATAGTAATGCAACCCTTGAAAGAACAAAATATATGAATAATTTAAAAATAAAGAATATTTTCTTTATTATAAAAATATGTAATAATATATAAATTCACAGGAAACAAAAACTCACAAAACATCAAACTAATATTTACAACTGTAAAAACATTGTAAGCACATGATTAAGTAACCTAATTTACAAATAATCAGAACTACTTTTAAGAACTTTACACACACGCGCTCTCACATGCATACACACGCGCATTCACACAAACACACAGATCAGGCACGCTTGCTCATTCGCCCGGTTCATTTGTAAAAAAAATAAATTAAAAAAATTAGAAAGAACTTGAAAGTGTGCAAATAAATTAATTATCTAGATTCAAGTCAGACAGAAAGAAAACGGAGACAAATTTATAAATCAATACTCGTTATGTAACTACAAAGGTTATTAAAACAATATAAAATTCATTGGCAATTAATCAAAAGCCATCATGCAATATGATTTATAGCCGATATTCGTTGAGATTGCTCGGGTTTCAAGTGAGTAATAATATTTTAAATTATAAACGATGGTCTGCAAGCTAATTGTATTACAATAATCGCGCCATAATTTATAGCAATTAACTTAAACTGTTCATATTAAAACATTAAAAGCAGTTACTGAATTTAAATAAGACACAATACTTTTTTTATCATTTCACTGGTTACGACTAAAGTTCACGACAGCTTAATCGGAACTTATCCATCTAATAAACTGCAATTTTGGATTTTAAAGGTCTCGATTAGAAATATAATATGGATATTTTTAAGCGAAGATAAATTGAATCGCGTGTTAAAACGTTTATAGGCGACGTTGCCGTTCCGTCAAATTATTATAAATGCCAAATTCTGTCGGTATACGAATCTGTGCACGAGTTGTAGCCAGTGGACTGTAGCTAGGTCTCCCTTAATGTTGTCTTATGAGTTATCAAATTATGTATAATTAGCTACTCTCCGTGGTTTCACTAGCGTTTGTGATCATTGCTTCGCTTCTATTAGTCTAATATAGGCTTTCTAAATCGGGTCAGTAAACAAATTTCACCTCTTTATAATTTTAGTATAGAAATATATATCTATATGTATTAACATACAAGAATATTTTGACGGCTAAGAGGCTTCGATCTAATGTGCGTTGATGTTCTTACAGGATTTCAAAAAAAATGTTATAAAAATTCATAATGTATGAATGTTTTTTAAAATAGTACCTATCGAGTTTCTTGCCGGTTCTTCTCGGTAGAGACTACATTCCGAATCGGTGGTAGCTTAAAAAAAATCTATAACCAATGGACCTGTAACTTGACGATTCAAAACTGCTGTAAAGAGCCTATTTGAATAAAGTATATTTTGAATTTTAATTTGTCCATATGTAAATAAGTTCGTAAAGAATATGTAACGAAATTTTTTTTTAATTATTTGGTTTGTTAATAGTTAGTTTTTTTTCTGTTTCTTTTTTGTTCTTATTATTTTTATTATTTTTTAGTTTAATTTTGTAAATATGTTTAGTTTTAGTTTACTATTTTGTTTTATTTTCACTTTTCCTGTCTGCATCTGTATGTTGTCCTGAATAAATGATTATTCTTCTTCTATTCTATTCGAATCCATGACCAAAAATCTTCCTAAACAAAATACAAGTCTTAAATATCTACAGCCCTGATAGGAATAATTTAACGCTTGAAAACCAGCAAATCGGACCAACAAATTCAGGTTTATTTCAAGCATAAAACTGACTGCATTGAGGTTGGACTCAGGTTCCGAATGCCAAACTGACACCATATGTATATCGATTGAATCCAATGCACGCGTGCATTTCCAACTATTCCCGCTAGTTTAGAACTAGCGTTTTAATTAAACTGAGTTCAGAAACGTTAGACACTATGTTCATTTCGATCAGAAAATGTCATCGTCACTTTGGAGAGTTACAAGTGATCGAGAGTCGATAAAGGATCCATATTTTGTAACTCAAATCTATATTCGTAACTATTAATTTTTTGGAGATATCATTGATATAAATTGCTTAGAACTTTTATCAATGTCGATGTCTGATTCAAGATACGACTTCTACTATATTAATGGTGTTACGTAAATAACAATGTGCAATCGAATTAAATATCTTATACGTGGCTCTTTTTATGTTATTAATATAAGATTATTAAATTCAAATACATTCGTAACGCGCTATTAAATTTTCATCGTTCGCTCGGGGATCAGAACACATCAATTATTAATGAAGTTCGAGCATAAACCTTAAAAACGATTTCAGCATTCGCATGGGCTGATAATAAATTCTGTGCCGTATTTTGATAACGCTCGTAGGAAAGATATGGTTTTATTGACGTTGTAAAAAATATTGAGAGATTCAGACTATAGAGTTCAGTCGGCCGTCTAAGTAATTCAGACTACAGATTTTCTGTGGGTTGGGTAAGTCGGTCGATTAAAGTTATTGCGCGCGTGAAAGACAAACACACGTTTACTGAGTCATTTTTTGTTTAGTTAGGAAAAATCTTCCGAAAGATACTAGATTCCTGCCTCTCCCATGCCCCGCTCTGCTAATAGCTGGCGGAGCTCGTCTCAGGAAGGCAAAGTTAGATCTTCCCTCACCCCCAATATCTTTATTAGTGGGTACGGCAGTTCAAAGCCATCCCGGGTGCCGTCTTAGAGCCGTATGAAAACGAATGCGCGAGACCCCCCTCTAACGCAACCACGGCCAGAGGGTGACTGAGATAGCTGGAAGACTGACTTCCCTCATCCTTACTTCCTATTCTTCATACTTTATTCCTTTATAACCTAGCAATGTATCTGTGGCTTCCCTGGTAACATCAGGTGACTCGCAAGTTTGCCCGCTCGATCACTCGACTGAGCGAAGCAAAGGAGGGTAATGTATTTATCAGCCTATGTATGTATGTGGATTTGTGGCACTATTAAGACCAAACGCGTATGCCAATTTTAATAAATGATACGTCATTTGATTCGTCAAGAGAGCGCAAATGTAAATAAATGTAACATTTTGGAAAAATAAAAACCACTGATTTTAAAAACCATATTGATGAAAAATGAATATCGAAGAATTATGTCAAGTGGGTTAAGCGTTAAATAGGTCTTTAAAATTCCTAGGTTTAGGTTCCCCGTGTCGTTTTTCAATCAGGTTTGCCGTTTAGGCTCTAAAGCTGGTTAGTAACGCTTCTCACTTATTAGCTTTTAGACGTAACAGACGTGGATACAGTATTGCTGGCTGCATATTGTCTTGCTGTGCAGTCGGGTATTTAATTTTTTCAATTAATTACTTGGATTTTCATTTACAAAAAATAATACTAAAAATATTGGGAGCAAATTATTCAAAACTATCGCTATAATATACAATGTTCTTAATAATTTTTTGTATTAGAACGCCATTTGTAACAGTCAAAATGTATATATAGATAAGTATGAGGTGAAAATTACATATGTACATTTTACTGTCGACAGCGATATAAAACAACACTGTAACCTTGTAACAGAAACGTCTTAAGAAAGCTGTAAATATCAAAAGTAAGGCTGACAGTAAATTTTTTCAAGTGTAAAGCAAAGAAATAATTTATGTAAATCTTTATGAAAGTCTGAGAGCAAAACTTATAAGTGTAATTTTTGGCAAAGGTAACTAAAAGTTTTCTTCGCAACGTAATGTTTTAACACGTAAAATACAGCTTCAACCCACTAGCATATATACATATCGATTTAATCTCAATAAAAAAAAGCTTATACTAAAATAAATATAAGCGTTAGAAGTAGTTTTTGTACAAACTATATCCTTGCATCTAGGTTAATGATACTTAAAAATTTGAAAAGTCAAATAGTACTGGAAAAAATATATGAAATAAAAAAAAATGTGAACTTCTGCATCGCATGTGTTTGAATGTAGGTCGTTTCGACGTACAGCTACAATGTAAAGGATTTGCGTGCGAATAGAATGGAAAAGTATTTCCAGCGTATTCGTTATTATGGCGCTATTTTTGTACAAAGTTCGACTCGTTAGACATCGAGAAATCCGCGGTTCAATGTAATAGGGTCGTAGCGATTTGTATAACTTGTAATATGTAAATACTTATTTAATTTTATGAAGCGACGTTAAAAAAAGATTCTTAATACGTAGCGTATTTTGTTGTGTTTCTCACTTCATAACTCCATCATTTCTTAATCGATTTTGAATTTTTTTTTGTTTGAAACGACAATCTTTCAGGTTAATCCTATGGAAATTTAATCGAAATCGGTTAAGTGATTTGGTTTTAAAATCTAATAATTGGTAAAAATATGTCGTGTAATATATGAAACTATTTCACTTTTAAAGTCGATTCTTTTTTTAAAGTCTTATGAATGTAAAAGTATCTTATTCTATATATTTGGTAGGTTTTCATGCTTGAACTGCTGAGACAATTTTAATAGATTTTGGTATAGTTATGTATTCAATGTTAAGAGACACGAGCTGTTGCTGTCGTGACAATAAAACGTTGGTAAAGAGATTCCGTGATCTCGAGCTCTTATAAGACTAAAACAAAAATACATTTAAACCGTATTATTTCTAAACATAATTTTCCAGAAATTTTTTAATGAAAGGTAGGTAAATTATTCCAGATGGTCATGGGCTATATTCCATTTTTATAATATATTTTAAAACAAAATGTGTCTGCTTGTACGTTTGCATATGCGGGAGGGTAAACGGTGCTTGCTGGATTGTGCTGCATATGGGTGTGCATATGTTGCTTGCCCATGCTGCATATGAATGTACATATGTGGGAAGGCGAGCGGTTCTGATTTACTTCTGCTGCATGTGCGTGTGCATTTGTAGGAGGACGGGCGTTCTCATGCAGAAAAAGAAATTTACATTAACGCGAGCGAAGCTGTCAGCAAAAGCTACTAGAGAATATAAGCAGAAATTGGACGGACAAACTGACAGACGAGGCTCAGTCCCCTTAACCGGGTATCGTTTGAACCCAAATCCAAAATATTATATGCAATAATAATTGATCAAACAACGAAGCCAGCAAGTCATACGTATTTTATATATACGTGAATAATTAAACAAAATTAAATTCAGTTTGTGAGCAATTATTTTTTAATCACTTCAATCAAAGTTTAACAATCGGATTGTATTACGCTTTAAATTATTCATAAAGTATGTTTATTGTGAAATGATGTTTAAAATGTCAAATTGATTGAACAGTGTTTGCTATAAACTAATGTTTTTTTTAATGAATAAATGTAGAAAAGTATAGGCTGTATATGCATATTTCTAACCACACATGATGAGAAATTATCGATCGAATAATTGAACTGAACCATTTTTTAACCGACTTCGAAAAAGGAGGGGGTTCTACCGATTTTTCCGTCGTTTGTAACCGATTTGAAAATTGTTTTTTTTTTTTTTGTTTGAAAGGGTATACTTCCAATTTGGTTCCGTTGTCATGAAGTAAATAACTCGTAAAAGGTTTTACTTGGCGCCGACTTCGAATGTTTTACCTGGCACCGACTTCAAAATGTGGAAAAATGTAGAAAATATTTATTTTTTACCTTTCAGTATACTTGTTTTGGTTGCGAAGTCGGTTTGTTTTTTTCAAAAAGATCTTATTTTACATAAAAAGGAAGGCAAACGAGCAAAAAGGAGGATGTAACCGCGATAGCTAAGTGGACTGTATAGGGTCAGATGGAGGGCACTGACCTTGATCAATCCAGCTCTTACTTCTTTCTTGGGAGCGCTCCCTCAGTCTTCAGCACCAGTACACGAGCCAGGGGATGGGTGGTAAAGGGATTAAGCGTAGGAACGAACGAGCCGATTTTATGACACGGCGGACGCGACACGCACGACGTCCGACATAAACGCAAGCATACACGAGAAGGGGGGGCCCGTACGTCAAAGTCAATTCATGACGCAAGTACGGCGTCCCGTTACACGTACACAATTTTATTAAAAATACACTACAGAGGACCTGATGTTAAAAGGTTACTATCGTCTGGACATCTGAAAATAATATTCCTATACATTAACCAAATTTCACGAAACCTTTTCAGTTGATATGCGTCAAATGTAACATACATATATACGATCGAAAAACATACCCGCATCCACAGATCGGATGGATAAATAAGATACACAAAAAATAAAACTACAATACGTTTCTAAGCAATCGTATTCTACTATTATCGCTATCCGTTCGCACGCGATTCGATACCATCCATTACTCAGTATCGCGTCATTAATGGAGTCTCGATTAACGAATACATCGTTAATCAAAACGTGTTCCAGAATCGATACGGACGTCATTACGGATAAATGAATATTGGCTTACTATCTGCTGTGAAACGTTCTATATAAGATATCGAATATAAATATCGGGTATATCTGTATATAATATAGAAAAAGGATGAAGTATATGACAAAAGAAATTAAAACATTGTAAATTTCTATTACATTATAAGGAGAACGCTGTCGTCTATTGTACAGGTTTATTCCTAGTGCAGGGTCAGTCGATTTCACCTACAGTCTCATTTATATCGGCTTATGTATCTCAGCTAATCTGACTTAAGAACTATAATTGTAGTGTCTCAATAAATCTTTCAATCTTTCAATTGTAGAAACCAATAAAATAGTAAACAATTTTCGATTTAAGAAGGGAATTATTTTTAAGCGAAGATTTATTATTAAATTTAGAATATATATATATATATATATATATATATATATATATATATATATATATATATATATATATATATATATATATACATATATATCTATATATATAGGAGACCAGCCTCCGCATGCCGTAACGAAGCATAGGCATATGTGCCTACGTTTTGTTACGTCAAGATGCAGACGTTGCTCATCCCACAGCGCCGGAGACGTTAAAAACCTTAACTGGTATCAAAAAGACTTTCATACAATTTAGCCACCCTTACTTCAAATAACTAAATTTAAAAAAGGCTAGGAAAGCCAAAATAAATTTATCGAAGTAATTTGTCTAGATAACTGATTAAATATCTAAACATCATTCAGTAGGCTAGTTGAACAGCGCCGTATAGTAAGAAGGCTAGGTTCTTAATTATTCGGCTTATTAATCTAGTTGGCTGCGACTTATACATAATAACGCATTAAAATTGTTTTACTGGTTTAAAGGTGATACCAAAAAAATAAACAAGCAGACAGACAAACAATAATAATATTAGTATGGATTTTATCAAGAATATAATTAGCTATTAATAGAAAATCTGAACTTGTATTATAAATATTAAATTTTTTACATGTAAACATATTTTAATTTAGACATAACGTGAGTACAAAAATAAATATCGCGTGTTGCCTGTTTGTTTTAAAATAAATTTAAATAAATATCTTGCTTGGAAAACCTTGTGAAAGTGTTTTAATTAAGCTTACTTTCCGTTGAAAATATTTTCGGATATTGAATATAATTCTTATTTAAACGTATGTGTAAATTATTTAAAATGCTATAACATTAAGACTTAAACCTAATGATTCATATAAATTTATTATAAATAGGATTTAAAAAATTGACTTACAAAGTATATTACGCAACTATACTTGGGTGAATAATGATTTTTATTAACCGATCTCGAAACAGGCGGTTTTATGTTCCGCTGTTTTTTTTTTCAGTAATAACAGGTGAGGTAGGTTTACTTGGCACCGACTTCAATATATTGTAGAATATATTTATTTTTTTCTTTTCGAAGTAAGTTTGTTTTTTGTCAAAAAGTTTTTATTTCAAAATCAAAGTATTAAACTAATATTGTTACTCAGTTTGGATATACTGAAATCTGATTTGAAAAAAAATTCAAAATTTATAAAAAAAACCGGTTTTGAGGTAATAAACACAAAAAAAAACATACACTATATGAAAACCTCATTCTTTATTAAAGTCGATTAAATAAAGCGAAGGCTTAGGTTAGCGATTTCATAGAAAGCATAAAAAATTGAAAAATTAAAATGACCGATTTTAGACGCTATAATGTGAAAAAGAATTATAAAAAAATTAAAGTCGCCTTATACTATGTCAAGTTTATAATTAGAATTATCTTATAGAATTAATAACGATTTAAAGTTGGTTAGTAAAGATTCTTTCTTAGGCTTTTAGACAGAACTGATATTGATACGGTACTGCTGACTGCAGATGGTCTTATTACGCACTCAGGTTCGTAATTTTTTTTATTGATTAAACTTATAAATAATAAATAAATTACATATCAGCCAGGTTTATATAAGATAGTTGCTAAACAAATTGTTTAAAAAGCCCATCTTTGTTATAATATTCGAGTTATTTGCTTAAATCCATCTCAGTAATTACTCCGTGTTTAAGGTACTTAGCGCGCTAACGTCGCAATTTCCTGAGACTAGCCCCGCCGACAGCAAATTTTCTCTCTGAAGTGTTCAATATTAATCTTCATCACTAAAATTGTAGATATTTCCATCGTGAAGTTTAATCGATAACGTTTTAAAACTTAAAGGTTTTCATAAATATATAACAAAACTGTTACTGTTACTCCTTATATTACGAAAAATATTTTTTATTAAATAATTTTAATAGAACAGAAAAATTCTTTGGGCATATTCTTAGGCATATATTCTGCCTTAATTTCGTCATTCACAGCTCTCGTAACTACCTTCTACGTATCTGTTATTAGTTCACAGAGTTGTTTAATAATAAGTAAGTAAAATTTACTTATAAATCTTACAATACATCATGCTGAACCATCTTATTGACACATTGCATCGACGACGAAAACGG
Source organism: Hypolimnas misippus (assembly GCA_037950945.1). NCBI lineage: Eukaryota > Metazoa > Arthropoda > Insecta > Lepidoptera > Nymphalidae > Hypolimnas > Hypolimnas misippus. The sequence continues at coordinate 15,720,194 of JBBEEQ010000032.1, forward strand.
TAATTGATTTCTCGTAAAGCGAGACTTATAATTTTCGCTCTCAGACTTTCATAGAGATTTACATAAGTTTACCATCGTTTTACGCCTAAAGGAATTTATTGTTAGTGCCTTATTTTGGATAGCCAATACAATTTTTGGTTTTTTGTATAAAATTAGGCATAATATATTTCAATTAAGAAAAAACTTTTTGATATTTGTATTGTTAAATATTTTTTCCGTTCCGAGTTTAACCTCTTAAAAATATTCCCGATTCTTCTGAGTGCCCAATTAATATCACAAAAGTCTGATAGCTAGGAAGTTATTTCCCTTTAAAGAGATATTGTCTTCAAGAGTCCCTCAAAGTCTCGTCAAAAAGTAATAGTAAAAAAAACAAAAAACTAAGAAAAACGTGTAGAAATAAAAAATAAAATTAATATACACTATTAACAATTACTGCATTACATAATAAAATGCACGAAAAAATAACTTTTGTGAGCTAAATTAGCTCTCATTTCAACAAAAGTACAACGAACGACTCAGAATATCACTCGTAATGATTCTTATATCCCTTGTAATAAGGACTATTTTGAATGGGAAGTTTTTGTGGCGAGGTGTATTCTCAGTGGTCGCAATTTCCTGAGAAATCTCGCTCCGAGCGGTTCCTGTTGAAATAGACAATACATTGTATTTTAATTTTAAAACAACGAATAGTAGCTAAAATGTTAGCAGAAAATATACCAGAAAAAAAAAAACTGGGAAATTAAATTTGTATCGAGCCGAATTTGTTAGAGTTTATTGGCTTAATGTCGTGTATTTAATTGAAAAAGCTTTTTTTTCGAACGATTGGTAAATCCGTTTATTATTTAAAAGTTGTTTTAAATTAATTAAAGGTTGC